>CM062817.1:1613331350-1613931350 GCA_031772625.1 Pinus tabuliformis | reverse complement strand
ATTTGAAAATTGCAAGTGATTTTTGTGGATTCCTGAGAAAGATCTAAGCCCCGAAGGGCATCTCCATTCTGTTTGCAGGTCGAAAAAAAATTGCAAGAAGATCATGGGAAAAAATTTTTAGGGCTTTGAGGCCCTGCGCTGGCTATCTCCCACCTCCTTACAGCCTCCCATGATTCTCCTTTCAGCCTCCCTTTCTTCACCCTCCTTCATCATTAAATTTTCTCCATAAATTTCCTTAAAAATTTTAACAAAGTTTAACAAAAAATTTCTGAGTTTGGCATTTGCATTGTAGAATTTTCAGTGACTCGGGCAGCCCATCTTCAAGTGCCTTCAAGCCCCTAGGGGCTGACTGGTGCACATCCTCTAAACCCTTACCTCTATCATTGATCTAATTGAGAGTAAGATTAATACTGGCATAAAATTTTAGTTATTTGAAATTTAGCAGCGAATTAGTTTTCATCTTTCACTCCATTACATTTCAGAAATATAATTACTTTCAGAACTTTTTGCATATTATTTTCTAATTATTATTTCACTATTTTTTCAATAATTTTCTGAGTTTTTAGATCAAATACATCAATAGATCAGAAAGAATTAAACTCGGAAATTTTATGAATTTAGCAGCATATTTAATTTACATTTTTACTATTGTATAATTGCAGAAATAGAAGTTAGCTTCAGTAACTTTTGCAAACAAATTTCTGAAATTTGTTTTACTGTTGTTCAGTAGTTTATTTTCGAGTTTTTTAGATCAAATACATCAATAGATCAGAAAGAATTAAACTCATAAATTTTCTAAATTTTAGTTATCAGTTTGTCATTTAAAATTTTCTATTGTTATAGATAGAAATTTCTGAATATTGCATGGTTACAAGAATATTGTTTTAGAATATACTGTTGGTTTTAACATTTGATGTAAGAGTAGGTTACTAGACTGATATTTAATTAATGTGATCTGAGTTTAAAACATTTAGTTTAATTTCTGAATTTCATTTGTTTTTTACACGCTTATGCAAATAGGACTAGTCTAGTTTTACTTATGCATCTAATCATCTTGATTGAGTATTTCATACAAATGAATTTTTGAATTTAAAGGTGTTTTATTCCAGCATTTTACATTTCAGTCCATTGTGCATTTCAATAATTATTTGTGCAAATTTTACATTTTGCAGTGTTGGTATAAGTACCTGCTTTCACATTTAGATCACCACCTTTCTGAGCCTTAAGTTAAGTAACATTTAAGACATATTTCAGAAATAATTTTAGGCCCTCATTTAACTAAAATTAACCAAGTCCCTGCATTTCACATAGTTTTAAATTTTGCATTTGCATATGAGACAGTCGAGTCTTTTCAGCAGCAGTTTCCCATTCTTTACTTGAACTTTATTTTCTTCGCAATATAGTTGACTCAACAAGGCACCAGTATCACTTCCTTCAAATCATTTTGAATCCTTAAAATCTTGCGCAATCTAAAACAAGTATTAGTTGCTTAGCTGTGTCTCCTAGGTTGGTTGGTTCTCAACTAATCTTTCATTTTTCCATTTCCATAAAGTCTACCCCCCTTAATCTGTGATTGGGAGACAACTCAAACGGAGTGATTAGGGATCAGTGTGATAGCCCCCCAATCTGAGTCGTTGTCGCGATGCCCAGACATTCTGTGCCACAACATTTTTTGGCACTGCTGTCAGTGACAGTTTTTTTGTCATTGGTCCTCACAATATTTTTCTAATCATCTAATATTTCATCATTTCTTATCCCATCAACATCATGCTTTCTGGCACCATTTCATCTCTTCATCTTTTCATCGCCTTATCTTTTTCCTCTCACTAATCCTTTCATCTTCTCTATATGCACCTTTAGCACCTGGACATTTCGGTTGGTTTCTTGTTTGGGTGGCGACTCTACTTATTCATCCATTATTTCTCAGACAAGAAGCCCTCCCTGATATCCAGCTGCTTCTCCCTGACTAACCTTTTGATTTTTGCTTTTTGGATCTTGGAGCTAGATTCATGTTCAAGTGGCGACTCCACTTCTTTCATTTTTTTCAAGAATTTCTGCTAGAAGCTCACTTCTTGTGGATCTATTGATTTTCTTGAGCAAGGATCTCTCTCTCTAGCATCCATTTGGCCCCTCCTTTTCCCTTTGAGCAAGACATCATGGACTTGTTCGCCCCTTGTAACTTTGCTAACATTCAAGGTTATCCAAATGACCTTCCTAACAATGGCCTTGACAAGTTGCCTTTTTTCCAAGGAAATAATGTGGTTAGTGCTATGACTCATCTAAATGCTTTTAGCTCTTGGTTGGGTAAATATGCTAGAGGTGCTAACTATAATCATGAAGATGTGAAAATGAGCCTCTTTGTTCTTTCCTTAGAGGAAGATGCTCTGGATTGGTTTTTAGAAAAGCCTGATAATTCGTTTAATTCATTGCAATCGATTATTAATGCCTTTAAGGACAAGTATGGAGACAAAAGAGAAGAAAGACATTTGGTTAAAGCTATCAGCATCATAGAGAAGAAAGAAAATGAAACCGTAGAGGAATTTAATAAGAGGTTTAATGGTATTATTAAAGAATTACCTCAAGATTATAGACCTCCTGCCAGGTCTCTTTTGGATTTTTATGTTGATGCCTTTGATGTTGATACTTCTTATGAGTTGAGGTGAGCTAAAACTAATGATTATATGGTTGCCCAGGTTTTAGCTGAGGAAATTGAAAAGGATAAGAAAGCATCTGGGAAGATTGAAATTTCAAGTTTTGATGAGGGTCTAAGTAAATCGAAAGAATCCAATGAATCTTACGATGACCTTATGCAAATACTGATGCAGAAACTTGAAAGCATGGAACTTAATCAAACAAAGCTAATATCTAATAATGCTAAGGAAATGAGTGCCATGCAGGCTAGGTTGGTCCAAATGGAAAGATCTCAAGCACAGAGTTTCCAACCTAGAAATAATAATAATACTTGGCATAATAAAGGCCCATCTAATGAGCAGAGACCACTGAATCCACCTGAGTCTACCAATCTTTTGGATGAGGCTCTGCCTTATTGTAGGGCCTGTGATGTTGCCATGTTGTCAAAAGAATCATAGATAGTAGAATGGCAGGGACAAGCAATCAAATTAATGTTGTTGGTAAGGAATATCATTTGCCTATAGAAGCTCATGAACATCCTCAGACGATTAAGGACATACAACTCAATTATACACAAATGATTCAGAAGATTTAAGTTCACCAGATCAATCTTCAAAATAGGATAGAAGCCATGGAAGCAGATCATGACAAAGAAAGGAATTCCATGCAAAATTGTTTACTTTTCATGAGCGCAAAACATGCTAAGGAAATGGAAATCATGAAACCTAATCATGACAAAGAAATGGGATCTATGCCAAATTGTTTGATGACCATAAAAGCAAATAATGACAAAGTAATAAAAGATATGGAAGCTGGTTAGATATGTCTTCAGAATAAGTTATTGACCATGGAGGAAAACCATGCCAAGGAAGTCAGTGTTATGAAGGTTGAACACTCTAACCAAATGGATCCCATAACAATTGAAAAGATCACTCTTCAGAATAAGTTGCAAGTAATGGAAAAGATACAGATACAGGAATTTCAGCATGGGTCAGAAGATGAAAGAAACAAGGAAACGTCAACAGATCATAAGCTTCCCTGTCTGCTACAACAAGCTCCATCTTATTATGAGGAGGTCATTTGTTCCATTGAAAAGTGGCTAATTGAAGATGACCCGACTAAAAGGGAAATTGATAAGGATCAGGTTGATGCTTGCAAGGTTGATCTGCTAGTCATAACAGATCAGGTTCATGAAAATAAAGAAGCGTGGATCACAGAAGTCTTGAACATTCCAAATTTTCCATATGAGCGTTTTTCGGATCAAGAAGGAAGTTGTGCGCCGACCACATCATCATCAACATCACATCCTAACAAAAGCAAATGTACAAAGCAGAAGAGAAGAAGGAAGAGGTTTGATACAACTGATGGCCGAGAACAACACAACATTGGGATAAGTCAGAGTCCTTCGATATGCAGGATTGGGCATGGCACATCAGAGAAACAACCCATTGATCTGCCTGAAAGTCGACAGATGCTCAATATGCACTATATTGAACACATCTGATGCCACAAGGGCATCCTTTGTATTGTATCTCTAACCTTACACCTTGTCATTTTAGCATTTTATTTATGTTCTTAGATTAAGTTTACATTTCATGTTTGTAGAATTGTTACAGAGCTTTTATTTTATATAATGTTATATGATGATTTTTGGATTATATTTGGATGGACGCTACTTATGTGATTTTGTGTTTTCTTTGGGTGCAGATTTTGGATTCTCACATTCCTTCGATGAAGCAACATGTCCCCAAGTAGAGCTAGATGTTGAACACTCCATGTCAACTACCCCATAGCTATACATCTTTTCGTGCATGGATTTCCATCATGTCCGAGCACTCAAATGATCCACAGATTTATCATTATCAGCTAGCTTTTATTTTTTATAATGTTAAATGTTGATTTTTGGATTATATTTGGATGGACGCTACTTATGTCATTTTGTGTTTTCTTTGGGTGCAGATTTTGGATTCTCACATTCCTTCGATGAAGCAACATCTCCCTAAGTAGAGCCAGACGTTAACCACTCCATGTCAACTACCCCATAGTTATACATCTTTTCATGCATGGATTTCCATCATGTCCAAGCACTCAGATGATCCACAGATTCATCATTATCAGCTATATGTACACTGGAGTTTTGTAAGCCCATTCTGCATTTTGTAATGTAAATGATGCTAGTAAGACAAATGTATGTAACAACCTAGGTAAATTTATTTTTCTAATGATGATTTATATTCTAGGAGGTTTTAAATTTTTAGTCTCACCGATCCATGTGTGTTTCTAAACACGGATGATCGGCAGAGTTTTTCTCTCCAGCCTCACCCCAAAGCTAGGGTGGATGTTGTCGTCAGGATTTTAAATAAGTCTTATTGTTATTGATCGAGTCTCTGTAAAAGTGAATTGGGAATAATTCTAACTATTTGGTTAGATTATTTTATTACAAGTCACTTAGTCTACTAGATCATATTTTGTGTTGCAGAAATGGGTAATTATTGAGGGTCTATAATGAACAGGTGTTCCCATTCATGGGTTAGAAATGTAATATTTCATGTAAAAAATATTTAGTGCATGGTACCTCATAGTTAGACAGCATGGCTAAATATTAGAGGGTTGGAAAAATTAATAATCCCCTCATGAATCAATTAATTAAAAATTTTGGCTAAAATAAATTAAAATGCTAAAGCCATAAATTTAATTAATTTAGGTCCTAGGAAAAATTAAATCATTCAACATTTAAAATTTGTGGGTTTTATAGTTTTTAATTTTTGGAGGTCCCTAACCATGGGAATATTGAAAATTGCAAGATATTTTGAACCCTTGGGCCATATGAGTTAAGTCAAAGTCAACTTTTTGCGGCAATTAACACAAAATAATCATTTTTGATTTAATTATAAGGAAATTAAAAGTGAAATTCAAATTTCCTCAAAAAATAACTTTATTTCAACGATGATGATTAAAAGATCATTTGATCTTCATCAACGATTGAGATTGTTTTGATGGGGTTCAAGCCAACTAGCCATTGGAGAATTTTTCTATAAATGAAAAGCCTCTCCCCATTATTTGGATACAATTTCTGAATCGTGTACTTGCTCTAAGAAATTTCTTGTAATTTTATCTGGTTAATAAAACACAAAGACTGTGGGGTTTCAGATCATGATGTTCCTCTCTCAGATTTATGTGGTAATAATACTTTGTTGTTTTTATTTGCATTTGTTGGTTAATAGCCTTTGAAGATTGATCTGTGTACAGGTATCTTGCACAAATTTCTGGGTTTTTAGAATATCATTTTGATTGATAGAAGTAGCAGGTATCTCTATTTCTTGATGTTTTTATAATCATTTTTAAATCTCTATTAATCTAACAATCAGATCTAAATGTGTAGAAGTTATCATTCAAGATTTGGGCGTTTGGGGAAGTCCTCAGTTGGACCAACTGACTCTTAGTTTGCAGAATCTAAAAAAGTCCACTGTCTTTTTAATTTCTGAAGTTATTTTATAGAATATCTTACTTACAAGGTTTTTCTTGAGATTGTGCCTCCTTAAAATTTCAAATTTATTTTTAAATATTGTGTAAAATTTGTTTAAATCTGGCTAATAGAGGGCTTTGATTTGCAGATCTGCTAGATCTCTAGAATATTATTGTAGATTTGTAAATAGCAAATTTCTAATTCATTGGGGTTCTGAGTATTTCATATTTTTGTATATACATGCTTTGGGATTTTCTGTCTTTTATTTGTGCAAGAAAAAATCTGAAAATTGCAGGTGATTTTTGTGGATTCCGGAGAGAGATCTAAGCCTCGGAGGGCATCTCCATTTTGTTTGCAGGTTGAAGAAAAATTGCAAGAAGATCGTGGGAAAAAAAATTTAGAGCCTTGAGGCCCTGCGCTGGCCATCTCCCACCTCCTTACGGCCTCCCATCATTCTCCTTTCAGCCTCCCTTTCTTCACCCTCCATCACTAAATTTTCTCCATAAATTTCCCTAAAAAATTTAACAAATTTTAACAAAAAAATTATGAGTTTGGCATTTGCATTGGAGAATTTTCAGTGACTTGGGCAGCCCATCTTCAAGTGTCTTCAAGCCCTTAGGGGCTGACTGATGCACATCCTCTAAACCCTTACCTCTTTCATTGATCTAATTGAAAGCAAGATTAATACTGGCATAAAATTTTAGTTATCTGAAATTTAGCAGCAGATTCGTTTTCATCTTTCACTCCATTACATTTCAGAAATATAATTACTTTCAGAAACTTTTGCATGTTATTTCTGATTATTATTTCAATGTTTTTTCAGTAGTTTTCTGAGTTTTTAGATCAAATACATCAATAGATCGGAAAGAATTAAACTCGGAAATTTTCTGAATTTAACAACATATTTAATTTACATTTTTACTATTGTATAATTGCAGAAATAGAAGTTAGCTTTAGTAACTTTTGCAAACAAATGTCTGAAAATTGTTTTACTGTTGTTCAGTAGTTTATTTCCGAGTTTTTGAGATTAAATACATCAATAGATCAGAAAGAATTAAACTCAGAAATTTTCTAAATTGTAGTTTTCAGCTTGTCATTTAAAATCTTCTGTTGTTATACATAGAAATTTCTAAATATTGCATGGTTACAAGTATTGTTTTAGAATATATTGTTGGTTTTAACATTTGATGTAAGAGCAAATTACTAGACTGATACTTCATTAATGTGACCTAAGTTTAAAACATTTAGTTTAACTTCTGAAGTTCATTTGCTTTTTACATGCTTATGCAAGTAGGATTAATCTAGTTTTACTTATGCATCTAATGATCTTGATTGAGTATTTCATACAAATGATTTTTGAATTTAAAGGTGTTTTATTCCAGCATTTTACATTTCAGTCCATTGTGCATTTCAGTAATTATTTGTGCAGATTTTACATTTTGCAGTGTTGGTATAAGTACCTTCTTTGACATTTAGATCACCACATTTCTGAGCCTTAAGTTAAGTAACATTTAAGACATATTTCAGAAATAATTTTAGGCCCTCATTTAACTAAAATTAACCAAGTCCCTGCATTTCACATAATTTTGAATTTTGCATTTGCACATGAGACAATGGATTCTTTTCAACAGCAGTTTCCCATCCTTTACTTGAACTTTATTTTCTTCGCAAGATAGTTGACTCCACAAGGCACTGGTATTACTTTCTTCAAATCATTTTGAAGCTTTAAAATCTTGCGCAATCTAAAACAAGCATTGGTTGCTTAGCTGTGTCTCCCAGGTTAGTTGGTTCTCAACAAATCTTTCATTTTTCCATTTCCATAGGGTCTACCTGCCTTAGTCTGCTATTGGGAGACAACTCAAACAGAGTGATTGGGGATCAATGTGACAGCCCCCGATCTGAGCCATTGTTGCGTTGCCTAAACATTTTGTGCGACAACAAAGCCCAACTAAGACCAAATAATGACAAGACTCCATATGAATTATGGAAAGGAAGACCTGCTTCAGTAAAATATTTTAGAATTTTTGGAAGTAAATGCTTTATGAAGATCAATGATGACTCACCAGGCAAGTTTGATTCTCGTGTTGATGAAGGAATATTTCTTGGATATTCTACAAGGAGCAAAGCATACAAATGCTACAATAATCGACTACGAAAGATAGTAGAAAGCATTGATGTG
The DNA here is from genome assembly GCA_031772625.1 of Pinus tabuliformis. NCBI lineage: Eukaryota > Viridiplantae > Streptophyta > Pinopsida > Pinales > Pinaceae > Pinus > Pinus tabuliformis. Next base: position 1,613,923,074 of record CM062817.1, on the reverse strand, counting down.
AAGATTGACAAGGCACTTCCAGAAAAGGAAATTGAAGTCTGTGAAGAAGATTCTATTCTTGAAGAATCTGAAGAAGATACAACAAAGGAAGAAAAGGATCAAGAAAGTCAAAAAGAACCATCTCAAACTCCATCAAAAGAAAAACTTGTTCAAAAACACCATTCAAAAGAAAAGATTATTGGGAATGCAGATGATGGAAAACAAACCCAAAGAAGGATGACAAATACACCAAGAAAGGATTATGTTGCCTTACTATCCGTGGTAGAACCAAAAAACTTTGCTCAAGCCAGTAAGGATCCTCATTGGGTAAAAGCTATGGAAGAAAAAATGTGTGGATATTCAAAAACAAAATGAATGAAGATGGACAGATCATTAGAAATAAGGCAAGGCTTGTTTGCAAAGGATACTCACAAATTGAAGGAATTGACTTTGAAGAAACTTTTGCCCCAGTAGCTCAATTGGAAGCTATAAGAATGTTCTTGGCATTTGCTTGTTCAAAAGGTTTCAAAGTTTATCAAATGGACGTGAAATCAGCATTTCTTAACGGTGATCTAAAGGAAGAAGTTTACATGGAGCAACCGAAAGGGTTTGATCTAGCAGAAGGAAAAGATTTTGTTTGTAAATTAAAAAAGGCGTTATATGGATTAAAACAAGCTCCTAGAGCTTGGTACGCAAGATTGGATCATTATCTACAACAACAAGGGTTTAAAAAGGGGGTGGCCTGGACTACAAGTAATTCAAACTAAAGCAGGTATGTTCATATCCCAAACAAAATATCTTAAAGACATGCTTAAAAGATATGGGATGGAAGAATGTATTGTTATGAGCACACCGATGACTATAGATTGCAAATTAAGCAAAGATGATGAATCCCTTCAGTAGACGCAACTCTTTATAGATCAATAATTGGAGCTCTTCTATACTTAACTGCTTCATGACCTAATATTATGCAAGCAGTAGGAATGGTGGCAAGATTTCAATCAGCTCCTAAGGAATCCCATTTGATGGTTGTTAAAAGAATTCTCAGGTATTTGAAAGGTACTCCTAATTTTGGCTTATGGTATCCCAAAAGCACAACTCTTACTTTGACAGCTTACACTGATGTTGATTGGGTTGGAAGCATAGATGATCGAAAAAGTACTAGCAAAAATGCATTCTTCATGGGAGATTGTCTTGTATCTTGGCTCAGCAAAAAACAATCATCTATATCTCTCTCCACAACTGAAGCTGAATACATAGCTGTTGCAGATTGTTGTACTCAAATATTGTGGATGAAGGAAGCTTTGAAAGATGTCAACATAGAAACTAATCAACCAATCACTATCTATTGTGACAACACCAGCGCCATCAGTCTTTCAAAGAATCCGGTAATGCATTCAAAGACAAAACATATTCCAATCAAATACCATTTCCTCCGAGAACAAGTTGCAGAGCAAAATGTCAGATTGGAATATGTCAATACAAAGGAACAAATTGCAGATATTTTCACAAAGCCCTACCACGAGAAGCATTTGAATATCTTCGTCAGAAGATGGGGGTCATTTCTCTTGCATCACATTAAGACAACACATTGACAGGGGAAGGAGCACCATGATAGGGGGAGAAGCATGACAAGAAGCAGCTTGATAGGGGGAGTACTTGGACACCCCATTTGCCATTAATGTCAAAGGGGGAGAAAATGTTGGAAGAGGAAAAAATATTTCCATCAATGACAAAGGGGGAGATTGTTGGTCAAAATTGTCATTGATGTCAATATGAAGATAATGATGCATGGATGATTGTTGAAGCCCTAGCCTTGTTGAAGATGCTCTAAAAGAAGAATACACTTGGAAACCCTAAAATGAAGAAGCTTAATCCTTGATGTTGTCCTTGATGCATGCCCATATGATCTAATGAAAAATTGCCAAATAAATCCTTCAAACATAATTATTATGGAAAATATACATATGTTAAAAGAAAATGAAAATGGTCAACATTAAAGGTCATATTTTGAAGAGAAGTCTACACCAGTTTGTAAAGGAGGTCATAACCTTTCTAATGAATACCTATTCTCCTCATAACTCCTTACTGTTGCAGAAATATTAATTTTTTGAAAAGTCTGTTTGAGCCTACACATATGTGCCCTCCAGCATTGTTTGAGCCTACACATGTCGACCCTCCAGCCCAACCGACATGTCCTTTTGTCAAGACAAGCAACTATAAATATAGGTCTAAGCTCATTCGTTTGATTCATCCATCCCGATGAAGAAAATCACAGGAACAAAGAAGAAAGAGAAGGATTCACATCTCGTGAACCAAGGAGGCCAAGAAGGATGAGTTTTGGTAAAGGGTTCTGACTGCGACAAATATATCTCGGACCTGCTTCATTGACCTGTGGTGACTCGAACTATTAGAGAATCAAAGTATAAGCACTGTGGAGGCCTCGGACAGTTACTTGTGAATTGAAGCTCGAATAGACCTCATCACGAACTTATGGAAGAAGCTCAGACTAGGATAAACATTAAGAACAATTTTGAAGAAGTAACACAAACTTCGACCTGTGGTGAGTCTTCTGTGGAAGGCTCGAAACAGTGGGCTTCTACTACCACAGATCTCGAACCTGTAATAGCATCTGTGCCTCGAACCTGTAAGCTCGAAGTTACAGTCTTCTGTGGGAGCTCGGATAAACAATCTTCTATGGGAGCTCAGATAAGCAATCTTCTATGCAAGCTCAGATTTTGCAGCTCAGACTTGTAGCCTACATTTATGAAGCTCGAACCTGTGATCACCTTGAAACCAGTCATATGTGAAGCTTGGATCAAGGACAATTGCATTTTGAAGGCTTGAACAGTGGTGAGTTTGGAAGTGTGAGCAGTAAAGGACTTGTGGCCTAGTGAAGAATTTGAAGGCTTGAACAGTGATAAACATTTGGAGCTTTGAACAGTGAAGTATTTGGAGCCTTGGATAGTCAAGTATTTGGAGCTTTGGACTTTGGTAAGTCACTTAAACATTCTATTTGTTAAAAGTTGAAGGGTTGGAGCCCTAGAGGTTGGATCCTCATAAAAACAAGGTTGGAGCGTTGTGGAAAAGCAGGTTGGAGCCTCGTGGAGCCCAAGTTAGAGCTTGGAAACACGTTGGAGCCTGGTGGATTGAAGGGTTGGAGCCCTCAACAAATATTTTACTCATTCTATTGTAAAAAGAGGATTGTTGTCCTCATTTGTTCTTAATAAAATTCTTATTATTTACTTTCTGGTTGTAATTGTGAAAAATCTTAATTGGCATTAATTATAACAATTTAACGAAATAATAAGTATTTCAACATAGAGAAGTTGGCATTAAGAGGGAGACCATCACTGCATATACTCTTGAGCAAAATGGAGTTGCCGAAAGGAAGAATTGAACAATCATAGAAGCTACCTGTGCTATGCTTCATGACCAAGGCCTACCGAAGTTCTTATGGGGAGAAGCTGCCAACACCGTTGTATATATTCAAAATAGATGCCGCATCAAGCATTAGACTTCAACACACCCAAAGAAGTTTTCACCAGTAAGAAACCTGATGTTTCCCATTTTAGATTTTTGGTTGTCCTGTATATTTTCATGTGCCGAAAGAGAAAAGAAACAAGCTAAATGCATCTGGGAAGAAAGGAACTTTTGTGGGCTACAATGAAACTTCAAAGGCATATAGACTTTATGTGCCTGGTCAAAGAGAAGTGGAAATAAGTCATGATGTCACCTTCGATGAAGATTCTACCCTCGAAAAACTCAGAGATCTTCCTATCCCTATGAAGGACAATGATGATGATGCAGGAAAGAAGGATGAATCTCCGACCGATGAGTCAAAACCCGATTTTGAAGGACCGATGGATCCCATTGATCCACCTCCCGGTGAGCCCTCTACCTCAAGAAAAAGATGTTTGTGGCTCAAAGATACTCTTGAAGGTGCTAAAATACATGTTGCACCAAGGGGGACATTTCGTGAAAGCAAGAAGTCGAATAGGTACCATGGATACTTAGCTGTTATGAGTAGCATTGTTCAATTTGAGCCATGTACTTGTGAAGCACCAAGTATGGAAGGATGCGATGAATGATGAATACAAATCAATCATGAAGAATGATGTCTGGGGTGTAGTTCCTAGACCCAAGGACAATTCAGTGGTCACTTCAAAATGGCTTTACAAAATCAAACATTGAGTTGATGTGAGTGTTGAAAAGTTCAAGGCCAAATTTGTTGCTCGAGGCTTCTCTCAAAAGGAAGTAGTGGAATATGATGAGATATTTGCATCGATTGCCCGATATACCACTATCTGTTTGATTATAGCTCTTGCTGCCTCTCAAGGATGGAGCCTACACCAAATGGATGTCAAAACTGCTTTCTTGCATGGCTCGCTTAAGGAGGAAGTCTATGTAGAACAACTTGAGGGGTTCAAAGTTCAAGATCACAAGACACATGTATGTAGGTTGAAGAAAGCCCTATATGGGTAGGGCTTGGTATGAGAGGATAGATAGCTACCTTATGAAGTTGGGTATTACAAGGAGTGAAGTTGACCTGAACCTATACTTCAAGGTTGAAAAGGACAGGCCTCTCATTCTGGTCCTTTATGTGGATGATCTCTTTTTGACAGGTGATGACCCTCTCATTTATCAATGGAAGAGGGAGTCTGAATTCGAGATGAAGGACCTAGGACTGATGCACTACTTCCTAGGGCTGGAGGTCTGGCAAAAGTTAGGTGAGATTTTCCTTTCTCAAGGAAAATACATTGTGAAGTTGCTTCAGAGATGTGGGATGGTGGATTGCAAGTGCGTGTCTACTTCGATGGAACTCAACTTCAAGAAGCTATGTGGAAGCGTTTTTGGGCCCGGATTAGCGAACCATTCCAAGTATCGACAACTTGTAGGGGCCCTGATGTTCTTCGTAAACTCCCATCCTGACATATGCTTCACTATGAATACGTTGAGTCAATTTATGGTCGAGCCTCATCACATTCATTGGATTGTTGCTAAGAATCTCTTGAGATATCTTTGGGGCACAATCCATTATGGTTTGAGATACATTGTCGAGAATTTGAGGCTACATGGATATACTAATGTTGATTGGGCTAGCAGTGAGGTCGATCGTAAGAGCACGTCTGGGTATTGCTTCTCTTTGGGGTCTGCTTCAATATCTTAGATGAGTAGGAAGCAGAAATCAGTTGCACTAAGCACCGCCGACGCCGAATACATTGCTACTAGTATGGCCTGTTGTGAAGCTATTTGGTTGAGGAAGCTCTTCAATGAGCTATTTGTGTTGAAAAATGTGTAACTAGGTTTAGTCTTCATAAGTATGAAATGTATTCTTGTAAATATAAAATGAAAAAGAAATTATTATTATTATTGGAGCATGGGTTTCATGCTCAAGTTCTTTTATTTTATAGGTCAAGCACCCATTGAGTGCTTCTAAGGTTTGTCCTAGGTATAAGAGTCATTGTCATATATTGAAGACCCTATGGGCACATTGTAAATTGTAAAGAAAAACTTATTTTGTCTTTAAAGTGTCAAAATACCTCCAAGATCAAGTCGGCCTAATTAGCTGTCAAGTTTGCCTACACAAAGAGCCACGTCCACCCTTGAAGAAGCCTACATATAAGAGAAACTCGTCCTCCATTTGGATCACTCACTCTCTCATCTCTTATATGAAGAAGTAGAAGAAGGAGAAGCCGAAGAAGAAATTGTGAAGAAGAGGAAGTCGAAGAAGTCGAAGTGTTTCTGAGCCTTATCTATTCTTCTAGGAATATTGAAGTTAGGGTTTCTGCGTTGGATCTTCTGGTGTTCGCTTTTGGAAGCAAAATAGAAGGGAAGGGAAGCGAAGGACTCTTAGGGCATCTTACTAGCCCTAAGACAAGTCGAGGCAAGCGAAGTCAAGAGAAAGGCTATTAGAGGGAGATCGAAGTCTCCTAGAGAAGCAGCAGCAGTTGCTGGGGAGCAGAATTTCGAATCTACTGGGAGGTCGAAGATATTGTAGCAGGAGGCCCTGGTAGACTTGATCTTCGAGGGTATTTGTCTGAGTCTAGGTCATGGTATTTGTCAATTGAAAGATCTGAAAGATAAAGAAGAGATTTACGGGTTTTTCCCTCAAGAGGAGGGGTTTTGGCCCTGGCTTGCAGCCTATATATTGTGTCGTTGTTCTTATTGTTTTGGTAATTGTTTGATGTATTGCACATTGGAATAATAATGAAAAAAGCTAATAAGTAAAAGGTAACACAAACAGTTATCAAGTTAAGAGAATTAACATATTCATTGCCTTATTGAATTCTCAACATGGTATCAGAGCTTTGGTTCTCTAGGGGCATCAAGATGATCTCCTCTACAATGAAGAAGTTCATCAAGAAAATTGCAAGCCATCTCAAGAAAGGTATCAAGGAAGCATGGAGTTTCTTATTCTCTTCAAAGAAGGCATCAACCAATGAAAGGGATGAAGGTCTCTTCTTGGCTCTCTCTGGTACATTCCAAGACGAAGACATCTGGGTAATTGATAGTGGTGCATCAAGGTACATGATTGGTCACTCTAACTAATTGAAGACCTTATCAAAAGGAAAATCCGTTTACTCTGTGGAACTTGGAGACAACAAGAGCTATCTCTGAAGGGCATTGGATCAACTTCCATCAAACTCAAAGATGGAAGCAAAATCCACCTCATCAACTTTCTATTTGTTCCAGGTTTTCACAAAAATTTACTTTCTATTTCAAGTTTAGAAGACAAAGGAAATAGGGTAGCCTTCATTGATGGAAAAGTAGTTGTTTGGGGAAAGACTCAAGCATAGATCAAGCTAAAGTTATTGGTATCCGAGAAGGAAGGCTTTATAGATTAATATCTCCTGTAAACCACGCCCTAATTCACACTGACATTAGTCCATGTGAACTTTGGCATCGAAGGTTTCGTCATCTACGTTTCAAAATACTTCCAACTTTGAGTTCCATGGTAGATGGAATCCCAAATCTAAGGGAAGATCATGAAGGTGTTAGCAAGGGATGTGCATTGCGCAAGAATACCAAGAGACCATTTGGAAGCAGTGCTTCGCGGTCGAAAGAAATCTTGGATCTCATTCACTGTGATGTATGTGGCCCTATGACTCCAAAACCACTTAGAGGCCATCTATACAATGTCACATTCATAGATGATCATTCAAGAAAGACCTGGGTTTACTTAATGAAAACCAAGGATGAAGTATTTACAAAATTTCTAGAATTCAAGGCTGAAGTGGAGAATCTGATAGAAAGAAGAATCAAGATACTAAGATATGATAATGGAGGAGAATATACATCCAAAGAGATTATAGCATTATGTAATGAGTCTGGGATTTAGGGAGTTGATAGTCCCATATAATCCCGAACAAAATGTAGTCGCAGAAAGAAAGAACAGATCCGTAGAAAAAACTATAAAAGCAATGTTACACGATCAAGATCTACCTAATTTTCTATGGGGAGAGGCAACAAAGACAACAGTCTATATTCAAAATCGATATCCTCACAGATCTCTAGATAACAAGACTCCAGAAGAAGTGTTCACTTGGAAGAAGCCATCTGTAGATCATCTCCAAATCTTTGGGTGTCCTGTGTATATTCATATACCAAAGGACAAAAGAAAGAAGTTGGATCCTTCCGATATGAAGGGAATATTTGTTGGATATAGTAACTCATCGAAAGCTTGCAGAATCTATATGAAATATGGACATCACATTGAAGTTAGTCGTGATGTCATATTTGATGAGAGTATAGCATTCAAGAAATCAAAAGAACTTTCTATAGATATTAATGATGAAGAAATTTCAATATTTGAGGAGGAAGTTGACAAGGAAGGAGAAGAATCACACCATGAAGAAGGTCATGGGGCAGAGCAAGGATCATTTAGAGAAAGTAAGATACCCAAGAAATAGTTTGGGTATGCTGCATAAATGACAAAATTAATAGAAGCAAAACCATCCACCTTTGAAAAGGTTGTAGAACATCGAGAATGGAAGGATGCCATGAATGAAGAGTATCAATCTAAGAATGGAGTCTGGGAGATCGTACCTAGGCTTGAAAACAAATCTTTGGTTACTTCCAAGTGGATCTATAAGATCAAGCATGTGGCTGATGGAAGTATAGATAAGTATAAAGCAAGATTTGTGGCTAGAGGGTTCTTTCAACTTGAAGGCATCGACTATGAAGAAACATTTGCTCCAACAGCAAGATATACAATGATTTGATCATTAGTCTCTCTAGCAGCATTGATGCGATGGAACTTCCACCAAATGGATGTCAAGACTGTATTTCTGAATGGAACTATAGATGAGGAAGGCGATATAGAACAACCCTTGGGATTTGAAGTCAAATCCTAGCACATGTTTGCAGATTGAAGAAAGCATTATATCACCTCAAGCAAGCACCAAGGGCATGGTATGCTAGGATGGATGCATACCTACAGAGAATAGGCTTCACAAAAAGTTTTGCTGACCCAAAACCTCTATATTAAGGTTGTAAAAAATGAACATGCAATTATTCTTTTGTATGTAGTTGATCTTCTCTTGACAGGGGTAGAAGGTCGAATTAAAGAATGCAAGAAGCAAATGGCAGCAAAATTTGACACGAAGGATCTTGGGTTGATGCATTACTATTTCGGACTAGAAGTTTAGCAAGGACCAAATGAAATCTAATCGGGTCAAGGAAAGTATGTGATCGAGATTCTAAAGAAGTTCGACATGATGGACTATAAACCTATGACCACTCTGATGATCACAAACTTGAAGAGACTGAGGAGTTTTGAATCAAGCCCTGTGGATCCTTCCAGGTATAGACAACTTGTTGGCTCATTGATGTACTTGGTGAATACTCAACCAGACATATGTTTTGCAGTAAATGTACTCAGTCAATTCCAAGTGGAGCCGAAGCATGATCATTGGATAGCAGCAAAGCATATTCTGAGATATCTACGAGGAACCATCAACTACTGTCTGAAATATGATAGAAGGAATGATGTCCAACTGATTAGGTATATAGATTCCAACTGGGGAGGCAATGAACAGGATGGAAGAAGCAATATGGGAGGATGTTTCAGTTTAAGATCCTCTATGGTCTCATGGATGAGCAGAAAGCAAGACACTGTTGCTTTGAGTAGTGTTGAGGTTGAATATGTTGCAACATGTGAAGTAAGCAGAGAAGCAGTATGGTTAAGGAAGCTACTATCCAACCTGTTTGAAGGACCGATGAACCCTATAGTGATACTTTGTGATAACACCAGTTGCATTCGTTTGTCTGAGGATCCAGTGTTTCATGGAAAGACAAAGCACATCAACAACAAGTATCACTATATTCGAGAGCTAGTACAAAATGGTGTGTTGCAGCTACGGTATATCTCCACTGATGAACAAGTAGCTGACATATTGACAAAATCACTTCCAAACAAGAAGCTTGTATACTTAAGGGACAAGCTTGGTTTGGTGGATTTGTCCTCCGTAATTGAGAGGAAGAGATAGACACTGCATTCTTGTCTTCATTTGGGAAGAAAGAATGGAGGATTAAGTAATCATCTGGCATTCGATACTCTTTGAGAATGTGGTAGGGCATTAAAGACAAGAGTAGTCATGGACCGATATTCTTTGTGGATTAGCTAACCAAGATAAGAATAGTCCAATGGGAGGTCATACTATGTGAACACCTGGGTGGAGTATGTACCTTGGGAGACAATGATGATGGTGTCTATAAATCATTGGTCTCGCAAGCATTATGCTCTGATCTTGTGGAGAGATAGAGTTGTTAGTCAAGGCCTTGTTATGTGACAATGTTGGTTAATATGAGGCTAGACAGATGGTTTACCAATCCAACTCTTCTTATGAGATCTCTTTAGACTGAGAATGACCATGTACCTCTTATGAATACCTCCCTAGTTAAGAGGGAGTGTTGAAAAATGTGTAACTAGGTTTGGTCCTCATAAGTATGAAATGTATTCTTGTAAATATAAAATGAAAAAGAAATTATTATTGTTATTGTTGGAGCATGGGTTTCATGCTCAAGTTCTTTTATTTTATAGGTCAAGCACCTATTGAGTGCTTCTAGGGTTTGTCCTAGGTATAAGAGTCATTGTCATATATTGAAGACCCTATGGGCACATTGTAAATTGTAAAGAAAAAATTGTTTTGTCTTTAAAGTGTCAAAATACCTTCAAGATCAAGTCGACCTAATGAGTTGTCAAGTCGACCTACATGAAGAGCCACGTCCACCCTTGAAGAAGCCTATATATAAGAGAAACTCGTCCTCCGTTTGGATCACTCACTCTCTCATCTCTTATACAAAGAAGTAGAAGAAGGAGAAGTCAAAGCAGAAGTGCGAAGAAGAGGAAGTCGAAGAAGTCGAAGTGTTTCTGGGCCTTATCTATTCTTCTAGGAAGATCGAAGTTAGGGTTTCTGCGCTGGATCTTTTGGGGTTCAATTTTGGAAGCAAAAGAGAAGGGAAGGCAAGCGAAGGTCTCTTAGGGCATCTTACTAGCCCTAGGACTCAAGTCAAGGCAAGCGAAGTCAAGAGGAAGGCTATTAGAGGGAGATTGAAGTCTCCTAGAGAAGCAGCAGTAGTTGCTGGGGAGCAGAATTTCAGATCTATTGGGAGGTCGAAGATATTGCAGTAGGAGGCCATGGTAGACTTGATCTTGGAGGGTATTTGTCTGAGTCTAGGTCATGGTATTCATCAATTGAAAGATTTAAAAGATAAAGAAGAGATTTACGGGTTTTCCCCTCAAGAGGAGGGGTTTTGGCCTTGGCTTGCAGCCTATATACTATGTCACTGTTCTTACTGTTTTGGTAGTTGTTTGATGTATTGCACATTGGAATAATAACGAACAAAGCTAATAAGTAAAAGGTAACACAAATAATTATCAAGTTAAGAGAATTAACATATTCATTGCCCTACCAAATTCTCAACAATTTGAGCACGTGTTAAATACCACTGTGAAAGTGGGATTCGCCTTTCAGAGAATCCTGTGTTCCACGATCGCTCCAAGCACATTGATATCATGTACCACTTTATCCGGGATACGATACAACGGGGAGCAATAAGGCTCCATCACATCAAGACTGATGAGCAGGCCGCATATATCCTCACGAAGCCTTTGGGGAAGGTCAAATTCTTAGCCTTCCAAGAGAGACTTAGAGTCGTGGATAGACCCTCCTATGAGGGTCTCACATGAGTTGGACACTGAGCTCTGGGAGCTATTGGGGGCTTGGGGTACTTCTTGGAGCTATGAGTGACCATAGGGTAAGTGGTTCACCTTCCCCTAGTGGTGTGCTATGTACAGGGTGAGTGGTTCACCTTCCCCTGTGATACCCCATGATGGTTGACATGTATGTAGGGTGAGTGGTTCATCTTCCCTTGTGATACCCCATGATGTTGACATGTATGTAGGATGAGGGGTTCACCTTCCCCTATGATTGACATATGCATAGGATGAGTGGTTCACCTTCTCCTATGGCATATAAGCAGGATGAGTGGTTCACCTTCTCCTGTCGATGCCCCAGCATACATCCTACACATGGAGTCTGAAACTCATGGGAAGTACCTCTCATCTGGCCAATGAGTTGGGAAAAGTGGTTAGGGACCATAGCACTACCGATGGACGCATCATATGCTGTCATACTCCCAATGACTAGGATGCATGGTGTTCAGCAACTTGATCTGGGATCATTTGAGGTTCTACCTCTGGACTAACTTTTGTCAGTGGAGAGTAGTAAGGTCTTGTGACTCACTCTCAATCACTTCTTCTTCATTACTACTTCATGGTTCAGTAGAGCAAAGGTGACACAGATGGTATATGATGACAGGATGGCATGATGATGATAGATGGATTGGCAAGTGGAATTCTCCCTAGTTGAGAGGGTGTTAAAATTGGCAACTAGGGCCAAATTCCACCTTGGGACAACTCATTTGATGGAGATGATGATTGCATTGGATTCCTCTTTTCGAGAGGTCCAAGATTGATATAAAGATCATCTCATTCGAACAAGCAGAAGTGTGATTTTGAATTTATTCCCTCACATGTGCAAATTGTTCAAGTCGGCCTCAGCTTAATGTAGGCTCAAGAAGCCCAATGGATGTGTCTCCTCACCCACAACAAAGTGTATAAATAGAAGAGACCTCACACCTCATTTGGACATCATTCACTCACACATTCTTCTCTCTCTTCATCAGATTAGTTCGTACAACTTGGGCATCTTTTGTCTCTCTCTCACACGTGCGGCTAGGAGGACAAAATTTCTAGGCTAAAACAGAGCTAAATTTCAGGGTTTTTGACTACACTGAATTTGACTATAGTTTCGAGGGCAAAATTTTGGTTTCTCTAGGCCGCATTGTCTGGCACAGAAATCGAGGATTTTGGGGTTGTTTGACCTAAGTTGACTGCAGGCCTATTTGACCACAAATATGATTGTTGTTTGACCAACTTTGACCATAGTTGTTGGGACTATTTTGGGTTGACTTTGACCTTTGTTGGAGGCCGAATTGGACTGCCTTTTACCGAGCTTCAAAAGAGGTGTTTTGTTGTTGTTTTGACCAGCGTTGACTTTCTAGTTAGGGCTGAAGTTTGACTGCAGTTGACTGCAGAATTTGACAGGGTTGATTTGACTTTTTACTAGGCTATTCTATTTGACTTTTGTTCTCTCTCTCTATTGAACTATTGAATAATAATAAGAAGATTTGATCAAACAGTTTTCCCCACATTGTGGTTTTTCCATGGCATCAGCCAAATCTAGTGTCCTCTTGTCTTGGCTTGTCTTCTGCATTTGTTTTATGGTCTATCTACATTTACTGTTAATGTGATTAATGGTTAATGTTATTGCTACGGGAAATAATTGGAAATTGTTATTGGGCTGCTAAGGAACATTGAAGTAAATTGTGTTAAGCATAGAACATACCATGGTTATCTAAAATTAACAATAATCTCATCACATTACAAAGCAGACGCACTACAAAGCAACGTCATCATTTAAGTTTGTGTTTCATGTGCAACATTTGGAATGGTTCTTTTATCTTGAGTAGATTTTATTTGCTTGCTAGTATCACATTTATCACTTAAGCATTTTTCTGAGTTGATGAACATTTATTCCAATCTCAAGCACTTGTCTGATTTATTGCACTTGTTAAAGTTGTAACTTGCTAACCTTACTTTCACATCTATCTTGTGGCTCTTTATTTTCTTTCCAAGCTATTTTGAAAATTTACTATGTTGCACGGGTTCCCGCACCCAGGGGTGGGATTCTCGAACCCGTCCCGGCTTCTCGCACCCAAGTACCAAATTCGGGTACGGGTTCTTCCCAGAAGAACCCAGAAGAACTGGGTTCTTCAAAAAAAAAATTGGGTTCTTTTCCTTTAATGGGTTCTTCGGTTCTTCGGGTTGGGTTCTTTGGGTTCTTTTAAAGGCTTGCTGGAATGAATGTCACAATTTCTTGCTGTTTCGGACTGTCTGCAACATGAGCCACAACTGTCAGTCCACTTTTATACACTCAATTTGCCTCCTACAGCTGCGGCATAGTCCCTCCTCCTTGTTGTTGTCAAACGCTGAGCTATAGGGCTTGATTCATGCCACTGTTTACACAAAACAGCTCACTGTTCACTAAGGAACAGACCTCAGCCTCCCTATGCAGACTCCTGTACCCAACTGAAGCCCTAAACAGAGATGACAATGCCACAAACTTACCTCTACTTAGCCCACACTTGTTAAATTTTTAATTTTTTATACTATATACCAGTGTTACTTGGGAGCGGGAGCGGGAGCGGGAGCGGGGAGCGGGAGCGGGAGCGGGGAGCGGGAGCGGGGAGCGGGAGCGGAAGCGGGAGCGGGAGCAACCATTTTCAGAAGCTCCCGGTTTGGGAGCGAATCCCGGAGCGATTTTTTAAAAATATATATATTTTTTATATTTTTTAATTTTTGATACATATATGTCAACAAAAACATGTAGAATGATGAAATAGACATAAAAAACATAAAAAAACATAAATTGATCATTGAACCATATCACATCAATCATCTAGAAATTATAATCGTCATCAACCTTAGTAAAATAATAAATTAAAATAACATTCAATTCAATAACATTTATCATCATTGATCACCAAAGTAACAAGTTGTACTTGTAAGCCAAGTTTAACCATTACAAGAAGTAATATCGAAGATATTTCTAAGTCCTAACTTCTAACTGTTAACATGATATGAAATGTTAAAAATTTATAAAATGAAACATGAATAATGAGATGAAATGAAACAACTTTAGTCTTTCACAAAGCATCATATTCATAATTCACAATCATTACCAATGAGTTATAATTGCCAAGGCCCAACTTCAAACTTCAAATTTTCATTGTCACAGTGATATAATGTTTACAAAAAATATCATAATGTCATAATGATATGAAAGAGTCAAGAGTCAAGAGTCAAGGACTCAAAACTCAACACTGAACAGTTATGAAAACTAAAGTGACAAGTCTAATAGAAACTAAAAAAGACAAGTAAACTGTAAATCTACAAGTGGCCCTTGCCACGAGAGTCTCCAGGAGTATAAGTAGGTCTTGGCGGTCTTCTAGGAGTCTCCCTCCCAGACCGACGACCAGAACTAGAGCCTCCACGCGAGGGTGTCGATGGAGGTGGCGACAGCAATGGAACAAGACTCGGGCCCCGAGAACTGCTACTGGATGGTGGAGGTGGAGGTGGCATGGCTGCTGCAGCTGCTTCAGCTTCATCCCGTACAAGCTCATCTTCTAGTTCTTCCATATGTACAATGCCATCCTCTAGATTGTCGTCCTCAGGGTGACTATCCCAAATTTTATATGTGGGATCTTCATTAGCCCGATCACAGTAATGGCTCAACAACCTCAAATTGTAGTGCACATAAACCAAGCTTTCTGCTCGGTTTTCGTTGAGCCTGTTTCTTTTCACATTATGTATATAACTGTAGGTGCTCCAACACCTCTCTGCAGAAGAAGAATTTACAACCTGTGCAAGAACTTTCAATGCCAATTTTCGCAAAACTCCGTCGCCGCCATATGTTTCCCACCATGTGAGAGAATCAAATTTATCTTTGTCGTCCATTGCATGGAAGTTACCATACAAACCACTGCCAGTGAAGTATCTGCCTATTTCAAGGCGCACAGCTGCACATTCCTCCCTGTCAGGCACCAACTTTTCTAATGCATCCAGATATCCTTTAGTTACCTCTCGATCTAAATGGGGTTTGGTCCTAACACCACCCCCTGCTGCAGGTTTGCCCAACCAAGAATCTGAGTAGTATTTTGGCGTAAGGATATACGCCAAGCAATGTAGTGGAAGGTTAAGCTTTTTCCACCGTTCACACACACAATCGTGAATCAGATTGTACAAGTCGGGATCTCTGTTATTAACAATGTCTTTTATTTCCCCCAACATGGTATCCATTTGCTCATACACCTCGCCAATCACTGGTTTGTCTGTATCTGCAAACCGAATCATGTTATAAATTGGCTTGGTGAAATCCAATACCTGTCTCACAGCTGTCCAAAACTGCCCATCAAGAGCGGCCTCCTCCACCGTTTCAAAACCTGCAATGTCAGCTACATTTGTAGCCCTTTCCTTTAACACCTGCCAATTTGGACTTGATACCATGCTAGCTAAACCCTCTCTTACCTTCAAAAGGCGCCTGAAGGTGAGGTAATAGCTACCAAATCTAGTCCTCGCAATCTTCAGAAACTCCAATCTCGAGTGACTGCGGAAAAGGCCATGGGTATTGCTATGATTTGTAATAAATTTTATCATTTTTTTTCCTCTCTTGTACAAATCCCCAATCCATTGGTATTGTTCATTTTTGTTTTTGACAATATCATGCAACAGAAGGTTCAATGTGTGAACCAAACATCCAGACCAAAATATGTTCGGGTATCTATCCTCAATAATTGCTCCCGCTGCCTTACAATTAGGAGCATTATCAGTGATGACTTGGATGACATTGTATGGGCCAATACGCTCAATTGTTTCAAGCAATGCTTCTGCAATGTTGATAGCGGTCTTGAACTTGTCTGAGTAATCATGTGCAGCTAGAAAAATGGGACCACTTCGGGACACAGCAAGAACACTTATCAATGGCTTGCCTTTTACATTTGTCCATCCATCAGATACAATGGACACCCCATTGTCAGTCCAAGAACTTGTCATTTTATTCAAAGAATGTGATATTTTTGCTTTTTCATGATCAAGGCCAACTGTTCTTGCCTTGTCATACCCAGGGCTCTTGTATCCTTTAGGGGCATCATTTATGGCAGAAACCATTTCGTGCCAATAAGGTGAGCGTAGAACATTGAATGGTATCCCATTTGCATAGAGGAACCTGTAAATTTTTGAATCCACATCATTCCTACACCCCTCATCAAGGAAATCTGATATGGTTCTACGGCGTAAAGATGATGACCCTGAGCCTCCATGTCCATATCCACTGCCTTGGGAGGATGTTGAAGGAGTTCTTTGTGAGCTTGGTTCAAAGAAACTCCTTGATCTTTTTGCTTTGTATTGGGCGTCCTCCTCTTCCTTTATGTATTTGGCTCTATCAACTGTTGACACCGCGTCGCAAGTTCTGATTCCTATTTGTTTCTCTCCATCCCATGCCCTTTTCCCGCAAAGGTGTCTTCTCAAACGGGTGTATGAGCCTGTGAAATCAGTGTTGCAATGGGGGCAATGAAATTTAGTGGTTCCACCCCCTCCCTGTTTCAGGCCTCTGAACATATTTCCACAATGGAGTTTGGTCTTGTTTAGTTTTTTGACCCTCATGTTCACCCTCCACATCCTCCTCACTGGGGTTTTCACCTATTTGACTTCCTCCGGCTTCTTCATCCACCTCTTCAGTTTCAGGCCCCCTCCGTTTCCTACTCTCCACCACCATAATAACCAGAAAGGGGACCAGGAAGAGGAAAAAGCCAATAAAAATGCTCAGGTCCATCGTGTTTGATGTTTGTAGGGTTTGAGTCTTGAATCTGCAAATTAATTTAGTTTATTGGGATTAATTCATTTAATTTATTAATTTAATTTAAATTAATGATCTTTAAACTCAAACAGGTAAATGAAACTAACCAAATTAACTACCTAACCAGCTAAACTAACTAAATGATTAAGTTACTTACCTCTGCAAGCTTGCTCCTCGCTCCTCGGCACTTGCTCCTCGCTCCTCAGCTCTGGCTCCTTGCTCCTCAGCTCTTGCTCCTTGCTCCTTTGCTCTCAAACTCAACCTCAATCTCATTAGAATGATTTTGTTTTGGCCCATTGGGCTTATAAATCCAAAAAAAATTGTTTAATTTTTTGTTTTTTTCGGGTCCGCGGATTTTTTTTCCGCCGAATCGCTCCCGAAAATTTAAAATTCGCTCCCGGAGCGTTTTTTAATGCCCTGGAGCGATCGCTCCCCGATCGCTCCCGGGCATTAAAAAGCGCTCCGGGAGCGCGGGAGCGATCGCTCCCTGAAGCGCTCCCTCACAGACCAGGGAGCGCAAATTTTTTTACGGGAGCGATTTGGGGAGCGCGCTCCCGAGCCGCTCCCGCCCGGAGCGCGCTTCGGGAGCGGGTTCGTAGGGGGGGGGGCCGCTCCCCCGCATCACTGCTATATACTATAATATGAGAAGTATACGTTTCAGTTCTTTTAACCTGAAATAGTTGCAATTAGATTAATAAAGCGCAGAAAATCTTCATCATTTTTTGCATTAATGAATGGCATTACATAAATGCATTCATACACTGAATATAGCTCTGTGCTATTCTTTACAATATAAACTGTTCAGTGAGAATGTATTTCAACTCAATCATCTACACAACATTCAAGCCAGTTCATTATCTACCCTCTAACAATGGTGTTGCTTGCCCTTGCAATGTAATTTCACCATGGATCAACAAAATCCAATTAAATGGTTCAGAATTTGTTCAGGAAAAAGTAAAACAGTTCATAGTATATATATTTTAATTTTTGAAAAATTGAATCATTACATTAACATATAAATTCTGTGGTTTTTTTTAGGCTTGTGGCTACATTAAAGTATAAATTATGGCTGCTGGCAGCATATATTTCACTGCTGTCCCACCAAACACACAAGGCAGCCCAATAAAATAAAGTTTAAAATGTTGAGTCTTTGAGAATGCAGAATACTTTAGGATTTTTGAGTGTACTCCTGAGTTTGTAGGAACTTCGCTAGTGTATCTCAGTCAGCTATGTGTGACAAAATCTGTCCCATATCATGATTCATGTTAATATGTAAACAATGAACAGTTTTTTGGTGATAAATTTTGAAATTTCAATGTCAATGTTGAATGTTCAATGGTGTGCATGTTTAAATGATTATCATTAAAGTTTTCTTGTTTAAAGTTGAAACAATATACAAATTCAAATTTCATATATATTATTAATTATAAATTTATAATTTATATATTTATAATATATAAATTTATAATTTATAAAATATAATTATTAAAATTTAATATTATTATATTACCCGACGAACCCACGCACCCTGTTTCCAAAAATGTCGTCCCCGTCCCCGTCCCCGAACCCACGTTTCCTGGCAACATAGAAAATTTATATTTTCACTTGGAATATCCTTAGCAAGTAGCTATACTTGGGCACTGGTCTTACTTGCTATATTTGTGGATACATGTGCTCACTGAGCTTATAATTGTAATTGATGCTATATATTTGAGGTGTATATTGATCACCATGTATTAACTCCTAAGAAACTAACTTGCTAGCATTGAGCTAGCTAAACCTTACACATCTTTAGGGTCTACCACCTTGACTTTGCAAGGAGTAAACCTAGACGCAAGAATTGAGAATTGAGTGACAGCCTCACCTCAAAACTTGCCCCCAAGTCCACACCAAGTGGAGTTAAGGACTTTCTCCACGACAATCTCAGGTGTGGATTAAGGCAGCAATACTATGATATCCTAAATGGGCAAGAAGCAGAAATCTATCACATTCAAAACTGCAGAAGCCAAGTATATTGCAACTAGTTTGGCGAGTTGTGAAGCAGTGTGGCTTCAGAAGCTTCTCGCAAGATTGTTTGATCAGGTGCAGGAGACAACTTGTTGAGAAATCTAGGGCATAGCAATTAAGTGATTTCTCTTCTATTAGTAACCACTTATGAATGTTTTTTACTTCTTTAGATTAGGATCCTTTTTTACTTAGGTTATTAGTGTTCTTCTTCATCAAACATCTACCAATGCATAAACCATAAAGAGACAAGAGACACATAATATAGGCTATCAGCCAGGGCCAAAACCTCTCCCACTTGAGAGGAAAACCCAGACAAATTCTTCTTCTTATAGAGATTCCAATTGACGAATACCAAGACCAAGACCCTTGACCTATTTGCCACTCCAAGACCAAAACACAAGATCCTTAGTCAATGATGGTCAACTTGCTCCTTCTTCCTTCTTGGCTTCTTCTTCAAACTTGGCTTTCTTCTGCTTTAGACCTTTGGCCTTCTTGACTAGTCCTTCTTCCACTTCGGCTCCTTAAGAGAACTGCACTTCTCCTCAATTTCCACTGTTGTCACAGACTTTTCCTTGGCCTTTACAGCTGCAACAGACTTGCCTTCAGCCCTTATTGTTGCAACAAACTTCTCCTTCACTGCTGCAACAGACTTGCCTTCAGCCCTTATTGTTGCAACAAACTTCTCCTTCACTGCTGCAACAGACTTCTTGTATAGAGGTTTTCTGTCGTTAAAACAGTCCCAAAATACCCTTAAGAACTTCGCTATTCCCTTTTGTTACTTCGTTGGTCTTTAGGCTTCATCACTATAGTTCGCATTTTAGACTGTATGATGACCGAATCTCTGAAATTTTGCTTTGAAATGAATACGAACAACCCTATTTATAGTTGTTTCCCATCAAAATAAGTCGGCATGACATGATAGTGAGCTGACATGTCTATTTGAGAGATTTATATTATTCTTTTGAAGCCGACTTGAAGGAGGTGACTTTGTCTTGGTCTTGGAGGGATTCTAACTCATTTAAGGACTTATATCAATATATAACATGCCCAAGAAGGGTCCTTCATACATGAAAAAGACTCAAATTGACTTTTGTGACTAGATGACAAATCCTAAAGGCTCACAATGGGAGCCATCACTAAAATCAAATTCCTTGCTCATGAAACCCATGAGACCAGCATTACAATAATAATTTATTTTTCTTCTTTTCAACAATTATATAAAATCACAATTACACGTCATAATGAAGACCGAACCTAGTTACACTTTTCAACACTCCCTCTTAACTAGGGAGGTATTCATAATGGTACTTGGTCATTCTCAATCTGAAGAAGTTCTCATAAGAAAAGACGGATTGGTAACCCATCTGTTTAGCATCATATCTACCAGCGTTGTCACATAGCAAGGCCTTGACTAGCAACTCTATCTCTCCACGAGATCTAAGCACAATACTGGCGAGACCAATGATGCATAGACATGCTCATCATTATCTCTCTCGGAACATACCTCACCCTGGTTCTCAGGGTGTGTTCCACCAAGACTATTCTTATCTTGGATTCTCAGTCCTCAAAGAATATTGGTCCTCAACAATTACTCTTATCTTGGATACCCTAATACATCCTCAAAGAGCATCGAATGCCAGATGTTTACCCAATCCTCCATTTTTTCTTCCCAAGTGAAGACAAGAATGATATGTCTATCTCTCCCTCTTAATTAGGGAGGACATATCTATTCCAATAAAGGAATGTACCTAAGCCCCCTCTTGGCTTAGGAATTTCCAAGTTTCTTCCAAGTAAGAAACTTATTTCCAGGCTCCCTTTTAATTAGGGACCTACAACAGCTCCTCAGGTGGAGATGATGGGACAACCAGCTACTTGAAGAACTCCTCTTCACAATGTCATGAACTTCTTTTTGTTAACGAGGAGTCTTCATGTTAGGGACTTCTACACAGGACACCGACCATCCATCACTTTCATCCATGAGTCAACCATGTCATCATCGGAAAGTGATCCATCAATCTATATTTGGCCTTCCTTCATGCCATGCTGCTATCTTCATGCCATGTTTACTTAAGGATCTTTCATCCTACTACATGTGCATCTGTGGTGGAAGACATCCATAGATCTTCCCTTGGCAGCCCTACATAAACCTATCCAAATAAAAATAAAGGAATGAACATTAAAAATCAACATTACCTTTGTGATAGTCTTTCATCATGACATCTACTAGTTTGCATCAACATCCTACATACATATCGGCACATCTCCCAAAGATATATATTGCCAAGGGTCTCTTTCTTTTTCAGACTCCATCATCTTCATATCTTTCATGGAGATATCTAGTCAAATCTTCTTGGTCTTTCGAATGTTGATTGCCTTTACCATGGTTATATATTCCACGATCTCTTCCTTCCTTTCGTCACACATCTCATTCCCAAGAGCTTCTAATCAGAGTTCCTCAATTGTTGTCAACCACCTCATACTTCATATGAGGACATATTATGTTGATTTCATCTAGTGAATGTGTGACCCATGCATTCCTGCATTCCTTCGAGGGAGGAGATCCTTCCTTTTGATTATGCTCTCAAGATAGAGCATTCATTCATGTTACCTACAACCATATGACATGACTTTTTGATATTGAATATAAGCCTACATACCTCATTTTCCTTTGGGTCATCCAGACTTTCTGCGACAACTTCCTTGATTGAAAGAGCTTCAATCCCTTGATCTGCTTCACTTTTATGTCATCATACCATCATCCCATGAATTCCACAAATTCGGAATCTTGATGAAACACTTTCTTCCCCTCATGATCGGTGAACTTTTCAATGAAGATTCCATCAGCGAATCTTGAGGATCTAAAGTATCCCCATCAGCAGATGTTTCCATTTGACAAATGTATGATGAACCTTGTACTAGATGACCTTGCCACTTGTGTTTTCAATGAGAATCCCAAGAGCTATATACTTGACTTCCATAGATTCTAACTGTCTTTCATGCTTTTCTATGATGATGTCTTGAGCTCTTGCTTTCAATGCTTCCATGATGCCTTGATGCATCCCATTATTTTACTTCATGAATCATGATAGCCATATCTTAGAAGGCTTAGGAATTTGAAAAGAACTTATGTGAGGAAGACTATCTCAATAGTGGAGATCTATTACTTCCTCCTTCTTGGATTTCTTCTTTTCGGCTTCCTCCACTTCCTTGGTGATGTGGGCTTCTTCTCTTCCTCTTTTGTTATTTTCCTTCTTGAGCTTAGGACAATCTCTCCTATAGTGTCCATATTCTTGACACCCATAGCATCGTCTTTTAGACATGTTCTTCTTCTTTTTCTGAGGACCAAAATTTCCAAATTGTCCCTTTCTTTTTGTCATTGCAGCATAAGCTTGATTTTGCTCACCTGCTCCCATATCAGATTTGGCCTTTAATCTAGATTCTTCAATCTTGCACAGTGACCATAGATCCTAGAATGGATTAGCTTCTTTCTTCCCATAAATACTTTAAGTAAAGTTACCCCACTCTTTCGATAGTGCATTTAATACGACTGTAGTCATTTCTGTATCAGGCATGAGCATCTTCCTTTCTTGGTTTAGGTGATAGAACCTTTGACATGTTCCATAACCTCATTTTCAATGAGATTCAAATTTGTCATTTTCTTCCATGCAAGATAGTTTGAAGCCCCAACCAACTTGTTGTTTTCCTTGCAAAAATACATTTTGACAAACTAAGATGTGGACATAAATATACTTACTTGATAGGATGCTCCTTCTTGTTGCTTCCTTGTTGTTGATGATGATATAGAGGATAGAAAACTTCTCCTTGATGAAGGTGGTTTTCTTCAAGAATAATCCTTGATCCCACAGAGAGTGAGATGACACCGCCTTTTGATCTAGCTTCCTTTGGATGAATAGTCTTCAAAACACTTTAACTTGAGTAGATGTAGGGCTTTGTCCTTCTCCCTCTTGATGATGATCCCAATACTACTTTGTAGACTTCTTTGATCTAGGGTTATGATGCTTCCTTTCAAGATGATCTTTGCTTTGATGCCTTCCTTGAGATTTGATCCTTGAGTGTCCCTTGATGAGGTGCCCTTCATTGACTTAGTCACCTTAGCTTAATGCCATGTTGAGAAATCTAGGGCATAGAAATCAAGTGATTTCTCTTCTATTAGTAACTGCTTGTGAATGGTTTTACTTCTTTAGATTAAGATCTTCTTTTACTTAGGTTATTAGTGTTCTTCATCAAACAGCTACCAATGCATAAACCATAAAGAGACAAGAGACACAGAATATAGGCTATCAACCAAGGCCAAAACCTCTCCCACTTGAAAGGAAAACCCAAACAAATTCTTCTTCTTATAGACATTCCAATGGACGAATACCAAGACCAAGACACGAGATCCTTAGTCAATGATAGTCAACCTCCAGCTCCTTCTTCCTTCTTGGCTTCTTCTTCAACCTTGGCTTTCTTTTGCTTTAGACCTTTGGCCTTCTTGACTAGTCCTTCTTCCACTTCGGCTCCTTCGGAGAACTGCACTTCTCCTCAATTTCCACTGCTGCCACAGACTTTTCCTTGGCTTTTACTACTGCAACAGACTTACCTTCGGCCTTTACTGCTGCAACATAGTTCTTCTTCACTGCTGCAACAGACTTACCTTCAGCCTTTACTGCTGCAACAGACTTCTCCTTTACTGCTGCAACAGACTTCTTGTATAGAGGTTTTCTGCCCTTAAAACAGTCCCAAAATACCCTTAAACTTCGCTCTTCCTTTTTGTTACTTCGCTGGTCTTTAGGCTTCCTCGCTGTACTTCACATTTCAGATTGTGTGAGGACCGAATCTCTGAAATTCTGCTCTGAAATTAATATGAAAAACCCTATTTATAGTTGTTTCCCATCAAAATAAGCCGACATGTCTATTTGAGAGATTTATATTATTCTTTTGAAGCCGACTTGAAGGAGGTGACTTTGTCTTGGTCTTGGAGGGCTTTCTAACTTATTTAAGGACTTATATAAATATATAACATGCCCAAGAAGGGTCCTTCATACATGACATAGACTCAAATTGACTTTTATGACTAGATGACAAATCCTAAAAGCTCACAATGGGAGCCATCACTAAAATAAAATTCCTTGCTCATGAAACCCATGAGACAAGCATTACAATAATAATTTTATTTTTCTTCTTTTCATCAATTACATAAAATCACAATTACACATGTCATTATGAAGACCGAACCTAGTTACACTTTTCAACACAACTGTGATGACAAGTCGAAGCACATCGAGATCTTGGTACCACCACATTTGGGACATGGTACAAAGGGGAACAATTAGGCTCCAATGCATTTCTATGTACAAGAAAGTTGCTAACATTCTGACAAAGCCTTTGTCCTAGGATGAAGTTTGTATACTTTAGAGACAAGCTTGGAGTGGGTGAGAATGCTTCCCTTAGTTAAAGGGAGTGTTGATGTTATAGCCCAGGGTTTCACCATTTGTCAGGGGGTACCAGACATAATTCCAAGTGACGACTTGGTGAGTTGATGAAACAAGGACTAGTCTTGTGTCAAGGGGTACCTGCCTTATGTCAGGGGGTACCTAACCAGCCAATGGGTGGCTTGTGGGTGATTAGATCCTTTGCAAGGGAGATGTGACTAGTAGGTAACTAGATCCCTTTGCATGATGCTGATGCAAGATGTTTTCCACATGGTTCTGGAATAGAACATGAAGTGTATGGATTCATCAACATAGTTGAGCTTATTCAACCTTTTCTTGGGATGGAGAAATTTTTCAACAAGAGAACCACTGAAGAAGTCAAAGTGAATACCTTCCTAGCTAAAAAAAAGTGTTGAATTTTGGTAGTTTCAGTCGTTAATCTTCAACTACATTAGCCCACAAAATTAAAAGAAGTAAAAATTCAAATATGGATTCAATTCGACTTCAAAATAAAAGAGGGAAAATTTGAATTTTGAAATTTGAAATTACCTCCAAAAATACAAGTCAGCTCCATATTGCTCAAGTCGGCCCAGCTAAAGAGACATGCCTATTTGGCTCCTTCAACAACTATATATTGCCACTTGTTCTCACCCATTTGGAGCAATTTGGATCACTTACAATTATCATCCTCTGTTCACATGTGAGAAGGAAGGAAGAAGACTTCTGAGGCTAAGTTGAGCTTGTTGAGATCTCTTTGACCAGCATTGACCAAATTTTCTGAGGCAGGGTTTGACCAAGATTTCTGAGGCTTTCTAAGGCAGGTTGACAGAATTTCTGTGAAGCTTCAACAGGCTGAAATCTGTCCTGTCTCTGGCAGTTCAACTGCAGGTTGACTAAGTCTATTTCTGGGCAGTTTGACCAGGTTTGACAAGTGTTAGTTTGCTGGTCAGTTTGACCCTGCTTCATTAGGAAAAATCAGATTGTATCTCTTGTTGAATTGGACAATTTCTCCTAAGAAAAGGTTGTTGGGATTTCCCCTAGTTAGGGTTTTCCCAAGGTAAAAATTTGTCTCTTGTGTTTGACTGTCTCTTTATGATCCTACTGTCATTATTGCATTTATGGTTGAAATTTCTGAAGTATAATTGCTTAATGATAATCTGGAATGTGCTAAAGTAATAACAATATCATTGGAAGTAATTATCAGTTTCAGAAATTGTGCTTGTTTAAATTACACTTGAAAAATCAACAATTAATTCATTAGAGAGGCATTTTAAAATCTGTCATGACTGGAACGTTCCCCAAGAGTCCAAAATGATCTGCCATTGGCTTGGCCCCAAATTTAGTTCATAAAAAAAGGAAACTCCTTGATAATTTATGGTTGGTTTCAACTGATCAAACTTGCTGATATTACTGCATGCCTGATCTCAATGCTGATTATGGCTAACATATGCAAGCATCAAAAAGAAAATTTATAGATAAACATTTGTAAACCATTCTGCATGTAAAAGTTTTACAACGGAGCAATGGTGTCTAAGTAAAAGTTTGATTTTATGGTAACACTTGGCCATGTCTATGGATATCATGCTTCAGTACACAATCGTGTTATGCTTGTATTGCTTTTACCAGATAATTATAACATAATCCATTGCCAGAATACAGACTTCAACTTTAGATATTGTGGTGGAAAACTTTAGTAGGGTTCTATCGAGGAGATTAATGAAATTAGCTTTAAAGGATATCCCTCCTATTGTTTATAAAGACACCTTATGTTGGAACAGTTCCTACGAACAATGGTTACATAATGATAAGCAAGTGGATTGGACATTAGCTTACGAATGTCTAGATTGTATTATATGTTTATGGCATCCAAAAACCTTCCTTCAGTAGCAAGGTTTCTCAAGCGTTCAAGGATGGAAAGGAAACCTAAGCCTTGCAATCTTACTTGTTTGAGTTTAGGGTTGGAGTCCAGAATATCTAGGAAACTAAGGTACAACAAAGTCTTGGCTGATATATATGTGCATCATATAGTTCATGGACAAAATTTTCCAAATGCCAAAAAGGGATTTTGTTCCCTTATACATTACCCCTTAAAATAATAGCTTCACCATTGTGCCTAAACAGTTCTTAGGTGGTCATGAATACCAACATCTAACAACAATGTTGAACCAATTTCAAAAGGTAAACTTGTATAGTTCTTAAGTAGTATAAATTAGAGATTGCATTTTTTTTTGACGTAAAATGATCGAGTAACAATAAATGAGACAACAACACATGAGATGATTTCTTGTTTGACTTTATGTATGTCAATGAAGCAACAAGTTGTGTCGCATCTTACTTCTGCAAACCTATATTGAATGTGCTCAGTGTGAAAAAAATAATGGGTTTTCAACGTCAATCAACTAACAACTTCCTAAAGATTGGCCAAACTTGTAGCTACATAACCTTGTAAACAAAATTTACATTAGTCCATAAGGAAACATAAACCACCTTTTACTTTCAAGTTCAACAAATGCTCTTCATCCAATTTAAGTACATGTTTTGAAAATAGTAAATACTAGATGGAAAATCACAAAGAAATAGAATGAGATTGTAGCAACAGAAAACAAAAGGAAGTGGAAGAAAACTTACCAAACAACACAATTGCCACAAACCAAAGCGATGCATGCATTCCACCCTAACATAGAAACATGAAAAAAAATAGGCAGTTGAATTACATGAAGAATTAATGATGAAAAATAAGCAAAATCAAACATCTAGATATAATATACAGAGTTATTACATTATAGAATACTATGTGTCACATAAAATACATATAATGAGCTCTAAGGTTTAGCTCAAGTGGTCAGGAGCTAGACATGAGACCTCCTATTTCTCGCCCAAATTTGGGGAGGTCACGGGTTCAACTCTCTTGATCCTCTCGGGATTGGGCTCTATAATTAGGGCCAACAATTTACCCCATTTACCATCCACGGATCACATGGAAGTACTCAGAGGGTTTCCATGAGGGTTTTCTTGAAAAAAATTACATACAACAAATAAACAACCAACTAATACAACATATATTTTTTTTCCCATTTTAGGTGTAATTTTGAATATGGGAAAAGCATGTAGTGTAGCATATAACATTTAAATCAGTATATTTTTTTTTTAAATGAAAAGTGGAATTAACTTTTTTGCTTATACTAGTTTAGAATTGTCCAAATTCTTATGACAAAGGAGTTATTTACAAAATATATCAATCATATCAAAAATAAAAAGCTAAAACGTAGAACCTTCAACCAATTAGGCCTTAGATAGACAAACATAGTAAAAGACAAACAAAGATTTATATGGAGTGAAGAATAAAAATATAATCACTAAGAATGGTAAACGCTAGAGAACAACTCAAAATGTATTAATTCAATGGTAGTGTGATCAAGACCTTAACAAGCCTAACAAAAGATATGACCGACTCTTCCAAACCCATTTTAACTAGCCTATATTTTGTTTAAATCAAAATCTCAACAAAATTTCAGTGGAAAAAAGTATTCTAAAAATAATCTTAGCACAAAATGAACTCATGAAGGGCGCACTATACTATATTGCAAGAGAAAAAAGGAAGATGAAAAGGAAAGCAATTTCTTTCTATATTTTTTATAACACTAGTGGGCAACATCTAGCCTCTTAGAATTTAAAAGAAATCAAAACACATCCTATAGCGACTTACAGATTCCAATTCATAGTTTAAGGAAGTCAGATTCCATCATAAATCAACAAAAACGTTGCGGGATGAGTTGTTTGTAACTGTTACCCACTTTCATGCACGAGTATGTTTTTGAGCATTTTGCTCTCAGTAGCCAATTACATACATAGGTTCAAATTATATATGGGCATTACCTAGGGACATACTATAGACACACACACATTTCCTAGCATTACATGTTGATGTTTGTAGCTTAGGCAAGTACTTTTGAACAAGCCTAAGTGTCTAGGCATTCAAAAGTCGCCTAATACACCCATAGACCTTAGTAATTACTTTAATTATTAAAATAATTTCATTTATAAGGAGAAAGTGAGTTTATAATAATCTAATGCAAAGAATATTCGCATCAGTGAATTAGATGAATCTCAGCCATTGATCGAAACTTGAAAGTTAGGCGAGAACTAACCTCATTTGTCATCACTTTGGAGATTGGGGTTGTGGATTTGGTCATAACTCAAGCTTATAAAAGAAGGGTTAGCCCAAGGTGTGGAAAGACTTCCACTCAAATGTGCCAAGTCCAAGGAAGGCGCAAAGGGGGCAGCAAGGAGACCTAGATCAGCTAGATTGGGAGTAGATCTAGGGCTTGATCTGCTGGATCATATATAAGGTATTTTTGTATATGTAAATTCCTCTAAGGGCCATTTTCCCAGGTAGGGATCCTGAACAAGTTTTGCGATTAATTTAATGATGATTTTTTTATTGGGCAAAATTTGTGTGTGTCAAATGTGTGATTGAGATTGTTTCTCATTTTGCTTCCGTTGAATGCTTATGTTAAGAATCCAATTGTTCTTTTATTCAATATATCTGAGATAGTTTGGTAGGAATTAATTGCTAATTGATGGGTTCATGGAGATTTAACATGGTATCAGAGTAATAAATTATGAGAAAGTCAATATCATAATTATAGAAGCCAAGATTGTACAAGCATCGCAGAGGTCAGGTTCGGCTTGCAATCATACAAAGTGGAAATAAATAAATAAAATTGCAGACTGATCGCACAAGGGTTGAGATGGTAGGTTGTATGGACGCGGGATGCACACGCTAAAGACAATTTTTTGTGGCTAGAAGAGACCTATTGTGTAAGTCTAAAGACAAAAAACAAGGTACTTTTTTGGGTGGCCAACAAGCACGTCGTGGATAGGCCAACGTGGGGACCTAGCCATGGTGAGTCGAGGGGTGACCAGCTGCCAATCAAAGTCGGCGAAGAAAACTGACATAATCCATCGCGAGGTAGAACAAAGGAGTGGTACCATTGGGAA
Source organism: Pinus tabuliformis (assembly GCA_031772625.1). Lineage (NCBI taxonomy): Eukaryota > Viridiplantae > Streptophyta > Pinopsida > Pinales > Pinaceae > Pinus > Pinus tabuliformis. Next base: position 1,613,893,670 of record CM062817.1, on the reverse strand, counting down.
AAGCCAAGACATATCCACAGGACGTGGTATGCAAGGTCGTGGTGAAGACGTGTTGTCACCATGTGCACAGGGGGTGTTGGAGCTAAGCATGAGGAGATGAACTGTGTGGGGAGCAAGTAGATGCAGTTGTCGAAGAGCAGTCTCATGCGGTGAGTCTATTGTAGGGAGTCGATGCCGAGAGTAGACCAACCTTCAAGAACAACAAGTACCGGGGGTCAAGACTTGAGTCGCTGCGTAAGATCAGCCGACAGCCTAGCTGCCAAACTATTCAAGCTGCCAAGGATCGCTGACCGTAGCCTCAAAGCAAAGATCCAACATTTGTTAAAGTGCAAGGTGAGTAGCCAAAGCAGCCACCAGCTAACATGTCGCATGGGACAGAGGCACAAGCCAATACTAACTAACTGAGCTAGTAACATTGGCAAGGTCAATTAGCAAAGGCTGAATATAGCATACGAGTTTACCAAATTTTTAGAAGGGATTGGCAGAGGTCACCTTTCAAAGGGAGACCGTACCAGTTGAGGATTTGGCAAATTAATTTTGTGGGTACCTAAAGGACCAAGAAAATATTTTTAATTAAGTTTATGATTTGGAGATGGCCACAACTAGTTTGAGGTTTGAGGACGGGTTGGCAGTTGTCTATAACTTCATTCCTTGGAATGCAAGGGTTTCACTAATTCTCATGCAGAATGGCATATGGTAGTTTGCTAACACTAACACCAAACTCACCCAGCCTACAAATGTTGCAGATCTAGCCATCCACGATCAAAAGGATGTGAAAGCCAAAAGGATTATCTTGGATGTAGTGAAGGATCATGTGATTCCTCACCTATCCAAGAAGAATAGAGCAAGGGAGATGTGGGAAGCTCTAACGAAGTTATACCAGAGTGATAATACCAACTAGAGGATGGGGTTGAGAGAAAATCTCATGAACACCAAGATGATCGAATTAGATATAGTTGAATCTTATCTCACTAGGATCTCACAAGTTCATAATGAGTTGTTGCAGTTGGGTAGGTCGTGTCAGATCAAGAGATGGTAAGGATGACCCTAAATGGCTTCACCAAGCCATTGGCTCCATTCATCAAGGGCATCATGGCACGAGAGAAACTTCTTGATTGGGAAAGACTGTGGGATGATTTCTTCCAAGAGGAGATTTGGGAGGAATCTCTATCAAGAGGCCAGCACAAAGCAATGATGAGAATCTTGCTCTTGTCAGTGAGGCAATGAAGAGAAAAAGAAAAGGTTCGAGCAGCAAGAGTGAGGCGTAAGCCTTGCAGCAGATGAAGAAGAAGGACAAAGGCCATGTGTTTTGCAAGTCACAAGATAGGACACTACATCACAGTGTTCAGAGAGGAAGAAGGGCAGGGGATGTAACGAGTTGTATCTGCGTCAGCAAAAGCTCAAGTGGAAGAGTTTGTCAATAAGTTTGAGATGGAATTCACACTTATTCCTACCTTTCTTGAAGCACCATCCCAACGGGTGCATGGCTATTGGATAATGGAGCCACACATCATATGACAGAAGCATAAGAGTTTTTTGACAACCTGGCAAATTGGGACTCAGATATGCATCTGGAGTTTGGTGTTGATACCAAACATGCAATGGAGTGTTGGATTTTTGTAGTTAAGGTCGGTCTTCATAATTTGTCTTAGCCCTCCAAATAAAAAGAAATGACAAATATGAATTATATTTCAAAAGAACAAAAAAATTGAATTTTTAATTGTGAATTTTACCTCCAAATGTAAAGTTGGCCCCAATCTGTTCATGTCAGTTCAGCCCAACAGTCACAACACTTGGGCACATTCTACCACTATAAAAGGGCCATTCGTCCTCTTCATTTGGGAGACATGGGAGACATATGAGTGTTGATTTGGGTAGCATCAGATGTGCTCTAGCCATGAAAATTGGTGGAGAGGCTAAAGCACATGAAATCTCCAAGACCCAGAAATGGTTTGGACAAATTGTACATGGCTTGGGAGATATTAAAATAATTAATATTTTTAATGGAGTTCCTAAGTCTAAACTTAGGAAAAATAAAATATTAATGGGGGTTAGAAGGTTGCAAAAGTCATGGATCAAGCCAAATCTAATCCTAGCCGTTGATTAGAGATTTAATCTCAGTCGTTGAAGGACCAACAAGAAAAGTATAAGAAGAGGCTTGAAGGTCAGTTGGAGAATACACCAAAGTGATCAGTCATTCATTTTGCGAGAGCGGGGTTGCTAAGCAAAATTGAATCAGTGATCAGCAACGAGGGGCAGTGAGTATGACGCAAAGAGGCAGGGACAATACTGGGAGACCAGCACAGAAGCAAAGACAGCGAGAGCAGCAATTAGTCCAAGCTACGCAGAGCCCAGTAGAGGCAGCACTGAGCCCAGAAAGACTGTGTCATCCACGCTGAGGGCAGAGGGAGTGACGCAGAGGCTCCCAAAGGCTGCGCAGTGCCTCAGAGGGCTAACGCAGAGGGTCCTGGGGCTGACGCAGGTCAGCAGGAGGTTGATGCAGGTCAACAAGAGGCTGACGCAGAGGCCAGAAGGACCAGTGTTGAGCTTCAGTTGTGCCGAAGAGGGTTTCGTGGGACAGGTTTTCTGAATACCTGTTTCCAAATATAGAGGTATTGATGCCGTGTATTTTTCTTTGTCAGATGAGTTGGTTAGGCACCCAGTTGTACTCAGATAGACTGCATAATAATATAACCCTCTGAATAGTTGCACTGGTTTTCCCGCATTGGGTTTTCCCGGGGTCATTGGTCCAAAATAATGGTGTCACTTGTGTGCTTGTTTTCTTTCAGTTGATGATCTGTAGATGTTGTGACTTTATTGTGTTTATTTCAGTATTTAATGTATTAAATAATTTGTTCAATTTTAAACAAGTAGAAGAAATAAACCAGCAGAATACAGATTAATTTTCTAATGAATAGACTGAGAAAATTCAACATGGTATCGTAGCATGGTTGCAAATCACAGGGTAACTGAAGGCATCAGCTGCAGAGTAGCAGATTCAGCTGTCTCGAGTGACAAAGTTGATCCTTGCCGAAAGCAACAAAGGAAGGAGTGACACAGAGGGACTGCGTCATCAATTTGGGCCAGGGAGAGGCAGCGCAGAGTGTTAATTGTAGGTATGTTCTATGCTTAAAGCAATTTATTTCAATTTTCACAGTTAGCTCAATATATTTTCCAGATTAGCAATCATATCAGCATTAAAGTAAATTGCAGATAGAACATAAACATAGATCGCAGAATACATGCCAAGACAAGAGGACACAAGATGTGGCGCGAGCCAGGCACAAACCCCAATGTGGGGAAACCCTTGATCAATTCTTCTTATATGTTCTTCAATAGTTCAGTAGAGAGAGAGAGATAGTACATTTACAACAAAAGTCAACACTTTGACTTATCTAAATAAGAGCATAGATCATCTCTAAGAAGATGATACATGAGATGGCTGAACTCAGTTGAAGACATGTTGCTTCAACTGATTCTCCAAGGTGACTCCTTCACCTATCATTGTGTTGCATCTCGTCATCATGCTGCACCTCACCGTGTTGCACCATGTTGCACCCATCATCACTATGTTGGACCTCATAACCATGCTGCACACATCATACTGTTGCACCTTATGCTGCCATTGTTGTCCCATGTGCCATTGTTGCACCATGCTACCACAGTTGTTCCATGTGCCATTGCTGCTGTCCCACTGTTAGTGACATTGCCATTCCATGTTTGGCATACTGCTGTCCCATTTGCTATGCTCCAACAAACATCATAGCCTTGTTGTCCCATTAGCTTGCTGCACCAAGCACCATTGCCTAGCTGTCCCATTTACCATGTTGTACTAAGCACACTTGCCTAGCTGTCCTATTTGGCATGTTGTACCTTGTTGCTGTCCTAATGAGTTTGCAGCACCATGCTTGCTGCTATCCCATTGCATCATGCCATCATACTATTAGCACTGTTGTCCCATTGTTAGTGACATTGTTGCTCCTATGTGGCAGTATCCAACACCTAAGAAACCCCTCCACATGGCTGCTAACAGATTCTCCAAGTGTCTAATAAATCACTGTAGATGCTGCCACTGGTTAGGGCATCTAACCACCAAGTCTGCCCCTCCACATTGGTTACTATAGGCTGCAAGCACATCCCATCCAAACTGATCCAAAATCATGGACCCAACACAAGTCATTAATGGAGTACATACATACCTCTGTATTGTTGTTCATGGACAGAGTTCGGTCACTGGTTAGGGCATCCTCCGGTAACCTACAGCAACCCAACGATCATGCCATAACTCACCTTGAATTATGCGGCCTCCCTTTCTTTACAAGGTAAGTGACCTCGCTGTTTGAGGAGACACCTACAGCTCCATGTATAGGGTCGTTTTGACCATCAAAACAATACTTACAGGCCTGCAGTTTAATCATCCCTTCACATAGACCTTGTTGCCTCTTCAAACAGTCACAAGGGTGACCTTAACGTCCCCTCTCCTTTGCTGAAGTAGACCTTGTATTGCAGTCTTCTAGACCAATTCTCGGCCCTCCTAACAGCAACTTGGTCCTCCAAAAGACCCATGACTTTGTTGCGGCTAGGATCTATTTGGACAGCGTATATCCTTTTCTTGACTGCAGCTAGGTTACCCTTGAGACAACGCGGAGGATAGGGCATCTTTTCATGATTGCATCCTCTAGGTTAGGACAGCGTTAGGCATCCTCCTTAGGATTGTGTATATCATCTAGAACTGCGTCTAGGGCTTGTAGAGGGCAGTGTGTAGGCCTCCTTCCCTCCTGCATCTTAAGGCTACTTCCTCCTAGATTTCTCTCACACTAAAACCCAGAACAAGTGGAGAGAAATCAAGAGTGAAGTGTGTGTGAAATGACTCTCAAGTCATCTCCTTTTATAGTAAAACGTTGAGCACATGTGGGGTTTATTTGGTTGTTGGCCGACCTTGACGAATTGTCTTATAACACAAATAAATTCATAACTCCATGAATACTTATCGGAATCGGATGATCTTTAGATCAATCCTACACCTCTTGATGAGAGGGATCCAAGAAAAATATCAGCTGCCATAAATAAGATGGCCCACATGGAGTTTGGCCCTAGTTTCCAATTTTAACACAGAGTCTGAGGAGGGCAGACACAGGCTCACGCAGAGGCCAGGTGGGCAGACGCAGTTGGCTGAGGGAGCTGTTTTGCTGGTGCCGGGATTGCACAAAGCCAAGAGGCTCAATCCTTCAGTTGTTGGGGCATAGAAGGTTGTGGGTAATTTGCAAAACAAAGCTGGTGGGGTATTGTGGTCAGAATAGTACCTAACAGGGCAAGACCAAGGTGGAGGGAGTTGCTGCCGAGGCAGATTTCTAGCTAAGGAATCTAGATCAATGTTGCAGTTGCATAGACGATCGTAGTGGGGCACCTTGACGTTGGCAAAAGGATTTCCAGGAGGGAAATCAGGACTCAGAGGGAGTCCAGAAGAGAACTTCCAGACGGGAAGTAGAGAGACTCAGCAAGAGTCGAACAAAGGACTTCCAGGAGGGAAGTAGAGAGACTCAGAGAGTCAGATAAGAGCAGCGAGATGGTCGTGAATGGCTTGAGAGATCAGGACAGGCTGGACGGAGTGTCCAACTTTGTGGTCTAGAAGGCCAGGATCTTGTCCATTCTAGACAGACATCGCATCAAGGGCTTCGCCTTGAGAACGATGGCTATCCCAGTTGACCCAGTAGCAAATGATAGGTACGAGGAGGCAATGGCTAAGGCAAAGTGCATCATCCTTGATGGGGTCAAGGATCATGTGGTACCACATATTGCCGAGAAGGAAACGACAAAGGAGATGTGGGACACTTTGAAGACATTATACTAGCATACTTCTGTGCAAAGGAAGATGCTCCTACAAAATTAGCTAAGGGCATACCAGATGCAGAAGGGAGAGCAAATAGATGTCTTCCTCAATCGGTTAAAGTAGATCCATGACCAGCTAACTTCCATAGGGGCCACGCCGGATGATGAATTGATGGTGAGGACCGCACTTAACGCAATCTCCGAGGATTGGGAGGTAATTGTCATTTTGCGAACCAGTGTCCGAGGAAGAAGAGTAAGGGAGAGGCTTCTGACTCGAAGGCAGCGCCAGCGAAGGCGGAGAAAGAAGTCGAGGAGGATGATGATTGTGCCATGAGTGCTCATGTACCACTTGAGAAGAAGTGGGGAGACATCGAGTTGTAGTCAGGAGGACTACAGGCGATGAGGGGCAGGATCCTTGAGGTACCCAACCTCTTGGATTATACCTTGCTACGGGAGCCCCCAAGAGGAGTAGCAAGACTAGCGGGTGTAGGTAGAAATAGATGCGGATGAAGCAGCAGAGAGTGCTACAGTGCAGGAGTCCCGAGGCAACGCAAAGCTAGCAAGCTACAACAGTGCGAGAGGCACAGGAGTGTTGCACCAGTGCAGGATGGCACAAAGAGGTGTGCAACGGTGCGAGATGCAAGGAGTTGTTGCATCAGCGCAGAGGTCAGTAGAGGGAGCACTTGTTAGCGGCAAAGGGAGCTTCAGCATCGAGAGTGTTTCTAGCCTGACAGGGATGTCAGATGTTGGGTGGATCAGTGACTTACTTCTCAATAACTGAGTTGCAATGCAGTAGCACGATGCAGCATGATGAGAGGGGAATGCATTGCACATGCAGTGTTGGGAGGATGGACCAGCAGCAACAAGGATGCAGAGGGAGTTGTCGTACAGATGCAGCAGTGGCAGTGGCAGGGCCATGGGCAACAGTACTGGATGTAGCAGTGCAAAGGATGTTGGGCAGGGAAGCCTAGCATCAGCACAGGTACCGGTGCCGAATAATCAGTGTGATACTCAGTGTGGAGTATTACTAGAGCATTGTCCTCGCCTATTGCACAGGGTTCGCTGAATTTGAAGGTTCAGGTTCGAAATTCGGCGAACCTAAAAAAAAATTGAAATTCGTTCAGGTTTGCCGAACCTAAAATTCGAACCTGAACAACGAACATGAACGAATTCGAAACTAATCTGAACCCGAACCTGAAAGCAAATCTGAACGAACATTGATGCGAATTTGAATGAATTTTTTTTGAGGTTCGACGGTTTTTTTGACAGCTTTTGGAAATTCCAGTAGCTGTAGCAAAATGAATATTTTAAAACAGAAATAAGGGATAGACCTTGTTCCCTGCAAAGGCCAAGCGCTATGAGACGCTCAAATCCATAAGCGAAACCATTGTCCAACACCTCCTGTATATTTAAAATCGGGTACTCTGGGTCGACTCGCCTGTAGATGGGGTTCAAGCCAAACTGAAAGACCTACGACCTAGTGACCCGCATTTTTAAAAAACACGAGCTCTGCACTCACCGTTGTTTCTATTCATCCACCCCATAGCCCTGGTTTGCTTATTTTTTACGAGGGGCTTTCAACATCGCTATCACTCTTCATTCAGGTTTTCGCCTGCCGAATTGGAGCTAGAAAATAAAAATAGGAGATAGGAGATGGTTGGGATGTCCAGTTAATAAAAAGTTGTAAGCCGTCCTCTCATTATTTTTTCATGGTTAAAGGACCTAATATATTAAAAATTTGCTTATATTTTTGCACAAATATTTATGATACATTATAAAAAATATTGAAAATGGCATTTTTATATAAATTTTTATGATTATATTTCTAACCGTATAGAAATTTATGAAGAACTTATTTATTATCTTACACTTTAATGGCTAAGACGTTATTCATTAAATGATGGTCATCTCATATCTCATACCTAGATGTTAGAATGATTACATTATTCATGTATGTTTACTAATAAGAATTTGTATTCATGTGTTTATGGATCGATTTTGAATTTTTTATTATTTGTCATATATAGATATATATATATATATTGAAAAATATGTATAGTCGAACCTAATGTCGAACCTCATTTGAACCTGATCGGAAAATTCGAATTCGAATCGAACTTAATCGTTGTCGAACTCGAATTCGAACTCGAACTGTGTGACATAGGTCCTCGCTAATAGGGAGTGTTGATTTGGGGTAGCATTGGATGTGCTCTAGCCATGAAAATTGGTGGAGAGGCTAAAACACATGAGATCTCCAAGACCCAGAAATGGTTTGGACAAATTGTACCCGGTTTGGGACATATTAAAATAATTAATATTTTTAATAAAGTTCCTAAGTCTAAACTTAGGAAAAATAAAATATTAATGGGTATTAATATAAAACTGGTTTAGAAGGTTCCAAAAGTCATGGATCAAGCCAAATCTAATCTTAGCCATTGATTAGAGATATAATCTTAGTCGTTGAAAAACCAACGAGAAAAGTATAAGAAGAGGTTTGTAAAATACACCAGAGTGATCAGTCGATCATTTTGCTAGAGTGGGGTTGCTAAGCAAAGTTGAATCAGTGATCAGTAGCAAGGGGCAGTGAGTACGAGGCAGAGAGGCAGGGACAATACTGGGAGACCAGCACAGAAGCAGAGACAGTGAGAGCAGCAGTCAGTCCAAGCTACGCAGAGCCCAATAGAGGCAACGCAGAGCCCAGAGAGACTATGTCATCCACGCAGAGGGCAAAGGGAGTGACGCAGAGGCTCCCAGAGGTTGTGCAGTGCCTCAGAGGGCTGACGCAGAGGGTCCTGGGGCTAAAGCGGGTCAGCAGGAGGCCAAAAGGGCCAATGTTGAGCTTCAGTTGTGCCGGAGAGGGTTTTGTGGGACAGGTTTTCTGAATACCTATTTCCGAAAATAGAGGAATTGTTGTCGTGTATTTTTCTCTGTCGGGTGAACCGGTTAGGCACCCAGTTCTACTCAAATAGACTGCATAATAATATAACCCTCTAAATCGCTACACCGGTTTTCCCGCATTGGGTTTTTCTGGGGACATTGGTCCAAAATAACGGTGTCACTTGTGTGCTTGTTTTCTTTCAGTTGATGATCTGTAGATGTTGTGATTGTATTGTGTTTATTTTGGTATTTAATGTATTAAATAACTTGTTCGATTTTAAACAAGTAGAAGAAATAAACCAGCAGAATACAGATTAATTTTCTAGCGGATAGATTTAGAAAATTCAACAATCAGGGACGACATATGAGGCAGAAAAAGGATGTTATTCTGAGGCAAATCGAACTCTCTGAGGAAAGTGCAGGAAGTCGAAATTTCAAGAGGTTGAATTTATCACAGTTTGACAAGGTTTGACTTGGGTTTGGTTCCTGATCAGTTTTTCATTGTTTTATATGAAAAATTCAAATTGTATATCTTGTTGAATTAGTCAAATTTCTCTACAAAAAGGTTGTTGGGTTTTCCCCTGGTTTGGGGTTTTCCCGGGATACATTTTGCGTCTCTTGTGTTTGGCTATCTCTTCATGATCCTACTGGAATTATTGTTTTACTGTTGAGATTTTCTTGTATAATTACTTAATGATAAATGTAGTAGAAGATGAATTCATTTAAGAAACATTGGAAATTTATTATCATTTAAGGAAATCTTGAAAAATCAACATGGTTTCAGAGCTTTGGTTAAAGAGAAACCAAAGGGACTTGACGTATGTTATTTGTTTTATCTTCTGAATTGACCAGAAACCCTAGAAAATCCAAGACCTTGTTCTATGGAGAATTGAAGCACCTATGATCTGTTACCACTCAAACTAGCAGGGGACCTATGGGGAATCCCTAAAGGGCAAATGCTAGACCAAGGGCAACAAATAGAGTCTTAGCCCACTGACACCTCAGCTAAGACTCCATGCTCTTTACAGACATCATCGATGGGAGGAGACCCGACAGTTAGGGAAGTCACTTATAAAGTATAGATCAATGAAGGGGTGAGTGACCCAAATGATTCCCTTTCCAGAAGAGTTTGAAGGATAGGGCTTCCTTGCTTTTTAAGCAAAGGACTTGATCTTCTAGGGAAAGGGGATGAGGATTGGAGCGTTGAGGTAGAAGTTTAAGACCTATAAATGATGTTATCAATCCCTAAAATCCTTTTCAGAACTTGGATTCTAGAATAGTCCTTGCTAAATAGGCTTTGGTAAAGAATGGGACCACACGAGGCCAAGTGGACCCAGCCTAGGTTAGGGGATGGATTTTGGCAACCAATGATGTTCTTTCCCTGGCCAAGGTGAGGGGAAAGGATCAAACAAGAATATTCTCCCAAAGATGTCAAATTGATCCTACTAGGTTCTACCCTTGGGAACACCTAGGCAAAATGCTAGTGTTGAAAGCCATGATGGATGATAGTATTTAGGTGTCGGAACATATGCTAAAGCATGCAATGGAATGTTTAGCATATCTCATCGTTTTTCCACCTCTGCATAAATATAATTGTACAAGGTGATATCTCTAGGCCCAACAATGTCTTTAATCTGCCCCAACATGATATATATTTGCTCATACATCTCCCCAATTATTGGTCGATCTAAATCTGCAAACTTGATCATGCAATAAATTGGTTTGGTGAATTACAAAACATATTTAATCTATGACCAAAAGGAATTGTCAAGAATAGTGTCCTTGGCTACATTAGCACCATCTCTATCAGTGTTAATTTCCTCCCATGATTCAGAGGTCACCATATTAGTTAAAGTGTGTCTCACCTTCACTAGCCACCTAAAGGTGAGGTAATAACTTGCAAATCTTGTTTTTGCAAGTAAAAGCAACTACAACTTGGAGTAAGTGCCATAAAAGTAGTTTACCCTTGTATGTCTTATGATAAATTTAATGAGTTGCTTCCCTCTCTTGTAAAGCTCATTAATCCATCCACATTCTTTATGCTTCGCAATATCATGCATCAAAAGGTTCAGTATGTGCACTAAGCACTCGGACCAAAAGATGTGTGGATTAGTACGCTCAATAATTTTTCCTGTTGCATTATCAGTGATCACTTGAACCATATTGTTAGGACCAACATCTTTGATTGGTTGCAATAGGAGATCTGCCATGTTTTAGGAAGTTGCACTAATGGAGGAGTCATGACATGTAATAAACACAACACCACTAGCAGAAACACCAAGAACATTTATCAAATGTTGGTTTCTAACATTTGTCCACCCATCTGTTACAATGGGTACCCCACAATCCACCCACTCATTTGTAAAACGTGTCAAATCTCTTTGAACCTTTGCTTTTTCTCTTTCTAATAACATTGATCTAGCTTTCTCATAGTTGAGGCTCTTGTATCCTTTGGGGCTTCAGTGATGGCCTTAACCATATCATGCTAACAGGGAGAGCAAAGCATATTGAATGGTGCACCGCAAGCACAAAGAAACCGGACTATCTTTCCATCCACATCAACCCTCCCAGCAACATTCAAGAAATCCCCTATTGTTCTTCTACTTCCAAAGGTTGCAAAAGTACCATGAGGAGATGAGCTACCAAATCTAGAGGTTGCACTTGATTCAGAATGAGTTCTTTGTTTCTTGTTTTTCTGTTGTACAACCTCCTCTATTTGAATGTATTTTCTTCTTTGTTCAGCTGAAACCTTTGGTAAAATTGTTATCCCCACAACACCCTTTTTGTCATCACTATCCAACACCACACAAAGATGCCCCCTTACACGAGTATATGAACCACTATATGGTTTTCCTCCATGACAACCATGAGAGCACAAAAACTTGTAGCTTCCATCACCTTTTCCACCTTCAGGTTTGGTCACATAATTCCACAAGGGTGTCAATGCAGCTTTCCCCTCTAGCATTTTAATGTTCTCTTCATCCCCTTCCTCTTCAAACCCTTCCTTCTCATCATACATTGGGTCACTCATATGGGGACCATTATCCTCTTGTTCTTCTTCCCTTCTATTCCTACTCCCCCTTGCCATCATGAAAACCAAAAGTGGAATGATACATAGAAGCCAAAAGAACACCATTTTGGAATATGAATATAGATGGACAACCTGCAATGAAATGAGCAAGAAGAAAGAATGGGAAAGAGTGGGAGAGGGATGACAAAAAATACAAACAACAATAACAGAAAAATGAGGGAGTTTGGGGTTTGCAATTACTTCTTTAGCTCTTGTAGATGGAAGCCCTTCTTTACTCCTCCAAGCTCCTCCTCCTTCACTGCTCCTAGCTCCTCCTTCACTCCTCCAAGCTCTCCTCGAGCCTCTCTTCTCCTCTTTTTCTACTCTCTTCTTCAAGCTCTCTTCTCCTCTCTTCTCCAATCTCTCCAAAAATACAAGAGTGAGGAAATGAGAGGGGAAATGAGCTTTATCCCCATCTATCATTTCCCTAACTCAACCTAAACCCACCCCCAACTCAAGTTAGATAATAAATAAATAAATAAAATGAGTTATTTGGGTCGGTCGCGCAGAACCGCCCGTTGGGCATCAAACCCACTTGGGATCCGTATAGATCCTTGACCGATCCGTCATGGATCCGCTATTCGGAAATATGGAATCGCAGATCAGGCCGGCACGATTCCAAAATTCTAGGAACCCTATTTTCCGACGTGATCCACAGTTCTAGATTTCCAAACTGCAGATCCGGCGACGGATCCCCCACAGATCCGTATGGGACACGAATCCCAGGTTAGATCCGGGGGGGAGGCGTTTCATGCGACATTGACGAGGCAGCATAGACAAAGGCAGTGACAGAAGTTGAAGTGACAGTTAGTAGTGGATAGCAGCTTTAAGTGATAGCAGTCGCAATATATGTGGCAGCAGGTGAAGCAATGGCAGTCGCAGCAAAAGTCGTAGCGGAAAGGACCATTAGATAATGACAATGTGGAATTACAGAAGCAAGGGTAGTTGCAGTGACAACTGTCAATTGTACTTGGGCCATTTTCTTTGGTACAGGAGCCCATCCTTCAAGGAGCATTTGTTTCCTTCCAGCTTGCTGGTAAAACCCCTTGGGAGTCTTGTACTTCCTTCCAGACTTGTCTAGTAAATTGTTGTATGTAAATTCATACATAACAGAGCTTGATTAAAGCCAAATCTTTTGTATTGTCTCTTTGTTGGTTCCTATTTTCTTTTGATGTGATGATTATCTGAATGCTCTGAACGATTTAATGACTAACTCACCAAGTGTAAAAATAAAGGAGATCCTGACTCACCCCCCTCTTAGTATTTTCCAACGCACACCACTAATTCTCCACCATTTATTTGATTTCCTCGAGCCCTTCAGATTTTCCTCTTCGAAAAACTTGATATACTCTTGAAGCAATCGTATATTTGGATTCAAGTTACTCATCATGAATGGCCTGCAGATGAAAGCATATAGTTTCCACAAGTCCGCCTTCAAATGCCTTGCCAGTTCTTCGAAATTAGGTTTCCTTCGTCTAAATCGTGGAGGAAAGGCATGAACAAGAATCCTCATGTCCTGTCGATCGTAGCCAAAGGAATTTTGACCAAAGGATTCAACTACCTCAGTTCTTCACTCACGAAAAAACATGTGAGAATTCGATACCAACAACATTCCTGAACATGGGGGTTCACCTAAACAACGTCATGAACTTGTATACCAACATTCTCGGTCGACAAAAGAAATTCTTTCATGACATGGGCTAATAATGTCTTCGTAACTGCCTCCACTGAACTCCATTCCTCGGAATCGATGTTGGAACCGTTGTCCACACACAGAATCCCAACTGGTGTAAGGATCTCAATAGAATTAAATCCAAAGCTTCCCTATCTCCTTCCTGACCTGCTTTGTCCTCTTCCGAAGGCCTTTGGCCATCCTCTAAGGTTGCGACCCCTTGGCCTTAGACTTTTGTTCATTCTTTAATCTATGGTTAGGGCATTAACCCTTCTTCTTAAACTTGGCCAGAAATCCAGCCCTTGATGAACAAACATGCTAAGGCACTCCAATGGTTGCTCTTTTGTCAAGGCTTTGATACCATGTTGATTTTTCTACAATAATACACAATAGAAACTGATCTTCTAATCTAATAATTACTTTCTAATGATTTTCAATTACTTTATCTTGTGCCACATATATCATTAAGCAATTATACACAAAAAAATCTTAACAGTAATGTAGTGAAACAGTAAGATCAAAAAAGAATAGCCATGCACAATAGAGAAAACAAATTTTCCCTGAGAAATGCAAACTTGGGAGAAGACCCAACAACTCTTCTTCTAAGAGAAATTGTTCCTCAACAAGGTTTACAATAAATTGTATAGAAATCTGTGCCAAAAACCAAGTCCAAACATTAGTCATTTCATCATTTTTCTACCCCCACGAGTGTCTTCTATAGAAGAGATATGATGTGAGTGAGTGATCAAATGAAGTGTCACAATATGTCTATATATACAAGTCGAATGGGTGTATTTACCCCAAGGGACACACCCTTTCATGGTGGAACCAACTAGTCACTTTTTAGCCTACATGAAACCCAGTTAATAAAATTTATTTTATTTTTTATTTCGATAATTATTTTAAGCCAACTCAGGAGGCCTCTTGGCATGCAAGAATACCTCCTGATGATGGATAAAAATCAACATTGTTGGTAGCTCGCAGGAGGCCAGAAACTTAGAGGGACAACCCACAGTGAGAAGGAAGGGTAGGGGGTTGTTGTTTTGAGGATGGGACACCGGGTCGCAACAAAAGGGAAGGTCGCAAGTCTATTGAGTGTTATCTGCAGCTAGAAGAGTGTATACTAAGGGGCTTGTGTGAGGGTCGTGAGCTACAAGAAGTAGTCACAGCAGGACAGACCTGTAAAGAGGGAAGATTGTAGGGGGACCAAGTGTTTAAGGAGGGCTAGGAAGCCCTAAGGTGCTATAGCAAGGTGGTTGTGTGGAAAATCTATTAAAGGAGAAGTTGAACTGAGTGATTATGGGTAGTGAGGGCTTGAAGGGTTTAGCCTCAACCCAAGGATTTCTTACTTGTATTTTTGGGCGTTTTCAGGGATTGTAAAGGGCCACTACCCTAGGTATGGGAGCCCTTGGATTTCTTGTTAAAGGTCTTATAAGAAATTAATTTTAGCAATAAATTTCACCATTGTGTGCTTGATCTAATTGTTGGTGTATTTTCCATTGTGCAAATTATTTAAAAGTATGGCATTTTAGTCTGTTTATCGTTTCCAGCTAAAATATAGACCAAAAATTGGGTGCATGGATTTCTAACATGGTATCGGAGCACTTTGAAGAGCATTTGCGCCAGATTTGTTCACAAGTGGCAGCGCTAAGAGGAAGCTAAGTTGTTTTGTTGTTGAAGGATTGACAGTTGGTCTCTTGGATTTATGGGTAAAAAATCAATGGACAAGATGGTTTTTGGCTTGAGAATTGAAAACCGATTGGATTGGATTTCCAATTACAATTCGTGGAAGGAGAGAATCAAGCTAGTCTTGTTGGTGATCTGTGGGAGTATGTTGACACCAAGATCACTATGCCAACTAACAAGGCAAAGTTGTTTGAAGTTGTATTCCAGGATGGAAAGGTAATTCTCAGATCAGTTGATCTAACTCTAACCAAAGGGTGGTTCTTGGAGTTAGTGAGAGTGGTTCGTATAAACTAAAGGGAAATCCTATTAACCAAGCAAAAAGGAATTTGGTTTTAGAGACTCAAAGGGAGTCAGGTTTCAGAGGGAGTTGATAGATTTAGAGGGAGAGTCAGCAACCCCAGAAGAGTGTGTCTTTAAATGGAAGAAAGGAGTCTTCCAAAACTGACAAGAAGGTGTCATGGTCTGGCTTAAAGGCCATGCAAGATAAGAAGAAGCAGGAGGCTTCTAGTAGCAAGGGAACTTCCAAGAAGGGTTCAACTCTTATAGCAAGTTTTTCTTTAGTGATGGAAGAAGAAGCTTATGATGAGTGTTGGAGCACAACTGTGGAAGAGGATTGTGTTCCAATGTGGGAAATAGAGAGACTTCCAGGGTATGGAAGTACCTCCATCGCTAAGAGGGAGGGTTGAAATTTGGTAGCATCGAGAGGTACTCTCACGTCCCCTTGGTGTTGGGTATGTGAGAGGAAAACGCTCACAAAAGTGATTGTATAAGTTTATGAGCAAGTGATGGGGCTTTGTACCCATAGACCCATCATATAGATCAATTGTATTCTGATGACCCATAGTATTCTGATAACCCATGGTATAGACACATGGTATTGCTGCACACTTCAAGGAAAAGTATAAATTAGACGCCAATGGAGAGGCTTGAGATCAATTATGGAGAGTAGAATAATGGATGTTTCTTCTTGAGTGGGGTTTTGATTTGCTGAGGAAACTGCAGACCTGCAAAGGAGCGGCAGGGTAACTCTTGAAGGATGTGAGTAAATTGGTTCATGTGGCAAATCTATTAAGACAGATCCTGGAGGTCGTTAGGCTATTCTAAAGGCAAGGAAGGAAAGGCTGCAAGGAGGAAGGGAGAAGTTGAGGGCATTAAAGGCAGCCATTCCCTAGGAAGGGTCGGACCTATGGGAATCTACCATCCAAAGGCTAAAGGACAAGGCATTGAAGGTAGAGGAAGCTAGCTTCTTCCCTTGATTGCGGTTTGAGGGGCAAAATTGCAATCAAGGGAAGAAGGAATTGTGCCCTGAGGAGGGTCGGTTGACTAAAGAGGGAGTCATGTAGGGCCTGAGCTCTAGAAAGAGGGTAAGTTGTGTTTTTTTGGTAGCTGGCAAGAGGTCTATAGCTTAGAGGAACAATGCACAGTAAAAAGGAAGGGTTGGGGGTTGTTGAGTGCTATCTGCAACCAAAAAAGTACAGACCGAGGGACCTATGTGAGGGTCGTGGGCTACAGGAGGTAGTCACAGCAGAAAAAACATGTAAAGAGGGAAGATTGCAGGTGGACCGAGTGTTTAAGGAGGGTTGGGAAGCCCTAAGGTGCTACAACAAGGTGGTTGTGTGGACAGTCCATTAAAGGAGAAGTTGGACTGAGTGATTTTGGGCAGTGAGGGCTTGAAGGATTTAGCCTCAACCCAAGGATTTTGTACTTGTGTTTTTGGGCATTTTCAAGGATTGTAAAGGGCCACTATCCCTGGTACGGGAGCCCTTGGATTTCTTGTTAAAGGACTTATAAGAAATTAATTTTGGCAATTAAATTTCAATGTTATGTGCTTGATCTAATTGTTGGTGTATTTTCTGCTGTGCAAGTTGTTTTAAAGTTAGGCATTTCAGTGTGTTTATGTTTTCCAACTAAAACATGGACCAGACCTGGGGTGCTTGGATTTCTAGTAGTATCTACACTATTTTGTATTTGCCATTGGCATCCCCACCATAGCAGTAGTGACTCAATATCTATGTAATGCATTTTGATTTTGATGATTTCATGAGAAAGCTATAGTTTATGGTTCCAACACTTTTTGTGTTTGTCGTTTTATCATCACTAATGTAGTAATAGTTTTATGATCAAATTTGCATCATCATCATGTAAATGTTTTAGTTTTTTAATTTTAAGAAAAATTGAATATTTTTATTCTTCATTTTTGTATGCGCAATTCACTAATTTGTTATATTTTTTAATATGTAACATGTCCTATTTCTAGGGTCATCATATCTCATGTCAAATACTCATATTTCTATGTCCTTCGTGTCTCGTGTCATCGTGTCAAATGACTTAGGTTGTAATCTAATCCAGGTCAATGGAATAGCGATTTTGGACTCTGCATGATCCTATATATTGTATTGTAAATGATGAACTTGATTGATGATAAAAAGTTAAAGGTGCAGCTCTAAACATTTTGTTGGTTTTACTCGTTGAGGGTTTCCAAGATAAATCTCTAAATACTATGTGTGATTGTCATCGTTTAATTGTTTGTTTATAAAGGATCTATGTATGCATTGCTTACTGTAAAAACTTACACTCTCAATTGTCTAAGTTGAACCCAATTGACATAAATGAAGACAATGTTGTAAGTTCCTTGAATTAATCCAATTGTTATAAAAAAATATTGAAAACTCACATTTGAAGGAAGATGAAGATCGAAATCAAGTCTAGGAATATATTCTGACTTCAACTTCCAAATCAACCTAGAGGTCAATGACTATTTATCCCTCAAGTTATTATAGACTTAAGTTGCAAGATAATGTTTTAAATAAGAAAACATTCATCCAAATGGGTTGACCAGCATTGTCGAGATCAAAGAATTATCTGAAGTTGGTTGGCCTACATATTATAATAATAATACTCAATTTGAAAAACAGGGGTTTTACACATGCCGAGGTCAAATGTACATTACTACCTAATGGTTGAGGAAGCAACTATGAAACCCCCAACTAATCAGGACCTCCTATTCAAGACTTCCCCATGATAAGCTCTTTAATTACTAACTCCTATACAGCTTATCAGGTGATGTATAACTTTAAGTAGATCGCAACTTTATCTACCATATGGGTTTTAATTACAATGCCAATAAGATAACTGTCACTAAACAATAAAACAAACAAAGATCAAATGTGACATCACATCAAAATTTGAGCTAACAAAAATCCTTTCCGAGTAGAGATAAGAGAGTTTCTTTGTAATTGATGATCATAAAAATTAAACATACATTATCCCTGCATAGGAAGCGACATCTAAGGGGTGCTTAACAATGATCAATTCAACAGATTCATTATCAATGAAATGTTTAGCTAACATTGCCATTTGCTGGTAGCTATTCCATGTAAATAGGTTGGGCCTCAATTTTTTATTGAAAATAAGAATATCCACATTGTTGCAGCTGGCATATGCTTCATTTCCAATCTTAATAATCTCTTAGGAACCAGGAACTTTTCCTTCACCAGTAGGTTGATACTTGGGTCACAATTCAATAGCATCAGAAATATCCTCCATGATAACAGCTCTAGAAATTGAACATGTTAACAGGAGAACTACCATCTCAATTCAATCTGAAACATATTAAGTATTTGCAGTTCAAAATTTAATGCTCTCAAATTTTTTCATCTGTTACTTGCATCACTACCAGATTGCTTCAACTAAAATTTGCAAGTCATCCTCTTAAGGTATCTCTTCCAAAGAGTTAGTGGCACATACCAAGTACAGCACATGGAAAGTTGAATGCAGTAATTACTCCGACTATGCCAAGAGGATTCCAAACCTTTCAAGAGCCAAACAAATAGTTGATAGAAGTTAGAACTATTAAAATGACCCAACACTACTATAAGAAGTTCTAACCAAGAGTTTCACAATAAGCTCTCACTCCCAAAAGCTAAATGCTTGCAGTAAGTTTTCCCAAGATATATGCCAATAGAAATATTCTTCCCCTTGGCACACCAAAAACGTACTTGGAAGAAATGATAACCCTACAACTAAAAGCTGCAATGTGGTTTAAGTCATAGCATACCTCCATCATCATATGATTGGGCCCTGCATAATCATTCAGAAATACAAATTCATCAGAGACCAGTACATGTACATAACTAGAAATACAAATTCATCAGAGACCAGTAAGTGTGCACAACTAAAAGTTATATTCACGAGGCCTGAGAGAAATTTCAGTTTACCAGCAAATACAACAAGGATTCACCAAAAAATAATTTGAAACAGTTCTTATCAAGGAACATGCAATGGAGTGATAACAGAATTGCAAGAACATTAATACACAGCTCTAACATTTCGAAAAGGTTAATTTGTCACAGCCCACTTCCAAGTGGATGGAAATCAGCCGATCCATTGACTATGGCTTTAAAAACCTTCAGAAGATGTTTTTTATTCAATTAAAACATTAAATGGAGTTATATGATATTTTAAACTCTAACCCACATGTACGTCACTGTCTGTGGCTCAACATACAATTTTAAAACAGGTGGTCCTTAGCGCAAGCACTGTATAAGTCTATAAAACAGTTATATAGATCTAAAGTTAGGAAAATCATTGGACTGTTTTGGATGGGTGAACTAATAGGATGCCCGTTATTAAACTCACGAAGGTATGAATGCTACCTCAGAAAAAACTTTCCCTCTTTCTCTCCAAAGCCTTCAATAGGAGAGCTGTCTATTCCTCTTCCAGCTGTACTACTGCAAGGTCAACCAGTATATTGCAACAGAGCCCCATCTAGTAGATTATACACTAAATTATAACCTTAGGCAAGTTCCTAGGACTTTCTCGCAGTCAACAACTTTAGAGATGATTCCTGGAAAATTTCACACATCATGTATTGTTCTTGTAACTATAAAGCAAAAGAATTTTTTCAGCACATGCTGTAAAGCTAATCGACTTGGGGCTAATTTGTCTAATTTTCTCTTTTTGACCCTTTCATAGCACTTTTAAAACTGCAGTTAAACAGAGGCACAATTTCTAGCCTAGAAATCCCTCTCAATTTGGGGGTCATCCTTTTGATTCATTCTGTCTATGCCACTGATGACTGCTACAGCTTTAATTCATTCTGTTCTATGCCACTGGTGACTACTACACTTATAGATATTATTGTAAGTAATCCTTTCCTGTACAAACATTGAAATGTTATCTGTTGCTTCCTTGACTGCAAATGATTTATAATGGTATTGTAAAAGGTGACAGCTTTAATTTTCTCCTGGCTTATGGTAAGGAGAGTGGCCAGCAGCTACCACAGAGCCAGACAGTCACAGGTCCATCAAGAATTGTCCCTTGACCCAGCCTCCAAGTCAAGACAGGACTGGGACTGGGAGGAAGTCTAGAGTTTACCAATGGGCGTCAACTCAATATTCGATGTTATGAATGTAAATAATTAATAATTAATAGTTAATAATGATTAGTATACTGAATATGCATGTCTCTAAAGGACATGACCTTTCATGAAAGGGCACATGACCAGGTATATATGTGGTCCCTCATGTTGATTTTTCCAGTACAGTAGATACAAGTACTTTAATTCTGAAACTTGATAATTACTTCCAATGATGTAGGTAATTATTTTGCTCTTTCAATGTATCATTAAGAAATTATACATTCAGAAATTCAACAATAGAGACAAAAGAGCAATAGAGATCACAATGCACAAAGTTTTTACCTTGGGCAAAACCCACTAAGCAGGAAAAAACCCAGACAATCTTTTCCTTAGAGAATTAATGCAACAAGAGATACATCAAAGTCAAACTAACCAGCAAGATGACAACCATAAGATGCCTCAAGATGCCAAGCCAAAACTTCACCAAATCACTTTAAGAAACCTCTCCTCAAACTCGCACTAGGTCTGCACTAGGGCCAAATTTCGGCCTCTCCTTTATCTGAGAATTCGGACCTTTGACAGGACTCTACCACAGAAATTCAGACCTGCAATACACAAGTGCAAGGGCAGCAGAAGATCACATGTGCGAGTAGACTGACTCTTCAATTTGGCTTCTTCTTCTTCGACCTCCTTCGCTATGTTGGATCAGAAATACACTTGAAGATGAGATGCGAATTATGCTTGGAGTGGAGACAAGTGGTCTCTATATATACACACTGGAAGGGGTCAAATAGGTGCCTCTTGGATAGGGCCGACTTCATCACTAGGAGGCCGACTTGGGCATCTTGTGGTGTCTAGAATACAAATTCAAATTTTCATTTTCCCACTCTTGATAAGGACATGAAGAACATGCCTTATAAAATTTTCTTTTGAATATAAAACAATAAATATTTTCTCTCTTGCAAGCACAAAGAACATACTTCAAATAATTTTTCTTTTGCAAATAGAATTTATATTTTGTTATTACACATATAAATTAATATTATGAAGACCAACCATAGCTACAAAATTCAATACTCATTTGTAACTATATCATCTCATATCTTCTGTACATTCAACATTCTTTATATAAATATATTATCTGTCCTATAATGGATATTGTTCAAATATTTTGAATATTTTGTTGCATATATGAACCCTGTTCGTTATATTGGTATCAGAGTTGTGTTCTCTGATCCTAGCCCATAGTTGCGAGGGAGCACCCCCCCCCCCCCCCGAACCCGCTCCCGAATCGCGCTCCGAGCGGGAGCGAGCGCTCCCGAAAAAAAAAAAATTGCGCTCCCTGCCATTTTCGGGAGCGTTGTAGGGAGCGGTCGCTCCCGGAGCGTTTCGACGGGGCCAGGAGCGATCCAGCGGGAAAAAAAAATCCGCGGACGCCAAAAAAAATCCAATTTTAAAAAATTTTTTTTTGTTTTAAAAGCCCAATGGGCCTAAAAAAATTTCATTATCACTTCATTGAGCAAGAGCAAGAGCAAAGGAGCAAGGAGCAAGCCTGCAGAGGTAAGTAACTTAGTAATTTAGTTAGTTTAGTTAGTTTAATTTAGTTAGGTAGTAATTTAGTTTATTGAGTTTAAAAATCATGAATTTAAATTAAATTAATTAATTCCAATAAATTAAATTAATTTGCAGATTCAAGAATCAAAACCCTACAAACATCAAACACCATGGACCTGGCTATATTTCTTGGCATTTTCCTCTTCCTGGTCCCTTTTATGGTTATTATGGTGCTGGAGAGTAGGAAACGGAGGGGCCAAACTGAAGAGGGGGATGAAGAAGCTGGAGAAAGTCAAATTGGTGAAAACCCGGTGAGGAGGAGCTGGAGGAGGGTGAACATGACCCTCAAAAAACTAAACAAGACCAAACTCCATTGTGGAAATATGTTAACAGGGCTGAAACAGGGAGAGGGGGTGGAACCACTAAATTTCATTGCCCCCATTGCAACATTGATTACACAGGTTCATACACCCGTGCTAGAAGACACCTCTGCGGGAAAAGGCCATGGGATGGAGACAAACAAATAGGAATCAAAACTTGTACAGCGGTGTCAGCAGCGGATAGAGCCAAATACATAAGGGAAGAGGAGGAAGCCCAATACAGATCAAAAAAATCAAGGGGTTTCTTTGAACCAAGCTCACAATCACAAAGAACTCCTTCAGCATCCTCCCAAGGCAGTGGATATGGAGGCATAGGGTCATCATCTTTAAGGCGTAGAACCATATCAGATTTCCTTGATGAGGGTTGTAGGAATGATGTGGATTCAAAGGTTTACAGGTTTCTCTATGCATGTGGGATACCATTCAATGTTCTTCCTTCACCTTATTGGCACGAAATGGTTTCTTCCATAAATGATGCCCCTAAAGGATACAAGAGCCCTGGGTATGACAAGGCAAGAACCGTTGGCCTTGATCATGAAAAAGCAAAAATATCACATTCTTTGAATAGAATGACAAGTTCTTGGACTGACCATGGGGTGTCCATTGTATCTGATGGATGGACAAATGTAAAAGGCAAGCCATTGATAAGTGTTCTCGTTGTGTCTGTTAGTGGCCCCATCTTTCTAACTGCACATGATTACTCAAACAAGTTCAAGACCGCCATCAACATTGCAGAAGCATACCCTGAAACAATTGAGAGTATTGGCCCATACAATGTCATCCAAGTCATCACTGATAATGCTCCTAATTGTAAGGCAGCGGGAGCAATTATTGAGGATAAATACCCCAACATGTTTTGGTCTGGATGTTTGGTTCACACATTGAACCTTTTATTGCATGATATTGTCAAGAACAAAAATGAACAATACCAATGGATTGGTGATTTGTACAAGAAAGGCAAACAAATGATAAAATTTATTACAAATCATAGCAATACCCATGGCCTTTTCCATAGTCACTCGAGATTGGAGTTGTTGAAGATTGCGAAGACCAGATTTGATAGCTATTACCTCACCTTCAAGCGCCTTTTGAAGGTAAGAGAGGCATTGGCTAGCATGGTATCAAGTCCACATTGGCAGGTATTAAAGGAAAGGGCTACAAATGTAGCTGACATGGGAGGTTTTGAAATGGTGGAGGAGGCCGCTCTTGATGGTCAGTTTTGGACAAGTGTGAGGAAAGTATTGGATTTCACCAAGCCCATTCATCACATGATTCGGTTTGCAGATACAGACAAACCAGTGATTGGCGAGGTGTATGAGCAGATGGATACCATGTTGGGGGAAATAAAAGATATTGTTCATAACAGAGATCCCAACTTGTACAAACGGATTCATGATTGTGTGTGTGAACGGTGGAATAGACTTAATCTTCCACTACATTGCTTGGCGTATATCTTTACGCCAAAATACTACTCTACATCTTGGTTGGGCCAACCTGCAGCAGGGGGTGGGGTTAGGACCAAACCCCATTTAGATCCAGAGGTAACTAAAGGATATTTGGAAGCATTAGAAAAGTTGGTACCTGACAGGGAGGAATGTGCAGATGTGCGCCTTGAAATAGGCAGATACTTCGGTGGCACTGGTTTGTATGGTAACTTCCATGCAATGAACGACAGAGATAGATTTGATACTCTCACATGATGGGAAACATATGGCGGCCACGGACTTTTGCCAAAATTGGCAAAAAAAGTTCTTTCACAGATTGAAAATACTTCTTCTGCAGAGAGGTGTTGGAGCACCTATAGCTACATACATAATGTGAAAAGAAACAGACTCAATGAAAACCGAGCAGAAAGCTTGGTTTATGTGCACTACAACTTGAGGTTGTTGAGTCATTACTGTGATCGGGCTTATGAGGATCCCACATATAAAATTTGGGACAATCACCCAGAAGATGACAATTTGGAGGATGGCATTGTACATATTGAAGAACTGGAAGAGGAACTTGTAAGGGATGAAGATGAAGCAGTTGCAGCAGCCATGCCACCTCCACCTCCACCTCCACCATCCAGTAGCAGTGCTCGAGGTCCGAGTCTTGTTCCTTTGCTGTCGCCACCTCCATCTACACCCTCACGTGGAGGTTCTAGTTCTGGTCGTCGGTCTGTGCGGGAGACTCCTAGAATACCACCACGACCTGCTTATACTCCTGGAGACTCTCGTGGCAAGGGCCACTTGTAGATTTACAGTTTACTTGTCTTTTTTAGTTTCTATTAGACTTTAGTTTTCATAACTGTTGAGTTTTGAGTCCTTGACTCTTGACTCTTGACTCTTTCATATCATAATGATATTTTTTGTAAACAATATATCACTGTAACAATGAAAATTTGAAGTTTGAAGTTGGGCCTTGGCAATTATAACTCATTGGTAATGATGTGAATTATGAATATGATGCTTCGTGAAAGACTAAAGTTGTTTCATTTCATTTCATTATTCATGTTTCATTTTACAAATTTATAACATTTCATATCATGTTAACAGTTAGAAGTTAGGACTTAGAAATATCTTAGATATTACTTCTTGTAATGGTTAAACTTAGCTTACAAGTACAACTTTGGTGATCAATGATGATAAATGTTATTGAATTTTCAATTTTGAAAGCTTGAAGTTGAAACTTTAAGATTGAATTTGATGAATCATGATTCATGAGACTCAATATGTTGCAGTTGTAATATGTATTTTACTAACTTGTGGACATGGTTGATGACGATTATAATTTCTACATGATTGATGTGATATGGTTCAATGATCAATCTATGTTTTTTTTATGTTTTTTATGTCTAATTCATCATTCTACATGTTTTTGTTGACATATATGTATCAAAAATTTTAAATATATATATATATATATATATATATATATTTTAAATCGCTCCCGGATTCGCTCCCAAACCGGGAACTTCTGAAAATGGTCGCTCCCGCTCCCGCTCCCAAGCAACATGGTCCTAGCCTTTGGCCATCAACTCTTCATCAAGTTCGTTGTCATTGTGATTGAGGTATTTAGCAATAAAAAGATTTTGGAGATTCTACATTCTATCATTAGGCCTTTGGCCATTAAAAGAAAGAAAAGAAAATTATATATATATATATATATATATATATATATAAGGAAGGAAATAAAACTAAAATAAAATAAAAAGAGTTATAAAAAAAAGTCAAACAAAATAAAATAAAATAAGAAAAAGGTCAAATGCAACAATAGTTGTTGGCGTCACAATCGTACGCAGAGGTATAGTGACATAGCCGTTGAGAAATCTAGGGCATTAGAATAGATGATTTCTCTTGATTAGTAATTTCTTGTGAGTATCTTTTACTTCATTAGATTATAATCTTCTCTTTGCTTAAGTTATTAGTGTTCTTCTTCATCAAACAGCTACCAATGCATGAACATAAATAGACAAGAGACACAGCATGCAGGCTATTAGCCAGGGCCAAAACCTCTCACTCTTTGAGAGGAAAACCCGCACAAATTCTTCTTATAGAGATTCCAATTGACGAATACCAAGACCAAGACTCTTGACCTACTAGCCACTCCAAGACCAAGACACTAGTCCTTTGTCTTCTACTCTTTTCTTTCTCTTGACTCCTCTTCCCTTTTGACCTTCTTATCACTGAGATCATCTCCTCAACAAATTGTAGATACACTAGGGATGGCACCAGGACATGTCAATGTAGCGTCACCAAAATGTGACCATTGTAGCAGCACTGAAATACTGTGATAGATCTCAGAAGGATAACTTCTTCATACCACACAGTGGTCTCCAAGATAGCACCGAGTTGTGGCCTTTTGAAAGGACAGAGGTGTAGTCTATATGCTTCTATCAAGTGGTGTTCTTTTGCTGGAGCACCAAGGCCCTAATCCCATGATATCCAAATTGTTATATCTAGACAATACTTCGTTGGCCCTTCATTACTCCTTGGTGTCCCTTTGCTATCCCATCTGAACTGTTATATCTAGACAATACTTCGTTGGCCCTTCATTACTCCTTGTTGTCCCTTCGCTATCCCATCCAAACTGTCTTCACTGTGTTAGAGATCTGAATCTCTCTCTGTTCTGCCCATCCAAATCTCAGATATAGATGTCTGAAATTCTGACTGTGATGGTCCACCTGAATTCAGAGATCTGAACTTGACTGTAACTTCATCCGAACTTCAGAGAGAGATATCTTAATCACTTCACTTCACTGTTGAAATGTGAAGAGTCTGCCCACGTATTTAAAGTGGTTTGTCCCATAAATAAGCCAACCTATGCTTATCCAAATAGATGTGTCTATTTGAGGTGAGCCAACATGAGTTTACTCTCTATTTTGAGGCCGACTTCAAGAGAAGGACTAGTGCTTGTCGGTGGAGGGCTTCTAGACATTTTCATAGACTCATATACAGTGTTATATCCCCAAGAATGGTTCTTCATACATGACATTGACTCTTTGACTCTAATGACAAATCCTAAGGCTCTCAATGGGAGCTATCTAAATAAAATATCTTGCTTATGAAACCCATGGAGCAAGGGAATACAAAAAATAAATTTATTCTTTTCTTTTCATCATTTACAAAAGTCACAATTACATGTCATTATGAAGACCGAACCTAGTTACACTTTTCAACAATAGCCATAGTCATTGCCGCCACCACCAAACACTGTTGTAGCCATCGAACCCTCCACAACTATGTTTAATCTACTACAATCCTCTTTGCAATAATTGAATTAAGGTACAATCATAGCCACTATCAAGGATTGTTTTAATTGTTGAACACATTGGGCTTTAAGTTTATTATTCACAGCCACAACCGTAGACAGAGATTAAACCATGAGGCGAGGTCGAGCTAGCAAGGGGCACATCCATCCGAAAGAGCAGTACAATCATTGAGAAGCATAGCATGTAATTAATTCAATGCCAATGTGGATAAAAATACACATTTTATTAAATTAAGGCTCTATCCAGTTCAAACTATCGTAACTAAAAGTGTAAAGAGTTGCATAAACTATTGAGAAATCTAAGGGCATATTGATAGGAGATTTCTCTTTCTATGATAACTGCTTGTGATGAATTTTTACTTATTTTAATTTGATTCTACTTCAACTTGATTATTATTGTGTTCTTCTCATCAAACAACTACCAAGACATAAAGAACAATGAGATAAGAGGACACAAGATATAGGCGATCAACCAGAGCCAAAACCTCTCCCAATGAGGAAAACCCACAGAAATTCTTCTTCTTATAGAATCTTCAATTGACGAATTCCAAGACCTAGACCCTTGACCAAAAACTTCTCCAATACCAAGTCAAACTTGCCTCAACTCAAAGTTGACCTCTTCTTGATTCAACTGCAATCTCTTCTTCAACTTTCGACCTTCAACCTTGCAATACTTCTCTGAAATTCTCGGTCTCTTGAAATCGACTGTACATTTTGCACGTGTGCCAAGATTGAGGATATTATAGACTTCTTATTTCGTTCACTTGGGAAGGCTTCCTTTCTTGGACTATTCGGCTTGCTTTTCTAGACTTCTTTCATCCTTGATTCACCTTCTTGGTCTGACTATGATTTCGTCCTTTTGTGGCTGAAAGTGTGCCCTAGTTATAGTTCACATGTGTGAGGAATGAGCCCAAAAACAGACCTGAAAGACTGTGATTTATTCCTTCTTTTATCCTCCTTTTCTTCGCTTGATGTGAGACCCTTTCTTGTCTTAGTGATCGAACTTTTGTGATGATAATTGATGACGCTAGAATGAGGTGGAGTCCCCCTATATATAGACTTCCTCATCCATGCTTTTAAGCCGACTTGTATTTTGCATTATGACTTGGTCTTGGAGAGTTCTTTGACTCGACTTTGACTCAAATAATTTTCTTTTACAATATATAACTTGCCTAAATGGGTCTCTCATACATGACAATGACTCATAAGCCCTAGAAGTTTTCAATGGGAGCTTGACCTAAAAATAAATTTCCTTGAGCATGAAACCCATGCCTCGAGATCAACAATAATAAATTTATTTTTCTTATTACATCAAAATTATCAAATACATAAAATCAAGATTACATATGTCATTATGAAGACCGAACCTAGTTACATATTTCAACATAAACTCCACAAGGTTGGAGAATACAAAGAGTCTTCAATCTCACTATGATTTTGTGTTGTCTTGAGGGTTAAAATTGCAAAATTTGTGGTGTGGTTAGCAAAATCCAAGAGACCAATGTAACATTTATGCAACCACGACATCGCATCCATACAACTTGCGGCAGCCTTCACACAATCATTCGACGAGTTTGTACCATCTATACAGTTGCTCTCCATGCAGTTTGAGTTGGTGCCATTGCGTCTTAACATTTTTATAGAAAAGAATTAAGAAATTATTGTTGAAAACCCCAATGTGGCAGCGATCAAGTCAAAGTTTCCTTATTCCTTAATACTTGATTGTGAACTTTAATTATCTTGTTGTGTTTCTTTATTAGATCTTTTCGTCAAAAAATATCAAGATCAAAACAATAAAGACAATAGACATAGATATTACGCTCCAAGCCAGGGAAAAACCTCTCCAAGGGGAAAACCCAGAAAAAATCTTCTCTTCTAAGTTCTTATAGAATCTGCTTCAAATGAGACAACAAAGACCCAAATCCTAGACTGATTCCTCCTCCAAGTACCAAGACAACCCTTCAAGAAATCCTTTCAATTAGATCAGATCAACAAAGCTTTGATCCTGCTTCAATCAGCTTCCAGCTACAACTTCGACCCCAGCTTCGTCCCTGCAACTTTGACTTGCAACTTCGGCCCTACAGTTGCTACAAAACCCTAATTTAACTCTTTCAAGAGATTATCCTTTGAGAGAGATAGTTTCTCCCAAGGTCAACAAGGTCACAACAGAGTATTTGCTCTTCTAGCAGCTTGATACTGCAACTTGATTTCCTGCAATTCGGACCTGCAACTTTTGCCTTCATGGAAGTTGCAGATTCCCTAGATCTTCACACATGTGAGAGAGATAGAGCCCAAAAACATATCTTCCTTCTTCTTACCTTCTAGACCTTCGCTCTCCTTTTCCTTTTGCATCCCAGCTACAAATCAAACTTCTTCTTGATGGATCGAACTTGTGAGTGAGCGAGTGCCAAATGAGATTGAATCTACTTCTTTATATAACCTTTCCAAGGGGTTGAATTCCCTCCTTTAAGCCGACTTGTAGCTCCCAGGGCCGATTTGTACTTCGGAGGTTTACAGGGCTTTCTAGACACAAAATAATTTTGTATACAAGTTACATCTTACCCGAAAGGGTCTTATACACATGATGTTGACTCTTTAGACTCATGACAATATATCCTATGACCTAACAAACCCTAAAAGAATGAAGAACATGCTTTTACCTAGATGATCATCAATAAGGAGCATGAAACCCATGCTTTAGAATAATAACTTTTTTTTCCTTCTTTTGTTTGTTACATAAGATACATATTGAAATGAGTACAATAGCAATTATGAAGAACGAAACTAGTTACATTTCCAACACTCCCTCATAACTAGGGAGGTTTTCATAATTGTACAACCAGTACAACACCATTCTCAAACTGAAGAGTTCTCATAAGAATGGTTGGATTGATAAGCCAACTGTAAGCATCAACATTATGACCAACATTGTCTTTGAGGCCTAACAAGACAAGTTTAACTTCATTCAAGAGCATTATGTTGGTAGGCTTTACGTGTGATACCTATCTACCTCTGCGAGGCACATACCCCATCCGGATGTTCACAAGGTATTTCTTTTTAGGACTATTCTTATCTTGGATTTTTTAACCTCTAATCCTCAAAGAATATTGATCCTCTTCGACCACTCTTATATTGGATACCTATCCCATCTTCAAAGTGTCGATACCTTTCCTTTCTTGGATGCTTTATCCTCAAGGAAACCACAGATGCTTATCCAATCCTCCACCATTTTCTCTCCAAGACCATCACATAGACTTACGGCTATTAGTCCTAGTCAAGTGCATGACACATGAAGAAGAGAATGCACATGTGATGTCCATCATCATTCCCTCTCAACTAGAGAGGATATCCATACTCCCTCTTGACTGGGGAATAGATCCTTTCTCCTATTCAAGGAGACTCCTTTGCTCCCTCTCAAATCTAGAGGAGATTACAAACTTCATTTCTATTTGGTAAGTCACAACCACAAGCTATCTAGCTTGTTTCCATAAGAGTATCAGTTACTTGTTCTTGATGGAGATAATTGCATCGCTCCCTCTTTCCTTCACATCTCATTGTATCGAGCTTGCTTCCTTCCGAGGTATCATGGAGCCATATTCTTTCTTCAATCTTGTGACAGGATCCAGGTCATCAATCTTGCACATCACTTTCATCTTGTCATCATAAATGAAGACATTATATTGAGCCTTTCCAAGCTTCAAGTTGATTATAGCTTCCTTATGAAAGTGATCTCCTTGTTGTTTTATGAATTTCACCTTCAAGTTATCTTCTCGCACTGCTACCTTTTAATCTCAAGATGAAAACATCTTGACTTCATAATTGCCAGGACCATATCTTCAACTCATACAGTTGAACTTGATTGTCAATATGAATTCCTGCAATATCCTTCCAAGTAGCAAAACAATATGTTAATCAGATAACCAATAACAAAAATATTAGACTTCCCTCATTGTGATGGCTTTCTCCTCAAGGCATCAACATCCTCATGGTCCATCTCAACATGCACCTTCATGCATCAAAGTGCCCAAGGATTGAACTTGATTACCAAGTTACAATTTTCTTCGACTCTATAGGATGTTGATCATGATTCTATATAATCTAGTGAGGAAGTCTTGTTACTTTATTCATTCTAGAGTAAGTCACCTTCTTCTTTTAAGCAGCATACAACCATATTAAGCATATTTTATGAACAACTTTCTTTTATAGGATTTTGTTCTCATGAATCCTACCCAAGAGATACTTCAAATATGCAATGTTATGCTTTCATTCAATCATCTAGCTATGTGCCCTAGTTTCTTTTATAGGATTTTGTTCTCATGAATCCTACCCAAGAGATACTTCAAATATGCAATGTTATGCTTTCATTCAATCATCTAGCTATGTGCCCAAGAATGAGCCTGTAACTTGAACAATTGCATTTCGTCATCCTTCAAGAGTATTATTTCCATACTGTATGGAATGTATACTAACCTTGTCATAATGCTTCTTCCAAGATCCTTCAAAATGATGGCTCTTATAGGATCTTAATGATCCACCTTAGCAAAAAGACTACCTATAACATAATGTTAAACAATGTATGGATGAACACTATGCAACATGGTCCCAAGCTTCTCATTCTTGAAAGAGTATATGATTCCTACAAAGCAACTCAATCAAGTAGACTCTAAATATGCTACTATCACATGCTTCTATCTATGATGCTATGCATTTACAAAACCAAGATTCTCTTAGAGCAAACAACAATGCATGTTATTCTAAAGGAAAGACCAACTTCCTAAAGAACTTGACAGGGAGGATGCCTTCTTCAATAGTAAAGATCCTTGACATCTTCTTTCTTTGGCTTCTTCTCAGGTTCTTCCATATCCTCAACTGTGCGAGCTTCGCTTCTTTCCTTTCTTGTTTGGACAATCCCTCTTAAAGTGTCCATATTCATTACACCCAAAGCATTGAAACTTGGACATATCTAGCTTCTTCTTGGACTTTCCAAACTTTCCCTTCTTTAGCTTCTTAGTCCTCGCAATGAAGGCTTGAGACTGTTCATTTGATTCGATATCATCCTTTGCCTTGATTCTAGTTTCTTCCAAGATGCATTGAGCCCACAACTCATCAAAAGGAGTTGAGTCTTTCTTAGAGTAGATGCTTGTTGCAAAACTGCTCCATTCTGGTGGCAAAGCATTTAGTACATATATGGTCATTTCAAAATCAGAAATTGTCTCCTCAAGCCCCTGTAACTAATCTCTTATTTGAGAAATCTTCATAAGAAAGGAGGCCATGTCCTCATCCTTTGACTTCTTCATTTTATATAGTTTATTTCTCAAAGACATATTTTGACCTGATGTACTTATAGAGTACAAATTCACTAACTTGTCATACATAGCCTTTGAAGTCTTCAAATTAGCAACAAATGGAACAAGATGATCCTTTGTGCCCTTACTTCCCCTTTCTTGTATTTTGCTAGCTCTTGAGTCTTGTCTTTGCTAGGTTCAGTGACATCCCCAAGAACATATTCCATTACTTCATGTTTTGTAAGTGTTAATTAACTCCTTTTCTTCCATGCTAGGAAATTTGCTGAGCCAACGAGCTTATTGCTTTCCTTGCAGACATAACCCACATGACCGTGTATTAAAACATAGAATAATATGATACTTATTTGTTAACCAAGAGTCTTCCCTTCTCTGATGATGTCTCCAACTATCTTGAGGCTTTCAAGATCTTCAATAAGACTTCAATGATGTCCTAAAAAGATGTCTTCTAGGATATCTTTAGCAACAGCTTCCAAGAGTGATGAATAATGCCAATATCCTTTGATGCTTCCTTCAAAAATGTCTTTCAATGAGCCTTTGAATATATCTCCTCCTAGGAGAGATCAACAACCTTCTTGTAGTCTTCCTCTTCAGGCTTTCTTTTGATGAGAGCTTGATGTAGTCTTCTGCAAATGATTCCCCTTTGCAAAACCTTCTTGTGTCCACAAGATGATCCTTCCAACTACCTTCTTGTTCACCTTAGCTCTAATACCTTGCTGGAAAATACAATGTGGCAGCTATCAAGTCAGATTTTCCTTATTCATTAATACTTGCTTGTGAACTTTAATTATCTTCCTATGTTTTTTTATTAGATCTTTTCATCAAACAAATAACAAGATCAAAACAATAAAGACAATGGACACTGTTAATTTTTCCATTGCTCTATGTTATTTCAATTACTTTAGCCCAATTCACTTCTTCAATAAGCAATTCAGTAGCAATTAATCTTTCCAATTCAATTTAGTAACTGAAGATAGAACAGTAAATGCAATGACAATAGGAGACAATCAACACATCAACAAGAGACATCGAT
Organism: Pinus tabuliformis; assembly: GCA_031772625.1. Taxonomy (NCBI): domain Eukaryota; kingdom Viridiplantae; phylum Streptophyta; class Pinopsida; order Pinales; family Pinaceae; genus Pinus; species Pinus tabuliformis. Next base: position 1,613,860,155 of record CM062817.1, on the reverse strand, counting down.
TTGGTCAAAGACCAGGGAAAAACCCCACAAGGGGGAAAACCCTTTGAAATTCTTCTTCTATTAGATTGTCATAAAATGTTCAGCAGAGAGTACAATGAGCCCAAATCCATAAACAATAATCAAAGTCAAAGTTTTGACTTGTCAACAATTCAACCAACCAATATCCAAAATATGAGCCAATAGTCAAATCTGGTCAACTATCATAAAGCCTGCAATTCTGAAAAGTCAACAGCAGTCAATGTGCCCTAACCAGTCCCGAGTCAACAATCAAATCTGTCCATCAAGAGCTCAGTCAACAGTCCTACAACTCAACCTCAATCGCTGGTCAAAGTCAGCCCAAAATAGTCCAAGAATACTCGATCAAACTCAGTCAAAGGAGAGAGATTTTCTGCAGTCAAAATCTGCAATTTATCTCTGCGGTCATCCCAAGTCAAAGTGCCCAGATCACCTCGTTTTTGTGCCAACAAGCTTGGCCTGCCAAAACAGAAATATGCCCGAGAGATCGAACTCCAAAACAGATCCAAAACAAGTGGTCAACATTGGTCAAAGTGCAAATGAATTTCTGAATTTCGGCCTCCTGAAAATGTCTTTCCTTCTACTTGCACGTGTGAAGAGAAACTCTTGCAATTTTAGAAGTGTCGAACCCAAGAAGAGAGATAGAAATGTGTGAATCATTGATGTCCAAATGAGCTTGAGGTGTCCTTAAATTATAGGAGTTGGAGGAGGGCTAATTAGCCTCTAGGCCGACTTGATCAAATGTGACATTGTGGGCTTCACTTCAAAAAATACACTTTCCCTTATCCGAATCCAGTGCTTCAAAGGTCAATTTTGGTCCTCTCGAAAAGAGAAATCTAGTCCAATGAGTGGAATTTATCACTGAGCTACCAAATTAACACTCCCTCTCAACTAGTGAGAAATTCCAACTATATCATCAAATCATGGCTTGTCTTTGATCATCTCTGCTCAACCCTATCTACTGAATCATTCTCGAATCTAAAGAAGAATAATCTTAGTGGAGCTATAGCTACCACCCTCTAATCAAGGACAATGAGGAAGGTCCTATGGGACACTCATACTTCATGTCTATGACAATGGGGAAGGTCCTATGGGACACTCACCCCAAGTCATCTCATAGGGGAGCATCCAGCTTCCACCCTATATCGAGCAATACGCGAGATACAACTTAACAATCAAGGATCACAACCATCCCATTATACAATCAATGGGCGAGATACCACTTGATATAGAAGAGGTAAGGAAAACATCCATCCTATTGCCTACAGATCTTCCTAACAATGACCCTCAAGAGTCATGTGGTAGAACACCTGCATCATAATCCGAGCTTGGATGAGATACCCGATTTACCAAAGGTAAGGATCACACACCCTCCAGGCCTCCTCAACCCGTTGGCCAAACCCAACAAACCCGGGTATGAGGCCAACTGGGGTATACTATGCTAGACCAAGATAGGGGGAGATACCTGACATGTCAAAACGGACAAGGATCACACACACCCTATGGGTGACAGATAGGGGAGATACCCTATTTTCCAGAGATTCCTCAACCTCAGGAGCCCTTAACGCTCTATCCCCATCTTGGGAGCTCAACCAAGGGGGGAACAGCTATGCTCAATGTTCTCGATCAGTGAAGCCCCTCATTTGTGTTGAGAAATCTAGGGGCAGCTAAATAGATAATTTCTCTTAATTTGAAACTGCTTGTGATGTATTTTTACTTAACTTGATTAGCTTCTTCTTTCACTTAATTATTATTAGTGTTCTCTATCACGAAACAGCTACCAAACAATGAAGATCAATGAGACAAGGAGACACAAAATGTAGGTTGTCAACCAGGGCCAAAACATCTCCTCTTAAGAGGAAAACCCACAAGAATTCTTCTCTTCTTAAAAAATCTTCAAATGATGAATTCCAAGACCAAAGACCCTTGACCAAGGCCCCTCCAAGGCCAAGTCAATCTTTCCTCCTTGATGAGTTTTCATTCCAGTGATTTCTTCAGTGACTTCGACCCCAACTACTTCTCCAACAACTTCGACCCTAGTCAATTTCTTCTGCAACTTCGACCCCAACAGTTTCTTCTGCAATTTTGATTAGTGCAAAAACCCTAGCTCTTGCACATGTGACAAAGATGGTGTTTTCTTCCTTTCTTATCCTTCGTTTGACTTGGTTCTTTCTTTTAAGGAATTTGGCTTGCAAAGTACACCCTAATTTGCCTTTTGCAATTCGGTCTTGTTGTTGCAATAGATGCCCTAGTTTTTCTCGCACATGTTAAGTATAGTAGCCCAAAGACAGTCCAAAACTTCGCTTTCTTCTTCCTCTTCTAGTCCTCCTCTTCTTCGCACCTTTTTGGTCTCTTTCTCTTCCTTGATTGAATATCTTGTGAGATGAGTGAGTGTTCTTCAAGTGAGATCGAAGTCTCTTATATATAGGCTTCTATCTAGGTCGAATTAATGCTTGTAGGCCAACTTATCCACTCATGAAGGCCGACTTGTTCTTTTGATGATGACAAAGCCTTGGAGGGTCTACATGACACTTTTGACTTTACATAAATTTCCTTTACAAGATACAACATGCCCAAAGGGGTCCTACATGTATGACAATGACTCTTTTGACTTCATAATTGTTAATTTTAGGTATGTTCTATGCTTAGAGCAGTTTATTTCAATTTTCACAATTAGCTCAATATCTTTTCCAGATTAGCAATCACATCAGCATTAAAGTAAACTGCAGATAGAACATCAACATAAATCGCAGAAGACAAGCCAAGACAAGAGGACACAAGATGTGGCGCTAACCAAGGACAAACCCTAATGTGGGGAAACCCTTGATCAATTCTTCTTATATGTCCTTCAATAGTTCGACAGAGAGAGAGAGAGAGAGATAGTACATTTACAACAGAAGTCAACACTTACACTTATCTAGATAAGACCATAGATCATCTCTAAGAAGATGATACATGAGATCAGTTGAAAACATGCTGCTTCAACTGATTCTCCAAGGTGACTCCTTCACCTCTTATTGTGTTGCATCTCGTCATCATTTTCACCTCGCCATGCTGCACCCATCATCACAATGTTGGACCTTATGACCATGTTGTACACCTCATACTGCTGCACCTTATGTTGCACTGTTGTCCCAGTGTTTAGCACTGTTGTACCTTGTGCCACTGCTACACCATGTTGTCACCCATGTGCTTGCTACACCATTGCTACTTTGTGTACTTGTTGCACCAAGTACCATACTGTTGTCCCAATGTGCTTGCAGCACTATGCTTGCTACACCTTGTTGTTGTTGTTGTCCCATGTACCATACTATTGCAGCACCATGAACTTGTTGCACTAAATACAGTTGTCCCATGTACCATACCACTATGTACAACCACCATGTACTTGTTGCTATTGTCCTATTGTGCCACTGTTGCACAATGTCATAGTTGTCCTAATCATTGTGCTATCCCAACATGCTGTTGTCCTAACATGCTGCTGTCCCAACATGTTGTTGTCCTAACATGTTGTTGTCCCAACATGTTGCTGTCCCAACATGTTGTTGTCCTAACATGCTGTTGTCCCAACATGTTGTTGTCCCATCATTGTGCTATCCAATGAGTTTGCAGCACCATGTACCTTTGTTGCCATGTCACAACTGCTATCCCATCACAGCTTGCTATGCTTGCCATGTTGTCCAGCCATGCTTGCCAAGTTGTACATGCTTACACTGATTCTTCTAACAACACTCTCATCATCAAATTATCCTCATACTTATACTTGAATGTTGGTGCACTATTGTAGTTCTGCAACTCTGGTTAGGGCATCAATAGTACCCTAACAACCACCTCTAAACTCGGCAACAGTCCTTGAAAAGAGTGTGGCTTACCTCCCTTGAGAAGTTGTTGTCCATACATCCCTTCACGCTATCTAGGGCAGCCTCCACACTATCCCTTTGACCCTTTATACGGCGGCTAAGACTCTGTTGTCCACAGATTTGTTCCTCGACCTAATCTGCCCAGCATTATGCACTTGGAACAACCCTTACTTACCATGTTGTCACCTACAGCAAACCCTCACTGCGGCTCATAAACTTAATTGCATTTAGCGTTGAATTAGATCAACGTTTAGGGCTGGATTAGACTAGTGTTTAGGGAAGCCTTTAGGTCTGCGTTAGGGCACCCTTTAGTCTGCGTCTAGGGCTGCCTCTTTTCCTCCAACGTCTAGGTCTTCCACTCCTAGATTTCTCTTCCACTAAAACCCAAGACAAGTGGAGAGAGAAATAAAGATAGAAGTGTGTGTGAGAAATGACTCTCAAATCATCTCCTTTTCTAATAAAAGGTTGAGCACATGTGGGGTTTATTTGGTTGATGGTCGTCCTTGACTAATTGTTTTATAACACAAATAAATTCGTAACTCCATGAATACTTATCGGAATCGGATGATCTTTAAATCAATCCTACACCTCTCAATGAGAGGGATCCAAGAAAAATATCAGCTGCCATAAATAAGATGACCCACATGGAGTTTGGCCCTAGTTGCCAATTTTAACAATAATTCTATGACAAACCTAGAGGCACTCAATGGGTGCTTGACCTACAAATAAATTTACCTTGAGCATGAAACCCATGCATCAAGAATGACAATAATAAATTTATTTTTCTCTTTTCATCAAATATATAAAAATCATGATTATAATAGACATTATGAATACCGAACCTAGCTACACATTTCAACACTCCATCTTAACTAGAGAGGTATTCATAATCCATACATGGTACTTGGACATTCTGAAACTGAAGAATCCTCATAAGAAGAGTTGGATTGGTAAGCCATCTCATAAGCTATTATTTCAGCTTATCTCATTACATCTCATGATATTAACCAGCATTGTCATATAGCAAGGCGTTGGCTAATAGCTCTATCTCTCCACAAGATTAGAGCACAATGTTGGATAAACAATGATTGATAGACACCATCATCATTGTTTCTTAAGGCACATAACCCATCCGGAAGTTCACAAGGTATGTCCTTCTAGGACAATTCTTGTCTGGAATAACATATCCTCGAGGAATTTCCTCTTCAACTATTCTTACCTATTGGATGTCCTACCACATCCTCAAAGAGTATCAGGAACCAGATGCTTACCCAATCCTCCATTCTTTCTTCATAACATGAAGACAAGAATGATGTGTCTATCTCTCGCTCTCAAATAGGGAGGATCAAATCATTCCTATAAAAGGAAATATACCCAAGCTCCTTAACAAGGGACTTGTCCAAGCTCCCTCTTAACTTAGGGACTTGATTCCAATCAGCAGCTATCTGCTCTTTGATGGAGAGCATGGTAATATCAACTGCTTGTAGGGCTCCCCTTTCTGCATCATGTCATGAACTTCATCTTCTTCATTATGTAGCCTTCTTTATCATAACTTATTTATAGGGCTTCATCCATCTTTCTCCATCACTTTCCTTTAACGAACCATAGGGTTGAAGTTTTGAACCAATAGTCATGTCTTCCTTCTCCTCATCAGAAAGTGATCTTCTAGTCCACATCTGGTTATCCTTCATACAACTACCTTTTCCAAGTTATGTTTCTTTCAGGATCTTCCATCCAATCTCATGAGTACTAGTTGTAGGTGACATCTACAACCCTCTTTCGGTAGCCCTATTTCAACCCAACCAGATGTTTTCAAAATCAAAATGAACATCAAATCAAAGTTACTTTTTTGATGATGGCCTTTCGTCATGACATCAATTTCTTGCAACATCAACATCATTCACATGTATGAACCCATCTTTAAGACATCCATTACCAAGATTCTTCTTTTGCAATATCCATTATCAAGGTCTTTGTACCTTCTTCTTCCATGGAGATGTCATAGCTAATTCTTCTAGTTATTGGATGTTGATCACATATAATTATTTTACATGACTATAGTTACATCTTTCATGAACTCTTCATCCTTTCTTCACATAGTGCTTCCCCAGGAAGTTCTATACATAGTTTCTTCATTATAAGAACCATAATTATCAACCACCTCATTGTCATGACATCAGTTTCTTGCAACATCAACATCATTCATATGTATGAACCCATCTTCAAGACATCCATTACCAGGATTCTTCTTTTGCAGTATCCATTATCAGGGTCTTCATACCTTCTTCTTCCATGGAGATGTCATAGCTAATTCTTCTAGTTATTGGATGTTGATCACATATCTTTATTTTACATGACTATAGTTACATCTTTCATGAACTCTTCTTCCTTTCTTCACATTACGCTTCCCCAGGAACTTCTATACATAGTTCCTTCATTATAGGAACCATAATTATCAACCACCTCATCTTCCATATGAGGTCATATTATGTTGATTACATCTTATCAATATGTAGAAGAGTTCAAGGCATTCTGTCTACAGGCGTTCATGCATCATTCTAATGGAAGAGATCCTTCTTCTTCGATCATGCTCATGAGATAGAGCATTCAATCACGCTATCTGCAACTATGTGATGACATCAATTTGTCTATCAAATATATACATACCTCTTCCTCCTTTTGGTCATCTAGACTTCCTTCTAGCAGCTTCCTTTCCTTGCTTGAAGATGAAAATTCTTCAACCAACTTGACATGTTACACTCCTTTGTCACCATACCATAATCTTTCTAAACAGTGGATCCCACACAAGGTGGAATGTAGACAATCAGCGAGACGCTTCTTCCGAGTGTTGATTTGGGGTAGCATCGAATGTGCTCTACCCACAAAAATTGGTGGAGAGGCTAAGGCACATGAGATCTCCAATTCCCAGAAAGGGTTTGGGCAGATTCTAAACAGTTTGGGAAATATTAAAATAATTAATTTTTTTAATGGAGTCCCTAAGTCTAAACTTAGGGAAAATAAAATATTAATGTGAATTAATATAAACTATGTTACAGTAGTCCAAAAGTCATGGATCAAGCTAGATCTAATCTTAGCCGTTGATTTGGGACTTAATCTCGGTCGTTGATTTGTCAACGAGAAAAGTATAAGAGGAGGCTTGAGGGTCACTTGGAGAACACACCACGAGATCAAGATTTCGACTTTCTCAGGTTGGGTTTGCTGGGAAAGTTGAGAGAGTGATGAGAGTTGCAGCTGAGGGGCAGTGAATACAGAAGCAGAGAGGCAAAGATAGCATCGGGAGGATCAGCGCAGTAGCCGGAGAGAGGGACGCAGAACCAGCCAAGGGTTCACACAGAGCCAACAAGGGCTCACGCAGAGGCAGCCAGGCCTCAGAGGGCTAGCGTGAGTGATGCAGAGGGCCAGAGGACTGACACAGTGCCTCCAGAGGCTGACACAGGCCAAGCCAAAGCAATGTTGGGCTAATGCTGGGCCAGAAAGAGTTGACGTAGTCCCTAGAGGCTGAAGTTGGGGTTTCATGGGGCAGATTGGAGCTAGGGAGCTGCCGGAGTGTTTATCCAAGGTTTCAGCCAGAATATATGCTTCCAAGTAGAGAGGTACTACTGCCGAGATTTTTCTCTATTGGGTGAGCCGGATTTGGCACCCAAATTGTATTCTGAAACAGCTTAATAAATCAAACCCTCATATAGCTGCACCAGTTTTCCCGCATTGGGTTTTTCCGGGGCATTGGGTTTTTCCGGGGACATTAGTCCAAAAACAACGGTGTCACTTGTGTGCTTGTTTCTGTTTCCTTCAGTTGATGATCTGTAATGTGTTGAGCATGTACTTGTATTTATTTCCAATATTTACATGGTAAGTAACTTGTTAATTAACAAAACAAGTAGGTAGGAATAAATCAGTAAAGTACATGAAGGGTTTACAACAGTTAGACTTAGAAATTCCAACATGGTATCAGAGCGTAGTTGCAGATCACAGGAGAACTAAGGACATCAGCCGAGCAGAGCAGCAACAGCGGAAAATAGTTGTCTCGAGTGACAGATGTTGTTCCTAGCAGAGAAGCAGCAAGGAAGGGGTGACGCAGTGCTTCAGTCATCAAGTTCAAGCCAAGAATAGGTAGCGCAGAGGCTAAGGGAGGCAAAGACAGGCTCACGTAGAGCCATGCAGAGGCTAGGAGGGCTGACACGGTTGGTTGAGGAAGTTGATTTGTTGGTGCCAGGATTGCGCAGAGCCTAGGAGCTCGCGCAGAGGCTAAGGGACGCAAATACAGGCTCACGCAGAGCCACGCAGAGGCCAAGAGGGCTGACATAGTTGGCTGAGGAAGTCTATTTGCTGGTGCCAGGATTGCGCAGAGCCTAGGAGCTCTAACCTTCAGTTTGCTGGGGTTTAGGAGGCTATGGGTAAGTTGCAGAGTGGAGCTGGTGGGGTAGTGTAGTCAGAACAGTACCTAACAGGGCAAGGCCAAAGAGGAGGGAGTTGCTATCGAGGATTTCTAGCCGAGAAATCCGGATCAGTGGTGCAACTGCACTAACGATCGGAGTGGGGGCATCTCGACATTGGCAAAAGGGTTTCCAGGAGGAAATCGAGGCTCAGAGGGAGTCACACCAAGAACTTCCAGGAGGGGAGTAGAGGAGCAGCGAGATGGCATTGAACTGGGTAAGAGACCAGGACAGACTGGACGAAGCCTCAAACTTCGTAGTCTGGAAGGCCAAAATCCTATCTGTTCTAGACATGAATCGTGTCAAGCAGTTTCCAGATCTCCTTCAGGCATTGTTGTTGTTGACTTGACTACTAAATCCTCATTTGGGGTATCTGTTGTTTGAACTGCAACCTCTGAGTACGTCTTTACTTCAGTAGGATTTAGATTTGCCTGAACTGTGAAATTAGTGTCATCGATGTTTGTTTCTTCAGCTTGGACTGCTACATCTGGAGATTTTGATGCTTCCTTTGCGACAAGTTCTTTGAACGTATTCGTCAATGATTTATTTTCGTCCTTAAGTTTTTTAATCTATTTGAGCAGATTTTGATTATGATTTTTGAGAAGTAAGCATTCCTCATTCCCTAAGTCAACTTTATTTTGGCCTTCACACTTCTCGTCTTTTAAACACTTGATTTGTTCTACTAATGTTTGGTTAAGGCTCTTTAAATGTAAATATTCTTCTTGTTGTCTAATAAATGCTCCTTGAGTTCATTCTTTGATGCTTTAACTTTCTTGACTTGTTTGAGTAGCTTTTCTTGGTGATCTCTGAGGCGCGAAATTTCTTCATCTTTGCTGCAGATGACTTCTTCAAGCTCTTTTTGCTTCTTTGATATAGTTTTTTCATTATCTTGAAACATCAAGTCTGAAATATCCTTAAGGTTTTCTAATGAAGATTTTATTGATTTTGATTTACTTGTTGTCTCAAAACGTGACCATCTTCCCTTTATAAGGAAACGTCAAAACTTGTTTCTCTATGTTTAACATGAATGTATCCAAATCCTTAAACCAGGTTGACCAAGTATGATGTCAATGTTTTTATCTGTCCTTACAACATGAAATTGAGATATGTACTCATAATGACCTATTGTCACTTGTAGATCCTTAATTTTATACTCTTTTTGGTCAAAAATAATTTTCTTTACACCAATGCTTAGCTCTGGTATTAATAGCTGATTTGCCAAGTTGATGTTGATATAATTTTTATCATTGGTTGGGTTGATGGCGACATTAACTTCTCTTCCTTGGATACTTCCTTTTAATGTAATTACTTCGTGATCTATAACTGAAAGGCCATTATAGGAAAACATTTCTTCCTTCGTCATTTTAGAATTGAGCTCCATCATTTTTTTCAATGATTGATCCCATTTGTTTTTTGATAATTTTTTGTCAGCAACACTGGTATGTTCTTCAAAAATGGACTTCTTTTGTGTCTGTCGAAGAGCTTAGGGTTTAATGATAATCGTCTTCTTTTTTCTTTGATTGTTTTTTTTTAATGTAGCTTTTTTCTTCTTTTTTTGTCATAATAAATTTTTTCTCTCTCTTTTCTCTTTTAAATATAATTCATTTTTGTTTCTATTATTATTATTATTATTGTATAATTAAATTAATAATTTTTCTTTTTAACATGTAACTACATTAAAAATTATAAGATAGTTTATATAACTATATTAAAAATTATATAATATAGTTTTTTTAATAATATTTTTAATTAATTAAACTATATTAAGTTAATAAAAGGAGTCAACAGTGTATGAATCGTGTTGATTCCAATGTACGTGACTGTTAGATGGGCAGTAACGGTTAGATTTGTCCAACACCGAGCGGTCGGAATGTTGGAGCGTTGTCAGACAGGGAGGAAATATCAAATGTTGACGCCACCTAAATTAACCGTACGTGACCGGAGGTGTGTCAGCATTTGGATGGAGAACTAGCAGGGAAGGTATGGAACGGGGAACACGATGTTGCGGGGCGGATGGTCAGCGGACGGGAACAGTAGTCGACAAAATACGCAGCCACAAGCAACAATCAGGGTGAGTCAGGTGTCGAGGACGGACGCAGTAATGGATGGAGTATGCGGAATATTGGTGACGTGGGGGGTACATCATTGGCAGAGGCTGAAGGATTAGTGAGGCAGAAGGGGTAGCAGATTACCGATGGAGCGGGGTTTGTTGGATTGGTTTGAGCAGTGTTTCCAAAGGCAAAGGTGGTTGGCGTGTTCAGTGGGAATATCAGTGGCTGCAAACAGGAGAAACGGTGAAGCGGTGGTGCATTTGCAGTGAAGTTGCAGTGACAATGCCGCAATGTTTTGTTTTGCTTTTTTTTATTTGTATGTATATATTTTTTTATAAAAAACAAAATTATATATACAAATCCCTTATTATATATATCCTTCTTTTTTTGATATGGCCAATGTCCTATTAGCAACTGCATAATGGAGAAGCTCCTTGTAGCAAATGCTTGATTGAAGACAACAAGGTTGTCGGGAGGTTGATGGCCAAAGGCCTGCTGATCGGCCAAAGGCCTGTTGATCAGCCAAAGTGGCTCTGATATCAATGTAACGACGAAAAGTCGTATATGCAACGGAAATATTTAAAATACTTCGTGGACAAATACATCCATCGTAGGAGAGTAAGTGTAAATTGTATATTATATAAAGAATTGATGTAGGATGATGACAATGAGAATGAGGGTCCTGTATATATAGCGAGGTAAGTACCCTTTCACGAACAGTTATGTCCTTTAGGGACATACCTTTTCATTAATTGCTAAGTAATTAATTGTTTAATCTTATTTGTTGTTTTTACATTATTTGTGTTTATTTTTATAAATTTAGTTTGTTACATGCCACTAATTGGTGTTTCACCTTGGGCTGCTATTCTTGTTGAAGAATCTAGGGCAATTAGCATTATGTAGATTCTTCTAAACTTGATAACAATTTGTGAAATGCTTTTACTATTTATCTTATCTAGATCTTCTTCTTATTATGAGTGTGTTTGTTTACTTCATCAAACTGCTACCAAAACAAGAGACAAGAACACAAGAAGTGGCATTCTGCCAAGGCCAAAACCTCTCCCTCTTGGAGAGGAAAACCCGCACATAATTCTTCTTATAGAGATTCTCATTGACAAACACCAAGACCATGACCCTTGACCTATCAAGCCACTCCAAGACCAAGACACCAATTCTCTTCTTACTGCTGAGATCATCATCATCATTACTGCTTTACCAAAATCATTATTGTTGCACCTTGACTGCTCATTGAAATCACCACTATACCTTTACGGAGATCATCTTTGCACCTTCATCACGATCACCATCATAACAACGAGGTCCATATGTGTGTATTCATGAGAGTTGCACCGAGAACTTTTACATGATCAAGACTTTGTAACTATGTCTTCAACATATCCATGACAGAGACTGAATTCATGACTGTGTCTAGATTACATGTCAAGTTAATGTATGACACTGGGATTATACTCAAAACATGTCACTGTGAGATAGAGAGTGCTATTGTAGGATCATCGAAGTCCTCTTCATCTCAATTAAGCCGAGACTGTAATAGTACCGAGATAGTATTATGAGAGTGTAAGTATGTCGAGACAATGACTGCAACTAGGGTGTCAAGGCAGTGGTATTCACCCGAAATATACCCAACATGCATTATGGACAAACTTCGACATTACCTCCATGTGGCATACGAAACCCTTCCTGTAGCTGCCATCCGAAACTTTAGAGGAATGCGAGTTCTGTTCCTATCCTTTTGCGTAGACCCTAGTCGCATATATATAGTGGTCAGCCTATGCATTTGAGCCGACACGATAGTGTGAACGGTTGTGTCTTTTATTGAACCGACATGACTGTGCTAGTTAATTCAATTGCAGGCCGACACAATTGTTCTTATTAATTCATTTTGCTTGTTGCCTTCTCCAAGGGGATGGTGCTTGTCTGACGGCTTTGATCTAGACACTAGGTTGACTCATTTACATTACATATAGGCTCAAGAAGAGAATGACATTGACTCTTTGACTTTCCTAAGAAATGAGCAAGAAACACATTCTTATAATTCACAAAAAATAATATTTCTTTTTCTTGACAAGTACAAAGATCAAAATTACATTTGCAAATTCCAAACCTAATTACAGTTTCTTCAACACTCCCTCTTAACTAGGGAGGTATTTACAATGGTACTTGGTTATTCTCAATCTGAAGAATTTCTCATAAGAAGAATCGGATTGGTAATCCTATTTGTATAGCATCATATCAATCAGCGTTGTCATAGTGCAAGGCCTTGACTAACAGCTCCATCTCTCTACGAGACCATAAGCTACAATGCTAGCGAGACCAATGATTTATAGACACCTTTATCATTGTCTCTTAAGGTACCTACCCACCCGGGTGTTCACTGAGTATGACCTTCTAGGACTATTCTTATCTTGGGTTCCCATCCCTCAAATAATATTGGTCCTCTTGCCTACTCTTATCTTGGATGCCCTACACATCCTCAAAGAGTATCGGATGCCAAATGATTACCCAATCCCCCCATTCTTTCTTCCCAAGTGAAGACAAGAATGTTGTGTCTATCATGTGTTTACATTTCCATTCATGGCCTTCATCTAGACTTACGGCTGTTAGTCCTGGTCTAGTGCATGACACATGACATGGAAAAAACACAATTGTCACGCCTTTGTGATCAGGGGTGATCTTAATTCAAACTCCCTCTTGATCAAGGACTTGTCAGAGCTCCCTCTTAGCTAGGGACTCTTTTATACATTAGCATCTTCTTCTTCGTGGGTTCTTCAACTACTTGATCAACTTCTCTCCTTGATGTCATGAAATTTAGTTGAGATTCTTCCTTGTAGGGAAACAGCCATCGATCACTTTCCTTCTTATTTCGTCATCTCATTCCTTTCTTCATGGAAAGTGGCCTTCTTGGCATATATCTGGAGCTTTCTTCATATGGCTACTTCTTTTCTCTCCATGCCTCTATCAGGAGTCTCCATCCATCGCATGAATGCTAGTTGTACTTGTACTTACAAGTCTTGTTTTAGTAGCCCTACATGAACTCATCCAGATATTATTCAAGAAATCAAAACATCATATTAAATTAAATCATACCTTACGAGATGACTCTTCATCATGACATCTTCTTGCAGGTATCAACATCCTGCACACTTCTTGACATATCTCCCAAAGATATCCATTGTCAAGGGTCTTCATCTTTTTCCGCCTTTCATTAGAGTCTTTATATCTTTCTGGGAGATTTCCTAGTCAAATCTTCTTGGTCTTTTGGATGTTGATTTCCTTCATCATGGTTGCATATCTCACGGTCTTCCTTCCTCACACATTCCATTTCCCGAAGCTTTTAATCATAGTTTCTTATTCAACTGCCTCATACTTCACATGAGGACATATTATGTTGATTTCATCTGGTGTGATTTATGCCTTCCTGCATTCTTTCAGAGGGGAAGATCCTTTTTCTCTTGATCATGCTTCTTAAGATAGAAGAGATGATCTATATTACCTGCAACCATACGACATGACATTATAAAATTAAATACACGCATACATACCTCATTTTACCTTTAGGTCATCTAGGCTTCTTCCAATAGCTTCCTTGATTGAAGAGATCTTCAATCCCTTGATCTGCTTCATGTCATCACACCATTATCTCATGGATTCCATAAGTTGGAGTTCTTGTTGAAACACTTGCTTCCTCTCTAGATTAGTGAACCCTATGATGAGGATTCCATCAAAGAATTTTTTAGGATCTTGTATATCCCCAACTGGAAGATGTTTCCTTTTTTACTTGATGTATGATGAGCCTTAGATGACTCCTTTCTTTTCTTCAATGTCCACTGAGGTTCCCAAGAGCTATATACCCTACATGTTTGTCTGCCATGGATTTTGTCCTTCATGATTCCCATGGTGATGTCACAATCTCTTGTTTCTAATGCTTCCATGATGCCATGATGCATCTTATTATCATTGTCATATCTTATAACACAAGATTTAAGAGCTTATGATAGGACCCTTTTCTGAGGGATACTATCTTATTGATAGGAGAGATGTGATACTCCCTCTTTCCTTGGCCCTTTTCTTTAGCTTCCTCCATCTTTCAGTGATATGAGCTTCCAAAATCTTTCTATAGCATAGAATCTTCACTATATTTATTTTTGCCTTTGCTTGAGGACCAACCTTGCTTTTCCTTTCTGCACATGGTTTATCCTTTAATACCATAGACCGCAACTTGTCTTTCTCTATCGAGCATAGAGACCACAAATTGCCGAGTGAGGTAACCTTCTTTGTTTATTGATATTTGTTACCTTGCTCATCAATGATGACTACCTTCTCATCATCTTTCCTAGATCCTTAAGAAGTTGTTCCTTCATTCTTTGATACCTTTACTATTGTGTAGGTCTAAGTGACCTTCTCTACTTAAATTTCCGAGAGTATATCTAGCATTTCATATATCTCTCTTTATGTTTCCTCTTCTACTATTTAAGTATGAGAGGGATTTTGAGTGATATCATATGAATCCTATGAATCTCTTGATGTATTCAAACAATGCTTAACCTTCAGAGACCTTTCCATAGAAATCAATGATTTCTCTTTTTATGAGGATTATTACAATCCTCCTTATTTTAAGCTAGGACCTTTTTCATGAGGAGTATTTCCATTTCCTTGCACAACAAATTTATTAAACCAAAAAAAACTGAAAGATACTTACTTGGCATGTGAAGAGGTGATCTTCACCTTGATGCTTCTTTTGCTTGAGCTTCCCATCATGAACCAGTAGCATCATTTTACCAAAACTTTTTTGGGGACCTTCTGGCATCATGACTTTTGACTCATTCTGTACTGAACACATTGTTGTCATGCTCGGAATACTGCCATCACACAAGTGGACCTTATTATACTTTAGCATCAGCAAGTTCATCCTCTGATCTGAGCATCATGCTACAAGATTCGGAGTTGTGACAAGTATATCGCTGTAACACTGCACCGAGACAGCGATGTCTTGAGTGTTGTTCATTCGAATTGTGCATTGTGTTGTGAGCCTGAACTTGTCACCGAATTCTTCACTGTGATTTTATTGAGATGTGTATGAGACTGTTCCCTACTGAGGGATTACGATGATTCTTTCCATCAAAACTGAGTGGTGCTATAGGGTCTTTGAAGCCATCATTCTTATGCTGAGAGATTACCGGAACAAAGATACCAAGACTTGTTAGTATCTCTTCATCATGAGCATGTTGAGGACTGTGATTATGAGAAGGTCGAGACAGTGATTGTATTGTAATCACAAGAATGCTGAGATATCATACTTCGCTGTGCTCATTGAGATTTTACTTTAACTGAGATTGATCTTTGTCTTGATGTAGTATACTGCTTGTTGAAGACTGATCTTTCAATGCCTTCAACTTGTTCTGATGTCCTTCTTGAAGCTGATCCTTAAGTGTCTCTTTTATGCCCTTCCTTAGACTGCAACCATAGCTCTGAAACCATGTTGAAGAATCTAGGGCAATTAGCATTAGGTAGATTTTTTATTTTTCTATACTTGATAACAATTTGTAAAATGCCTTTACTATTTATCTTATCTTGATCTTCATCTTATTATGAGTGTGTGTGTTTACTTCATCAAACTGCTACCAAAACAAAGAGACAAGAACACAAGAAGTGGCATTCTGCCAGGGCCAAAACCTCTCCCTCTTGGAGAGGAAAACCCGCACATAATTCTTCTTATAGAGATTCTCATTGACAAACACCAAGACCATGACCCTTGACCTATCAAGCCACTCCAAGACCAAGACACCAATCCTCTTCTTACTGCTGAGATCATCATCATTACTGCTTTACCAAGATCATTATTGCTGCACCTTGACTGCTCATTGAGATCACCACTGTGCCTTTACTGAGATCATCTCTGCACCTTCATCACGATCACCATCATAACAATGAGGTCCATATGTGTGTATTCATGAGAGCTGCACCGAGAACTTTTACATGATCAAGACTTTGTAACTATATCTTCAACATATCCATGACAGAGACTGAATTCATGACTGTGTCCAGAATACATGTCAAGTTAATGTATGACACTGGGATTATACTCAAAACATGTCACTGTGAGATAGAGAGTGCTACTGTAGGATCATCGAAGTCCTCTTCATCTCAATTAAGCCAAGACTGTAACAGTACCAAGATAGTATTCTGAGAGTGTAAGTATGCCGAGACAGTGACTGCAACTAGGGTGCCGAGGCAGTGGTATTCACCCGAAATATACCCAACCTGCATTATGGACAGACTTCGACATTACCTTCCTGTGGCATACGAAACCCTTCCTGTAGCTGCCATCTGAAACTTCAGAGGAATGCAAGTTCTGTTCCTATCCTTTTGCGTAGACCCTAGCCACATATATATAGTGGTCAGCCTATGCATTTGAGCCAACATGACAGTGTGAACGGTTGTGTCTTTTATTGAGCCGACATGACTGTGCTAGTTAATTCATTTGCAGGCCGACATGACTGTTCTTATTAATTCATTTTGCTTGCTGCCTTCTTCAAGGGGATGGTGCTTGTCTTGGAGGGCTTTGATCTAGACACTAGGTTGACTCATTTACATTACATATAGGCTCAAGAAGAGCATGACATTGACTCTTTGACTTTCCTAAGAAATGAGCAAGAAACTCATTCTTATAATTCACAAAAAATAATATTTCTTTTTCTTGACAAGTACAAAGCTCAAAATTACATTTGTAAATTCTGAACCTAGTTACACTTTCTTCAACAATTCTCACCTTCAGATGCTATTCATTACCTTGGAGTATTACTGTTCATCTTTAGGTGCTATATTACTCACCTTCAAGAGTCGTTCAGTACCTTTAAGTACTACTATTCTATCTTTGGATGTTATTTACACTTTCAGGAGCTTGTAATTTATTTCTTCATTATTGCCCAATTGATGAACAATAACGATCATGTTGGGGAGTGTTGTTTCAGATTAATGAGCCAGACAAAGTGAGACTTTTGTTGCATGAATCATGGTATTGATTATCAACTAACCATATGTGACATGTTTCGTCAAAGGTTTGAAGATTGGTAACCAGTTTAAGGGACATATCATCGATACCCCACGATTGAGTGGTGTGCATTGCATTAAGTTGTGATTGCATCATGTCAAGGAAAACAATAAGATATTTCTTACTAAATTAGCCACTTCGAATAAATAGCCTGCCCATCACAGAATAAAGGATAATAACTCCTCAGTCATTATGATTCCACTGAAAAATGTGCACATGTTGGCCATCAACTTTCTACGAATTATTAAGGAGAGCATATAGATGGACATAACTTCTTTCCATGTCCATTTTGAAATATTTGTAGGGTATACTTAAACACAAACCTCAGCAAAAAACAGTATGCATGTTTAAATTTTTCTTATTTCCAGTTCTAATGGAATATATATCAGCCAAACTTTTCTACTGATTCAAGATTATAAAAGCTTACGTTCGGAAGGTATGATGGACCCATTCAACTGTCGACTTAAGCCAACCGCATAATCACACATGTCAATAAATTCCTGCAGAATGCAAAAGTGAGTTACAGAAGGACAAATAAAAGAAACTTAATTTAATTTACAATTATTTTATAGAGTTTATTCTCTCTGAACGTAAACACAGAATGACATGAAAAACAGTTTTTCTATGTACACAAAAATGACTAACTAGGGATATTACTTGAAATGTATAAAAATAAATGCACATCAATTAAGATCATACTGCATACAAATAACTCTGTAAGAAAGCCCTGTAGTATGTTGTTCATTATGTCCAATATAAGTCTGTCTTATTTTGATGGTAATTGATCTTACACAATAATTTGATAAGCATTTAAGAATCTAGGTAATGATCTTTCCCTAATGGTTGCGTTACATTACAAAATAAAGCCAGACATGCATTGAGAAGATCTACCTGCTCACCAATTTTAACAAAATTGTCAAGATTTGAACAATAAATAGTTACAGCTAAGTCCACTTAGTGGTACTAAAATTGTTGCATTGACATATTTTAAACCTTGTTAATCCCCAGATTGCGTTGGACAACTGAAGGGTTAATTTCCAAAGTGATTTCATCAAAAGGGTGCATTCATGAGTACATTCAGGGTTTCCTATGGCTCAGTAGCTTCTCTGCTTCAAGTTTCATCAAATTCTGAGGACTTGCCATTTAGCAGTTCTGCTACTTTTAAGAAGCCAGAGTTCTGGGGTCCACATAAAAGATTGAGTACATATTCCCAGTCCTTGCGAGCTCATGATTCTGATGAGCCTTTATTTGGCAACATACGAGGTGTTTTCTGAAAATGTTATTTATTGCAGTCAAGGCTACAAGGCTTGCATGTTGAAACAAAGCACATACCTGTGTTCCTTGGAAGTAAACGGGTATGATGGGGCTATTTTCAGTGACATGCAAGGGGTTGCTATTCATAGAAACATCTATATTTAGACATGTTATATATGTTGATTTTACAGAGATTTTTCTTAATTGACACATACTTACGGTGATTCTTAGTTCAATTCATATTATACCATGTTCATCATTAAGCAATTATACAAGAAAAATCATCAAAAGTAGAACAATAATGCCAGTAAGAACAAGAAGAGACAGCCAAACACAACAGACACAAATTTACCCTGGGAAAACCCCAAACCAGGGGAAAAACCCAGCAACCTTTTCTTAGAGAAATTTGTCCATTCAACAAGAGATACAATCTGAACTTCCAAATCAAACTAGGTCATCCTGACAACAGAATTTAACATAGACCAAACCTGGTCAAACTTTCCATAAGCCACGTCAATCTGCTGCTCAGAGAATTCATCCTTCCATAAACTCAGTCTGCTGTCCAGATATGCCCAGAAATAAGTGCATCAGATTAGCCTCAGATCCATCCTCTATTAGTCCTGAAATTTTGCCTCAGTCTGAATTTGAACTCAGAAGTGGTCTGAATTCTCTTGTGAAATGAGGACGATTGACCTTATTTATTGTGATCAATGGAGCCCCAAGAGGTGTGACTTTTGGGAGGAGCCGACATGACTTTATGCTGGGCTGACTTAACAAATTTTAGAAGGAAAAATTCATATTATAAAAATTCCAATTTCATTTCTTTTAAAACCGACTTGAAGCCAATTTAAATTTGCCAATTTTGGAAGGCTAATAGAAATAATGATGACCAGCCAAAGCTACAAAACTCCAACACTCCCTCTTAGCTAGGGAGGTATTCATAATGAGTTCTACAGATGTTCTCTTGTTGAAAAAATTCTCTATTCCAAGAAAAGGTTGAATGAATCCATCCACCACATGTTCATCACCGGAAACATGTGGACAGCATCTAGCATTAGCATCAAGTACAAGCTCAACCAACTAGCCAAACCCAATGACAATAAGGTCAGAACCCCACTGACTGGAGGAGCATTTTATGTTGTTCATGAGGACAAACTCTCCAACCATATGAAATGGTTTCTCAAACAAGCACAATGACACAAGAGAGAGTAATCAAAGTCAATCTCTCCAACCATCCCACTGGTCTCTCAATCAAACCCAATGACCCAAGAGAAAAAACTCAACATCAATCTCCCCGACCAAGCCCACTGGTCTCTCAATCAAACACAATGACCCAAGGGAGTAATCAGGATCAAACTCTTTGACCATACCAATGGTCTCCTATTCAAACCTAATGACCTAAGAGAGTACGCATGGCCCATTTCCCCAACCATAAACAAGGTCTCCCGGTCCATGACCCAAGGGAGGAATCCCTATCTCGACATGAACTCCCCAACTATATAGTCTCTCGGTCCATGAACAAAGGGAGGAATCCCGATCCCAATGTCAAAAGAGTTAATCTCCCCAGCCATATGGCCTCTCAATCAAACACAACAACCCAAGGGAGCACTCCAAGTCTCAGAACCAATCTTTCCAACCATAGAGGTTTCTCAACCAAGCCCAAGGAAGATTGTCATTCGCATAATGCTATACAATCAATGCTCTCTCTCTCCAAGAGGAATTCTCAACCACTTCACACTTCTGACAGAAGTAAGCAAACTTCATTTGCAGGCATTTGTCACCAAGACAAGAACATCATTTGCAACCAAGGCAGGCGTTTATCATCAAGACAAGAATATCATCTGCCACCAAGGCAAGCATCCATCATCAAGACAAGAATATCATCTGCCACCAAGACAAGCATTTGTCACCAAGACATGAACATCACTTATCACTAAGACAAGAACATTATGAGCTCATAGTTGTACAACCTCTAGAAGTGTTTTTCCTATCTTCAGTGCATCTAGCCCAATCAGAATTTGTACATACATGTAGCAGATGATCCATTAGTAGAACCAACCAAGTCAAAATCAGAGTCTCACAGCTTCTTCAGATTTATCATCATGTGAGTGTCAGATGAATCACCAAGACAGGAACATTATGAGCTTATAGTTGAAGAACATCCAAAAGTGCTTTTCCTATCATTAGTGTGCATCTAGCCCAATCAGAATTTGTAAATACATGCAGCAAATGATCCAATCAGTAGGATCAACGAAGTCAAAATCAGTGTCTCACAGTCCATCATGCCAAATTTCTAAAGGATCTCAGCAAAGATTTCTCCAAGCTTTTTCCATACTTCTAATCTCAGGTAGTAATTTTTTAAACTCAGATCCTTCATTTCAAATTCAAAAATCAGCTCCCTCTTAAACTAGACAATGAGATCCTTGGCCTCAATTAGAAATAGATCATCAGCATATAGTAGAAAAACCACAGGCTCATCTTCAACAACTTTGTAGTACATACTTGGATCAGCATCGCTCTTCAAGACTTCTCACCCTAGGTGCCTAGCAACGGGAGCAAATGGCTCTTCATAATCTTCTTCCTCTTACTGAGGTAATCCTTCCCTGTGAACTTCTAGCCATCTTCATCTTGGAAGTCACAAGTGACTTCTTTTCGAGACATACTTCAATCTAGTTGACTTGTCAGCTCCCTCAAAGTCCATAATTCATCTAATACAATACAGTCTTCTTGTCACAAGATTTACTTTGTTCTTCCATTCTTTTATCTGTTGTCAGCGCCTTGACAGCCTACACAATGTACCTGCGATCCTCACTAGGAGGCCATGGAAGAATGAAGCAACAAAACTTTTAGCTTGTTGGCTTGAATGTAAAAATACACAAGAGGTATTTTGTAATAATAATTTATTATATATAAAAATGTATAAGTGATGAACGTTACAACGAGTACCCGCATATATATACCTAAGCAGATGTCCTTTTGTGACTGGGCATGTCTTTTAGACATGCCTTTTCACTTAACTTAATGACTATTTAACATAACCAATATTTGATTATTTAATATTTACATTTATTTTATTTATTTACTTGTTATGTATTATATTCATAGCATAGCCCCTTCCTTCGGAAGCTTTGTCCTCAAAGCTGTATTGCTAACAATTTCTTCATCTTGTGTTTGTCATCTCGACATATGTAATTCATTGTTCTTCATCTTGTGTTTGTTATCTCGGCATATGTAATTCGCTGGAACACTGTCTGAATCTCGGGTTATCGAATTTAATTTTTTTTGAAACAATAATTATTTTTTTTAATATATACATATATACATACATACATATATATATAATACTTTTTTTAATTAATTAAATGATATAAATTAATTAATTTATATGAATTGATTAATAGGTTTTAATTAATTTATATGAATTTAACCGGATGGCTTACGCTTATACGCCCGATCGAAACGACACCAGTCGTTGACCGAAGCACGTCGTTTAGGACAACCCGGTCTTTAACGATGCTATGTGTGTTGTTGTCGTCAGTGCAGGAGCGGAGAACTGGCCACAGGGCACAGCGTGTTGCGTGTGTTGTTGTCGTTGGTACAGGCGGACAGATAAGTGTTGTTGTCGTTGATGCAAGAGTGAAGAAAGGTGGAAGCGTTAACGCTGACGGCTCAATAGACCACGCAGCAGAGACAACGAGGGGAGATGCGGGTAGTTGCGGTGCAACGGGGAACGACTACAGTTGGGAAATATGGAACTTTGAATTGAAGGGCACATGGAGTCGCTGGTGTGTTGGTTGATGATAAACGATAGTGTGCAGGTTTTGACAGAATGGTTTGTTGGATGGTCGCTTCGGGGTTTGCGGATAACATCGGGGTTTGCGACAGAGTAGTTAATGGGTTATTTGAACGGTGCAGATAATTGTGACAGTAGCGAGGACTGTCGTCACAGAGGCATGGTCAGGGCCACAGTGAGAGTCAAGGGAGCCGACGGATATCGTGGTAGAAGACCCGCAGATATTCGGGGACGGAGCTCTAGAGCCCCTGTGACACAGAAAAATGGGCAAATGCAGTCTCATAATCAACCTATTATGATAAGACCGTGCAAGATTATAATAAGAATGAGATTTCATCAAAGCATGATCCGTTGAAGCAAGAGCAGTCTCAGTTAATTGTTCTACAAGAAAATGTTGCCTCGTGAAGAAAAAATGGTTGGCTAAATGATTTAATGCCATTGCACAGTATGGATATAACTCAAAGGCCCTCCACATTTTTTCCATTCCTTCGTGAATGCCTTCTGATTCATTCATTTGCAAATCCATTATTCCAAGTGCCACCAAAGCTTCCACATTTTCAGGGTCTAACTGTAAAACACGCTCAAAAGCTTGTCTGGCTTTCCTGAACTGACCCAGTTTGTACCGACACAAACCTAAACCAAGTCTCACCATTGCGGGGCACCCGGGATAAACTTGCAAAGCTTTCTTATAAAACTCCAATGACTCGGTATATCGTCTGCAGTTGAATTGTACACATGCCCTTCCAAGAAGAGCAAGAATATTATCAGCCTATCCATCTAATACAATTTTGAATGCACCATATGCTTGTTCAAGATCACCTTTTGCTAGAAGCAGCTGGCCTTTTCCAACCCAAGTAGAAGGTTCATGTTTATCAATTCTGGAAGCCTTATTATAATAATGGGTTGGATAGATGAAAAACTCTTCCTTTTCTCTTTGCTTCGTCTCAATTTTACCAATGTTGCTTCTTTCATGGAAACACTGTAAAGGTACAAGGACTTTAAATGCTAAGTCAGGGAAAGCTACATGATAGCTCCATTGAGCCAAGTGTTCAGTGAGATGATGAAGCACAGAATATACACACTCGTCTTGGAAAGCACGAGTTTTCAAGAAAACTTTTGGCGCCTTTAATGTTATTGGAAAGTCAAAAGCTTTCCCATATCCTCCAGTTGGTGTCCTGTCCAATTCTTTACACTCTATCATATCAAAAAGTAAAGAAGCCAAAGGAATAAAAATTCCTCTAGCAAAAGCAAGTGTGTTTAACATTTTAGTACATCTCAGCTTCAAAGGTGTATAGCGTGCAGTAGGCACCAAATGAGCAACTCCAATTACAATCTGAGCCATTGGATAGGAAGGAGGCTGGAAGTCAATATTGTTGGCATTGGCACAAAGAAATTTAAACCAAAGTTCAAGGCAATTCATATATTTCCAGCTATAAGCCTTCTCCAATGCTTCCTTGGTATTTAATGTGAGAGCACGTCGTAAAACCATTCCCAACTGTTTAATGAATGTAAATACATGTTGATAAGCATTTGATAAGTCCACTCCATAGAGTTCCACAACATAGTTCTTTAGGAACTCAATCTGTTGAAGGTTTGTTGTGTTGACAAAATATGACTTGATGAGACCCTCAAGGTCCTTCCATCGTGGAGTGTCTTTCATTTCTAAAATTGCTTCCCTCTTTCCACCTAACAGAGGCATTCGCAGCAATTTCCTGAATATACCATCAATGTCACCAATAATAGATATCATGATTTAGTTAAAGGTATTGTTGTTTACAATTGTCAAAATTGAAAAAGCATCATCTCTTCTCCCATCCCCATAGTGACATGCAGTTCTAAAAGCTTGCAAGAGGCAACGAAGAGCTCCTATGTTTTGTCGCTCCTTTATTTCTTGACACCAAGCATCAACATGAGCAGCTGTGAGGACCTTTTTTATTTCAAACTTTTGTTGTCACTCTCTTCTAGTTGACCAGGCTTCAAAACACCTTCCTTGAGATTCTCTTTGTCTTCTTCAGAGTCAGTGTTATATTCATGATTGAATTGAAGAAGTTCCTTTTCATGTTCTTTTAAAAATTCAAAAATTTAGGATCCTTCTGTTTAAGTATCTCTAACTGTTTCTTGTGCTTATCAATCTTTAACTGCAGTGTCTTATTTTGGCCTTGCAAAGCATTACCAGCATCATCTTCTTCTGAATTATCTTCCACAAATTCACTTCTAAATATATCTAAGAAGTCATTCTCTTCCTCCAAGGGTAGACCATCGCTTTCTGAGACTGTGTCCTCAACAAGAGTATCATCTTCAGTGCTTTGTTCTTCCATCTTAACCTTTTCCACAACTGCAACATCTTCGACCTTACCTTCTGAAATTTCGGCTCGAGAATCTTCTGCAACATTCTCATCCATATCAAGACTAGCTTCATTGGAACCCTCATCTTGATCTATATCAGCTTCATCGAGATCATTATCTTGATCTAGATCATCCTCATTCACATCAAGATCAGTTTTATCTTAATCCTCATCTTGATCTGTATAAGCTTCATTGGAATCATCATCTAGATCATTTTCCTTATTACCGATTTTCTTCCGACATGCTTTAACTTCTGCATATGATTTTTCTAAACGCTAATATGCTTCTTGGATTTTACTAAACTGCTCCATGAATCCAGGACATGAATGTAATGGCATATTGTGTGGTGAACAACGTTCAAAGACTCGCATGATTATATTGTGCGCCATGGCTCCGATACCACTGAAGCAACAAAACTTATAGCTTGTCGGCTTGAATGTAAAAATACCCAAGAGGTATTTTGTAATAATAATTTATTATATATAAAAATGTATAAGTGATGAATGTTACAATGAGGATCCGCATATATATACCTAAGAAGGTGTCCTTTCATGACTGGGCATGTCTTTTAGACATGCCTTTTCACTTAACTTAATGACTATTTAACATAACCAATATTTGATTATTTAATATTTACATTTATTTTATTTATTTACTTGTTATGAATTATCATAGCAAAAAACGATTACAACCCATCAAAAAGAAATAAAGGCAAGAGGCTAACTAATAGTAAAAATAACAACAATAATAATCAGTGAAGAGAGATATAAGATACTTATCTTTAAGGAATGAAGGGAATTTGACAGTTCCCTCTTGATCCTTGCTTTCTTGAACACTTCATCTGCAAGTTCATCATCCTAATTTTCATCATCGGCATGATGTCATTCCTTCCATGATCAAGGGTTTCTTCTTCTAGCGGAAGCATCAACCTTCAATACTTTGTTAAAATTTGGGCAACTTTGGGATGAATTTCCCCAAGAGAAATTCAATTACCCCAAGAAGAAGCTCAACTACCCCAAGGAAAAACCATTTTTCTCCATGTGAGAATTCAATTTTGGATAAAAGAAAATCATTATTATTAATGTGTTCAAATCGGCTTGATATTCCTTTTATTAAATAAAGTGACTTAAAATCAATGTTGGGTAAGCAATCATCTTCATCAAGTCAGCCTCTCTTCCTAGCAACAAAGAATATATCATAATCGGGTCTTCATCAAGTCGGCCTCACCACATAAGGCACCCCTTGGCTCCTCCAATGTTCAATATAAATAAGAAGCCTTGGAGCTCATTCAAGACACACATCAAGTGGAAAGCATCTAAGAAGAAAGCAATTGATCTAGCCACAACCTATAGGAGCTAGTTCCAAGTGAAGGAAGGACGAAGTTTGATCTATTTTCTGTGTTTTTGGGTTGGACGTGACTAGGCAGTTTGTTGGCTGAATTTAGGGACAATTTTGTGCATGATCATGGTGCATTTTTCTTGATAACAGGACCTAATGTTGTGTTTGTTGCAGGAGGGTCGAGCCCTAGTTAGGAGCAAGTCTGAGGTAGAAATAGCTTTGGAACTGCAGTAGAAACCAAGTTGAGTTACCAAGAAGGACAACGTAGAAGTTCAAGACCTTGTAGAAGAGGATAGCGTAGTTGTTGGGGTAGTTTGGATGTTGTATTGTAGGACTGACGTGGTTGTTACAGGAAGCCCTAACAGAGGGCCAAAAATCCCCGAGTGTTGGAGAATCTAGGGCATCGTAGTTAAGATAGGATTCTTCTAGCAATGATAACAATTTGTGAAGCACTTTTACTTTTTCTTGTTAGCTTGATCTTCTTCTTATTATTAGTGTATGTTCTTTTACTTCATCAAATTGCTATCAAAATACAAAAGACAAGAACACAAGATGTTGGCTCTCTGCCAGGGAAAAACCTCTCTCTCTTAGAGAGGAAAACCCTTCTTCAAATTTCTCTTATTGAAGCTTCTATTGATAAATGCCAAACCCTAGACCCTTGACAAGAATATCCTCCAAGCACAAGTCAAGTCTTTGTCCTTCTTCTTCCGGCACTTCGTCCTCCTTCCTCCGGCACTTCGTCCTTCTTCTGGCAACTGATAGTAGTCCTTGTTATGCTTCTTAAGAGATATTCCTCTTTGATCCTTGGTAGATTCCTTCACATATGAAGAGTACTTTATCCCTCCTCCAACCGAGCTATTTCTTGAGATATAGTTGTGTTGGCATTATGATACAGGTGTTGTCCTTGATGGCAACTCACAGTGTAACAAGTCAATTTAGAGGTAACAGGGCATTGGTACAGAAGAACAGGAAGTTGGAACAAAGGTCTACTGATCAGAATCAAGAAGTTGAAGGAAAAGGATGTTTTTAGATAGTTTAAGTTGTATACACAGGTTCAGCTTGACAAAGCAGCGTATACACGCAGGTTCACAAAACAAAAAGAGCGTATACGTATGCACGCACTTTCACAAGAGGAAAAGCGTGTATGGGTTGGAAAATCAAGAAAATTCAAGAGTAAAGAATACTAAGGGTGAATACCATGGTATTAGCCCACAATATTGAGCGGAGTAATGATTATTTGATCCCGTCCAAGAATACCACAAGCTCTAAGTGTTATTTTGGTCTGAGGTATTGAGGAAGGCCAAAACTATATAAGGAGGAGAAGATCAAAGGGCCAAGTGTGCAAGTGAAAGGGTTTCTTAGGAATACTTTTATCTGAAGTATATTTTATGTTACAGGGGCTATGATTATGATATGATTTGAAATATTTTTGTGTACCTTGTTTACAATGTTGGATCAGGATCATGAGACCTGAAATGACTTATCATTATATGATCTGATAATGGTTGGGCTAGATCTGATTGCTTACACATGTTTTATTCTTTAAATGTCATGATCTGGGTATGTTTGAAGTCTGGAATAGCAGCGAAGTAGTAAGTTAATTTTTGCAGATCTATACGCTGGTTCACCTTGGTAAAGGTGCATATACATGCAGGTTCTACTCTTCCAAGTAGCATATGCAAAATAAAAGCCTGTTGTTCAAAAATGACTGATCTATCTGATCAGTGTTGTTGTTTTACTGTTGTCTGTCAATGAAGTCTTCTTAGATATGAAAGTAAAACTAAATGCATAAGGAGTTTGTGTCTGATTGATTGATTGATTAAGTGAGAAGGGTTATCTTTGCTGCTGACTGTCTAGATCTCTGTAAATTGACAGTAGATGTTCAGAATATTACTGGTTGGTACAGATCTGATTCAGAAATTTTTATGATTCAGTAGTTTTGAAGGTATACGCAGGTTTTGTTAAAGAAGTAGCATATACACGAAGGTTGGGTTCAGTAAAGTAGCGTATGCATTCCGATGTATGATTTTTGAGGTTGCAGCTGGTTTTGAATGATGATGCAGGTTTCTGGGTTCAGCACAGTGTTCTGGTGACAGTGATCTGACTGTTCAAATTAACTGATTGTTGGTTGATGCAGTTTGAAAGTTCTGATGGGTCCAGTGTGAAAATTTGATGAAACGAGGCCTTCATTTTGTATTGTTGTGTACCAAGAGCATCCAGTCTAAAAATTAATGAAACGTGGTCCCTGGAGGAAGAGAGAAGGTCGTAGCCTTCTGTAGGTCGGCGCCTACGTACTAGTAAACATATCGGCTAGTGCAAGAGCTAGGGGGTTGTAGCTCCCTTCTAGTAGAAGTTGGAAAACGAGAGAAGGTTGTAGCCTTCTGCAGGTGGGTGCCTGCGTGCTAGTATGAGTCAGCATCAGTACAAGATTGTAAACAGATTTTCTTTACATTAAAAGAAGACAGAGACAACAGCAGTGGGTGGTTTTTCTCCCGCATTGGGTTTTCACCTTAAATCTTGGTGTTCATGTGTGTTGCTTATGTGTGATGGTTTATTATGTTATTACTGCACATAGTTACTGTATAATAAGTTACTGATGCACTGATTAAAGATCAAGACATGATAAATTGACTAAATCATAAGTTCTCTAGGTATACGCTAGTTTCTCTAATCACAGTAGCATGCACACGCAAGTTCACTTCACTGAAGTAGCGTACATAAATCTGTTGGGAAATGAAAAATTATTGAATTGTAAATACTGATTCACCCCCCCTCTCAATATTATTTCCAACAAGTTGCAGGTCTGATATGACAGCAGTGTATTACTGTTTCTTCGCACGTGTGAGAGGATTCCTTTAAAGATCTTATGTGTAAGTCCTCTTTCCTTCTTCGCTTGAGTGAGCTTCTTCTTCACTTGAGTGAGAGGCCTTATAGGCCTACTTTGATCACCAAACCAAGGAAATTATATGACTGTGATAGTAGTGTTGTAATGACCGCAGGAACAGGCTCCTTTATTCGCACGTGTGACTGTAATAGGCCTTAAGACAACCCTATTACACTTCGGTCTTCTTCCTCCTTTCTTCGCTGCCCTTGGAGACTCTTCTTTTGTCCTTCTATTATCTTCGCTGCCCTTTATCTTGCCTTCTACCTTCGCTGATTTCAGAGGTGAAGAATGCTTGTCGTTGGAGGAGTGCACAGCCTCTATATATAGAGGCTTGTCCCTCCTTTAGGACGACTTGAGGCCGACTAACAGTCTTGAGGCTGACTTGACTTTTCCACTTCATATTTGCTTGTTTGGTGATGTCGTTGCTAGGTGAGGACTTGTGACTTTGCTTGGAGGAATATCTTTGACTCTAATACATAAATATACATGGTGTAACATGCCCTTAAGGTCTTCAACATTTTCTTTTGACTCTTTGACTCACCTATAGCACTTTAACATGTGCTAGACCTATTTCAATGAGAAAGAAACTCATTGATAAATATAACAAAAATAATATTTCTTTTCTAAAATAAATACAAATCAATGTTGCACGAAGCGCCCCCCCCCCCAGTTCCAAGCCCCGAAGCGCGTCCCGTACGGAAGCGCCTAGGAAGCTTGGCCGGAAGCGCGCTTCCGAAATTCAGAAGCGCCGCTTCCTATTTTTTTGCCACTTCCTGGAAATTCAGAAGCGTGGTACGGAAGCGCCACTTCCAGGCCTCGGAAGCGCCGCTTCCAGGCCTCCGAAGCGCGCTTCGTATGGCACTTCGGGCCTCAGAACCGGAAGAGGTCGCGTGCAAGGCAAAAAATCTTTTTTTTTATTTTTTTTTTTAATTTATGTTAACTTAGCATAAAGGGGGTGGATTAGGGTGAGGATAGAGTGAGGTTAAGGTGAGGAATGAAAAGAATAAAGTCCCCATTCATTCCTCATTTTCTCACTTTGAGTTTATGAGAGTTGGAGAAGAGAAGAGAGGAGAGAAGAAGAGAAGAGATGAAAGGAGAGGAGAAGAGAGGAGAGCTTGGAGGAGTGAAGGAGGAGGAGCTTGGAGCAAGAGCTTGGAGGACTTCATCTACAAGAGCTAAAGAGGTAAGTTCAAACCCCAAACTGCCTTATTTTTTTGACAATTTTTTTGTATTTTTCTCCTCCCCCTCCTACTCTTTCCCATTGTTTCTACTTGCTCCTTTACTTACCGGTTGTCCACCACCTATATCCATATTCCAAAATGGTTTTCTTTTGGCTTCTATGAATCATTCCACTCTTGGTTTTAATGATGGCAAAGGGGAATAGGAATAGAAGGGAAGAAACACAAGAGGACAGTGGTCCCAATATGAATGACCCAATGTATGATGAGGAGGAAGGGTTTGAAGAGGAAAGGGATGAACCTGAAGGGGACACTGAAACACAAGATGGGAAAGCTACATCAACACCCTTGTGGAACTATGTGACCAAACTTGATGGGGGAAAGGGTGGTGGATCTTACAAATTTGTGTGCCCTCATGCTTGTCATGGAGGAAAACCATATTGTGGTTCATATACCCGTCTGAGGAGGCATCTTTGTGGGGTGCTGGACAGTGATGAAAAAAAGGGTCTTGTGGGGGTACAAATTTGCCCAAACATTTCAACTGAAGAAAGAAGAAAATACATCCAAATAGAGATCGCTGCACAACAAAAAAAACAAGAAACAAAAAACTCATTCTGAATCAAGTGCAACCTCTAAATTTGGTAGCTGCTCATCTCCTCACGGTACTTCTGCAAGCTCTGGAGGTAGAAGAACAATAGTGGATTTCCTTAATGTTGCTGGGAGGGATGATGTGGATGGAAAGATAGTCCGTTTTCTTTGTGCTTGCGGTGTACCATTCAATGTGCTTTGCTCTCCCTATTGGCATGAAATGGTAAAGGCCATCAATGAAGCCCCAAAAGGATACAAGGCCCCCAACTATGAGAAAGCTAGAACAGTGTTATTAGAAAGAGAAAAAGCGGTTCAAAGAGCTTTGACACGTTTTACAAATGAGTGGGTAGATTCTGGGGTATCCATTGTATCAGATGGGTGGACAAACATTAGAAACCAACATTTGATAAATGTTTTTGGTGTTTCTTGTAGTGATGCAGTATTTATTCATGTCATGACTCCTCCTCCATCAGTGCATCTGCACAAAAAATTGCAGATCTCCTATTTCAATCAATCAAAGATGTTGGTCCGAATAATGTGGTTCAAGTGATCACAGATAATGCAACAAATTGTAAGGCAGCAGGAAAAATTATTGAGCGTACTCATCCACACATCTTTTGGTCTGGGTGCCTGGTTCACACATTGAACCTTTTGATGCATGATATTGTGAAGCACAAAGAATGTGGGTGGATTACTGAGCTTTACAGGAGAGGGAAGCAACTCATTAAATTCATCACAAGGCATACAAGGGTAAACTACTTCTATGGCACTTACTCCAAGTTGCAGTTGCTTAAAATTGCAAAGACAAGATTTGCTAGTTATTACCTCACCTTTAGGCAGCTAGTGAAGGTGAGACAAGCTTTAACTAATCTAGTGTGTGCTGAATCATGGGATGAAATTAACACTGACATAGATGGTGCTAATGCAGTCAAGGACACTGTTCTTGACAGTTACTTTGGGGCACAGGTTAAATATGTTTTGCAATTCACCAAACCAATTTATTACATGATCAAGTTTGCAGATTCAGATCGACCAGTAATTGGGGAGGTGTATGAGCAAATGGATAGCATGTTGGGGCAGATTAAAGACATTGTTGAGCCTAGAGATACCACCTTGTACAATTATATTCGTGTAGAGGTGGAAAACCAATGGGAAATGCTAAATGTTCCATTGCATGCATTAGCATATGTTTTGACACCTAAATACTATCATCCATCATGGCTTTCAACACCAGCACCTAGGGAGGGAAGCAGGAGAAAACCACACCAAGATCAAGAGGTTCACAGAAAATATATGGCTGCATTGAGTAAATTAATCCCTGATGAGGAGGAGGCTGCATTGGTACAGAGACAGGTGAGCAACTATACGCTTAACACTGGTCCATTTGGGAGCATGCATGCAATTAAAGATCGAGAGACTTTTTCTTCTCTTGAGTGGTGGAACATGCATGGAGGGGGTACTCCACTTCTACAGGCTTTGGCATTGCGGGTGCTATCATAGGTGGTAAACACTTCTTCTGCAGAGAGGTGTTGGAGCTCTTATTCTTTCATCCACAATGTTAAAAGGAACAGGTTGAGTTTAGACCGGGCAGAGAGCTTGGTTTATGTTCATTACAACTTGCGATTGTTGTCCCATTACTGTGAAGATGCAAAGTCTAATAAAGACCTGTTGATTTGGGACAAGAATCCAGAGGAGCCCAATTTGGAGGATGGAGTGTTGCGATTAGAGCAATTAGAGGATGCTCTTATCCAGGTATGTCCATTGTGGTATGAATTTTCCAATTTTTCCTTATAAAGCATTTCTCTAATTCATGTTTTTAATTTTTTTGTTAACTAGTGTTTTTTTTTTTGCATGAATTTTTTGAGCAATTCCAAGATGATGATCGTGTTGATATGCCACCCCCACCCCCATCTGGTCCCTTGGTTCCTAGGTTCCATGGTTCAACACCAACAGCAGGGGGTTCTTCTTCATCAGTTTCAGTGCCACAACTTCCACAGGCACCATCTTCTTCATTGCCACCACGTGGAGGCCCGCCGCCACATTCTCTTCGTGGTGGAAGGAGGAGAGATTAGTAGATATATTCACAATCTACTACTTTTTGTCATAGATTACTCATTAGACTTGTAGGCTTGTGAATTTGAATTTTGAACCTTTTTTGTCTTGGCGGTGACCAAGTGACATATTCTGTAAACACTATTATTTGAAATGTGGACATGACAAATGTTGACAGTTGCTCACTTGCTAGATAAATCATAATATGCTCTATGTTTTATGTTTTATAATATGCTTAAATGTTTTAGGTTTTATAATATGCTTAAAAATTTGATGTATGTTTGTAATAGCTAGAATATAGATGATTGTTGTACATACTAGTAACTACAATGGAATCATGGATCCCATATCTATCTTGATTTATGCAAAAATATGCATGTTTTCATGTCTTCTACAATTAATTTGGTATTTGGGATGTTTGTTTTGAGTATAAATGCAAATATATATATATATATATATATATATATATAGATATCAGACGCTTCGCTTCCTAGATTTTTGGAAAATGACACTTCCGCGTCCCCGCTTCGTGCAACATTGATACAAATATCGAAAGTATGTTTATGAAGACTGAACCTAGTTACATTTTCTTCAACACAGAGTTCTATACACAAGCCGAGGTGTAATTGAGGGCAAGAAAGACGCCCTTCAAAGGTATGTTGTTTGCTTTCTAAGTTGATGAATTTGCAAGGTCATGTAGGTCTTGTTGGACAAATTTGTTTAGCAGCTCGTGTATAGTTAGGAGGGCTATTAGGTAGCTACTTATTGTGCCCTAAGTACAGTCCCTTGTGAAGGACAGTAAGGGTTGTTAGTGGGCAAGAGGTTTGGAGTCCTAAGGATTGATCATTGGAGGAGCTAAAGGGCAGCCAAGAGCTAGAGGATTTTATGCAGGTAGGGGGAGTTGGTTCATTACATGAAGAAATGCAAACACATCTATCATGGACCACATTGCCAGAAGGAAGAGCACCTTGATAGTGGGAGTAACATATCTATCACAGCGAACTATCATTGAAGAAAATACAATGGGAGCAGCATATCACGAAGCAAATTGATAGGGGCAGTACTTGGGCACCTCGTTTGCCATTGATGTCAAAGGGGGAGAAAATGTTGGAAGGGCAAAAATATTGCCATCAATGACAAAGGGGGAGATTGTTAGTCAAGGTTGTCATTGATGTCAATATAGCATTATTGGAGATGGAAAATATTCTTGTGATGTCAATGAACCTCATGCAATCCCCAGGTGCTAAGGTTGCTCTTACATTATGAAGATGTCAAGACACTAATGAAGAAGTCTAGTCTAAGATGCCCATGATGCTCTAAAACATGAAGATTGATGTTCATAGTGATCTAGTCTTTGAGTGTCAATTATGTGTCCAATATACAAGCCCTAGAACTATCCTTGTTGTGGGAATATGATATCCTTGCTCTTGATGAAGAGGCCCTAAAACCATGATGGTGTCCTTGCTCATGTGAAGAAGCCTTAACCTAAACATTTAATAAGTTGATGACTTAGATGACTATACATAATGACATGGATGGAGACCACATGATGATATGGAGGACCATATGATGACATGGAGATGATATGATGACATAGTTGAAGACATGACAGTGGAGATCATATATAACACAACGCATATAATAAAACCCTATCGGAGAAATATCATATCGGCATTTTTATTATGTGTCACCACTCAAAACCTCTGATCTCTGATATGCGATATCATATAACCTATGATTTGCTCCGACTTCCGATATGCGGACCCGACTTGATTTAAGTTAACAATTTAATTATTAAATCGCATTCGCCACTTTATCGAAACTTTTGAAATGGGACCTAAGCTCCGATTTCCATTATGCAGACCCGATTGGCTTTATCATAACGTTTTAATATAATATCGAGTCCATTGCATCGGAACTTTCCTATATCGCAAGTTTTGAAGGTTGTGTCATGTTAAAGCTTCTGATACCCAAACCTTCGATACCCATACACATCTGCCACTGATGACAATTGATTTTTTTGAAGGTCATATGTCTTATTTTTACAGTCTAGCCGACCTATACCTTGTCTCTCAAGTCAGCTTCCTCCATAGGTCACGTCTCTTCACTTCAAGCTGAAATCCATATATATATGAACTTGGATCTTCATTTCACAATCATCTTTGGTTATCCAACACAGAGAGTAAGACACAGTTCACAACTCGTAAACTTTACAGCACCGAGGAAAGGAAGCTTAAAGCCAAGAAGAGGAAGCAAATTTTGGTTGGGTTAAAAATTGATGAAACAAAATCTCTCGAACCTATGAAACATTCGGACCAGCGACAAGGAACATTATGCTTGATATATAACGAGGCTTTGTAAACTTTCAAGACATATCTGAAGAAATCTCGAACCTCTTGGATCGGAACTCGGAAGGCCTTCATCCATTGAGAACAAGCAGTATCTGAAGTATTCTGATACTAGTCGAGAATTTGCAAACAAGCAGTCTTCGAAGCATTCCATTAATAACCGAGACAATTTCACACAGAAAACGATTATTATAGTACCAAAAAGAGACGAGGAGATCAAAAGGTCCGCATCAATTGAAGCAGCAAGGTGGTCATCAACAATGATCTACCATACCCTCGAACCTGTGGTCAGTAACCAAGAACTGAAGCTCGGATTACAGAGGACCTGTGGCCAGCTACAAGAGAAACCTCGGATCTGTGGTGACTATTGTGGTAACTCACTTAAGTGATCGGACCTGTGTGGTCTGTGGAGCTCGGATTACAGATCCATTGTAGCCTGGAGACCTGTATTATATAGCATGTCATCAACATCGATTGAAGGCCAGCTTGTAGGTATTGTTTAAAGGGATAAGGAGCACAGACAGACTAGTTCACAAGTGCCTCAGAACTTGTTGAAGAAGTAATTTGAAGTACTTTGTTGAGGACCTGTAGTGGAGCAAGACCTTGGGATTGAACCAATTTGAAGTACTCTTGAAGGAGGGTTGATTTTGAAGATCTTTTTGGAGCAGGCTTAGTGTAGTCTGGCGAAGACATCTTGTTGAGAAGCTTTAGCTAATTGAAAACACGTGATGTACTGCTGAAGGCCCTCATGATGTAACCTTGAAGAAACTTGTGTGGGTAATATGAAGAGCAGTGGTGACACCTTCTAAGAAGACAAGGTTGTCATTGATGAAGTGATTTGGAGTAGGCATTGTTGAAGATAGACAGGGCTCGTTGAAGAAGATATCGGGAGTCGTGAAAAATCATCAAACTTATCTTGACAAATTGAAGCCAAGGGTTGGAGCCCTAGAGGTTGGAGCCTCATACAGATAAGGTTGGTGCCTTGGAAGATAGGGTTGGAGCCCTAGAGGATAGAAGTCCTCAAGGGACCAAGTTGGAGCCTCTACCAGAGATAGGGTTGGAGCCCTAGAGTTTGGTGCCTCAAAGTGACAAGGTTGGAGCCTTGGGAAGTCCAGGTCAGTGCTTGGCAAAATACAGGTTAGAGCCTAGGAGATTGAAGATTGGTGTCTTCATCTAAGGTTGGAGCCCTACACTATTTTGTATTGGATTTATTGTAAAGAAGAAGTTAATAAAAGTATTTATTCTTATTGTTCATTTTGTATTCTAAATTATAAGTGATCTAACTAGTAAAAATAACAATTGAAAAGAAATATTGATTCACTCCCCTCTCAGTATTTCCAAAATATCTCTTGTCGAACTAAAGAAATTCTCTAAGGAAAAGGTTGTTGGGGTTTTCCCCCAGGTGGGTTTTCCCCAGGTAAATCTTGTTTTCTCTTTGTGCATTGTGGTCTCTATTGTCCTTATGGTTTTATGGTTGAATTTCTAAAGTGTAGTTGCTTAATGATAAACTGGAATTGTTAGAAGATCTACATCATTTGAAGTAATTATCAATGTTTTGAAAATTGGTGATTGTATCTATTGCACTTGAAAACTCAAAATGGTATTAGAGCTTTGGTGAAGGATAGGACATTGAGATTGCTCTTCGAAATCTTTGATAAAGGGATAGAAGACCTCATCTAAGATCCATTTTCTTGTTTATGACTACGGGTTCCTATATGAAGGCAGAAAATAAATGAGAAGGAGCTACAAACTTAAGGGCTTGGAAAACCAAGGTTGGTCTTCTTCTTGCGAAAAATGAACTCTTGGGTATTGTAAAGGGCAAGGTCAGTGAACTTGAAAAGGATGAAGAAAGATTAAAATTTGAGAAAGATGATAGTATAGCTAGAAGTATCATTGTAGATTCCATCAAAGATCATTTAATCCCATATATTGCAAAGCTTGACTCTTCAAAGAAAATGTTGTTAATTTTCCACAAAATTCTTTAACTACTTAGATGAACAATCTGAAACTAAAGCAACTGCAAACTGAAACCAAAATTTATTTCCCCAAGACACAAAACTTCTTAACACTTATAAGCAGCGAAATTAGAACATGGAGATAAAAACACAATCACACAATTACACAATAATTTTCTTTGGAAACCCAACTGGGAAAACCCTCTTCTTTGATGTGGTCTTTTATTCACTGAGCAAATGAATCAATTACAAGACAAACTATTTAACTGAGAACGCACTTATTCTCAGCTATACTAGCCTAAACCACCCTAAAATTATGCTAACCCAGCTCTTGCTTCCTTGCTCTCTGCCTGGCCCAAATTCATTGCACACAGGTCCCCTGTTTCCTAGCTCAAAGGGCCTCCTAATTCCTAGGACGCAACTCCTATTTCTTAGTGCAGAATTGTCTGCTAATTCTTAGCACAATTCTGCCACAAGAAAGCTTCACTCAATACTGCGCACTAGCTCCTCCAAGTACGCACAGCACAAGCTTCTTCCTCACAATCTCGTGAGCTCTTGTCTTGTCTCACAACCTAGTGCATAAAACAATTGTTATTTTTAGATATGTTCTATGCTAGAGCAATTTATTTCAATTTTCACAGTTAACTCAATATCTTTTCCATACTAGCAATCACATCAGCATTAAAGTAAACTGCAGATAGAACATAAACATAAATCGCAGAAGACAAGCCAAGACAAGAGGACACAAGATGTGGCACTAGCAAGGGACAAACCCCAATGTGGGGAAACCCTTGATCAATTCTTCTTATATGTTCTTCAATAGTTCAGCGGAGAGAGAGATAGTACATTTACAACAGAAGTCAACACTTTGACTTATCTAGGTAAGACCATAGATCATCTCTAAGAAGATGATACATGAGATTAGTTGAAGACATGCTGCTTCAACTGATTCTCCAAGGTGACTCTTTCACCTATCATTGTGTTGCATCTCTTCATCATGCTGCACTTCACCGTGTTGCACCACGCTGCACCCATCATTACAATGCTGGACCTTATGACCATGTTGTACACATCATACTGTTGCACCTTATGCTGCACTGTTGTCCCAGTGTTTGTCACTGTTGTACCTTGTTCCACTGCTGCACCATGTTGTCACCCATGTACTCGCTGCACCATAGCTGCTTTGTGTACTCGCTGCACCATAGCTGCTTTGTGTACTTGCTGCACCAAGTACCATATGGCTGTCCCAATGTTAGCTTGTTGTCCCTTTCATGCTTCATGTACATGCTGTTAAGTACCATACAGCTGTCCCAATGTTAGCTTGTTGTCCCTTTCATGCTTCGTGTACTTGCTGCTAAGTACCATACCGTTGTCCCAATGTTAGCTTGTTGCCCCTTTCATGCTTCGTGTACTTGCTGCTAAGTACCATACAGCTGTCCCAATGTGCTATTCTATTGCACCATCATGAACTTGCGGATCATGTTGCTGCAATATATCATACTGCTGCAATATATCTTACTGCTGTAATGTATCAAACTGCTGTAACATATCATACTGTTGTACCTCACCATTGTACTGTGATACACTTCATCTTTATACCCATCATCATGCTACAGCATTCACCACAATGTTGTCACATTATATCATATCATGCAGTTGTTTGCGACATCGCTGGACAGCACTTAGGACAGCCTTCACAATGTGGTCATGGACTGGTTAGGGCAACTGACAGTCTTACCAGCCTTCACACATCGGCTGCAACATCCCTACCAAGGCTACAGTTACCCTTCTTCAGCACTCCTACATCCCACGTTGGCTTTGTCATACCCCAGCATGCCTTACGCCCTCCTAACGTAGACCTGTAGGTGTGATAGGGACTGCGGCTTGCTGTGAATAGAACCCTTCTTTCTCTGCGGCTAGGAGCCTCCTTTAGGGCAGCGAAGGTGCTTCTCTTCGATGAGATAATTCTCCTCTAGGACAGCATCCATAGGGTTGGCTTCATTGACTGTAATAGGGCAGCATAGGTGCTTCTTAGAAGACCTTTTCCTTCTCCACGTCTAGGGCTCTTTATGGCAGCGTTAGGGCATCATTAGGGCAGCGTTGAACCCTATGCAGGCTATGCCGGTAAAATCTCTTGAAGGCTCCTTGTACTATGTAACATTTATTGATGATTTCTCTCGCAAGACATGGATTTACTTCATGAAGACAAAGGATGAAGTCTTTGACAAGTTTCAAGAATTCAAGACTGAAGTTGAAAACTTGAAGGGAAAGAAGATCAAGATCCTAAGATATGATAATGGAGGAGAATATACTTCTAAGGAGCTCATTGCCTTTTGCAAAGAAGTTTGGATTAAGAGGGAGTTGATAGTCCCTTATAATCCACAACAAAATGGAGTTGTTGAAAGAAAGAATAGAACCATTGAAGAATTTGTTAAGGCAATGATGCATGATCAAGACCTGCCTATGTTTTTGTGGAGTGAAGCATCTATGATAGTTGTCTACATTCAAAATAGAAGTCCTCATCGAATTCTGGAAAAACAAGACTCCTGAAGAAGCTTTCACCAAACAAAAACCATAGGTTGGTCATTTGAGAATATTTGGTTGTCCTGTTTATATCCATGTACCTAAAGATAAGAGAAGGAAGCTAGAGCCTTCAGGAAAGAAAGGAATATTCATTGGATACAGTAAGTCATCAAAGGCCTATAGAATCTATGTTCCAAGTCAAAGACAAGTTGAAGTTAGCAGGGACGTGACCTTTGATGAAAATGTTGCCTATTGGAAATCTAAAGAAGTTTCCATGGATTCTGATGATGGCGAAGAACATGAAGCTCCCAAGGAAGAAGTTACAGGTCCATCCAATATTGCAGAACATCCCATAGATCATCAAGAAGAACCAGAAGGGCCTAGCAAACCAGTGGATCTTGGCAGGAATTTAGATGGAATTGAGACTTATATTGAGATTTATAGGAGACTTATAGGCATCCCTGTAAGTCTCAATATCCATCTGCATTTTCTTTTCTTTGTAAAATAGGGAAACCTACAAATTAATACAGTCTCGCAATAAACTTATTTAATTGTATATTGAATTTCAGAAGTCAAAATTCATCAATAAGGAAAAGTCATGCTGCACTTGGTCACAAACAAGGGGTGGGGATGGCATGCATTGATGATGGGACAAGTTTTAAGGTGTTGACCTCTACCGGTCAACTACCCATGCAGTACACCCCCTTTTTCTTTGCAAGAAAGGGGCAGCACCTGATCAGCGTGTCCGTGCCATCCAGCAGTCATCAGCAGCTTGATCAATCTAATTGTAAACCCAGTCTGCATGTATTAATTGTAAATAATCTTAGCAGATATGAGTCGTGTATGTGAATTGCCTAGGTGGACCTAACTTTCTAGTGGTAATCTACGTCCCGGAAGGTTTTTCGTCTCACCGATCCATGGATCGGCAGAGTTTTCCTTCAAACCTGACCCCAAAGCCGGGATGGATTTTGTCATTGGAATTTTAGGAGAATCCTAGTGTGTTGATCTGCTAGATTATAGTTGTGTCGCAGAACTTGGTGATTTGTGAGGGTCTATGTTAAAGGGGTTTTCTCCCTTAAGATGTAAATTGTAAAAGTCATGATGTAATGTGTCCTGAGGGTCGAAAAATGTTTTAAATCCCCTCATGAGTCCTAAGTCCTAGGTCCTAGGTGATGTTTCCAAAGGCTTAGTTCGATGATCCATTTTAAAATGAATTAAGAAATTAAAAAATGAATAAAAATAATAAAATAAATAAAAATTAAAAAATGAAATAAAAAAAAAAATAAAAAAAAAAAATTAAAAAAATAAAGCAAAAACCCTAACTAATAAAATAATAATATTTTAAGTGAATAAATCGACGGATGAGATCAAGAGATGTCTTGATCCTCATCAACGGTCGAGATCATTTCAGCATGGATCACTCGAACTAGCCGTTGGAGTCATTTCCTTTATATAGGGTGCTAGGGGTCATTTCAGAGATATTGGGGGATCTGTGAGTCTAAGACTGAAGAAGCTCTCTTGTAAATCTGTTTCTGGTTAATAAAAGAAGACTTTGGGGTCCATATCTTGTTGGTGTTACTCTCTTGAAATGCTGTGAGATTGTTTAATTTTCTGCATATGTTATTTTCAGCCGTTAATAATAGCTTTTTGTAGAGTATTGTGAGCGCAGGTATCTTGTTCACTTGCTAGGGTTTGGATGCTGTTAGGGTTTCTGAAGTAATGGCAGGTATCTCCATTACTTCCTGAGATCTAGCAGCATTTTTGCCCTCTTTACTGATGGTTGTTTTGAGCTGTGCAGAAAACATTTTCTGAAGGAAATTTGTGGGCGTTCGGGGAAGTTCTCGGCTGAACCAGCCAACTCCCGCAAGCATTTTTTGTTGAGCCCAGTTGGATTTGATCCTGGGTCTATCATTCGGTTTATTTTTCTAATTTGCATGAGATTTTCTGAAGTTCTTCACAGTGAAAATCTGAAATCTTTATTTCTTTAAAATATTCCTGTGCTCATTGCTAAATCTGGCTGTTAAGGGGCCAAATCTGTATGTTAATCAGCTGTTCTAGGGTTTCAAATTTCAAATCTTTCTTTACACAAATTTTTCATTAGGGTTTGGTTTTTGGTTTTATGTACATATTATCCTTTTGGGTGATTTCATCATTTCAGGTTGCAGGCATCAGAGAAGAAAAATATCTCAGTGCATTGTATCCATCTCTGGCAACAAAACTCAACGCTTGCAGTCTCAGTATCCTCACGCGTTAGGCCAAAATCGAATGCATCTGGGTATTTTCGCCTCCCGTTGTGTAGCCTCTGCCTGCCGTCCAAAACTGTTCGAGCACCAAGGTCGGGATCTTCATTTTAACGCGCGGTGAATGCATTTATAAAATCAAAAAAAGGACGTGTTTTGGAGATGCCTACAACGCGATCCGATCAGACCACAAACCTGTTCCATATCGAATTCATTCACCGCAGAAATTTTCTCAGTTATCCGTCGAAGACTTTGGTTCATTGCCGCAGGTAAAATCGATTCACCGCACAGGTAATTTTTTACTGTTTTGGTTTTACGTGGTTATGGTAGGTTTGAGTCGTTGATCGAATTCTTATTCCCTGCCTGCGTATTCATTTTTGGGTTTTAGGCGTGAAAGTATTCAGGGGTTACGTCTTTCGATCTGGCAATCTCGAAATTTTTTACGATTTATGTTTATTTCCCTTTTTTTGATTTTATCAGTTTTCAAACAAACAAAAAAAAAAATTCGATGCGTTTTGATAGCGTAGGTATATTTTGGGTTTTTCTTTAGACTAATTTAGATTAGTTTATGCTTTAGATTTAAAAAAAATTTAGTTTTGTTTTATATTTAAAATAGTTTTAGTTAGATTTAATTAAGTTTTGTTTTAACTTTAAAATTTAAAATTTTGAATTTCGTTTTAGTGGTAGGTTGTTTTATTCATTAGATTTTTTATATAGTTTTAAAATTTTGCTTCTAATAGTAATATGAAAAATAAAAAAGATTTGTTTAGACTTAGTTTTAATTAGATTTTGATTTAATTTTTGTTTTATTTAGATTTCTTTTAATTAAATTTTTTAGCCTTAGTTATATTTTGTTAGATTTTAAATTTTTAGATTTTAATTTTTATAGTTAATCATTTTCTTTTTCTTTATAGATTTTTATTATATGAAAATTAAAAAATAAAAAAGGATTTATTTATTTTAATTTTGGTTTAGTTTATTTTTTTTATATATAGTTTAGATTTAGAATTTTTATTTCAAAAAAAAAAAAAAAATCGAAAAAATATAAAAATATTGTGGAAATTTTTAGATCCAGTTATTTTCGGGAATTGTCATATCTTTCATGCTGAGATCTAAATTTTCAAGTCGAGATGCGAAATTGATATCTGGTTAATGGTTTATGATTCGTGGTGGTTTAAAGCATTCATTTTCTGAAAATTCTCAATTGTTGGATATCGTTTTGGTCATTCTAAGAGTATTGTGATTTAGCTGATGATAGATGATTGTTGTTCATGGTCCATATTTTTATATCATTTAACAAGTGATCGTTTTAACCACAATCTCTTAAGGCACTGGTCTGCTAAATTAATCAAATCCATCAAGTGCTTTTTTATATCGTATCTCGTGTCTCCCAACCAACTGGTCGACAGTTGGTCTCATCATCTCACAGGGACTACCCCCCTTAGCCGCGGGAGACAAGCTTAAACGGAGGGATCGGGGATCAAGGTGACAGCCCCCGGTCTGAGCGTTGTCGTGTCAATCTGCGTGACAACATAAGGCATTGCGAAGTGGCCCAAAACTAAGGACAACATAGGGTGTCGTGCTAATAAAACAATCAAAAATACAGAAAAAGCAAATAATTAGATGTGTAAGATTTCAATTGGGTCTAGCCCAAGCAGTCAGGAGGAATGTCATCCTCCCTACCTAGGTTCAATTCACCCAAGTGACATGTTCAGCTTTAATGAGCATGTTGTTGACAACAGACAACAACTTTGAGCTGCTACAGAATCTGGTTTACCTTGGGTACCATTCTTGGAATGAGGGGAGGTGCCCAATAGGCAATAGGTTTCCCCAGGAAATGCACTACGCGAAGAAAAATAAAAATAGATGTGTAAAATCCTAAAAACTGGAATGAGAAAATTGCAATTTTGAAAATGACCTGTTATAACATCAAACTCATACAATATAAAAGTTTGAATTCTTGAAAAGCAAAGAGCAATTCTCGAATCTTCGCTAGAATTCATTTAAAGCTCCATTCCAACTGAATAATTTTCTTCCTTAAATGCTTCAATGTTTTCATACACCACTCTTAAGGATGTTAAAAAAGGGCTAAAAAGATAGTGGGTTAGTGTTTTGGGTAGTGGGGTTGCCAAAGGTTAGGTTGGTGCCTTTTTTTGTTAGCCGACAACTTTTTATTGTTGGCATTGGGTTTTGGGAGCGGATGCTTTGGCATCCCCCAACTATCCCAGGGATGCCTTGATACAACCTAGACAGTCTAGGGACACCAAGCGTGACTGAGGGATGTCCCAGCACAGGGAAACGTCCCCTATTTTAAGGGGATGTCTCCACAGAAAAGGTGTGCTTCCCCTATCCCACTGTCCTTTAGGAATGGAGAAAAGCTGGGGAAGCATCCACCAGGGATGGGGGCGTGTCCTTTCTACAATGTAGTGGAAAAGCCTTCCAAAATATCCTACAGTTCTGTGAAACTTCAGTAATTCACTGGAAAATTAAAGATGCAAATTGCAGCAAATTCAAATTATCTGTCTTAACAATGTTGCAAATATCGTTTCAGGGAATATTGCTGGGAGTCTGCAAAGAAATATATAGGAAATATAAATATTGGAAATTATGTAAATTATCAGCAAGAATAAACTGGTACTTGAAAAACTCCATAAACATCGGACAAATCAGCAACCCCACAACTCTGGAGAAATCAAAAATATCTGGAGAATCGAGATATTTGCAACAATGATTTG
Organism: Pinus tabuliformis; assembly: GCA_031772625.1. Classification (NCBI taxonomy): domain Eukaryota; kingdom Viridiplantae; phylum Streptophyta; class Pinopsida; order Pinales; family Pinaceae; genus Pinus; species Pinus tabuliformis. Next base: position 1,613,815,469 of record CM062817.1, on the reverse strand, counting down.
TAATATCCCTCAAATTTTGAGGTTATAAAGTATTTTGTTATGTCCCTTTCCAAGTTGGATGACCCATGGTAATAGCCCATTGCATTCGCCCATGATATTCTGATAGCTCGAGACTTTAAAGGGAAGATTAGAGCTCTCTCATGAACATGTTGATTTGAATATTGACTTTGTTAATTAATCTGAGAGCTCGTGAAGCTTAAAGGTTGGGTGCAACCCCATGTGGAGGGTAGTTTCAGTGGAGCGAGATCCACCTTATGTGATCCAGCTAGATTGGTTTCGGTGTTACAACAATACACCCTAGCCAATCGAAGGAGGGATTACTTCAGATCACTCACTTGTGCTTCAGGTTGAAGGAGAAGGAGGGATCAAATCAGATCCACTCACTCGAGCTTAACGTGGAGATCATGAGGAGAGATCAAGCCGATCGATCACTAGGGCTTCAAATTAAGGAAGAAGGGAGGATCACTTCAGATCCTTCACCCTAAGGATTATTTTGCAGGCCATTACTTGTGAAACAAAGCAGATATTGTGGAGGCCGGAATCTGAACTGCAGGGGTCTCTTTGGAGGCTCAATTTTTATACTTAATGGGGCCGAGTTTATTACAGTTCACAATGTGTTTGTAGGCCAAGTTTCCCTTTCTCTTCCAGGCTGAATATACTCCTCTTGCAGGCTGTATACACGCTTTAGAAGGCCGAGTTCTGCTTAATTTTGGAGGGCCAAGTTCCTTACAGCTGTGTCTTATTTTTAGAGGCCAAGATCATTGTCTCTTGCAGGCTGAGTTACATTATTTTTGGAGGCCAAACTCCCTAGTATTCGCAAGCCAAAATCACCACTGTTTGCAGGCCAAACTGATCTCTTTGGTGGCTGAGTTCTACATAATTTATACAGGCCGAAATTGTATTTTATTACAGCCAAGTTTACACTATTTTGAAGGTCGAATTTCTGAGGGCTGTAGCAGGCCAAATTGCAGCCTGTAGCAGTCCAGGTTAGGGGCCCAGTTCACTATCCCATACAGGACAGACAGGCTGAGTTGTCGAGTTTGCTTCTATTTATTACACGCTGAGCAACATTCTCTCTACAAGCCGAGTGGGTAAATTATTTGCAGACCAAGCTGATTATTGGGGCAGAAGTTTTTTTGTGGAAAGGCCACATTACAGCAGTACCATTGTAGCAGGCCATTTATACTTCTCTGCTGTTCTATTGGTGAGGACAGCAGTCCATCTTTTGGAGGCTGTATTTCCTTAGCTTAATTCCATCTACAGCACTGTCACTTTCAGCCATTCCTACAAGCAAAGTGTGCTATTTCTGCAGAGCTATTTCCAGGAGCCCAAAATTGTATAGATGGCATGTAATCTTCTGTTTAATATTAATAAATTGGCTGAGATTGGGAGCTTTATGGTATTTGTTGCTAAATGAGGAATTAATGTCTAATTGAGTGCAAACTATTTGGCAAAATGTGTCTGTTACAAAACCTATCTTAGTTGCAAGTGAAGTGTTCGAAGAAATGTCTCAATGGTGGTAGCTACTTTCAATTGGAGTTTGTGGTATTATCGAGTAGAGGTTTCATGTTTGATTGCAAAATATTTCAAGAAATGACTGTATGGTGAAAGTCATTTTTTGTTTGTAGAAATGTTTTTATGCCAAGCATTTGTCAAAATGCTTTAAATAGAATTTTTGCAAGATTTATGTATGCAAAGTGTTTGACAAAACACCTGAGAGATAAATTTTGAAACTAGTGCAAGTCTGTGTGGTAAACCTTAGTTGGCGACATTACATATTTATATGTATAACAAAAGTCCTAGAAACTCCAATCTTTTAGCACTGATTGATGTAACTTCATGTCTGACATTTTACATGATCATATTGAGGTTCTGGTTAGTTTTTGGTTTGTAGGAAAAGCTATCATAATTCAATATAACTTCTTCATTCAACCTATATTGGTTCCAGCCCATATTTCCATTCTCTAAAAAGTATATTCTTATTCTGACTTCTCAAGTCTATGTATTTACATCTTCCTTTCCACAACCATGTATCCCATTAGTAATGTGACGTAAATATAAATTCTAGTATCGATTCATTATTTTGAATAAGGCATAAATCTAACTCTTAAGTCATAAATCTAACTTTTACGTCACTCAAAATATTAGTCTATGAACTTGTATCAAAACCAGAAAAAGGCATTAAAAATATATATATCTTACTTGAACCTCTCCTATCCCCTCTGCAAGGATTTTGCCCATCTCCAACGATACAAGTCTACCGAGCAGATCCAATTTTGATCGCAGAGCATCCCCAATCTGCCTTACAATTTCACCTCTCTTTGGAGCAGGAGTCTGCATGAAAAGAATATATCATTAAGAACAAAAGACCTCAATAAGATACAAATCTAAACTTCCACACTTACAGGACAGTTACTAAATGATAAAAGCTGTCCTGTGAACTTTGAGAATGTTCCTAGCTCTTAAGAGGTGACAACATTGGTAACATGTCGCTAAAACTGCAAGCAGTATTAATGGTGTTAGAGTTTGCTTGTGTTGCTCAGTCTGTATTCACTTTCAGCAGGGATGCAGCTACAGAAAATCCCCATTCCCCTTAATACGTGTGCACAGCAGTGAAGATGTGGGCCCAGCAACAGCAGTAGAGAGGCAATTTAGTGAGGATGAGACACAATTATGGATAAATGATACATGCTGTAGGACATGCATGTTCCAGCCTTCAGGCACTTCCAGTTTTAGTTCTTGACTTCATTAGAATTTATTTTTCTGTTTAACGACTGAACTTGAATTTCCAGATAAAATAGGGGCTTTCCTTCTTCTAGTTAGCTGCTGTTCAAATTTTAGTTAAGGCACCCTACTTAGGAGAGATTCCAGAATTCGCTGGGTGTTGATCCCTAGCCTAGTTGGACACAATATTCTAGGCACTCACACATGCACAGTAGAGCAATCTACTCTAAGTGATTGTCTAAGTTAGGGTCCAAGGTCAATTTATCCTCAACGTCATTGTAGTCTGGGAAGGTATGGAATGGGCTTGTTGTCTTGGGCCAAAAGCGCCCTCCATCAAATTAGACTTTGAGAAAGCCTGTGACCAAGAAGAATGGCACTTCATTCTCACTACGCTTCAAGCCCTAGGGTTTGAGACCCTTTTTATTGAAGCCTTGGCCTATCTTTCTACCAATCACACCTGATCAAAGAGTGTCAAGCTCTACCACTCCATTAAGTAATGTTTCCCTTTGGCCTCTACTCTCCATGTGATGGCTGCAAAAGCTTTAGGTTACTTGCTCCACCACAGGATTATTCAGGACTCAGGAGTCGATTTTGAGCATTCTCTTTGCCAAGTTTGATGTTGGCCAAATGTTCAATGGATGTTTTACAGATGACTTCTTTCTCCCCATTTTAGAGCACAGAGAATTCATGGAAAACATGTTGGGGTGCATTTAGATTTTCAATGACACCTCAAGCTTTAAGCTTCAAGCAATGAAAACCCGACATTATCATCTTTCCCAAGAGGTTGCTCCTAAGTATCTCACAAGCCAAGATTGGGCTCATTCAACTAGGCCAAGTGTTTAAATTCTTGGGATCCCCTTTGACTTTTGATCCTTGCCAAAAATCCAAGGGAACATTGTGCTTCAGAGGATTTCTAAGAAGGTGTACCAATGGGTTTCTTGACCTTTATCCTTGGCAATGACATTCCAAATTTGCTCCAATGTCCTTGCTACAACTCATGCCTATTATTCATCATGTAGGGTATCTTGCCAAGCAGCCTACCAACAGCCTGGAAGCTCTTGCAAAACTCTCAAAGCTACCTTGTAGGGAAAAAGGGATTTTCACTGTGTTAATTGGATGTTTTGTTGCAATGGTTACTAAAGTAGTGGATCACCAAGAAAACCGGAAGATTCTGCTACCTAATTGTATTTTTTGAAGAGCCCCATTGGGTAAAAAGAAGTTCGTCGAATCTCAACTTTTGAACATTGTTGCTTAATCCTACCGAAGTTCATATCCAAGGCATGTTGGCCCAATCATCTAGAAAGCATGGGAAGCCCATAACAAATAGCCTAGTCAACAAGGGGAATCCCTTTGCACTGGCTTATCCTTCAATGATCACATTTGTTGGTCACCTCTGGTTCCTTTTGTAGGCAAACCCTTTGCAAAGTGTTAAAATTGGCAACTAGGGCCAAATTCCACTTTGGACAGCTCATTTGATGGAGATGATTATTGCATTGAATTCCTCTTTTCGAGAGGACCAAAATCGACCTAAAGATCATCAAATTTGGATAAGGAGAAATGTGTTTTTGAATTTATGCCCACTCATATGCAAATTGTCAAGGTCGGCCTCACCTCCATGTAGGCTCATAAAGCCCAAACGTCATGTCTCTTGACCCTCACCAATTTGTATATATAGAGGTGTCCTCCAACCTCATTTGTAATATCTTAAATACATCTTATCACAAGAAAACACATCTGATCTTGGCCGCAGGAGAGGAGCTACTCAAGCAAGGGTTAGAACACTGTTTTGGGTTCCCTTTAGGGTTGTGGAGGGCTGCAGACATTCAGCAGCAGGGCCAAGTAGGTGAAGGCTTGTTTGAAGGCTATTTGTGGATGGATGGAGAGGGTTCTTCCTCATTTTATTAGGCTGCAGGTTCTGTCATATTGTAGGGTCCAAATTTCATGTTTGAATCAGCCTACAAGGAGCCGCAGGCCTGTCCAAGAGAGCGCAGAGGGGTCTGAGCCCTGGTGCTTCAGATTGGTGGGGGCAATGAGGCCTAAACTTGAGTAGAACAACTGCATGTTGGATTGGAGGCTAAAGGAGGAAGGTCGCATCCTTTTGGAGGATTGTTGCTTCAAGATGGACCGCAAGTCTGTCCCAGCCTAGATAAATTGAACAAGGGACCTAATTTGATCATAAGACCAGCCCTAAGGGCCAGCGAAGAGCAGCAGCTTGTTTGCCTTAAAGAGCTGCAGTTGAAAGATGATGTTTTGGAGCTGTTAAGTGAGACAGTTGTGGACTACCCTAACCTACAGCAGTTTGACTCCAGCTTTAGAGGGCAAATTAGTCTACTTCAATATTGCAATTTTGAGCCATCCATTTATCATTTTGGCAAGTCAATCTTGACTTTATTGTACTCTTTCTCTGCTGAGCAGTTGATATTGATAATAAAAAGAATTGATCAAGGGTTTTCCCCATCTTGAGGTTTTTCCCTGGCTTGAGCCATATTTTGTGTTCTTGTCTTCGCTTGTCTCCTGCATCTATGTTTGATGTTCTTTCATCAGTTACTGTCATATGATAATGGATTAATGGAATTAATAATGGGCTAATGGATTGAAGAAACTAACCTAAGCAAAGAACATGTTAACTCAAAATTAACATGGGATGAGAGCTCAGGTGAGGACAAGCCCAAACAAGAGAGAATGCAATCACTAAGAAAGCTTCATCACATCAAAAGACAGAAGCATACCCAGAACCTAGCTCCGTGTGGCATTAAATCAAATTCTAGGCATGATCACTATGATCACTATGGCTAAGCTCTGTGCTCATTTTGGAGGTCTAATTCTCTCTATTTCTGGTTGAGTTTGGGGACACTTCTGTGCATTTGTTTGTGGAAGGATATTTTGTCTTGAAGGACGAAATCTTTTGTGATTTTGGAGATAGAGTTGAGCCACTGTGGTGCCTTGTTTGAAGGGTTATAGTACTTGTTTTGGAGGACCGAAACATCAAGCATGTAGCTGGGGTGAGACCGTATATTCCCTAAAGGATAGCGCAGATGATGTTTCCCTTTGAGATCCTCGCATTGATCTGAGGCACTTCGCATGGCTCTAATGACTTTGGAATTTTTCAGATGCGATAACTCTTGAGGTGTTATAGTGTCATGTTGACATAAGATTTAAGGATTTTGCATAAGATGATTTGAGTACGAGATTCTAGCAGTGATTTATATTATAGAACGAGAGCTCCGAAATCTTTTGGGCTAGTGGAGTAAAGGCAACTCAAAAGGGGTTTAAGTTTTTGGCTCATTTTTGGTTCGTTAGCGTACGGTTTTGCTTGAATTTGTGCAAGTGATCAAGATATTCTTTGGCCTTTCTAAGGCTTGCCAATGCAAAAATGATGGGCATCCTCTCTGAGAAAAGAACAAAAAAAAAAAAAAAAAAAACTTGTTCCAGCATTCTGAAGCATATCATACTTTCTTGTGGCCTTACCAAAACAAAGACAACATGTGGTATTTTTGATCTTAGTTCTATGCAACCCATTTTAAAGATCAACGAAGATCCAGGGAGTGTGGTTGTTGGACAAAGTGGAATCTTGATTCGGCATTATTGTGGAGTTGAACTTTGCACAAAAACTTTATATGTTTCTACGTCGAAAGATCTGTGTTGAAGTTGTTCTTGTGTAACCCTTTAGCATGGTGTGAACTGTTAACTTTAGGTATGTTCTATGCTCAATATCTTTCCCAGATTAGCAATCAGATCAGCATTAAAGTAAACTGCAGATAGAACATAAACATAAATTGCAGAAGACAAGAGGACACAAGATGTGGCACTAGCCAAGGACAAACCCCAATGTGGGGAAACCCTTGATCAATTCTTCTTATATGTTCTTCAATAGTTCAGCAGATAAAGAGAGAGAGATAGTACATTTACAACTGAAGTCAATACTTTGACTTATCTAGATGAGAGCATAGACCATCTCTAAGAAGATGACACATGAGATCAGTTGAAGACATGTTGCTTCAACTAATTCTCCAAGGTGACTCCTTCACCTGTCATCTTGCTGCATCTCGTCATCATGTTGCGCCTCACTGTGCTGCATCCATCATCACAATGTTGCATCTCATCATGCTTCATCAATCGTGACGATACCCATCAATGTACTGCATCATGTGCCATTGTTGCACCATGTTGCCATACTGACCTATGTCTTTGCTACACCTAGCTATCTTGTTGTCCCTTGCTTGCTTGTTGTCCCGAGCATGCTTGTTGTCCCTAGCATGCTTGTTGTACTTGTTGCACTAAGTATCATGTTGTTGTCCCAATGTCTTATACTAGCAGCACTACGAACTTGCTATATCATACTGTTGTACCTCACCAATGTGTTGCCCCTCATTATGCTATGATACACTTCATCGTTGTACCCATCATGCTGTAGCATTCATTAACATGCTGCTGCAATATATCTACTACTTGCAACATCATGCTGCTTCAATGTATCATCATCGTTTTCTCCATCCAAGTGACTGTACTATTATCAACACAGTCCTAACATATGTTGCCTTGTTGGACAGACTTCAACGTATACCCTTCAGCACTCTTCTCCATGTCATACAAGCCACTTTCTGACCTTCCTTCCTCCATGGCTGTGACTAGGGCATGCTTGAATAGTTTTCCTTTATATCACCTGAAGGACTGCGGTTAAGGCAGCATAGGGTTGCGTATAGGGCAGCGTAGGGCTCTCCATAGAGCTGTGTATAGGGCAGCGTAGGGCTCTCCAATAGAGCTATGTATAGGGCAGCATAGGGCTTTCCAATAGAGTTGTGTATAGGGCAGCATAGGGCTCTCCATAGAGTTGTGTGTAGGGCAGCGTAGGGTTCTCCAATAGAGTTGTGTGTAGGGCAGCGTAGGGCTCTCCATAGAGCTATGTATAGGGCAGCGTAGGGCTCTCCAATAGCATTGTGTACAGGGCAGCGTAGGGCTTCTCTTTTAGACCAGCAAATAGATCTCTCCTTGTTGCATTATGTAGGCTTCCTTCACTGTGTTAAAATCTCCTCCATGCATTAGGATCTAGGGCATCCTCTAGGGTAGTGTATCCTCTTTAGATCTCTCCTCCCACCAAAACCCAAAGACAAGTGGAGAGAAAGAGATCACCAAGAGGATGTGTGTCCAAATGACTTTCAAGGCACCTCTATTTATACTAAAACGTTGAGCACAAGTGGGGTTTATTTGGTTGTTGGCCAACCTTGACGAATTGTCCCATAACACAAATAAATTCATATCTCCATGAATACTTATCGGAATCGGATGATCTTTGGATCAATCCTACACCTCTCGATGAGAGGGATCCAAGAAAAATATCAGTTTCCATTAATAAGATGACCCACATGGAGTTTGGCCCTAGTTGCCAATTTTAACACTCCCTCTCAACTAGGGAGAACTCCATTTACTGATTCATATGTCTGACTGTACTATCTCTGCCATCAGTGCCCTGCACTGCTCTGCTCTGCTTTGCTCTGCTCTGCTGAACCATGAAGAAGAAGAATTGATCAAGAATGTCTCATACCATTCTCTATTGATTTGATGTCAGTTTCATCTTAAGAGAGTGTGTCATATCACTCTTACTGACCCGAAGTCAGTTTTATTGATCCCAGATCAATATCACAAGAGAGTGTCTCAAACCACTCATACTGATCCTAGATCAATGGAGGTCATCCTAGCATAGGGAGTACGGTAGATACAACTATGGTTCCTAACCCCATTTCCCTGCTCATTGATCAGATGAGAGGTACTTCCCATGAGTCCCATACTGCATGGGTAGGATGCCTCGACAGGAGAACTAATCATCCTGACCCACAAGAGAACGAATCATCCTGTCCAACAGTCGCCATAGGAGAACTAATCATTCTGTCCCAAAGTCGTCACCGGGTATCACAGGGGAAGGTTGAACCTTTCACCCTGTACATAACGCACCACCAAGGGAGGGTGAGTCGCCCTGCGGTTGTATGTCGCTCCAGTAAGTACCCCAAGCCCCCCAGATCTCCCAAAGCTCAATGCATGCAACATGCAGGACCGTTATAAAAAAGTCTCTCAACGACTCCAAGTCGTTCGGGAAAGTCACAGATTTGACCTTTCCCCGGGGCTTTGACAAAATGTCTGCAACCTGTACATCAGTCTCAATGCGATGGAGCCTCCTCGCTCATCGACTTACCATATCCCAAATAAGGTAGTATCTAATGTCTATCTGCTGGAGCAATCATCGAATACGGGATTCCTCAACAATCGAATCCCCCCTGGTTGTCACAGAGGATCATGGTGGTATTCATCATATGTACAAACAGCTCACTAAAGAGCTTCCACAACCAAGCAACTTCATACGAGATCATACTCGTAGCTATGTATTCGGTCTCGGCGGTGCTTATAGCAACCGACTTCTGCTTCCTGCTCATCCATGATATCGAAGCAGAACCCAAAGAGAACCAACACTGAGAAGTGCTCTAGTGATCCTCCACACTACCTGCCTAGTCAGCATTTGAATAATCATGCAGCTTCATATTTCCGACAGTGTATCTCAATCCATGAGAGATTGTGCCCCGAAGATATCTCAGAAGATTCTTGGTACCAATCCAATGAGGCTCAACCAAATATGAGCTCACCATGCTAATTGCAAAACATATGTCCAGACAGAATTTCACTAAGAACATCAATGCAAATGAGTTTATGAAACTCAGAGGCATTTCCCAAATCTGGTCTGCATCATCACAATATAACTTCTGAAAGTTAAGATCCTCGAGGTAGTCACGGGCTTGCAATTCACCATTCCACCTTCCAGAATCCAATTCCCTCTTACTTCTGCAAGTGAGAGGGTCTGCACTTGTCTGAAATAGGTCGTCCTCAGAAGGTGTCGGTATGAGAGGTCTATCATCCACAACCTTCAAACAATGGTTTGGATTGACTTCACTCTTAGTGAATCTCAGCTTCATCTGACAGCTATCAATCCTCTCATATCAAACCCGGGGTGATTTGCTTCAAGCCATAGAGGGCTTTCTTCCACCAGCACACATGAGATTCCCGATCATGAATCTCAAACCCCTCGGGTTGTTCCAAACCTGTGGACCTGCTACATGAGGGGAATGGTCCCCTTGTAAGATTTTCCCTTCGGTACATCTCAGACATGTACCTTCATGCTCCTTTTGAATTCAGGCATCCCTGTCATCATCTGACTTATAGACCTCTGGTGCTATGTGTCAACTGACATGGTCCCCAATGGACTTCCTGCCAACCCTGAACTCAAAGATAAAAGCATCTTTGAAAATTCTATTTCCAAACACGTACCTTTCCATCGATGAATGCCACCCTGAAACCTTTTGACTTCCATTGCCGAAATGGACACCAGGTTCTTCTTGCGATCAGGTACATAAAAGAGATTCTTGTAAATGAATCGAGTTACCCACATTCAATTGAGGGGTAACATTCCCTACACCCTTTCCGGGATAGGTGGCATCGACTCCAAGTATAATCCCACGGTTGTTTCCATCTCTACCAAATTTGAGAGAGCACCCTTCTATCTGATGAGGTGCTTTGAAGCACTACAATCAATAAGCCAGATTCCTAAAGAATCTAAAGGAGAGGACCAATACAAGATAATGCTTCTTTATCTTATCATAAACAACATTTGATTCTTCATATCTAGGGTTCCTTGCTTTCTCTGAGGAGTCGGTTGTTTCCTTGATGACCTGCATTACCTGTCATTCCTCTGATCATTGAAGATGTCCCTAGAATGATTGTTATCATCATCAAGTGATGTGTCCCTGCCATTCGGACACTCCTTCGCATAATGGCCGAACTTATTGCAACCAAGGCATTTGCCTTTCCTTCCACCCTTAGATCCGGACTTCCCAATGAAGTGATCTTTAGGTAGGCCATCAAAAGCTTCCGCTGCGCTATTCTGATAATATTCTCTACTTTGATTTCACCCTTGGTGAATTTGAAGAGGGATAAGGAATCCACTGATCTTTTTGTCCTTTTCCAACTGTCTTCGGTGATTGCTCTTTCACTCTTGCTTGGGCTTTGTCTTCACCTCAGCTCTGATACCATGTTAAGTTTAGGTACGTTCTATGCTTGGAGCAATTTATTTCAATTTTCATAGTTAGCTCAATATCTTTTCCAGATTAGCAATCACATCAGCATTAAAGTAAACGGCAGATAGAACATAGACATAAATCGCAGAAGACAAGCCAAGATAAGAGGACGCAAGATGTGGCGCTAGCCAAGGACAAACCCCAATGTGGGGAAACCCTTGATCAATTCTTCTTATATGTTCTTCAATAGTTTAGCAGAGAGAGAGAGAGAGATAGTACATTTACAACTGAAGTCAACACTTTGACTTATCTAGATGAGAGCATAGATCTTCTCTAAGAAGATGATACATGAGATTAGTTGAAGACATGCGGCTTCAACTGATTCTTCAAGGTGACTCATTCACCTATCATCGCGCTGCATCTCGCCATCATGTTGCGCCTCACCATGTTGCACTATGCTGCACCCATCATCACAATGCTGCATCTCATCATGCTTACTGCAATATGTGCCATTGCTGCACCATGTTGCCACATTGACCTGTGTGTTTGTTGCACCTAGCTAGCTTGTTGTCCCTTGCTTGCTTGTTGTCCCAAGCATGCTTGTTGTCCCTAGCATGCTTGCTATACTTGCTACACTAATTATCATGCTGCTGTCCCAATGTGTTATACTAGCAGCACTATGAACTTGCTATATCATACTGTTGTACCTCACCATTGTGCTGCCCCTCATTATGCTATGATACACTTCATTGTTGTACCCATCATGTTGCAACATTCATCAACATGCTACTGCAATATATCTGCTGCTTGCAACATCACGCTGCTTCAATGTATCATCACTGTTTTCTCCATCCAAGTGACTGTACTATTATCAACACAGTCCTAACATATGCTGCCTTGCTGGACAGACTTCAACGTATACCCTTCAGCACTCTTCTCCATGTCATACAAGCCGCTTTCAGACCTTCCTTCCTTGTGACTGGGGCATGCTTGTATAGTCTTCCTTTATGTCACCTGAAGGACTGCGGTTAGGGCAGCATAGAGCTTCTCCATAGGGCTGCGTATAGGGCAGCGTAGGGCTCTCCATAGAGCTGTGTATAGGGCAGCGTAGGGCTCTCCATAGAGCTGTGTATAGGGCAGTGTAGGGCTTCTCTTTTAGACCAGCAATTAGATCTCTCCTTGCTGCGTTATGTAGGCTTCCTTCACTGCGTTAAAATCTCCTCCATGATAGTGTTAGGATCTAGGGCATCCTCTAGGGCAGCGTATCCTCTTTAGATCTCTCCTCCCACCAAAACCCAAAAACAAGTGGAGAGGAAGAGATCACCAAGAGGATGTGTGTCCAAATGACTTTCAAGGCACCTCTATTTATACTAAAACGTTGAGCACAAGTGGAGTTTATTCGGTTGCTGGCCGACCTTGACGAATTGTCCCTTAACACAAATAAATTCATATCTCCATGAATACTTATCGGAATCGGATGATCTTTAGATCAATCCTACACCTCTCGATGAGAGGGATCCAAGAAAAATATCAGCTGCCATTAATAAGATGACCCACATGGAGTTTGGCCCTAGTTTCCAATTTTAACATGAACCCTACGCATAAGAAAAGCCACGTAGCATGGAGCGTGTGATCTTTAATTAAAAAATTCTGCGGAGCCATGAGAGAACCCTGTCTAGTGTGGAGCCGCATGCATATGAGAGGTGTGCTTCCTATGTTGAGTGGTGCAACTACATGAAGAAAAGGAGTTGTGCGCTTAGTGTGAATTCATTGGAGATGTGCAAATTTGACTATGGCATGGTTGTGAATTCCTTCGAATCAGTAATCAAATCTGAAAAGGAAGAGTTATTCTTTAAGTAGTTGCCAAGGATGGATCTATTCGTAGAAACCGATGTGAAGAACCTACATCTGATTCATATGAAGTTCATGAAACTATGACATCTGTGTTTCGGAAACCTGGACTATGAAGGTAATCCTAACGCACATGAATGACAGATCAGTTTCATTTCTTGGTATCGTTTGGTACTGAGATAAGAGGAGCAATCACAGCACACACATTGCTCATCAGTCCTATAGCTCAGTAGCATTAATGCATCTGTACATTCTACAGTGATAAATGCTGATAGTATTCGTCTCTGAATGAGATCCAAGACTTGCACATTCTACAGTGACATGATCAGCTCATATATATACTCAATTTAAACTTCTTATATCAGTTGAGCCAACTTATGGAAATTTTCAGACTTACAGTAGCTACAAGCATCAAGCGGTGAAAGCATTTGATATTTGAAACAGAGTTAACCCTGTTTCAGTTTTGAGAAGAAATATTGAAATCTTCTATACTGGTAGGAAGCGACATGTAGCAGAGCAGAGATTCTGCTGAAGACATGTCAGTGGGCAAAGATCTTGGATCTCTCAAGAAGGAATGGTCCTCCTGGAAGTTTGAAGACCTGAAGCTACCATAAAAGTCAAGGATAGAACCCTGTGCAGAGAAGATTCTTGATATGTGTCATCAGTTCTGCTATGTGTATGGATGGCATCTCAGTATATACAGCTCAGCATCATTTATGGTCTCTTTATAGTCCAGTAGTCGTGATGATATGTTGTAGACCCAATAAATTGATGACAGTGTTATAGTCTTGTTCACAAACAAAGTTGTGAACAAGACAAATACAAATGTTGGATAGCTTATCTTTTGAAAAGTTATCTACTATGAAGAAGCTACAGGGATCTTCCAGTAAAAGAAATTGCAACACCTTTGACTTTGATAAGGGGTGCAGCACACTTGAAGCCTTCATTTTTAGGAGAAGAAGCGCATGGCACTTTGGAACAGTTGTCCATAACAACTCTTATCAGCATGAAAACAGATGTGCCTTAAAGAAAGTGCATGATAAATTCTATGTCTTGATAAGCACAATAAGCAGAAGACCCTGATTCTGGCATCTTGGTTGCATTGAGCCAGGATCTTATGAAGAATGGTCTTATAGATATGGACGCCTGAATGCGAAGGAACCCTCCACATCATGGATTGGGTAATCTAATGCGTTGGTAGCTATCATCTGGAGATAAAGTATAATACAGCTGCTTTGACATAATCTCATGGGAGGATTTCTTCTCCCTGGTTGAAGAAGGACCATGACAATCCTTCACAATTTTTCTCTTTGACCTAGAGCTTTCTAGAAGTTTATTGTTGTAGTTGCCTCGTGGAAAGTCTCACGTCTCATGATTGAAGGCTAGATTAATAACAGGTTGCAGATAGCTCGATGGTTGCAGAGGGGTCCGAGCCCTAGTGCTTCAGATTGGTGGGGTCGTGAGGCCTAAACTTGAGTTAGAACAACTGTATGTTGGATTGGAGGCTAAAGGAGGAAGGCCGCAGCCTTTTGGAGGACTGTTGCTTCAGGATGGACCACAGGTCTGTCCCAGCCTAGATAAACTCAACAAGGGACCTAATTTGATCATAAGACCAGCCCTAAGGGCCAGCGAAGAGCAGCACCTTGTTTGCCTTAAAGAGCCGCAGTTGAAAGATGATGTTTTGGAGCTGTTAAGTGAGACAGCTGTGGACTACCCTAACCTACAGCAGTTTGACTCCAGCTTCAGAGGGCAAATTAGTCTGCTTCAGGATTGCAATTTTGAGCCATCCATTTATCATTTTGGCAAGTCAATCTTGACTTTATTGTACCCTCTCTTTGCTGAGAATTTGATGTTGATAATCAGAAGAATTGATTAAGGGTTTTCCCCATCTTGGGTTTTTCCCTGGCTTGAGCCATATTTTGTGTTCTCTTCTCTTGGCTTGTCTCCTGCATCTATGTTTGATGTTCTTTCATCAGTTACTGTCATGTGATAATGGATTAATGGAATTAATAATGGGTTAATGGATTAATGAAGAAACTGACCTAAGAAAATAACATATTAACTCAAAATTAACACAAAGCCCTTTTGGCTTTCAGCCAAGCGACACTTCCAAAAGGGCATTTCTTGTGTTGGACACCTTTATGACAGCAGGACTTACTCTTGGAAACCATGGATAGCACTCAAGACTAAATTCAAGCTTGTGAGATTTAACAAACCGGTAATTGAAAAAAGTGCGGGACCTCATTATAATTACCTGTTTCTCAATTTCCGTACTAGTTGTGCAACATCATGGTGGAAGGAATGGCTCTAAGCATTTTAAAAATATAAAACTGTAGACGAGTATAAATGGCTCAGTGTTTGACCTAAACTCAACGCCAAGCTTAATAAGATCTAAAGAATGTGTTCTAGACCCTCTAAGTGGCTGACTAGGCTGCACTGGATACGGAAATCCTACATTGAGCCTAAGAAGGTTATTTTTGCTTGGTCTTTGATTCTAGGTGGCCTTTCTCTTGGCAAATATATGGAAGATGCTTGATCCAAATACCCCTTCTATCATAAAAATGAAACTGTCAAGCATATATTTTGGTTTTATGTATCTGCCCAATCAGCATGGGCTTGGGTCTCCCATCTATGTGGTCAGTTCCTCCCTATGGAAGTTACTTGGCAAACTACCCTCTGTGACCAGCTCCCACGGATCATAGAGTTTCATGAAGCATGGCAACATGTTAGAATAGAGATGTTATTCTTTATCTGGAAAATGTGAAATGAATGTGTCTTTAATAAAGCACAATTCACTCGTTTCACATAGTATAATGGTGCTCTCATCTATGTCAATTTGCAGTTGCAGATTCATGTTCAGGCCAGGAAGGTCGAGTTAGTGCTGGCACATCTCCAGCAATTTCTATAGTTCTAGAGCTCGACCCCTTGCACCATGAGCTAAGTTCCCCAAGAAGTTTGCTTCTCTCCTGGCTCAGCTTGCACACATTGGTCTAGCAGCACACCACACCTGGAGGGCTAAAAGAATCAACCTTTTCATGGAGCCTAGGAAAAGCATCTAATAACCAGGCAGAGATATATACTCTTTATCTGAGACTCCAATTGGCTAAACAATTTAATCCCAAAGCTAATTAATGTTGGAGACTCTCATAATTCAATCAGACACTTTAATTTAAAAACTGCCCCGCATGATCTTAAGCTACATTTTCTTTACAGGAGACTTTTGATCATTCTCTCTACTATCCAGGAATCCCATGTGTATCACGTGTTAAGAGAACTGAATCATCAGGCAGATGTAATGGCAAACTTAGCCACCAACATGGCCCCAGGAAACTTGGTGGTGGATGAAACCTTGTTGGGTGCTCCGATCCCCTAGCATCCGTTTGAACTTTGAATTCTAATGGTTTGAAGCCCCCCACCTGAGATTACACCACATGCAAAACCTGGCCCCTCACGGGAGCATGTGGCACGGGTGGTTGGACGTATGTGCAATATATTCTTAGCCACCAACGTAGCCCCGGGAAACTTGAAGGTGGATGAAACCTTGTTGGGTGCTCTGATCCCTAAAAACTGTTTGAATTCTTTACTCACATGTGAGTCCTTCCGGAAGCAGTGTCAAACGAAGAAGCCCAAAAAGCATTAGCTCTCCCTGAAAAGGAGGTGATCCAGCCGCACCTTCCAGTACGGCTACCTTGTTACGACTTCACTCCAGTCACTAGCCCAGCCTTCGGCATCCCCCTCCTTGCGGTTAAGGTAACGACTTGGGGCATGGCCAGCTCCCATAGTGTGACGGATGGGTTGAGCCCCCCACCTCATATTACACCACATGCAAAACCTGGCCCCTCATGGGAACACGTGGCATGGGTGGTTGGACGTATGTGCATTATATGAAGTTGTGCAATATATTCTTCATCGTGAGCAAGGTCAATTGAAACATAATGGAGGTGAGAAGTCAGGTCAAGACGGTGCAGATCATCAAGAACTGTGTCAACATGTGAGCCCAGCCAGGCATTAAAACCACCATTATTGTTGATCATCCTGTAGAGTTAAATCCCCCTATGAGTCTGGGAAGTCGGCAGTGGATGAAGGACAGGTCGAAACCTCGCAGGTGACAATGACACTCGGTTCATCATGTGAGGCAACAAGTATGCTGTGGGTTTATCTCTGTACTCCCTATGCATTCATGTTTGTGTGCCGTCTCCAACTTTTAGGCATTATTTCATTCAAAGAATCAGTTGGTATGCATATCCGTTTTAAGGCTTTTATGGCAATATAGTTCCTTCAGTCCGCAGCTTTCTGGCATTATTTTGGTGCATATCTGAGGTGGTAGAATTTGACTGTGGATCAAAGCTAGCAGGAAACTCTCCTCTCCCTCAGGTCATGACAGGGGATGAAGGTCCGGTGATAATTGTAATGCATAGTAGGGGATTTCGGCACTGTGGGGAAGACAAAAAGTCTAACTCTGTGGAGTCAGATGCACAATTGGAAATTGCCACCCTTAAGCTGAGGGTCAACAGGTTAACAGCCCAATTCAACTCCATGATGGACGTTATGTGGAGCAGAGGCAGCTAAGTCACCAATTGAGCGAGAAGATAAAGGACCTTCGCCTGTACCAGCAAAGTATCCATGGTGCTTTCCAGGATGGTCAGCATGCAGTGATTGCTTCAGTGTCATCAGCAAACACAGCACTTTCTCCAAGGGCTGTTGTACCCAACCTGAACCAGATGGCCTCAGTAGAAAAACTGGTGATTCTAGACAACTGATGTAGTAATTTTAGAAGTTATTTGCTGTAGTTTTGGTACTGAGTTTTGATAAGGCCTGCAAAGTATTGTCTAATCCCAGGTATATTTTATAGAGTATATACCTTCAGATATGGTTGGATATATGTAACAGCACTATGATCTCGCAGACCAAAGAGTTTCAGACTAGCTAAAGGAAATCAGAACAATTTTGAAGCTCAATATTTAAGATGTAATCCTGTTGTTCATTTGCACAGAATTCGCTAATATAATTATGCGATATATATATATATATATAACGCCGTATATTCCATATGAGGAATATACATATACTGACTGTCAACATCCATCATGTCACTTGCGGGAATTGAACCTGGGTGGGGAGGATTCCATTCCTTCCTCCCAACCACCCTGGATAACCCCAATTAACATATATATATATATATATATATGAGCTTTTTCTAGGATATATATAATTATATATGCTAGGAAAATCTGGAGATCCTATTTTCATCATAGATATGTATAATCATAGAAGTGCCTGAGGTTCCTCCTTTCATTGTTTATCTTGGCTTATTGGAATCCAACAATTTGATTTTTGTTCATGCTAGTCTATGGATTCATTACTTCATGGCTACATGTCTGCATGTGTTGACAAAAAAAAATTTCATGGCGGGCACGTAATATGATCTTATTATGTAGCTAACCTAAAAAGGCTTCAATCTTAAGGATCATATTTCTGAAATTCTTCTGTAAAGGCCAATATTTTGTTCATCGAGTTTTACCTATGACCTGATTGCAGCTTGTTTATCAGGGAGTCCTCTTCGTTCTCCCCTCATTCTGTTTCTGCTTCTAGATCTGATGTACTTGAATGCCAGCATTTAATGTTCAAAATATGTCTTCTATTTGTATTATTTTTTTATCATTACTATCTAGCTCTTTAGCTCTTTTGCTTTTTGTGAATTTGTGTTAGGAGTTCCTTTTGTACTCCCACTATTAGATTTAAAAATAAGGGTACAGAATTCTGTGAACAAGAAATGGACGTCTAGAAAATGATAGGTGAGCTCTTCAAACCATATCCCAGTAGCTGAAAGAGAAAATACTTCAAAGGATAGAAAGTATCTCTTACTTGCATCCATAATTTACGAGCTTCAGCACAGGCTCTCAAGCTATCTTCGTACTCTTCAATAGAAGCTTCAACCACCGTTGCTATTGGCTACAAAATTGATCAGACAAACGATATCAGTCTTAATATGCAATAATCATGTACCAAAAATACAATATTATATAGCTCATACAAAACAGAGTTCATGAATTACTAGCATCATTTTTCAAGGATTTTTGAGAGATATGTAGACAAATATCAAGAAAAACTCTAAAATTAATTGAATTTACATCTTGAATATTTCTTAATATGTTAGTTGCAAACAAACAACATGACAGGAAATTTTCTATTTAGTAAAAATAATATCATGTTTCAAACAGACCATAGCATAGATTGAAATGAGTATGGAACTCGAGCACCAAAGTTTGCTTGTATTTTGAACTGAACTACCTAAAGCACAGCTATGCATGAAAGTCACTAATAATACTGTGTTAAATGCCAAATTGCACGAAAGCAATTAAAAATCCACTATTTTTGTTCAAAGCTCTTGTCATGGCAAATGAAACAAAATGAGATATCCATACGCAGAGCAAGGAAAAAAATAAATTGGTACGTATGCATTTGGGTAGCAGTCCAATGTCTCAGCATGATTTTCTGTCAAACTGATCTGACCTAGTTCTTTATGGCTCATACCTCCTGTCGAGTCTGGACTGGAAGAAAAAAGTAATCAGTTGAGAACTAATAGTTTCCTTAGATCTAGTATTGAATACCTCCTGCTGGAATAGCTATCTCTCGATAAAAGGCAGTGCTCTCTTCTGGTTCCATATTACAAAATCTAAATAGTAAAAAGTTTAGCTATCAAGTAAGATGGCAAACTATCTCAAATTGGGAGCTCTTCTGGTTCCATATTACAGAATCTAAATAGTAAAAAGTTTTGCTATCAAGTAAGATGGCAAAGTATCTCGAGCTGATGATAGATCATAGAAGACAGACAAACTGACCCAATTGAAATCTCAGGCAATGTTATATAAGAACCCTTATATACCTGAAACAAAAGTAGGAGTTTTGGTTTTAAAGGTTCCCTTAAATCTATGCTAGTGGACTTCAAATATGCTCTATAGTTGTCAATCAGGTCTAGCTCCGGTGTTTGGTAGGAATGGTTGTTATCCTCCCCACCTGAGTTCTATTCTCACTAGTGACATTTGGTATGGCCTTGAACCCTAAAGAATCCGGAATTTAGTTTCTCAGGAATATATTCCAAACAAAATTGTCAGTTGGATTTAATTCAGGTGGTTGAGGGAAGGTTTGTTATCCTACTCACTCAGATTCAATTCCCACAAGTCGCATGTTTGAGCTCTTAATGAGTATATTGTTGTAACAGCCTTGAACTTTGTGTTGTCAAAGCCTCAAACTTCTGCGAAATCAGGTCTACCCTGGATACCATCCTTGAAAAATGAGGGGAAATGCCCAGTAGGTTTCCCTGGGATGTGTATTTCACAGAAGAAAGTAAATAAGAATCCGGAATTTAGTTTCTCAGGAATATATTCCAAACAAAATTGTCAGTTGGATTTAATTCAGGTGGTTGAGGGAAGGTTTGTTATCCTACTCACTCAGATTCAATTCCCACAAGTCGCATGTTTGAGCTCTTAATGAGTATATTGTTGTAACAGCCTTGAACTTTGTGTTGTCAAAGCCTCAAACTTCTGCGAAATCAGGTCTACCCTGGATACCATCCTTGAAAAATGAGGGGAAATGCCCAGTAGGTTTCCCTGGGATGTGTATTTCACAGAAGAAAGTAAATAATAAAAATAAAAAAAGCTCGATAGTTATCATCACAAATCCCCCTTTATCATTAAAAATACTTGAATTTTTTTGTTTTAGTAAGACACAGTTCTGGGGGGAGGCATTTCTACATACCTTCCAAGTTCAATGACATAGGGACTATGACATGCCAGTTCTACCAGGTTCAAGAACCACCTTACAAGCTAACTGCATGGAGATTGAAGGGCCAACCAAAGACATGCAATGTAAAGTGGCTCTCTTGATTGGAAGGAGCCAGTAATTTCAGAACAATAAAACAAATATTTGGAATTTTGCACAAATAGTTTGTGCGCTCACCTGATCTAACCTCAAGGCAGGCCCTTTTGATTTTAATTATTGGTTGCTGCAGGTGTTTTTTGGTTTTCATTAAGAAATTAAAAATATTTTAAACGTAAAAAAAAAACAAACAAACAAACTTCGCCTGGCAAATTGCATAAACAGTACATATCTTCACCTAACCTGGGCTTCATAAGAAACCATGCTTTTTCAATTTATTACTTGCCGCAAAAGTTAAAAACATATCCAATACCATAAAATTCTATCCATATGTGAGAACCCAGACTAAGTCACTCAAGATTATTTTCTCCTGCCTAAATAAGTCTTCACGCTAGGAAAGACAAGCTGAAATGCCAAGCTTCCTACAGACTAAACAAAGCAACAAGTTTGGTCTAATGGTTAGACTAACGGTCATCAATAGGTCAACTTTACAGAACAATTTTATGACTGCACAAAGGATTTTGCAGGCCCAATGTTAGTTGTCTATCATAATAGGGTCCGCAGACCAGGATTACATTTAGCGTGGGAACTTCAATTATAGCATTTTCCTTCTCTACGTCAACATAATTGTATATCACAAGCATTATTTGTTCAAATAGATACTCCTGTAAATAGAAGAAACTCCAGCCTCCATACCTGGTTATTAGAAGGATTTACTGATGTCACAGTATTGCCACTTCCTTTCCATATTCCATTGCCGTAACATCCCAGGTTATGGGAATGTAAGCCAAGCCCCTTCAAAAACTGATATTCATTTCTTACAAAGTCTGCTCCCATGGTTCCAAGCTTAAACTTTCCAATGGATTAGACCAAAGTCTCTGCAGATTCTGCCCGTACACAGAATAAGACTAAGACCTAGTAGAACACCTGCAAATTCATAAATCACTATACAGAATCAGGACAAGCAAAACAGAAAACCCGAAATTCAATAAGTTCTCCTCAATTTGCTCCACAAATTACAGAAGACATGAAATTCGATAAGCTCTTCTAAATTTACTCCACAAATCTATAGGTTTGGGTTTTTACGATCCAAACTTTAGTGCACGCAAACTGAAGTTGAAATCCCTACAAAATTATTATCTATGGATGCAAATTTCCCTTAAGGTAAAGCCCAAGCACTTTCCCTTGGGTGAAAAGGATTCAATCTAACGGGTTGTAAATTGCACCTTCAAGCTTCTTGCTTGAACTCAAGAAAGCATTGGTTCACTCGACAGCGGACTATCCACTAAGGTTACATTCTTATTGTGGTATGCCCCGCATGGAAAAAAATTTAAGACTGGTTACAAATTTTGGGTAATATTGGTGGAATAGCTGCTCGTCAGACCGGGCACCTAAGCAAAAAGCAGCCTATTATTTTCAATGCAGTAGTTTAGGACATGTTTCTTAAGCAATTCTTATTAATAAAATAATTGAAAAATAATAAAACAAAAAACAAAATAAAAATAAAAATCTGTAGAGAAAATTGGTATGTTCCACATATAATACAAGAAGAATCAATAATCAGAGAAACCGTTGCTCTCTCCAAAAAAAGGCTCCAGCTTGGTACACTAGAATTAAAAGATGGGCAGACATCTCAACACTCTCGTTCTTCTGGTCTGAACAGCTGTTGTTATCCCTTTTTATCCTACACTACTATTTTCTGATAGTTTCAGGGATGGTATTAGTGTTTTAGAGAATTCCAAGATTTCTGATGGACTGATGGCTTGCCTTTAGGGAAAACCTGAGATCTCTATAAAGACATATTTATGATAGCATGATGTCACCTCTGTCGTGGACTTTTAGAGCTTTTGTCTAGGATCATATCAGATTTATAGTTTTGATTATTTTTATGTAAGATCACCCAAGGAGAGGATCTTGAAATATTTCTTCTCTAAGAAGAAAAATTGAATGTTAAAAAATGGCCAAAGCTTCAATAATTATTTGAGAAAGTCGAGCAGTTCTACATAAAGCAGGGCGTTGTGAGTAGTTAAATCAAAGCACTTTCAGTTCTGGAACTGGGATTCAAAGTCTTCAAAGACATGCTACCACATTAGTACTGCTAACAAAGTGCATCCGAGACCGCGTCGAAGCCTACAGATGCAGCATATCTCTGAAGAAAAATGTAAAATTACATCTAGTGATGATCGAAAGGGGTAAATGGAATAAATGAGAGACTAAGCATTTGGTACTAACAAGAGACATAGCGTGCGTGGAACATCTGTGTAAACATTTTGTTGTTGATAGACAAAAAGACGAATTTTATGCACAATAAATTCAGAAATTTTGGGGAAAATGTTGATGAAACCATACCTTCGAGGGGATGCAAATCTATCAGTTCACCCAGCTGAAGTATGGTTAGATATAAATGATTGGGATACAGACGATAAATGTTTAGATAGTGGGTATGTGGGGTGACATTTCTTTTGTTTTATTGGGGATTTGTTGATAGTGGCGTTACGTTATCAAATTTCTCCTGGAAACGACAACGACAACCTAACTGTGCCACGAAGATGCGTCTGTGTAACAAATCCAGATAATCTTTCAAGATTCCCAAAAAATGCAACTGAAATTCCCAATCAACAGGTCACGTTTGTTTCGGAGTACAGGCTAGAGTGATGGTATTAAATGAATGAACAACTTTATTTTAGTTCACCGCGTTATGGTGCAGCAAGGATTGTTAAAATGGACTTGTCATGCCATAAAGTTGGAGTTATAAATTCCACATACGAGGAAACAATAAAATAAAAAGAATATATATAAATAAAAGGATGGGCAAGGTACGATCCAGGTTCAGTGCGGGTGAGGATAAGAGAGCTGATTCGTCATTTGTTTATTTGTAAACCAGTATTGGGATTGAACATGGATTGATTACGACATTCCATATTCATTTAAGTTTTTATTTACTTTGAAATTATGAAACGATGTATGAATTATTTTTAATATTAAATTATAATAGTATAAAAATAAATAAACTAGCAAATTCGAGAAAAGTTTGGCATATTGAAAATCACTCAATATAAAAATTAGTAAACAAAATGTTATTCAAAACTAGAAGATAAAGAGAAACCACTTACATTATGCCAAATTTATAGATTCTATAACCTTTACAACATAGATTGCCTCTGAATCTTCAAATATGCTCTTCCCAGTTCCAATAGCAAATATTTGATCAAAAAGATGCTCTTTTTCAATAATGAACTGTCTGACTTATCAAAAGCTTATAATCTTTTACCACTTGCTCTTAAGGTGATTAGATTTTCCTTTGCTTGTCCTTGCTCAACTTATTTTTCGCATTTGGACTCCTTTGTGACATAAGAGGTTTATTCAAAGTTTTTTTGAAAATGACAAATTCAAAATTTACTATTGGATGAACTAATTTAAAGTAAAGATATGATATTCATAAATCTAGTCAGTGACATAACAACTTTACATGTTTGATAGGAGAGAAGTGGATCTTTTGTTGAGCATTGATTAAATAATTCCTTTATTCAACATGATATTCTGTGAGACTTGGCTATGTATTTGACCAGGCAGGGGCCTATAAATAAACACAAAAGGTTTTTTATGCTTCAGAAAGCAGGATCTATTCCCAAAAACTAGAAAAGGTTGCGAAGTGTACATTTGATGTTGAGATTGTTTCCTTCCACACAAGTTTAGTGCATATTTCTTTCTGCTCTCCTAGTTGTTTCTAACCATTTATCAATATTGAATTGTTTCACTTGATCAAAAGCTTCGAGTCTTTTACATTCTACCTGCACATAATTTGATTCTAAATGTGTTGATTTTTGCATTATTGTATTTCAAGGTCGAATGGAGGAGAAGGATTGGTATCATACATAAATTTCATAATTATTATTAAGCTACTCGGACAAAATGTATGATACATGAAAAAAATAAAACAAAAACAGAACTCTACATGTGCATTTTTGTACCTTCTCTGCTTCAACCAAATAATTTTCAATTTCTCCTTCTCATTGTTCAATCCACATTCTTTTTTGAAATTATGAAACAAGGGATGAATTATTTTTAATATTAAATTATAATGGTATAATAAAAAATAAATTACTAAAAAAATGGTTTCTAAGGTGATGCTACTTTAGGCATGATGAAGTTTCAATTCATATTTTTGTAAGTGAATGTGATTATGGTCATAGAGCTTTTAGAATGTAATGCTTGAAGAGTTTTTTAGTGGATCAACATAGTTGAGAATAATGCTTGATTTTAGACTTTTGTGATCCACACTGATTTTGATAAATTCTTTCGGATTAATCACAACATGAGTTTTTTGGTCGACGTTTCGAACCATCTAATGTGGTTCATCATCAGGACAAAGGTGAAAAAATTAGTCAGTCATGTTTAAATAGCAAGGATGCATTTGTTCCAGAGTTAGCCGTTAGGAACAGATGCATCCTTGCGATTTAAACATGATTGACTCATTTTTTCACCTTTGTCCTGATGATGAACCACATTAGATGGTTCGAAACGTCGACCAAAAAACTCATGTTGTGATTAATCCGAAAGAATTTATCAAAATAGTTGAGAATAGTTTGAATTTTACTACAAAATATCATAATCCATAAATTAAATTTATCTTATATTTATGTGAATGGTGTGAAAATATCAAGTCGGTTTGTCCTATAAAATTGGCATTTTATCTTCTCATAGCTTAATCTTCAAACTTAGTAATGTAGTTTCATCAAACCTACATCTTTTTTGAGTCATTTAAGACCATCACTAGGTCAACTATTTGGCAAGTGCAATGGTTTTCCTAGTTCACTTGACTTCTGCCAATTAGATAAGCCTCTTTATAATGATTGATTGGCATGTTATACAATGAAAGTAATATAGATATGATGTTTTAGTAGGTGAATCCCACTAAATGAGGATTTTTTCTAAAATCACTAGATTTCATTTGGTGTGTCCCCCTCCCTTCTCATGTGTTGTTGTTGCAAAGCAAATTTGTCAAAATATTATAAAGATAAGGTTTGAGGGTTTCTTGGTCCTGCGACGGGAGATTCGCAGTGGCCATCTATAACCGAGGGGTATAGGTCTCCCAAGTGACGATGTGTAATGGTTGGTTTGAGGATAGTTAGTTGTGATTGTTCTCGGTCCCATTGGGGCCCCTTTCAGGATCTATTTTTCACCTTTCGAGGATTGGATTGCCTCCTTTTTCGCATTTCTATTTGGTCAATCAGGCCTCGTCTTTTGCCTTATCAATTCAACATTTTTTCTTGCTCATGGAGAAGGGTGTTTTGGAAATACCATTAGGTGGGACACATGGCTGTCAAGAACAAACATCTAAAAATAAGGGCGTCATATGCTTGAACCATATACCATTACCACCTTCCTGCCCTCGGGCTCCCAAGACATAACTCTCCCGAGTTCCTAAAGCACTCAATGTTCATGGTAAGAAGTCAATGCTCATGCTAGGATGTGATATCAATACTCGTAAGGTTTCCAGCCTGTCGTCTCGGGCTCTTATGGGGAAGCTTTTCTACATTACTCTTTCAAAGGACCAAATTCAACCTTTAGTGTCAACTCACTGGAAGCCCTTTCTTGGCCACTATTCGACCATTAGTTTACTCATGAACAACTGGTTACACTTCCACTTTTTGGGCGAAGAGGATGTGTCGTTGGTTCTCTAGCAAGCCTGGGTTATTGGGTGAGGTTACTTATGGCTTCAAAGGTGGCATGTAAGGTTTTCCAATCACAAAGAAACCCAAATCCCAATATCTCTAGGTAAATTTGGTTAGCTTCTCACTCAAATTATGGACTCAGCAAATTGTTAGTTAGATTCGTCGTTGGGTCTCCCGGCTAAAATTGAAATTACTCTTAGGGATACATCCTTCTGTCAGAGGTTGGACTTTTAGAAGGTTCCATTCATATGCACTCAATGCAAACAAATAGGTCACCTCAAAGTGTCTCGTGTTTCTGATGTTGTTTGTCGTTCCTATGACCCCAGCATAGTGGACAAGTCTCAATATTTCCCCATCGCATCTCCCCTTTGATTCATGGTGGCGAGGGTCTCGAGGTGGACTCCATCCAGTGGTTTGGGCTTACATGTGATTCCCCTTCTGGCATCGAATGATGTGTTTCCTCGTGTCTCTCTAGATATCAAAGCTACTCATCATGTTATCCTTGTTGCCACTATGAGTTTGGGCAATATGCCCCATCCTCCTTCAGTCCCTCCTTATGTGGATGGAATCACTCCTTTTAAATATGTGAGGACCATGGTCCCTCTAGATGGCTTAAAGTACTCCTCCCGGGACTCTATTATCGGTGTGCCTCCCACTCGTCACTCACCTAGATTTTCTTCAGACATATTTGTTGCTATCTTCGGTAAGATTATCAATTCTCTTTTTGTGGAATACATTCATTTGTTAGACTACTTAGTTGTAATGTCCTCCTCCCATGTCTACCCAAGTAACCGGCCAACTAGGGTAAACACGTGACAAGAGGCTACTATGATTGGATTCAACCTCCTAGGTGACCTTAAGGAAATGGAATTGACGGAAACACATCATGCATACCTTCCACATCATCAACGGGACTCCTAAGAACCATCCCAACCTTTCTGGTAACCAGCCCTTGGGTCCCAATGAGGTTTTAGACCACTTGACCCCCGGACGCTCCCATGATATGGACTTGACAGCGTCCAGGAGGCTCTAGACACTCTCATGATAAGGTATGCCAGCATCCAGGGACTATTTTACTCAGTGTTGTGTTAGATTCCCCGAGATTTGAGCCACTTTTCAGGCCCAGAGCCCAAGTCACTACCCAGAATTGAATGACATCTTCAGAATAGAAATTTAACAAGGAAACAATGATGCAAATGCAAATACTTGAACAAACCCTTAAACGGACCCCTACTAGCCATGACAAGCATTTCGTCAAACATATCACAAATATGTAATCTACATGTGTAAACAACATATTTAAGCATAGGGGTCTCATACTTATCTGAGAATCGTTATGAAGCATTGTTCCCTTATATCATTTGTTGCATTATCATTTATTAGGTCATAGATACATTGTTCATTCATTTACAAGTAAAAACATGATGAGAGCCATACATAGCCACTGTCATAAAACACATACATAACCAGCATAATAGCAATAGAAATACCAAGGAAATCACAGCCATATGATCCACATATAAACCAGTATAATACTCATAGAATTACAAGGAGAAATAACCTCATATTGATGATGCAAAATCCAAACCCGGGATGGGACTACCACGTTCCACCCGACCATAGAATGGTTGAGCAAAATCTCTCTTCAGTCATTCACCCCCGTGCCATATTCCAAGCATGAATGTGGGACTCAAACCAAAAGAGCCAACCAGGGCATCCCGAGGCTAAATCACCTCACCCTCATCAATAGAAACCATGCTTTACCATAATCCATCCTGGATCACTAGGCCAACACAATAAACATGTAATAACAGGCTTTACCATGATCTCCACCTGATCACTAGGCCAAACAAGCATGGATGCCACTAGATTTCTCCACCCACACCGTGAAGAATTTTCTTGTCTCCTAATCTCTCAAGCTTTACTGCAATCCACACTGGATAACTAGGCCCTAAACCGATACCCACTCTCCAGGCTTTAATGCATATCCCAACACGAGATTACCAGGCCCTACAGAGAGAAATCCACCTCTTGGCTTTACCATATATCCTACCAATCACAACAAAGATTCCTAGGCCCACCGAGGCAACACAAAATCCAGCTTTACCACAACCCACGATCTAGTTTAAGGGTTACTAGGCCATGTGTTATATCATTCGAAGATCCATTTCACTCAGCATTGAATCCATCTAGCAATCCATCTCAACCAAAACATGAGAACCCCATCACACCATGGTTATCCGGGAATGGAAAGGCTAGGCTGGAAACATTATCACACCTAGAAAAACCTATGCCATAACAGCAAAATAACAACATGAAATACCATGCATGCCAAATATAGCAAGGAAAATACACATGCAAATCAATACCTGCAAAGAATATTATTGTCATTGTTTGATCCTGCTCTTCCTTGCTTGCTCCTTCCTTCCTTTTGCCTTCTTTGCCTTTCTTGATCCAATTGAAAAATGCTCCAAGAAAAATCTAAGTGTCTAAGAGTGTGTGTGTGTGAGAAAGAGAGAGAGAGAATAATGAGAGAGCTCCAAAACTGAACTGACAAAAGGTACCGACTGATCCTCATAAGCCTTTTTATCAATTAGGCCTCTATTTTCTTCATTTTCCATTATTTTCATTCATTTTCCTCCTCACATGCAACTGGTGACCTTTCACCTTCATTTTCTCCTAATTTCCATTATTTTCATAAATAAATGTGTCAAAAATGTCATTTTTCCTTTCCAAAGCCTTAGCCATTGCCTTTGTCAATTTCCTTAGCCATAATAAACCAAATGAACACCCACTAGGATGTTTTGCCCAACATTCAGCTTGGAATAAGTGTCTCATCAACCGTGGTTATTATTTTTGCCTTTATTAACTTTTATTACATGGAATTTTCACCATGGATGTTACATTAGCTATAAATTCTTTTGTGCCTTCTTGGAAAGCCTCCTGTGCATATTCTGATTTTAATATCTCGGACTCCTACTTGGAGAACTTTATGTCCTTAAAAGATAATTCAAAACCTTCCACTAACCCTTTATCCTTCGACTCTGTATGCATTAACCCTCTCCTTTGCTAGTATGGATTTCCTCGATCCTCATTGTTCCAATATGACATCCTAAGACCCTTAGATCCCCCCTCGGATAGAAATCTTAGCTAGCCGACCGACTCCACAAATATTATTTTCGTTGTCCAGTCTGAGGGTTCTCCTATAAATGACCCTCTCATTCTGGACCCCTTGGATAAGTCATCCCTCTATCTATCCTCCATTTATACCTTCCCTTCCCCAAATCCTCGTGCTCATGTCCATAATGAGCCTCTATAGTCCATTAATAATGTCACTATCAAAAAGAAAAGGCAAAACAAAAAAGAGATTTCTTACAAGGGGTCCATCCAGGGTGGCCTCTTCTCAGAGAATATGAGCTTTTCTGATTCTAAATGGACCCTTTGCAGATGCCCTTCAACAAGGTTTCCTCATGATTCTTATGTCCCTAAATATTTGTGGAGTTGGAGGACCTCCCAAAAAATGTGCTCTTCTTCATTTGAGTGTCTCCCAACATCCCTCAGTTATCTTCTTTTAGGAAACCATGGTCCCTAGCGAAAAGGCGAGGGAGGAACTTCTTAAAGTCTGTCGAGACTGGTGCAATTGCTCGATAGATATCATGGGTCGCTTTCGAGGGCTCATTGTCTTGTGGAATCCCAAAGATGCATCCCTAAACCCTTTGTCCTCTAAGTCGTGTATTATATTGGAAGGTCGTCTTAAACGTTTGTCTTGCTCGATCATTTTCGTAAATTTTTATGGACCTTATGAGGAAAAAGAGGTCTTTTGGAGTCTCTTACATTACGGTGGTCTACTTTTGGAACACTCCCTTATCCTTACTGGGGATCTTAACTTTACCACCTCCTCTAGTGAGGTTTGGGGAGATATTTCCAAACATGATCCCTTCGCTCCTTTCATTTCCCAACTCAGTGATGACTCATATCTCATTTATATTTGTCCTTTTCCCATAGTTGCAACCTAGAAAAATGGGAGGTTAGGTAATAAGGGAATTTCCAAGTGATTAGATCGATTCCTGATAGTAGATTCCTTGGTTGTTGTTTTAGGAACATACCTTGCTTGGATCAGGCCTAAGGTCATCTCTGACCACTTCCCCATTTTCCTCCAGTTGGAATTTAACCTCTCTCCCTATAAATACCCTTTAAAATTCAACCACTCTTGGATTAATGAGTATTCCTCCATATATTTGATAAACTCTTGCTAGAAACATATCCTAGTGGATCCATCAATGTCTGTGACGGATCCTTGGACATATAAAACAAAAGAACTGAAAAGATGTGTCAAATGATAGGCTACAGACCATATTCTTGATCAAAGAAGGGAGTTTGAAGAAATTGAATCTAATTTTATTTCCTCTCAAGATGCTTGTTATGAAACCAGCTCACAAATAGATATAAAAGATAGATCAACACCTTAGAAATAAGCCTCTTCGAGGGGGCAACCTCCTTTACATTACACAAATGAACAATTCTTCATTGATACAAATGACAAGACCTCCTTTCTATATATAGGAGTCTAAGGGGTCATAATATAATCAGAGCCGACATAACAATAATAATGTAAAGGCACAATAATAACAATAGTGGGCTTCTATGGGGCACAATAGTAACAATATGGGGACTACATGGGTACAACTATATAATAAGGGGGTTGTACTAATAACAATAAGGGGTTACACTAGTAGTATAGGGGCCTAACATGCCCCTCTCCTTCAAAAAGTGTTGTCCTCAACGCTTGAGTAGTTCTTGATGCTTCTGTATAAAATTCTTCTCCTCCCATGTGGAATCTTCAGTGGGTAAGTTCTTCCACTTGATGAGATACTCTAAAATTGATTGATTTCATAGCTGTCGGGTTCTTGTTTTTGTGACTGCTCCAGGTTCCAATATGATTTTTCCTTCCTCTTCAAGTTCTCACAATATTGTTTGAATTGGGATCTTCTGCAACTTTTGAATGAGTGGCCACACTTCTTCGTCCCTCTTCCATTCATCCCTTGCTTCGTTTATCCAATCTCGTTGGATAATAGAAATAGCACAAAACAATGCTTCCACATCCTCATCCTTTCTTGAGAGTGCATCTGCAACAAAAATTTTCTTCCCTTTTCTGTAGATGATGTCAAAGTCATAACCCAACATATTTGTGACCCATTGTTTATGTTCTTCTAAAGATAATATTTGTTCTAAAAAGTATTTAAGACTATCATGATCCATTTTTACCTTGAAGTGTCTTCACATTGGGTAAGGTCACCATTTCTTAAGTGCATGTAATATTGCCGACATTTCCTTCTCATAAATAGATTTCTTGAGATATAGCCGTAAAATTACCCAATCACCTACATCAAAACTTTTTTCACTGCAACGTTGATCTACCTGGTGTTTCATTCAATTCTGCACCAAAGTGGCGTTATCCTTTAAAAGTTGGAGAGCTTGTTGTTGATGCTCAATCTGATCTTTCACTGCTTGAACCTTTTTCTTCTTGATATGTTCTTCTGTCTTGAGAGTTTGAGGAGTGGTAATTTCTTCCAATGCTTTACAAGATATGGTCGGATTCATTTCTTGATGCTCAATGTGATCTTTCACTTCTCGAACATTTTTCTTCTTGATATGTCCTTCTATCTTGATAGTTTGAGGAGGTTAATTCCGGCCAATGCGTTACAAGATATGGCTGGATTCATTTCTTCTTTCTTGATGCGATCTTTCACTTCTTGAACCTTTTTCTTCTTGATATATCCTTCTATCTTGAGAGTTTGAGGAGTGGTAATTCTTGCCAATGCTTTACAAGATATGGTCGGATTCATTTCTTCTTTCTATGGGGTTGGGTCCTAGCGTATATCCTCTTCTTTTGATGTTTCTTGATCCTTTTCTTCCTCCTCTTCATACTCTATGTAAAATAATTTCTTCTTAGCACACTTATGACCTTTAGTGCATTTGCTATCACAATTGTAACAAAGCCCTTTTTCTCTTTTTTCTTCCAATTGTTGTGGTGTAAACATTGTAGGTTGTGGAAGGCTAGGAGAAGAAACAGTTCCATAATTATAGTCGTGAGTGGTGGGATTCCTTGTTTCCATAATTTCGCTTTCAATTTTTTTTACCCACCTGAATGCATTCTCCAATGAATTAGTTTCCCAAAGACGAACCTCATGTTGAATGTTATCCTTTATAGTACCTATGAAGACATCAATCCTTTGCTTCTCTGGAATATCATTTACCATTATATTCAATTTTTGAAAGTCCTCAATGTGCTCCACCATTGAACACTTTTGTTTGAGATTTATCAATTGGCTAAATAAGGTGTTTCGCTTTGTATCCTCATAATGTGCTATCATTTCCTCCGTGAAAATTGACCACATAACAAGTGGTTTACGAGAACAAATCCCTTTATACCATAAAAATTGATCTGGTTCTAAATATGAAGATGCAATACGTACCTTTTGTAACAGTTGCACCTCATGTAGATCAAAATATTGCTCCATCTGTAGTATCCAATTTACCGGATCCTTTCCATCAAACTTCCTCATATTGCCTTTTCTTGATTTTAGGAGCTCGATCTTGAAACGACTATAACTCTGTAATTTTGGCTCTTCTAGTTCTGAAATTGCGACCTGAAGTAGCCCTCTGCGTCCTCTTTCCAATGCCACCAGTCTGATCAAAATTGGATTCTCCAAGAAAGAGTTATGCACAATCTCCCAAGATGACTTGATTATATACCTTTTCAGAAGAGTGAACTTGTATGAAGTGCCACGTGTCACTGTTTTGACCTTTGGATCTGAAAAATATACACAGGAAACTAAAGTCCATCCTCTTTTTGTAACTTCTTACTAAATTTCAATCTGATTCTCAGAGAGACAGTTATGACGATTTTCCCAAGGTGACCTGTTTGGAATGTAATTCGGGGGTCTGCAAAAACCCTAACTTCCTCAGACTATATCTCTGAAACTATAGCGAGACAAGATTTGAAATTCGGAGCCGAGGTTCAGACCGATTTCTTCTCAAATGGGTTTTTGGTTTAGCTTCTAAAACTTCGTAGCAAAACATTTATAGCGAAAATCCCATGATGACCTATTTTAGTTGAAATTCTAGATCTTGCAAAAACCCTAAATTCCTAAGATCATATCTCCGAAAATATAGTGAGACAAGCTTTGAAATTCAGACCCAAGGTTTAACGCGAGTTCGTCTCAAATGGGTTTTTTTTCGCTCCTGAAACGTTGCAGAAACCCTAGAATCCAAAGCTCTTATACCAAATGTTATGAAACCAACTCACAAAAAGATAGAAAAGATAGATCAACACCTTAGAAATAAGCCTCTTCGAGGGGGAAACCTCCTTTACATTACACAAATGAATAATTCTTAGATGATACAAATGAAAAGACCTCCTTTCTATATATAAGAGTCTAAGGGGTCATAATATAATCAGAGCTGACATAACAATAATAATGTAAGGGCACAATAATAACAATAGTGGGCTTCTATGGGGCACAATAACAACAATATGGGGACTACATGGGCACAACAATATAATAAGGGGGTTGTACTAATAACAATAAGGGGTTACACTAGTAGTATAGGGGCCTAACAATGCTTTTATATCCTCATGTTTTCGAGATGTAATTAAAGGAAATATTTGCACCCTAGCTGAAAGGAAAGATCAACTTCTTAAAGCCAAAAAGCAAAGGTGGTGTTTAAAAAGCGAGGCTATTTAGGTGAGGGAAAGGGATGGAAACACTAGATTTTTCCATAGGTTTGTTGCCCATAGGAGGAATAAAACTTTTATATGGGACTTACAATATGATACAATTACCTCTCATTGCCACCAATAGGATTTGGAAAAGTCAACCCTTTCTCATTTTACTCGTATATATAGGGATCTTGGTGGCAACAAGATTCAGGACCAGTTCCAAGTTATTCAACATTTTCCTCGACTCTTCTCTGAGGAATATTCTGCAAGTCTCGGGGGGTTTATTTCACTAGATGAGATTAAAAGTTTCCTTCACTCTTTTGCAAAGGACAAGAGTCCTAGCCCTGATGGTTGGAAAATTGAACTGTTCTTGGAATTATTTGACCTTTTCGGGAATGATATATTACAGGTGATGGAAGAGGCCAAGAGACTGGAGAGGGTGTCTCAACCAATCAATGCTACATTCATTGCTCTTATCCCTAAATTCTCAAAATGTTATGGTTCCAGCTAAAAATAACACAAAAACATAAGAAGAATAAAGATCAATGATTAGATATTATTCCACTTCGAGGGGGATACCTCCTTTACATCACACAAATGAACAATTATTGGATGATTTAAATGGCAAAACCTCATTGGTATATAAGAGTCTAAGGGGTTAAAATATAAT
This sequence comes from Pinus tabuliformis, assembly GCA_031772625.1. Taxonomy (NCBI): domain Eukaryota; kingdom Viridiplantae; phylum Streptophyta; class Pinopsida; order Pinales; family Pinaceae; genus Pinus; species Pinus tabuliformis. The sequence goes on along the minus strand of CM062817.1, from coordinate 1,613,780,891 downwards.
TAGGGCCTACATAACAATAATAATGTATGGGCACAACAACAACAATAATGGGATTCTATGGGGTGCAACAATAACAATATGGGGGCTACACTAGTATTATAGGGATCTGACATGCCCCCTCCTTCAAAAAAGTGTTGTCCTCAATGCTTGAGTAGTTTTGGATGCTTCTGAATAAAATACTCATCCTCCCATGTGGAGTATTCAACAGGAAATTTCTTTTACTTAATGAGATACTCTGAAATTGATTTGTTTCGTAGTTATGAGATTCTTGTTTCTATGATTGCTTCAAGCTCCAATATGATTTTTCCTTCCTCATCAAGTTCTAGCAATATAGTTTGAACTGGAAGCTTTTCACCTGTGAGCTTCTTTATGCATGAAACATGGAAAACTAGGTGTACTCGTGGAGATGCAGGCAACTCCAATTGTATGCCATAGTACCAATCTTTTGCAACACCTTGTAAGGGCCATAGTACTTGGGTGATAATTTATTATCCTTCTTAGCTTACTTGAGGGACATTTTTTTGTATGGTTGTAGTCATAAAAATACCCAATCACCCACATCAAACTTCTTTCAATGTGATGTTGATCTACCTTTTGTTTCATTTGGTTCTGCACCATATTCGAGTTATCCTTTAGGAGTTGAATAATTTCTTGTTGATGCTTGATGTGATCTTCCACTGCTTGAACCTTAGAGTTGTCTCTTAAAGACGTTGTGATGGATGGTGGATGATATCCATAAAGCGCCATAAATGGGGTCATTTTTATTGCAGTGTGGAAGGAAGTGTTATACCACCATTTTACCATGGGTAACCACTTGATCCATTGTGTTTGCTTATCATATACAAAGCAATGAAGATATCCTTCAAAACATTTGTTCACTATCTCAGTTTTCCCATCCGATTGAGGATGATAAGATGAGTTATGAGCTAATTGAGTACCAATACAAGCAAATAGTTTTGTCCAAAAACTTCCAGTGAAAATGGGATCCCTATCACTTACAATAATCTTTGGGTTTCCATGTAGCTTTTTAATTATTTCCATAAATTTAGTAGCGACTATACTAGCTTTGAAAGGATGAGATATTGCACAAAAGTGTGCATACTTGGTAAGTTTATCAACTACAAACCATGATGACACTCTTTCTTTCAAACTTGGGTAAACCTGTGATAATATTCATTGAGACCTCTTCCCAATGTTGACTTGGAATGTTTAATGGTTGTAAAAGACTTGGGGTCTTAAGTGTTTCAACTTTATTTTGTTGGCAAAACAAACCTCCTGCCAAAAAATTATGAACATCATATTTAAGTCCATCCCAAAAAAATTCCTTCTTGACCCCATGGTAAGTTTTTAAAAATCCCAAGTGCCCTCCTATAGGAGAGGTGTGCAATTCCAAAATAACCTTCTATTTAATTTGGGAGTTCTTACATAGATATAAGTGATCTTTGTACCACAGTGAATCATTTTTCCAAATAAATGAATCAGATGCATTGGGATCTTGTTGCAAATTTTGAATGAGTGTCCATACCTCTTCATCATTCTTCCATTCCTCCTTTACTTCAGTTATCCAATCAAGATGTATAATAGAAATGGCATAGAGAAATGCTTCCACATCATCATTCCTTCTTGAGAGTGCATCTGCAACAACATTTTGCTTCCATTTTTATAGATTTTTCAAAGTCATAACCCAACATCTTTGTGACTCATTTTTGTTGCTTTTCTGAAGATAATCATTGTTCCAAGTAGTATTTAAGACTGTCATGATCTATTTTTACCTTGAAGTGTCTTCCCATTAGGTAAGGGCGTCATTTCTTTAGTGCATGTAGTATTGCCAACATTTCCTTCTCATAAATAGGTTTCTGTAAATATTTTCCCCTAATTGGGTGAATTTCAAAAGCAATGGTTCTTCCTTATTGCATTAAAACAACTCCAATGGCATTTCCTGAGGCATCACATTCCAAAATAAAGCTTCCTGTGAAGTTTGGTGTAGCTAATACCAGAGCTCGACACATTGCCCCTTAAGATATTCAAAGGCCTTAGTTTCTTCTGGAGTCCCAAAATAGGTATCTTTCTTCAATAATGTTGTTAGAGGTGTTGCTATCTTCCCATAATTCTTAACAAAATTTATGATAATCCCCGTTAACCCGAGAAATCCTCAAATATGCCTTAAGGTTGTGGGGATTTTCCGTTCCTTGATGGTTTTAATTTTGTTAGGGTCTACCTTAACACCATTATGGGATAAAATATAACCCAAATATTCCACTTCTTGTGCTCCAAAGAAACATTTGGAGGATTTTGCATACAATTGTTTCTCCTCCAATAGTTTGAGCACCCTATTAACATGTCGAACATGATCTTTCCAATACTTGCTATAGATTAGTATATCATCAGAAAAATACTAACACAAATTTTCTAAGGAATGGTTTGAAATTGGAATTCATAAAACCTTGAAATGTGGAAGGTGCATTAGTAAAGCCAAAAGGCATGACCAAACATTCATAATGACCTTCATGAGTTCTAAATGTTGTTTTCAGAATGTATTTTTTCTTCATTCTAATTTGATGATATCCTGAACGAAGATCCAACTTTGTGAAGTAAATTGATCCATGCAGTCCATCCAACAATTCATCAACGATGGGAATGGGAAACTTATCTTTTATAGTGATCTTGTTGAGCTCTCTATAATCCAAACACATACGCAATGATCCATCCTTCTTGTGCACCAATGCTACTGGGGAAGATAAATAATTTTGGTTAGGTTGAGTTATACCTGCCTCTAGTATTTCTGCAACCATACGTTCAATTTCACTCTTCTGAGCATAAGGATATCTATAAGGTCTAATGTTTGGGGAACACTTCCTGGAATCAAGTGAATAGAATTATCATGATTGTGAATAGGTGGGAAAGTGTTGGGAGTCTCAAATACCTTGGAATGATTGTCAAGGAATCTTTGGAGATTTGGATAAATGGATCACTTAAACATTTGAACATCTAGTGAACATAATTATGCAATAACCCCTCATTATTCCTTCTTCAAAAACTTTTTCATGCCATTAGAGTTGATTTTCTTTTGAGGTTTCCCTATGATACTCCTTAATTCAATTTCCTATCTTTTTGAGAAAAATTTCAAGAAAAGTTCTTGAAATTTTAAGACTATCATCCTCAAAGATTGTAACCATTGGACTCCTAATGCAACATCTGCACCACCCATTAGAATGGAAATAATTTGACTATTCAATACACGTTCCCCCATGGTTAGATTGATATTATGGTACTTCCCTGAGAAATTTATGGTTCCTCCATTTGCAACCATCACTTGACACTCTGGTGCTGGGTATAGAAACAATTCAAATCCTTGGCTATCTTACAATGAAAAATATTATGAGTACCATATGAATCAATCAACACTATTACCTTTTTCTTCTTGATATATCCTTCTACCTTGAGAGTTTGAGTAGTAATTCTTGCCAATGCATTACAAGATATGGTCAGATTCATTTCATCTTTTTTGAGCCCTAGGGCTTGGTTCCTAGTGTATAAATTCTTATTTTGATGTTTCTTGTTTTGTTTCTTCCTCCTCTTCACAATCCATGTAAAATAATTTATTCTCGGCACATTTATGACCTTTAGTGTATTTTCTATCACAATTGTAACAAAGCCCTTTTGCTATTTTTTCCTTCAGTTGTTGTGGTATCAACCCTGTAGGTTGTGGGAAACTAAGAGTGACAACACTTCCATCTTTATAGTTGTGAATGGTAGACCTCCTTGTTGCCATAATTTCTCTTTCATCCTTTTTTGCCACCTTAAATGCATTCTCCAATGACTTAGGTTCCCAAAGGCAAAACTCATGTTGGATGTTATCCTTTAAAGTCCTTATCAAGACATAAATTAGATGCTTCTCTAGAATATCAGTTGCCTTGATATTCAATATTTGGAAGTCCTCAATGTGCTCCCCTACTGAACCATTTTGTTTGAGATTTATCATTTGGCTAAAGAATGTATTGCTCTTTCTATCCTCATAATGTGTTATCAATTCCTCCGTAAAATTTTTACAAGTGACTAGTGCTTTATGAGAACAAAGCCATCGATACCATACAAATTGGTTGTGTTCTAAATATAAAGGTGCAATGTGCACTGTTTTTGTGTGTTGCACATCGTGTAGACCAAAGAATTACTTCATCTATAGTAACCATGTTACCAAATCCTTTCCATCAAACTTCCTCATATCGATCGTTAGAGTGTGGTTAATCTTCAACCCACTATTGGAGTCTCTAAAATCATAATTCATATTCCTTTTATCCTCATCCTTATTTTCATAGAATACCTTGTCACCACTAGGAAGCCTTTCTTGCAATGACTTTGTCAAACCTTCCATCTTGACATTCATCACTGCTTCCATGTCTGCTTTTAACCATCCTTCAAAACTCCCATTGCCCCTTTTATTGCTACTTCTATACCATCTAAATCATTTTTAATTGCTCTCATGAGAGTGAAATTTTTTGCACTTGGTCTCGTAATTTTGATATATCATGTTGCATTTCTTCCTCTTCTTCATGCGCCATAGTATTGCTTTTTTTGGCTTACTAGGTGTATCCATTTCTTTGTTGTGAGAAATATTGGAACCAAATAATGATATATATGCTTAATTATGCCCTTTGAATAACTTCAAACTTATTTGTCAAACAAAACAAAACAAGACAAAACAAACAAACAAACAAACAAACCCTTTTTCTTGCTTTTTGGATCTTGATCTTTAAACTATTGTATTTCCATCATTACATCCTCCCAAGATATGAAAATATGTCATGAGGTATCTTTTTGTGTCCTCTTTCCAACCCCACAAGTTAGACTGAAATTGGATTCTTTAAGGGAAAGTTATACCAAATCTCCTACAATGACTTGATTATGGACTGGTTCAATATAGCGAACTTGTATGGAATTCCACGTGTCGTTGTTTTGGCCTTGAAACTCATCCCCAAGAAACTAAATTTTGTGCACTCTCAGCCACTTTTTACGGAATTCAAATCCAATAAACGAAGAGAAAGTTATGACGATTTTCCCTAGGTCACCTATTTGAGACTGAATTCTAGAGCATGCAGAAACCCTCAATTCCTTGGACCATATCTTTGAAAATATAGCAAACAAATATCTAAAAATTTTACATTAAGTTCAACAAGATTTTGACTCCATGGGATAAATTTTTTAGCTTTTGAATCCTCGCAGTAAAAATAATTTATAGCGAAAAATTCTGAGATGACCTGTTTGAAGTAGAAAAACCGTAGGATCCAAAGCTCTAACAACAATAGTTATGTTTTCAATTGAAAATAACACAAAAATAGAAGAATATATAGATCAACGACTATATATTAATCCCCTTCGAGGGGGAAACCTCATTTACATCACATAAATGAACAATTCTTCGATGATTCAAATGACAAGACCTCCTTGGTATATATAGGAGTTTAATTGGTGCTACATAACAATACTAATGTAAGGGGACAACAATAACAATAGTGGGCTTCTATGGGGCACACCAAGAAAAATATGGGGGATACACTCGTATTATAGGGACTTAACACAAAACCCCTCACTTTTAATGACTTTTGGCCAATATCTTTATGTAACTTGACATACAAAGTCATTGCTAAAGTCATTTCCAACATACTAAAAAAATTACTCTCCTCAGTTGTATCTCCTGAACGATTTGGCTTCCTCCCTGGTCATACAATCCATGACCACAGATTCCATCAAGAGGCCCTTCATTTAATCGAGACAAAAAAGCGTAGTACAATGATCCTCAAAATGGACCTGGTCAAAGCGTATGACAGGGTGAATTGGGAATTTCTCAAGCTGTTGCTCATACATACAAGTCTGGATCTTAAGGTTACCAATTAGATCATGGGATGCATTTCATCTGCTAATTTTGTTGTCTTGTTCAATGGTACCCTTATCGCTTTTTTCATTTTTTCTAGAGGCATACGTTAAGGTTGTCCCTTATCCCCCATTTTATTTCTTCTTATAATTGAAGGTTTTAGCATGATGACATCCAAGGCAAAATGTGATGGTATAATTAATGGGGTCAAAGTTTCTAGGTTTCTTTATCTAACACATCTACTCTTTGTAAATGATGTTTTGATTTTTTGGGATGGTTTTGTTTCTAAATGGGTACATTTTCATCATATTTTCATTACTTTATGTTCTGCGACTAGTATGGAGATTAGCATACATAAATCATTTTTTATCCAGAACAATATAGAGGGGCAGACCATAGATTCCATCACTTCATTTCTTCCATTTTAGATGGCTCCTTTAGACATTAGCCTGGTCTATTTGGGTTACCGTAAGTTGCTAGTAATTTAAAGACTGGTCATTACTTATCACAAAGATTAAAGATAGGATCAATAATTGGTGCTATAGGTGGCTCTCTCTGGGTGGTTCAATGACATTGGTCAAATCTGTTTTAGAAAGTATATCGGTTTATTACCTTAATCTCTCAAAGATTACCAAATCAACCATTAGGAGGATTCGTCAGTGTATGTTTAAATTTTTCTTCTCCGGTAAGAAGATTAGCGTTGGTTTTCATCTGGCCAAATGGGAATTTATCTCCTAGCCAAAGGTCTTTAGGGGTTGGGGATTTAAAAACCTTCATTGATTTGGCCTTGCTCTTGTTGTGAAAATCTTTTGGAGGGATGTTATGGGTACTGACATTTGGATTCAGAATATTTATGATAAATATATTCATAACAAGTTTTTCTGAAGTGGTTGAGGTCCTTTCATGTACATAAATCTCCTTTGGGTTCGATTACTTTAAGGGGTCTTATGGAGGATTTCCCCTGGATTGCCAAATGGATTGCCTGGAAGGTGGGCAATGGGAATAGTGTAATCTTCGGAAAGGACCCTTTTATTGGGGGGAATATTTACTATCATCTCTCGAGAGAGCTTATTTCTAATCTCGATGCCCCTGGCATATCCTGGCTTTACCATGCCTCTTCCTCTAGCTCTCCAGCTATATCTCCTTGTTGGTGGAAAAGTTCTCATGTTTTGGGTTTGCAGGGCTCCCTTGTTGTCGAATGGGACACTTTTATAAAAAAAACTCACGTTTAGTAGACTTTATTTCAAGAATGAAGAAGGTTCTATTGTTTGGAGCTAGAACAATTCTATGGGGCAGGTCACTTCCAATCAGGCCTATGCTCCCATTTATGCCTTCTCTCATGGCGTTAAGGACATCTAGTGACACAAGAATATCTAGACATGGACCTTACCACTAAAACTCAGATATTTTTTATGGATTGCCTTGGAGAAGCATATACTCACATGGGATAACTTGTCTTGCAGGGGGCTTCACGGGTCCTAATGTTTGTTGACTTTGTCTAAGAGGGCCTGAATCGGTAGCTCACTTTTTCTCGATTGTACCTTTTATACTGATCTCTTTTATGATGTTTTAGCTTCTCTCAGTATACAGGTTGATGGTCTACATCCTTCCTTTGAGTCTTGCCACCACTGGTGGGATGTTAAGATGGGAATTTACAAATATTTGCCTCTATTCATTGCTTGGGGCATATGGAAGGTCCATAAAAATCTTATCTTTGAAAATCATCTTATCTCTTAGCTAGTTATACTTGCACAAATCCTTGGCTTCTTTAGAGACCTTGAAATCTCATAAGTTAAAATTCGGTGAGTATTTTTGTTTTCCTATGAGCCCTCAGTCTTGTAATATTAGATTTTTTATGGTGCAACACAAGAATGTATGTGTGCTGAGGGTGCATCTTTATGCTGCTAGGGGGTTCTCTCCTTCCATATAAGGCTAAACCTGGGGTTTGGCACAAACACCAAGGCAAAGATTGTTGCATGTTGGGCGCTCCTGTTTTTGCCTTTCATTGTGAAATTGACTCTTTGTAGTTATATGGGCACTCAAAGTGCATCACAGATTGGTTAGCTGGGAGACAATATATTAAGGTTTTAAATTTGATATACTAGCAAGACAGGATCACAAATATGAAGGAAAAAATAGTATTCCTCTCTTTCCAACATGTTCACAGGGAATGGAACAATCTATCAAATTTCCTATCTAAGAAGGCCTTATATGTGGAAGAAGGCTCCATCATTTTTGAAGAAAGACAAGGCAACTTATTATTGAGATGTGGGAGAATACATCTTTCCATGGGTCAAGAACTTCTAGTGGAGTAACCATGTCTTGTTTTTTGTTACAAGTCTATAAATGTTGCATTACTTCTGTCTACTCTTCGGGGCATCTTCGGATCATCTATGCATGTCATATTTTCTAGTATCACTATAACATTTAACTTGTATCTAGATATCTTAGTGAATATTTGCTACTCTCTTTTATTTATCTATATATCCCTTTTTGTATACAACTGATGTTGATGGTTCTTTTAGACAACCTGTACATGCTACATCCTTATATAATAACTTGCTCTCCATGCATGAAAAGTATTGCTAAGTAGTTGGCCATGTACTCCTTTTTTATGAATAGAAAAGGATGATTTTTCCTTTTTGAAAAAAAAAACAAAAACAAAAACATAATTTCATTCTTGTTGAGATAAAATTACTATGCATATTTATTTAAGAAATTAAAGAAAATGATGATTTTTCCTTTCTGGGCGATTAAAAAAAGATAATATATATATATATATATATATATATATCATTCTTGTTGAGATAAAATTACTATGCATATGCATTTAAGCAATTAAAGATTTTGGAAGAAAGTTTTTCACCTTTAAGAACACATAAAGTGTTCCCACCTACATCCACCTAATAAGTCCAAAAAGATTCATCATTGAGCTTCCATGAATGGAGGATATACATGTCTCCTATCATCTCTAAGAGTTTTGCATAAAGATCTTAAGCATAACCATAAAAAATATAACATCAAAAAGATACATATAACTTTTCACACACACAAATCAATAAGGAGCATGAAAGCATATCATAACAACTAGCATAGGTTTGCAAACAACTATATTATAAAATACAAGAATGATAATGTTCAAAGGATTAATCCTCTTTGAACTCCTAAACATGCCAAATTCCCAAGTCCAGTTGTAGACCCACTTTTGAGGTGGAATTTGCTTCACCATTTCTTTCCCTATATATGTAAGAGAAAGAAATTAAGTTTATTTCATACTTGAAACCTTGCACTTCATTGAAAATGAGCCTCAACATATAATTCTCCAACCCATCGATGCACCACGTCTTGTTTATTAACACCATAAAGTCACCAAATATTGTATATTGTTAATTCCTTTGTCAACTAAGAGAATCATAAGTAGTTTAGGGTCATTAATTCAATATAACTATTCAAACCTTTGCCAAGATTTTCTTTAAACTTTAAACAACGAGAATTATCCAAATGTAAGACACCCACTCTTGGCCCCACAAGTAGGAGGGTTACCTTAGGATGACTTGTCGAAGAATGTCTAGGTACCATTTTTATCAATCTGCTTTACCATTGCCAAGCTCACAAGATTTTTCTTTATGGGATTGTTAGAAATTTTCAAGTATTGGTTTACTTTGAGAAACAAATTAGAGAGGTTGAATATTAAGATCTCAAAAAATTCTTGCATTCCAAGGTGAAGAAACATCCCAACCAACTATAAGAGGAAGATCTCTAACTTTTTTTAGTATGGATTTAAACACCATGATTTGAGGCTCTCCTTGATAGAATCTTTGACCGATACCTCTCTAAGACATATGATGTCTCCCACTTCCCCCACTTCCATTGAAAATTGAAGAGTGAAAGCATGGGACATTAATAAATGATTAATAGACACCTTATGCTTCTTACATCTTGTATCCATACCATTTTGTTAAATAAATAATGAGCACCATGGTTGAGTATCTAGGTGTCTTAATAGATGGAAATATGTCCATATGATGGTTAATTGTTAAATATATAGTAAATTTGATGTTAGGCCCCGGAGTACAATAGGTTCCTTGTGGTATTAAAGTTCAACCCAAATGTGTAGTTGGTTACTTGCTAGTATGTTGTTCAAATGGAAATCCTATAAATTAATGGAGCAACATGGAAATTGGTTTATTGATGGAAGCAATTAACTACAATGAATAGTTATTGGTTGGTTATTATAGTAGCTAAATATACAATGAAGTTTTATTGTTCTCACTAGAGAAGCAAAGTTATGATTGTATACTCAATTCTACATTGTAATGTAAAACTGTAGTAGAAATGACAAAGATGTTGTTTAGGATGTATAGAGAGTTTTCTTAGAGTTTGGTCGACAGGATATTGGTGATGGTTCTTATGGAAAAAATGGAGATCAATTGGTGATGGAAAAATAAGGTTAAGTTTGTGTGTTTTGTTTAATGAGAGCAGTGACCATATGAAAATCTAAATCACACCTCGTATTTGTAACAATTCTATGATATGTAGATCCTATGTATTAGTCACTGAAATTTTCAAACTTGTATCTTTCCTAGGGTTGGTACTAGGGGGGATTATTGTGGTGGTACCCAAGTGATTTATAAAAGCTTGCAACTGGTTTCTCAATGAGGAGTTACATATAAATAGTATGTGTATGTATATAGGTATGCAAAATATAAAAGGCATATATTGTAAGACCTACATATGCACGTGTATCCCTTTTCCATGTGTCCTTAATGATTTGGATAAACTTATTCAATATAGTGCAAGGCCTATATTGTGGAGTTGTTAACACTTGGACGAGTGGGTTGTGTGTCAACTAGATGCTTATGAGTTGATCATTTTAGTTGTAGACTTCTGGAGGTGCAAAAAAATGAGAAGTATTTTACAATCAAGGGGAATTCATCAAGGAGTTAAATGAACCATGTATCTGAAGTACATCCTACTAGACTGATAATTGCAATGGTTAGGTACCCATGTATTCTAGTGGATTTTTGATCCTTCATATGTAATTTGATATTTTGATGAAGTCTACATAATCAACATACAAGATGCAAGTGTCAAGTTGGATGAGATATAAACTTTATTGATTGAGGTTGGTAAAGGATGTTGATGAAGATCCAACTTAGTAGAGATTAAGACAAGTATTCCTTAAGGGGAAGAGTTGTAATTATTAATTCCTACTTGTCTTGAAGATTTATGTGTGGTACTTGATCATAATACAATACACTACCTCTATTTAGTGGAGAATGTTCCATCTCCTAACAAGTGAGGGTATGAGCGGCTAGGCTTTCCTAGCCATTATGGTCACTTAGAGAGTTCCCCCACCTCATCACCATCGTGTTGTAGAAGGTGTCATCGATATGTTACATGTTCGTGTAGATCTCGGTTTGTTGTGCCATTATTCCAATGTGTTTGCATACCTTTTGTAAAGGTGTCATTAAGTTGTAGTGTATTTAAGAGAAGATATTGGTTTGTAGTTTGTTTTTGGTATTTTTTATTGCGATTTAGAGTTTCCTTTTTATGCAGCTATGATTATAGCAACCGCCTCTACTCCTATGCTACAGGTTTTGTGAACTAATCCCTTTGTTCAAAGGGGGGTTTATCCAATCTAGTCATTGGAGGTCATGTCTATTCTAGTCCTTTAGTTTTGGATCCAACCATTGCCTCGTGTAATGATATCTCCTTTAAGCATGTAGTGCTTCAACATTCTCCTATGCTTCCTTCCTCATTTCTTGTCCATGTATATCCATCCATTTAAATCATCATTGTATCAGAAGTTGATGAGGAAGTTGAGATCCTTATATTTGGCAACCTGGTTTGCTATTTTTTTTTTTGTTTTGGCCGTGGATTGCAAAACATTGGCTTCCAGTGATCAAGCATGAGGTCTTCATCTACCCATGCGTTAAGGGGTTTTTTGTTGCTAAGTTTAATGACGTTGAATATGGGGATTTGATATTTAATTTTGGTTCATGGTTTTGTTTTAATTTTGGTGTGTGTTTAAAACCTCGGTCCCCCTCCTTTGATACAATGACTTATGTGTTGACTTATATTCATGTTTGGGTGTGGCTTCCAAATCTATCACTGCTTCTATGGGGTTTTCCCACTCTTTAGTGTATTGGGTCTACTTTAGGAAAATTCATTTTTTTTCTCTCATGAAACTCATAGGAGAAGCATTGCTACCTTTGCTACAACTTGTGTTGAAATGGATCTCAACCTTCAGTTTCCAGCTAAAATTGATCTGATTGGGAAACATTATTCCTAGACTCAAATACTTGATTATGAGTTACTTTCATTGTGATGTAGGGTTTGTTTTAATACATGTCGTAGAGATGCTCATTATCCTTGTGATTTAAAGAATGGTAAAGAGAAGCAGGGAAAATATACTTGGTGGGTTGGCTCCATTGAGGATCATTAGTTAGTCCTTTGATACAAATCTCCTCCTACTCCTCAAGAGACTCTATTTTCCAAAGAAAAGCTACAAGATCATGACTCGAAAAGTTTTCCAAAAGAAGATCTAGATCCTCCAGACATGGGTATTAATTCACATGGTAAGCCTAGCACTCAGATATTTGAAAGTTGGGAAGATCAGGAAGATGCAACTAAATATTAAGAAAATGAAGTATCATATGCACAAAATAGTCTAGATTCAGTTATTTCAGCAACCAATCCTCCAAATGCAATAGAAGCCTGAAAATAAAAAAGAAAGTAGGAAAAAAGAAAAAGAAACACCTAGTAGCATCTCAACCAATGGTGATAAGAAGTCACACCATAAGGCTAGTATAAGCATGTTTTACTTATGTCTATGTTTATGTAATCATTTCATGAGAATATATTCATGTCAGAAATGTTGGATTGGAAGCCCTTTAAATATCTGGTAGTTAAGTCAACCATGTTATTTCTCGGTATGTTGATAGTGTTTGACCTAGATCTTCCTCCTTTAGGATTTTGGCAGACCCAAATCTATTGATACATATTGATGTAATAGCTACACCCTAAACATAGATTTTCACTTAACACAGATTATTGTTTTGGTTTAAAAAAACAAATGTGTGATACTTGATCATATGTGAAGGTTGTGATTGTTATTATATTTCTCACTATGAAGTAGAGTTTATCTCCACATGAATAGTTTGCTTTTAAGTGTTAGGAGGTTGTTAGACGTAGTTGGATATGAGAATATTTTTTAACTAATTGTTTCCTATTTTAGTGTTTTGTTGAGATATTCTTTCAATAGTTTTAGGGTGCTAAGATAATGCACCTATCTTAAGGCAAGGCTTGATGTACTTATATGCATATAATTATTGGTTGAATAGAACACTTATTAGAGTTTTAATGTGGGTGGAAAAAATTTCTAATATCCCATCTGTCTATAAAAATAATCCAAAAAAAAAAATGGTAATTTGATAGGTTATCGTACATGAAAATGTTGACAATAATGAAAAGTATGGCAATTGTTGAACTTGACTTGATTGCAGATTCTGACAACATTCAGGAATCTGATAGATAAGAGCAAAGTCAATTATTTGACCTTACTCATATCCATCAAATTGCAGGGTATTGTTAGAATCTACAATCGAGATAAGGATGGTTGTATGGAAATGAGAAATTATTGGAAAGGTTGAATAACCCACACCTATTCCATTGGATTAACAAATCAAGAATTTGAACATTTCCTGTATTAATATTCTTGAGCCTCCTAAAGTGTTAAAATTATTAGTGATAATTTTTTTTATTGAGATAAGATTAAAAAACAATAATAAATAAATCATAAACACAATGCACATAATGTTTATCTTAGAAAAAACCCCAATCTGGGTAAAAAACTAGCTAGTATAATTCTATTAGTTCCTTGGTCAAAACCCAACCAAGTCGACCAAGTGAGTCTTCACAACTCACCTATGTTGGCCCATTATAATGAATTGTTCAATCCTTTTAAATGCTTCATTACATGCAATCCATAGTCACAAAACCATGGGAAACAAAAATCATGTGCCAAAAACCATCACTATTTAATTAGACAACTTTTACTCCTTCATAGAGTTAATTTTTACCTAACAAATCCCCCTTAAAACTCAACTTAGGGTTTCCCTTGACCAAATTCGGCCCCATAGGGCAAGTAAGTCGATAATGATCATCTCAAAACCATACCCGCTTCAAGGTTTATAACCAGGTTATTCGATAATCCTGCATGCCCACTATCACCTAGTTCTAACTCCAGACTTTACAGGTAATTTCCCAAGGGTATGCATGCCTTACTAGGTCTTACAATCATATTCCCATTTACATGCAATTAAAAAAATTTCAACTTCATTATAATAAAATATTTTTTAATTATTATCCTAGTACTTAAGTCGCCATTCTCTCACTCGATGCTCTCCTCTCTAGATCGAACTTATGTGCTTGTTCTCCTTGTGAACCTATGCACAATGACCTCCACAACTGCCTGCCTCTTATCCATGCATATGGCTCATAAACATGAACCATTATTTAATTTTATTCACCATCATATTTTCCACAGAGTTACGACGAGAAAATAGATCTAACCACACACCTGATATATCCATTAGATCCAAGCCATATATCTTAGTGCTCTCGACAGATCCACAACCTCAATCTCAAATCCATTATCAAACCACTCTCGTTAGAGAGTCCAGGTCAATTGAGCTCTAAAACCATGTTAAAATTACCAGTGACAAATAATTTTACTAAAACAAGATTAAAAAGCAATAAGAAACAAATCACAAACACAATGCATACAATGTTTACTTTGGAAAAACCTCAATCCAGGGAAAAAACTAGCTAACGAAATTATATTAGTTCCTTAGCCAAAACCCAAGCAAGTCGACAAAGTGAGCCTTCAATGCTCACCTACCCTAGCCCATTACAATGAAGTATTCAAGCCTTCTAAAGGCTTCATTAAATGCAATCCACATACACAAAACCATGGGAAACCAAAACCATTTACCCAAACCACCCCTATCTAGGCAAGCAACTTTGTATCTTTCATCGAGTTAAGTTTTACCTAACATAAAGTAGTTGCAACACTATGTTCAATGCTTAGAATTCAAATGTTATAATTTTGTTTAAATTGTAGTTATCATGTTTCATTACCATATAAATGATTCATTTCATGTCTATGGTGTTTTTTCTCGTATCAAAAGCTAAATAAGTCTAAATTTCCCATCAAAGAGTTTGTTTACGGTGGGTTTGTTATCAAAACCATTCTTATTCCTTATTGAAACACCCATTGTTTCTACAAGATAAAGAGAAGGTGCAAGGTAGAAAATTGAAGATAATTGAAGAAGATTTAACCATATCATAGTGAGGAAAATTGAAGAAATGGACAAAGGGGAAACTCTAGATCTATGACCTAAACCCAAATTTGATGAAATAATTGGTTATAGATGCAAGGTTTTTAAATTGATATTTTGTTTATGATGTAGTTTGTATGAAGGCCCTAACCATTGGATATTTAGTTAACCTTTAGACGATGAATGGGTCATTGTGTGTGTGTGCGTGTGTATTTTACCTATGTGGTTCACAATATCCAAAGATCGGTGACTACTATGTCCATGAAATATTTGTACAAGGTAGATCTACATGAAAGGATCACTTCTTGTTAGCTCAACTATAGAGCCTAACCCTAAGAGTGTTTGTAGAATTGAACCCATGGCCTCTCAATAGCGGAGGTGTTTTACCGACGGGGACTCGACCAACTGAGCTAACCCTCGAGGCTAAATGAGTCGTTGTGTTAGGTCAATAATGGTGGTTTTTAGGCCCATGGCTTTGTGCTCATGGACTATACGTAATGAATTCTTTAAAAGGTTCAAGAAATTCCATTCTAATGGCCTTGGAGGTGAGCACTGAAGGCTCACTTGGCCATTTTGGTTGGGTTTGGTTAAGGATATCAATACATCTATTGATGTTGGTATTTCCCGGTTTGGGTTCTTGTTGCTATGTTGTAATTTTTCTCTCTCTCGCATTTTTACTCCTCCCAACTAGTATTAGAGCCATGGTTGTGAGAAATGGACTGGGATGTGTTTGTGGAGCATGCCCTTATGTGTATGTATCCAAATTTTAACATCTTGGAGGATGCATGCAAAGTGTTTCACAAAATGCCTCAAAGAGATGATGTATCATGGACTATTATGATTGCAAGGTATTCAAAAAATGGGTTTCTTGGAGGAGGCTGTGGGGCTTTATCATGTAATAGCAAGAGAAGTGTTAGTAAAAAAGGTAATGGAGATTATGAGCGCATTATCATAGAGCCTTTAAGGAAAAATAAAAAATATTATGGAGTTGAACTTTTTACGAATGTTAAACCTAATTAGACATGCATACCCTTGGTAAATTGCCGATAAAGTTTAGAGAGAGACCTAGGTGATATAGGGGGCTATGTCAAATTTTGGATGCCTTAGTTATAAACTTTGAGGGGGGTAGAACTTGGATAATTAACCCAAATAAAATTTAAAGGGGGGGAATGTTAGGTTAACCTTGAGTCAATGAATGAGTTAGGTTAATGGTGGTGGTTTTCAAGCCCATGGATTGCATGTAATGAAGCCTTTAAATGGATTGAGATATTTCATTGTTATGGGTATGGAGGTGAGCAATGAAGGCTCACTTAGCGATCTTAGTTAGGTTTGATTAAGGATATTAATAGATCTATTGATGTCGGTTTTTCCTAGTTTGGGTTTTCAAGGGTAAAATAGTGTTGTTGTTACTATGTTGTTCTTAACATTGGCCATCGACTTGAGTAACTTTTGTGGTTTCTTATTCATATTTACTTTTGTTTTTTTTTTTTTTTAATTTAAACATGTGATATGAATTTAATTGTTATCAATGTGTACTCTAACAACGAGGCATTATTATATATGTCACATGAACATCCATAGGAAAACAATGATATACATTTTCTATTCATGGATAGGTTTAATATAGCTTCGTAACTCTTCGCTAGAAGCTAAAAAAATTTGGTAGGTTTAACTAGCATATGGAGTGTAATTTTGAAAGTTGGCCTGCATTTTATCCCAAATATAAGTATTCTAGTTCATTTAGAATTGAAAGACCTTTGAGAGATACATCCATGAAATCTAACCTTATAGAGAAATATAGAAGCTCCTTAATAATAATATACAATTTTTAGAGCATTATTTGGGTTCATAGTCAATGTAGCGTGTGCTTTTTGTAAAGGTGATATGTGTTTTTCTAAGATTGTAAAAAAATTATAGTGAAAATCATTAAAAACTGGCATTTTGGCAAAGATAGATGTTACAAGTGAAGGAATATTGAGGAGATGTTGATAGAAGTGGTCAATAACCATGTGAAATACTCTAATGTGGTACATTTATATGTCCACATGTGCACATTTTTTCTAGGGTTAGTGTGCATTTCTTTTTCCAAAGAAAACCTTGTGAGGAAACCCAAGGAAAATTTCCCATTTTGTGCATGGCATCCCTAGTAAACACACTAGTGTAGCTAGTGTGCATGAACTAGGGGATTCAAACTAGGCACCTATTGGCTTAGAACTAGCCAAATTCGCATTAACATTGGTGGAAAATGATTGAGCTACACCCTTGGACTAATCAACATGTATTTTACTAAGTTATATAGGCTTAATTTACATTTTGTGTAAGAGTAGTTTTGATGCATTTTGTAAAATTAGAAGTTCTTAGGATAATTGAAAATATAACATAGTGTGAAGGTAAATCGAGTCACAAGGAAGAATTAGCAAGTTTTATATTAGAAAATTAGTAAATGGTTTGGCCTAAGCATTCAATAGTTCACTTAGCTTGAAACAATGCAAATCAAGGAAAGTACCAATTTTGCAACTTCGATACTTGCATGTTTTGCTGGTATCGGAAAATATGGAGATATGTGTTATAGTATATTTATTATACTTCAATTATCAATCTTCATATTTAATCATAATTCCCTATTTATGTGTTATATTATTTGCAAGGCTAGGCTCTTGTGTATGTTCAGGGTGACAAATCCCTCGAAAATAAATAAAATAAATTCGGTGGTCTCTTGCATCTATTTTTGGTAGTTCTTGACACATGGTTTTCACTTGTGGTGGTTTTGCAGTGCACGGTGTTTCAGTCGGTGGCTTTCTAATTACATATAAGGAAATAAGGTTGTAATCTAATCCAAGTTGATGGATAATGGGTTTTGGATGCCATGAGATCCTATATATTCTGTTCTAAACAATTAATTTGGTTTATGATAAAAATTAGAGGTGCGACTCTAAACAATTGTTGGTATTTTTTGCTTGAGTATCTTAGAGGTGCAAGCACTACTAGAGTTACTTATTTAGTGGAAAACATGAGAAGTGGTGATAAGAAACTAGAGGGTGAGATTGTGAGAAATTCATGTATGCCCATGCATGCTTTTGTTTGATGATAAATGTTGAGAAGTGAGATTAGTGGTGTGGATTGAGTAAATTTATCATGGTCAAAGAAATAAAAACAAATATATTACTTAACTTTGATCACCAAGATTCTCACAACTACTAGAAAGTTGTGGAAAACTTTGGATTGAATGTGGCAAAGAAGGTGTTGGAGAATGCAATAGGGAAACTATTGATTCAATTTCTTTGTAGCCTTAATAAATTATTGGTTATGTACTTTACTTTGTCTTCTTATTTTTCTTTATTAGATCTTCTCATCAAACAATTATCAAGAACAAAAACAGTAAAGACAATGGACACAGAAACTAGGCTCCAAGCCAGGGCAAAACCCCTCCAAGGGGAAAACCCATAAAAATTATCTTCTCTACTTATAGAATCTACTTCAAATGAGAAAACCAAGACCCCAAATCCTAGACCAAGCCCTCCTCCATGCACCAAGTCAGCCGTCTAAAGAAACCCTTTGAAGAGTTCAAAAGTCCACTATAGTCAACAAATGTCAACCTTCTTCAAGTCTGCTTCCAAATTCATATTTTTCCCTGCAATATCAATATTTTGGACCTCTAGTGACTTCATACTTTTAGGCTCTGATTTTTGGCCTCCTATGACAGATAAAAAACCATAATCTTCTCACATGTGTGACCAAAAAAGATCAAAACTTCATCTTTTCTCCTTTGCTAAGGTTTTCTCCTTGACTCTTATCATTCGCTCTTTTTTTCTTCTTGTTTCTATCGTAGATCGAACTTGTTGGTTGGTGTCTCATTTTTCAAATGAAGTCGAAGATGTCTCTATGTGTACCTTCTTCATGGGGTCGAATTATCCCTCTTTAGGCCGACATGTCCTTGACTAGGGCCAAATTGTGCTTGGAGGCATATAGGACTTTCTATACTCAAAATTGATATCTTTTACATGTTTCAACTTGCCCAATGGGGTATTATACAAATGATAAGGACTCTCTTGACACAAAAAAATATTCTTTTGACATGATAAACCCTAGAAGAATGAAGAATATGCTTGACCTAGATGACCACTAAAATGGAGCATGAAACCCATGCTTTAAATAATATTTTTCTTTCTTCTTTTTTCTTGTAATAGAAGGTATACATAATGGATTGAGTACATTTATAATTATGAAGATTGAAACTAGTTACATTTTCCAACACTCCCTCTTAACTATGGAGGTATTCATAATTGTACTCTTGGTACAAGGTTATTCTCAAAATGAAGAGTTCTCATAAGAAGAGTCGGATTGGTGAGCCATCTTTAAGCATCAAACATCATGACTAACATTGTCAACATTGTAAGGCCTTAACTTTTGCAAGCTCTTTCTTATACAAAAGCGACACTATCTCTATAAGATACATACCCCACCTAGATGTTCACTAATTATGTCCTTTTAGGACTATTCTTATCTTGGATTCCCAATCCTCAAAGAATATTGGCCCTCTTCGACCACTCTTGTCTTGGATACCTATCCAATCCTCAAAGAGTGTCGGTCCATTTCCTATCTTGGATTTCACTATCCTCAAGGAAATAACACATGTTTATCCAATCCTTGATACTCCATTCTCCCTCCATGGCCTTCACTTACACGTACAACTGTTAGTGTTGGTCAAGTGCATGACATATGGAGTAGAGAATACAAATGTGATGTCCAATGACACTCCCTCTCAACCAGAGAGGAGATCCTCTTTCCTTCTTGATTAGGGAATTGATCCTTGCTCCTTTTCATGCATTTAAGGAAACTCGATTTAATCTCTCTCAAATATCGATGAGATTCTTAACTTACTTTCAATTGGGAAGTCATAACCACATGCTCTTTAACTTGTCCATAAGTGTATCAACTACCAGTTCTTCATGGAGATAGTTGCATGGCTCCTTCTTTCCTTTGTTTCTCATAATATTAAGCTTTCTTTCTTCCTGCACATTTTGGAGCCATCTTCTTCCTTTAATCTTGTGATAGGGTTCATACCATTAATCTTACATATCACTTTCCTTTCATCGTCAATGAAGGAATTATATTGAATCCATCATTGCTCCCTTTAAACATGAAAGTGATTAGTTTATGTTATGACATTGATACTTTTCAATCCCAATATGATGATGTAAACATATTGAGTATATAATTTCCAAAATCATATACTCAATCCATATGCTCTTTAAATTGAGTTCAACACCAATAGTTGAACTTACCTCAACGATCAACATGTATTCCTGCAATATCCTTGCAGGTAGCAAAACGATATGTTAACCAGATAACCAATATCAAAATATTAATATTAGACTTACCTTATCATGATGGCCTTCTGATGAAAACATCATCTTACTTGAGTTATTCGAGATCAACATCCTTTCACATGATTAATATCCATGTAGTACAAGTATCCTTCTCCATGTATTCATTTTAATCAAAGTGCCCACGGATTGGACTTGATTACCAAGCTACAATATCTCCCAAGGAGTTGTCATTGTTGACTCTTTTGCTTTCTTCTAGAGATTATACTTGATGTTATAGGCCATTTTGTCACATTTGGTCAATAGGCCTACAAACAGGATCAATCATCATCCATGAACATGTTGTCATCATCCCTACACAAAGCCCTAATCATGACCTTTCCAAATAATTTATTTTATGGGTATAACTACTAAAAATTAGTTCTTTTCAGCCCCAATGCACTCTTCCCCTTTAGATACATATGTTTAGTGCTGGTTGCTCCTTTCTGCACCAGTGTTGATTAGCAACAACTTGCTCCTTGTTGGGGGTGCGTTGATTCTAGAAATTTGAGAAAATTAAAAAGATTTCTGAAGCTTCCTCTTCCAGAAGCTTGCAGGGTTTTTATTAACCATTTAGCTTGGATAAGAAGCTCAAGTCTTATCTGATGCTACCTTGGAAACTTCACCTATTATCCCTTAAGCTCATCCTCCCATCTTAAGTGGGTCTCAAGCCTAGATTGGTAAATGGATAAGAATTCCTAAACTACCATCCCTCTCCTATAAATTTACGGCCATCTACAACATCAGGGTTCAATTTTGGAGACTTATCATGCCCTCATACTGCTGCCTTGGATCTAAGAGAGTCATCATCTTCATGCATTAGGGTGACATTAAGGTGTGCTTTGTGACAAGGAAGGACAAGTCAACTTGGGGAGATCTCTACAAGATCAACTATTATTCTTGGTTGTAAACTCTCTCCTATTTCTATTAATACAAAGAGTATATTGTTTTCCTATATGTGTTGTGTTACATTTACATTCATGTATTTCAATGCCTCATTGATTCATTGAATAAAGTAATTGAATTATGCTACATAGATGTTGTGGATCCTTGGCTTGTTTTGGTTGTATGTGCAGGTTCTAATTATAGAAATCAGAGCTACAATTGGAGCTTACAAGCCAGGAGGAAAGTAAAGCTTGTGACGGATTCCAAGTAAACCCCTTTCCCATTCTTCAATCTCTTTGAGAAAAACTCTATATTCTTTTCTTTCTATTATTTTAGACTAGTCCACTAAGTCTAGGGAATATTATTTTGTCTACAATCGTAAGTTCCGCATAACAAATTGACGACCATATTGGGGATCGTTTTTTTCCCTTAGTGATTTCCTTGACCTTATATCTTATTTCACTTCTTGAACAAACCTCCATTGCCTCACTTATATCTTGATTGACCCTAGGAAGACCTTTCTCTGAGTTTGAATCGATTTTTTGTGTTGCAATTTGGTCGGATCTGATATCATGCTAAAAATTATATTATAATCGACGACACCCTCTATCATCAAGGTATTAATACAATTTTTCGAAAGTGCCTCACCTATGAAGAGGCTGAGAAAGCCCTTAATGAATGCCATGTTGGGGCATGTGGTGGACATATGTTTGGTTATGCCACCTCACATAATATTTTGTGTGCTGACTACTTTTGACCTACGATGTTTTGTGATTACATCCTCATGGTCCAAAAGTCTCACACCTACTAGATATACTATCATAAAACCCGTGATCCACCCGCTCCTTTGTACCATGTTATCGCCATTGGACCTCTCGTGAAATGGGGCATTAACTTCATGATATGTAACCCACACTCAGATGGGGGGCATGGTTACATCATTGTGGCAGTAGACTATTGTACCAAGTAGGATGAGGCGATTCCTACACATAATAACACCGGAGAAACAATTGCTCTCTTCCTTTTCAATCATGTCATTGCGAGGTTTGGTGTACCATAGGCTATATTTACAGACCATGGGAAACATTTTCGTAACCACATGATGTCTGAACTGACTGCCAAGTTAGGCCTCTCCCATGAGATCTCGACTCCCTACTATCGTCAGGCAAATGGGAAATTTGAGGCCATCAACAAAGTTTTGAAAAAAATGCTTCAACGCATGATAGGGTCCATAAATTGGATTAAAATCTTATCCTTTATGCATCCTTGTGGGTGTTTCGAACCTCTATTTAGACTACTACTGGGTTTACGCCATTCCAATTGGTATATGGTATGGAAGAAATCCTTCCTATTGAGTGTGAAATTCCATCTTTGAAACTTGTTGTCGAGCTCCTCCCTACCACTTATGCAAAATAAGAGAGTCTCTTACATCTCACGTGCTTAGATGAAACTTGACGTGATGTCGCGATGGCTAATGAAGCCCATAAGAAATGCATTAAGGCGCAATACGACAAGAATATCAAGCCTCATGTCTTCTCAGAAGGTGACCTTGTCTTGTTGTATGATGAAGAGTCTAAAAATTTAGTATTGGGGAAGTTTGAGACAAAGTGCCTCGGCCCATACATCGTTAAACATGTTCTTGCTAAAGGGGCCTATGATCTTGTTGATTTCGATGGAGTTGCATTGGCACAGCCTAGAAATGGGTTGTACCTTAAAATATATTATGCTTCGGTGATTTTTGCGTAGTTCACTATGTACACATTGTATATAGGTGTGTCGAGTGTGTTGGTAGTGTATTCCCTTCAAAGTTTCTTATGATTTCTATTAATCATGTTTACATTTGGTTTGTAGATGTTGATGTCCCTTCAACCATATGTTGGTTATGTTGATGGCACTAGTCGTACTACTCAAAACCTTTCTTCTGTAGCATGGGCTATATATGCTCCAAATGGTGAGTTAGTGAGTTTACAAGGAATTTGTATCTGTTTCTCTAAAAATAACATCAATGAGTATAACACATTGATCGAGCTATTGTTTGATGCTATTTCTTATGGTATCTGCCATATAGTTATCAGACTTCACTCACAACTTGTAGTACTACAGTTGACTAATGTCTATTATGTTAGAAGTCCAACTATGCTTCGTATGTTCTTAAGGATTTGCCTTCTGGAAAGATATTTTGATTATATCCAATATCAACACATTTCTAGAAGTTTAAATACATTGACAGATGCGTTGGCAAATCAGGTTTTAGACAAACATTTGTGACATATGTAAATTCAATTCAATTCACATCACATACATTGACGAGATAATAGAACATATAATAAGCATTGGTAGGAATATATATATATATATCAAAGTTTGGTTTTACAAAAACTTGTGCCCGAGACACATATGGCCACACGGCCTGTCATATAAAAAATATATCTACAGTTAAAATATGGCTATATATAGCCTTCTAGTAGACTAATCATGATGCTCATGATAGCAAGCAACTGTGTGAGCCATCTTGCATAGTAGCCGGTTGATATGACCATGCACGCCAATAGTATGACTCTACAACCTCATAGGTATTTGGTCGACCCTAGTCTCAACTATGCCCTGGGTCAACCCCCTCAATGTGACACTCGACCTCTGCAAGAGTCTCGACCACATTGAGATCCTGCAATGCCTCTCTTCCACCTATAGTAATGTGTACTCCTATTGGTGCCTAATGTGGATCTCCTGCACGTTGAAGATAGGAAGAACCCACAGGTCGAACGAGTCCAACGTTTGCATGTAAAAATCGATAGTTTAGTCTTAGATACAAAAAAAATTGTTAAACTTAAAACTAAAAAAAAATGATCAAAATGTTTTTGTTTTACCTATGGCACCCCATCGATGACCTTCAGGGACCACGAGCTCTGGGTCTCTGCGGAAATCCATCCCTGCATATGGATAGTCTTCAATCATAATGAGTTGCATGCACAATCATAAGAAGAATACTGACGTGAAGCTCATAGATGATGAACCTGCATGTCTGGACATGACATCCACCCATCTCCTCATCTGTGGGACCGTCGAATCTATGAGCTTGAGTGATATATGTTGTGGTTAGAGTAATGGAATCCACTCCAAGGCAAATGAAATCAAAATCAAACCATACCCAAATTTCTTCAACCGTCCATCCTTTGCCTTGGTAAGTTGTTCTTTCATATTTTCTGGTATCCCCTCGCTCTAGTTGAATACTGTCGAATCTATACAGTCTAGAGCATACTGCATTTGGGACCTATTGGCCAAATACAAGGTAGCGTTGCCGAACAATCTAGCAATGATAAATAAGATTTCCCTCAAAGGTAAATGTACCACATCCTTTATCTTGATTTTCACATCCTTGGTCAGTTGGGATCGAGGTCATAGTGTGTGCTAATATAATCCTTAATTGTCTCTCCACCCCTCCTCAAACTAGATAATGAGATGGGAGCACCTCTCCTCGGTAAACCTGTCAAAAAAGATATGTCTTCCACTTGTATGGTAAGCATGTGTGATCCAAGCTTGAAAGCATGTACCTGAACATCCTGTGCTCGAAAAAGATACTCTAACAACTCCATCTGTTGCCTCATCCCAAGAAGCCAGAAGAATTTCAGGAGCCCACAATTTATCAAGGTATGGATTGTAGCTGGATCATTAGCTACATTCATATCTTGTTCCTCATGTTCTCTTTCTCGCCATATCATAGCCATTTTGTTCTGATAGAAACCTGAAACATGACAAGAAGAATCATTAGGGTTAATCTCATGTAAAAATTTGAGAGAATTTTGAGTGGAAAAGGAAAAAAAAATGTGAAATGTGCCCAACACAGCCTACTAAGGGGAGACAGTGCACTACAACGCCCTTGATAGTGTAAATTTTTCCTACCTAGTGCACCTTTTGACACTATTGTGGTGTGCTGGAGCTAGGGCGAAAAATTGAAGCCCTAGGTCACCCAAAACTAGATTTTTCTTTTGCATGAAATATAAAAACAGAACTGTAGAAAGCAAGAAGAAAGTGAGATCTCCTCCGTGGAAGTGACGACACTTGAAACGATCCACCGTATTGGTCACAATCAGTTGCAGAAGATCAGGGGAAAAAAGCACTCATAACTCACTCACCAAGAGGTAAAATGTAAAATGGTAAAAATGAATTACTTTTTTGCCTATTTATGGTCATTTTCATGATTATTTTATTATATTGACCTAAATATGATCTAATTTTATCATGAATCAGGTATTTTTAATCTTTTGGTGGTGTTTTGAGTAGGTTAACAACTATATAACGGATTTAATTATGTCTGAATCGAAACAAATCATTTTGACCAAAGAGCATACTTTTATTGCTTTTTCAACCTCTGTAAACTTATGAAAAAAGAACCCCTTGTATTCATATTTTAGCTCTTTTTAGACTCCCAAAATATGAAAAAAATTTCGAGCACTTGTCTTTTCAAACTTGTTAAAGTAAATGAAAAGACGTCTACTCAGTACAAGTTTAACCCTTTTCCGGACTGAGATAAACTATTTACAAAAAATGAATACCTTAGTTGAACATGGCTAAGAGGTTCTCTTGAGTATGATTTTCTTCCTTTTCAGACTCAAGGGACTATTTATGAAAAGGAACCTTTGGAGTTTTCTTTTTCGCCTCTTTTTCAAACTCTCTAAACATGAAAAGGGAGTCGAGTTAGACCTTCGCTGGACTCGTAAAAACATCAAACAATGATGGAATCGTCGAACATGATGGGACCAAACCACTCCTTCTCAAGGTTCTTTAAAAATACTCAGAGGGATTCATCTGAAGGAACTTACATATCAAGTATATGTTATCATCCTCAAGCTTGTTAAAAAATAAAGGGATATTGACCATAAATGGTTGGGGAAATTGGGAAAACATGGTTCTTTACTTATCAATGGCAGTGAGTCACTCTTAAACATGACACTCTTCACCTCATCTTCGTGGTCGTTGGGTTGGGAAATCTGCTTGTCTTTTTGGTTCAACGCATCATATCAAAACATGCTTTTGGTTTTGGGTCATTGTTTCCAACTCCATTTAGTGTCGCTAATATGTTTAAGAGAAATGATTCAATTGATATCTGCTACGATATTCTTAAGGCTTCATCTCATGTCTCTCATTTCTGAACCAGTTCCACATCAACATAATTTTTTCTCGAATCATGATACCTGTATTGTGTCGTTGATGGGGGATACATCAAGACCCTCCTACGACTTGTCACTTCCTATCGACATTAGCTCATTATCTAGGAAGTTGACTTAGAAACTCTCCCTTCGGTACCTTGGAGCTTGTATACATCAATGGCAAGTTTCCTAGCTCTCGACAACAAGTTTTCATTATTGGCCTTCGACTGACAGATTTTGTGTGGTGTTTGACTTCAACTAATTCATTCACACCATACAGATTGTATCGTAGTACTTAAGAGCCATTAACATCATCAGTGGTTTCGCTCGCGTCCGTTAACGACTTACATCATTGGATAGTAATCATATGGTGTCTTCCATGTTCGACTCCAACTCCTTATTCGTGTGGTTAGAATTGTACATTAATGATTGAGTGAATGAGATAAAAGACCCGAGATCTAGTTCCTTCCATCCGAGATGCGCTTTTAAGATTAATGAAAGATTGCAAAGCATGATGGCTATGATTACACAAGACAATCATCCAAGCATGGGTCCACTCTCTATTATTAGTGGACAAACTTCTTAATCACTGTACATGTAATGCTATCTTATGTACCGAGCATGGGTATGCCTACCTCAACAAAGATATCATGATGAAAATGTATTGTAATAGATGATGATTGTGACCAATTTTTCTTGGTTTGAACTTGTCACAAGGTAAAGCACTTCAGTCATCAACTATTGTTTCTGTCTTTATGCTTTAAGGGGCAATTTGTTATAGGCCATTTTGTTGCATCTGGTCAATAGGCCTACAAATCAGACCAATCATCATTCGTGAACATGTTTCCATCATCCCTACACAAATCCCTAAGCATGACCTTTCCAAGTAACTGAGTTTCACTGTCTAATTGCTAAAAATCAGTGCTTTTAATCCCCAGTGCACTCCACACCTTTAGAGACTGCGTGCAACGCTAGTTTCTCCCTTTTGTACTAGTGCTGATCAACAACAACTTGCTCCTTGCTAGGGGTGCGTTTATTCTAGAAATTTGGGAAAATTAAAAAGATATCTGAAGCTTCCTCTTCCAGAAGCTTACAAGGGTTGTTTTAACCATTTAGCTTGAATAAGGAGTTCGAGTCCTATATGATCCTACCTTGGAGACTTCACCTCTTATCCCTTGAGCTCATTCTCCCATATTAAGTAGATCCCAAGCCTAGATTGGTAAATAGATAAGAATTCCTAACCCTCTCCTATAAATTTACTGCCATCTACAACATTAGGGTTGGATTTTGGAGACTGATCATTCCCTTATGTTTTTGCCTTGAATCTAAGAGAGACATCATCTTCATGCATTAGGGTGACATTGAGGCATGCTTTGTGACAAGGAAGGACAAGTCAACTTGGGGACATATCTACAAGATCAGCTACTATTTTTGGTTGTAAACTCTCTCTAATTTCTATTAATACAAAGAGTATATTGTTTTCCTATATGTGGTGTGTTACATTTACATTCATGTATTTCAATGCTTCGTTGATTCATTGAATAGAGTAATTGAATTATGCTATGTAGATGTTGTGGATCCTTGGTTTGTTTTGGTTGTATGTGCATGTTCTAATTATAGAAATCAGAGCTACGATTGGAGCTTACAAGCTGGGAGGAAAGGAAAGCTTGCGATGGATTCCAAGTAACCCTCTTGACCATTCTTCAATATCTCTAAGTAAAGCTCTATATTATTTGCTTTCTATTGTTCTAGACCAATCCACTAGGTCTAGGGAAGATACTTTTGCCTGCAATCATAAATTCTACATAACACGATGTTGATCAATATTTTCATTTTTATGCCATGCAATCTTGTGAGAGAGTCTTGATCTCCATCCATTCCAAAGCATGTCAAATTTCTTCTTTCAAGCATCATGTAGCCATATGGAAGACTTACCGAGCACACTTTTATATTCAACTCTTTCTGCAAGATTCTTGTAGATATGAACCTTACCTAGAGAAGAGTTACTTAAAATATGCATACCTTTTCTTCCATATAATCATCTAGCCATCCTTTCTTGAATGAGCTTGCTTCCTATAGGTTTCTTTTCCGAAAAGTAGAAATACTTTCATTATTCCCTTCACACTGCAACTTGACCATCTGCATTCCTTCATCCTTCAGAAGTATTGTTTCCATACTAGATGGAATATATACTACTCATGTCATAATGCTCTTTCCAAGAACCTTCGAAAAATGATGGTTCTTATAGGATCTTGGTGATACTTCTTTGCAAAATGACTACCTCTAACATGATGTTAGAAAATGCTTGGATGAATAATTATATGCAATATGGTTCCAATATTCTCATTCCTTTTAAACTAGATGATATTTCCCAAAGAACTTAATCAAGTATATTCTAATTTCTCTACTATCTATGATTTCATGATTTTACAAAAATCAAGACTTATTTTAGAGAATCCAACAATGCATACTACTCTACTTACTACTTAATAAAAGAAAGACAAATTTCATAAATAACTTGACAGAGATGGAGCTTCCTTCAATAGTAAAGATCCTTGGGATCTTCTTCTTTTGAATTCTTCTCAGGTTCTCCCTTCTCTTTAGTTATGTGAGCTTCACTTCTTTCCTTTCTTTTGTTATCTTTCATGTTTGGACAATCCCCTTAAAGTGTCCATACTCATTGTATTCATAACCTTGAATCTTGGACTTTCCAAACTTCTTTTTCTTCATCTTCTTGGTCCTTGCAATAAAGGCACGAGACCTTTCATTTGATTTGGTGTCATCCTTTGCCTTGATCCCTGATTCTTCCAAGTTCCAAGATACATTCATCGCATAAATCATCAAATGGTGTAGTATCCTTTTTAGAGTAGATACTAGTTGCAAATTTGCTCCAATCAAGTGGGAAATCGTTCAATACACAAACGGTCATTTCAGAGTCAGAAACAGTTTCCCCAAGCCCTTGTAACTAGTCCCTTATTTATGAGATCTTCATGAGGTAAGTGGCCACGTCTTCATCCTTTGACTTCCTTATTCTATATAGTTGACTCCTCAAGGATATATTTTGGTCTGATGTACTTATAGAGTAGAATTTTACCAACTTATCATACATAGTCTTGGATGTCTTCAAATCAACAACAAAGGTAACAATATGATTCTTTATAGATTCAACAATGAGTCTTTGTGCCCTTACTTCTCCCTTCTTGTATTTTTCCAACTCTTGAGTCTTCTCTATGTCTGGTACAACTACTTCACTAAGGACATATACCATGACTTCATTTTTTGTGAGTGCTAAGTCAATCCTCTTCTTCGACCATGCTAGGAAGTTTGTTGATCCAACAAGCTTGTTTCTCTCCTTGCAAAATGTAGCTTATGATCTATAGATTGAGACATAGAAGATAATGTAAAACTTACTTGTCAACCAAGAGTCCTTCCCCTTTGATGTTGTCTCCAACTATCTTGATGTTTTGAAGACCTACAAGGAGATTTCAAAATTGCCCTAAAACAAGTTCAAAGAGTGAGAGATGATACCAAGATTCCTTGATGCTCCCTCTTCTTCAAGATGATGCACTAGATAATATTCAACAAAGACTTATCCTTCCTTCACTGAAAGCTTGATGATGAGGTATTATTCAACAAAATCTTGATGTAGTATTCTTCCTTCTAGGTCAATAAATCTTCTTTTTCTTTCCTTGTGTCCTCTTGCAAATGATTTCTCTTGCAAACCCTTCAAAATGACCTTCTAACTGCCTTTTGTTATTCACCTTAGCTCTAATACCATGTTGGATAATGCAATAGGGCATCTATTGATTCAAATTATCAGTAACCTTAATAATTGCTTGTGAAATTTACTTTAACTTCTTATTTTTCTTTATTAGACCTTCTCATCAAAAAATTATCAAGAACAAAAAAAGTAAAGACAATAGACACAAAAATTAGGCTCGGGAAAAACCCCTCAAAGGGGAAAACCCAGAAAAATCTCTTATCTTCTTAGAAAATTCGCTTCAAATGAAAAAACCAAGACCCAAAATGCTAGATCAAGTCCTCCTCCAATGATCGAGGTGGAAAATAATCACTGCAGTTAATAATTAATTTTCTATCAATGGTTATTAAAACTATGGATACTGCATGATAATAAACAAAATAAATCATAATACTAAATTGAGAATATAATCGCACGACCATTTCAATTTTACGATTGTAATTATGATATTCACCTATGGATTTTGTAAAGCATGGTATTTACCCATGGTATCATATTTACCCATGTTGTCGTCATTTATTATATTGCAAGGTGTCATAATTTATTATATTTTCTCATGGTATTCACCCATGGTATTTGAAATGTAACACTAGACATGACTCTCGGTGAAAGATACTTGTAAAAGTATAAATACAGAGCTTCACCGTGGAGTAAATCATCTTTTTATTGCAATGTAGGCTTGTGGGATAATATCAATTCAATAAATATTCGGTTCGTTTTTAGATTTTTTAGACAATATCTCTCTTGCCCATGGTGCCATATCATGATTTATCTTTTTTTATAATGTTTGGCTCAGAAATATTTCTCTCACGCAATATGACATATACTTTTATCACTCATGAAGTTGCAACATTAGAACTTTGCACTTAAGTGTGCTTGGGCCAGAGTGAGTAGTACCGTGATGGGTGACTTGCTGAGCATTCTAGTTTTTATTCTTTTGTCACTCTCTAAGTCTCATTCCTCCAATGATCCAAATCAGTGGTATCCGAGTGGGGCTTCTCTTGTTTGTTTTTTTTCACATGTCCCCAACGAGGTCAGGGTACAAGGAGTTTAGGATCGAACTATTGCAACCTTTGTAAGACCGTCCTCATCGACCCCAACAACCTCACATGGTGGACAACAAAAAAAATGCTAGAGCAGGAGATCTTGTCAATCTGTTGCTTGAGGAAGAACTTACACGAAAAAGGAGTGAGATGACGAAAGCCTTTATAAGATCTCATTGGATGGTGATAATTTACAAAGATAATCCACCATATTTCTACCAGTAAGATCATCAAGCGAACTATTTCAGCATAGTTATGGGGAAACCACACAAAACCCTTGCCACCAAAGTCCATTTGCTAGGTCGCACACTGTTAACATTACAATTGGCCCACAAACATTACAGGGTATCCGGTTATGGGTCAACCACACAAAACCCTTACGACCAAAGCCCATTTGCTAGGTTGCACACTGTCAACATCACAATTGGCCCACAAACATTACAGGGTATCTCTATCCTCGGATCTTCGTTCATCACAGTTATGGGTCAACCACACAAAACCTTTACCACCAAAGTCAATTTGCTAGGCTGCACACTATCAGCATCACATTTGGCCCACAAGCATTACATGGTATCTCTATCCTCGGATCTTCATGGTTAAGGGTCATCCATAAACCCACGGTTATGGGTCAACCACGCAAAATACTTGTCTTCAATAACAATTGGTTTTGGATCATCCACAAACCCATAGTTATGCTCCTATTCAACAATTGGTTTTGGGTCATCCACAAACCCATAGTTATGCTCCTATTCAACAAAGGTTTTCGTGAAGGGAACTTTATGCAATGGGGACCATTGCTTCTTAAGGGGGGAGGATTGATCCAGGTGGAAAATAATTACTGTAGTTAATAATTAATTTTTTATCAATGGTTGTTAAAACCATGGATAATGCATGATAAAAGATAAAATAAACTAGAGTATTAAAGTGAGAATATAATCTCATAATGATTTCAATTTTACTATCTTAATTATGATACTCACCTATGGATTTTGTAAACCATGGTTTTTACCCATGGTGTCATAATTTATTATATTTTCCCATAGTATTCACTCATGGATTTTGTAAACCATGGTATTTGAAATGTAGGAGGAGGCATGACTCTTGGTGAAAGGTACTCGTAAAAGTATAAATACCCAACTTCACCGTAGAGTAAATCATCTGTTTCTCGCAATGTAGTCTCATGGGATGGTATCAATTCAATAAATATTTGATTCATTTTTAGTGTTTTTCTGCAATATCTCTCTTTGAAATGGTGCCATATTACGAGTTATCCTTTTTTATAATGTTTTGGTTGAAATATTTCCCTCGCGCATTGATCCGGATTGAATCATTATATTGTTTGTCATTCATCTCAATTACATTCAGAGTGGAAAAATTGGAGGAATCAACTCACAAGATTGTTTTTACCGGCGAGACCCAGTATGACGAAACAAGGTTTGAAACCTTCCGGGAGCGTTTTGAGGCATCAATTGACATTTTTTGGGGGTACAATTTTGTCGCTTTGGCACCATCCCTTGTCATGTTATTCTACACATAGCAATCTTTCCAGTGACGCAAGAGGTGCGTCAATCAAAGTCCATATGCAAAAGTTATGCCACTGAGAAGTTGACCTTCTTGTTTTCACACCTATAATTCAGGAGGATGTCGCCGCAACCCCCATTACTCATGGAAAAGGGGCTAGCCACATGATTGTGATGTAAAAGACTCTAGAAGAGTCTACATTGAGTTTATGTAGTCAAACTTAACCACTAGTAGGCTATCGTGCTATGTTATAACTAGGCCACTAGGAGGAAGAGGCATTCAGGTATTTCGAGAGCATTTTGTTCCATAGTTGAGCAAAGATAGCCAAGATGGATAGGAGGTAGAGCACACATGGATGATTTATTCACTGTAGAAACCCACAGACCACAGAACTTACTTCTTTGTACCTGCAGCCATATTTCTTGACAGAGAAAGAGAGCGAAGCGACCTCACTTCCATTTGGGTTTTCTCCCAAAAGGGTTTCCCATAGCATATTTTGTGTCTTATGTATGTGTGTGAGCTTATTTTTTTGTTATTTATTTTTCTGTATAATTTCCATATGCATGCATGCATTAATTATAGTTAAATCTACAGAACTTAAAGTTTTAATAAAATTGTAATAGTGTAGAATCTAAGAGTTTTAATATAATATTATGAGATATTTTGTGATGAAATGTCCAATGGAATATCCATGGTAGTTTACAGATCACACATTATGACATATACCTTTTTCACTCATGAAGTTTCAACTTGGATCCCATTAACATTAATGCATTATATTTCAAGAGAATTTTGTAGTTAAGTGCTCTTGGGCTAGAGTAGTACTGGGATGGGTGATTTGCTGGGAATTTCTAGTTTTTATTCTTTTGTCACTCTCTAAGCCTCATTCCTCCAATGATCTAGATAATCCAAACACCAATTCATCCATGTAAAGAAACCCTTCCAAGAGGTCAAAAGTACACTCTAGTCAACAAAACACAACTTTCTTCAAGTTTGCTTCCAAACTCAGATTTCAACCTGCAATCTCAATACTTCGGACCCGTAGTGACTTTAGATTTTTAGCCTACAATTTTCAGCCTCCCGCAACTGATCAAAAACCCTAATATTCTCACACGTTTGACCACAAAATATCAAAACTTCGTCTTTTCTCCTTCTCTAGGGTTTTCTCCTTAACTCTTGTCCTTCGTTCTCTTTTTCTTCTTGTTTCTATTGCAGATTGAACTTGTTGGTTGGTGTCTCAAATGAAGTCGAAGATGTCTCTATATATACCTTATTCACGGGGTCTAATTAGCCCTCTCTAGGCCGACTTGTCCTTGACTAGGGTTGACTTGTGCTTGAAGGCATATAAGACTTTCTAGACTCAAAATTGATATCTTTTACGACTTGCCCAATGGGGTCTTATACAAATGATAAGGACTCTCTTGTCACAAGAAAAATATTCTTTTGACATGAAAACCCATCGAAGCATAAAGAACATGCTTGACCTAGATGACCATTAAAATGGAGCATGAAATCCATGCTTAAAGTAATATTTTTCTTTCTATTTTTCTTGTAACATAAGATATACATAATGACTTGAGTACATTGACAATTATGAAGACCGAAACAAGTTACATTTTCCAACAAAGGGTTGGTTGATTTACTAATTAAATCATATAGATCGAAAGAATATTTAATTCCATAATTTATTCATGGGAAATCAAAGATAGGCTCATTGATTTTATGGAGATACCAAGTTAGACATAGTGTAAGACATTGAACATCCCATGCCAAATGAATGTTAGCTAGAAATATACTAGAATAAACTATTAAGTGATACAACTAGACATTCACATGGTTGTAGTCATAATAAGTTGCTTAATGAACCCCACAAATAACACAAAATAATTAGAAAGAAAACGTACATCATGAGTTGAATGAAATTATATGAGTTTTCTTTTAGATTTCAAATATCATTCCACATTGACATGTTGTATGATAGTGTTATGATTTATATATAAATAATAGTCATCTATATAATGACAAAATTAGGGGAGAAGTGGGTAGTGGAAAGTCTAGGTTAAGAAATGTGCTCCTTTACCAAACAATGGGGGTTGGTGATTATGGTTATTAATAAATGGATGATTTTGTTCCTTTGATTAAAGGATAAGACAACATTAATAGGGATAATTTGATTTCAAAAAAATATGAAGAAGCAACATGAAGGAGGCTTGCAGAAATGCATTAGTTGAAATTGAAATTCCTAAGAAAGTTTAAGGTGTCTTCTTTTTTTTTGGTCAAGTAAGAATGGATCTTTCTATTAACCGAACAAGTACATTACATATGTTACAGGGTAAACCAAAATTCCTTTCGTTTACCAAAAAATGGTCCACATAACCTATCAGAAGCGTTATTGGCTTTAAACCTTTAAAACTTAGAACCATTCACTCTAACGGAAAATAAGGATTACACAGGAAATACACAAACCCGACCCGCAACCCATAAGGTTGGATTTCAAAAATAACACAACCGCAACCATAAAAAATGGCAGGTCCACACAACTGCACCTCCACCGTTGATCTACCCCTCATGGATCCAATGGTCCACGCTGAATTCGGGTGGACAAGTAGCATGAGGATTAACCGCCCGAAAAGCAGTTTCCTCTCTCCTCCTCGCTGCTACGTGTCGTTTAAAGAGTGGAATCAAAGGCCAACCTCGAAAAACCAGTTACCACTCAAACCCCACCCAAAATACCACTTGTGGTTCTAGAAACCATTCCCGCGCGAATTAATTTGCGTGCTCTTCTGCCAAGCGAATTAAATTGCACACTCTTCCGCCAAGCAACAAGCATACAGTTTAGGCTTCCATATCCTCCCGCATATCTCCTAATCCTCTTCGATCCATCCTGTCCATCCATTGCTCCCTATTTTTGACAGCTTGATAGAGACAATCCTCTAGCAGTTTACCTGGGGGTAAGAAATCCCAAACGTGTCGAGTGTCCCCTTCCTTATTAGTCACTCCTTCATTTTCCAAACGATCATCTAACATGTTAGCTTTTCTTTTCACATGGACAAAGCTTGCAGTTTTTAAGGTTTGTAGGTGGGTGTAGATACAGTGAAAGACCTACGATAGCCTCCAGTGTTTTGACACTTTGTCTGGTGATGTGCCATTACATATTTTCTTAGCCGCTCTAATAATCATTTCCGAATCTGCTTTAATGATAGCATTATGTGAATTTGAATCCACCAATATTTCCAAGCATTGCTCTAGGGCCATGAGTTTTGCCATGTTATTAGTGGCCTTCCCCAAGTGGCCATGAAAGATCTTCTTTATTTGACCCTATTCATCTCTTATAGCACCCCCAAAACCAGCTAACCTTGGGTTGCCCTTAGAAGTTCCGTCTATATTGGCCTTTAAGAAACCATGTGGAGGAGGCTTCTAAATATTTATATCTGCATTTGTTTGGCTCACACCCTTGATTGTGCCCCGTGGGCTTATAAACTGGAGACCCAAATGAAGTAGAATGCTCGCATCTTGGGGCAGAGGAGGGTCCTTAGGAAGTGACCTCAACAAGCTACTGACTGTGTCTTTGAGCTGCCTTAAAATTTGGTCAATTATGTGCTGGGGCTTGCTTGCTTTGTTCTTGAAGATCTGACTATTGCACTCTTTCCAAACATTTCAGATAACAAAGCCTGGAACCAGAGTCCAGGCTTTATTAATGATTTCATTCCCTGAGAAATTTTTCCTCCAATTCTTCAAAGTGTTGGAGATGTTGAGTCTGTCCCTATCAGTGTACCTAAAGATTGACGCCACCCATTCCCACACAGTGGAGGTGAAAGGGTAAAGGTTGAGAAGGTGATCCATCGTCTCCTCTTATGAGACACAAAGGTAGCATTTGGATGGTCCAGTGAAGCCTTTTTCAGGAGATTCTCCCAAGTTAATATTTTCCTTTGATGAATTAGCAAAATAAATAACTTTATTTTCATCCAGTGGGGGCTCTGCCAAAGATTCTTCCAAACTTGATAAGGGTTTAGATAGTTAAATCCTGTTACTACCTATTTAGCTTCTTTGAGGTTAAAGTTTCCTTCGGTGTTCTTTCCCCATCTTAGTTGGTCAGACAAGGAGGATACCAGAATCCTCCTATGCTCTAGATCCTGGGTAAGAGAGTCTGCCTGGGCCTTCAAAGGACTTTCTTCACTGTGGCCGAGATCCTTCCAAGTTCTCCATTTTCCATTGTTCCTATCCTGGTCCCAAAAGTCTTTTACCATAAGTAGACCTTTGTTGTCTATGTCATTCTTGAGAGCTGCTAATTCATCCTTATACAAGTTGGGTTCTTGTTGCCAGTTGTCCTCCCAAAATCGAGCTAAGTTCCTAGCTCGAATTTCCCAGAAACTATGTTACTGAACAATACTTTTATTTCCCAGGCAAGGTTTCAAATATGTGAGCCCTTAATGTGCCCTGACATTCTAATGTGATCCTTTTCCTGCCAATGCTTGGCATTATTTTGTTTCCAAATCTTGGCCTAGGGAGTTGCCAATTCCTTCATCCACCTCCACCAGAGTTTAGCTCCCAAAACTCTGCTGATTGTTTCAAGATCATGAATCCCCAAGCTACCATGGCTCTTGGGTTTGCAAATCTTGTCCTAGGAAACTAAAGCCCATTTCTTTTTCTCTTCTCCTCTGCCCCATAGAAAGTCCCTTTGTATGCTCTTGATTTGTTGCTTAATTCCTTTAGGAGCAGGAAGAGTTGAGAACATGAACATGGGAATGGCTTGCAGGACAGCCTGTGTGAGCACAAGGCACCCCACCAAATTTAAAGACCAGCATGTCCATTTTCTGATCTTGTCATGAAGTTTATTTATAATTGGCTCCCACACTTCCTTGCTGAGAGGTTTATCTATGAGTGGTATGCCTAGATACTTGGAAGGTAGTTGGTCCCTTTGAATCCCAAGAATTCTGGTGATATTTCTTTGAATAGCAATGCTAGTGTTAAAGAAAAAAACTTTTGATTTGTTGAGGCTTACCTCTGTGCCAGCAACCATAGCAAAGTCATTCAAAATCTTTTTGATTGTTCTGGCTTCACTGACTGTGGGTATGCCCTGCAGCATTGTGTCATCCACAAATTGTTAATGAGTATTAGCTGCTCCATCCAAGGTGAGTGATGCCCTGGATTCTGCCTTTAGTATTTGTCATTTTAATCACTCTGCCTATCCCTTCCATCATGAGAACAAAGAGGAAGGGTGAGAGTAGATTCCCTTGTCTGAGACCTCTCGAGGGTGTGAAGAGTCTTCAAGGAATGCCATTAAGCAGGATGGAGAAGCTAGTCATGGTAACTAGTGCATAACCCATCTTATCTAGTTTTGGTCAAAGCCAAAGGCTCTTAGAACTGCCCTTATATAAGACCAACTTAGCCTGTCGTAAGCTTTTGCTAGGTCCAGTTGAATGATCATACCAGCTTGTTTGTTGCTTTTGAGAAAGTGTACCACCTCATGGGCGTAGATGATCTTATTGAGGATCCTTCCACATAGCTTGTTTTCTCCTTTGAGATGAGAGCTGGTAAAAGGGGCTTGAGTTTATTGGCGATCACCTTGGAAATAATTTATACACCACATTACATAAATCTATGGGTCTGAATCCCTCCATAGTCATGGCTTTTTCCTGTTTTGGGATCAAAGCTATGAACGAAGCATTAAAAGCCTTCAGAACCTTTTTGGATCTTCTTGCGTCTTCCACCACCTCAAGGATATCATGTTTGACTGATTTCCAACAAGCTTTGAAGAAGTCTACATTAAACCCATCCAGGCCTGGAGCTTTTCCATTTTGCATTTCATTGATCACTTCACTGACCTCCTCTTTTAACATTGGCCTGTTAAGATTGTGGTTATCTTCTTTGGTAACTAGCTGAGGGATATATTGAGTGAAATGATTGATGAACCTGGATCTGTCCCCCAGAGGCTCCTTTGCAATACTGAGGAAATGTTGTACAAGGAGAGATTCCATGTCTTTGTGAGAGATGATTTCTCTCCCTTGAGAGTCTTTAAACTTTGTGATTCTATTGTGTGCCTTGTGATCCATGGTGGATTTATGAAAGAACTTCATGTTTCTTTCTCCCTCTCTAATCCACTGTATCCTTGACTTGTGTCTCCAGAAGATCTCCTCTTGCAAGCACCATTCTTCCCATTCTTCCTGCAAAGAATCAGCTAGCTTTTTCTGTTCCTCTGTAAAGCCCTCTGTGATGTTGATATGATTGATCTCCTGGAGTTTCTGCTTAGCTTCTCTTTTGGCTTCGAAGATATTGCCAAATTCAACCTTTAAGCTTGGATTTGATATGTTTAAGTTTATGTTGGAGCAGGAACATTCTAGTGCCTTGAATGTCGAGATCCCCTTTCCACCATTTGTCAATATTACTGGTGAATTCAGGGTGAGAGAGCTATGCATTCTCAAACCTGAAAGCTTTATTTCTTGGTGTACCCATAAAAGTGGCTTCCAGCTGTACATGCCAATGATCCGAACCTCCAAAGGGAAGAATAGAAGCTGTTATGGTAGGGCCTAAGAGAAAGATGTCCTCTAAGATAATAAATCTATCTAGTCTAGATGTGACTTATGAAGCCCCTCCCCTTTTGTTGTTCCAGGTGAAGGTCCCATTTATTATTCCAGTGTCCACTAACCCCATGTTCATTATGAAGTTCTGGAAGGCCATGGAGTCTTTGCCTTACTGTCTGATATCGCCTTTTTTTTCTGTAAGAGATCTTATCATATTGAAATCTCCTGCAACAATCCAGGGCATATTAGGGTGTCTTGCTCTTAGTTCCTCAAGGGAGGTGAGAAGCTTGAAGTTGTCTTCTGGTTTTTGAGGTCCATAGACAATTGTGATCATGTATATCTCCTTATCACCTAAAGGTTGACAAACCAAAGAAAGATAGTTCCTAGATGCCTCAACATCCAGGATTCCAAATTTCTGTGGATCCCACAGCGTGAGAATCCCCCGGTGAGTTTTTTGCTTTAACCTCTAGATACTCATACTTGATTAGCCATTTATTATGAATTTCTCTAATTTTATCCATCGAACATTTTGTCTCTTGAATAAAAACCATATCTGATTTTTCTTCTTTTATTCTAGTATTGAGATTTCTTTGTTTCCTTCTATTTCCTATGCCTCTAATATTCCAGGTTGTGAGCTTCATTAAGAAAGGTTTGTAAAGGAGTAACTTGTAAGCTATTTCATCTTACCTGAGTTAATCAATAGTTTCCCACATTCATTCAGCAACTCCTTCTGTCTTTTT
This sequence comes from Pinus tabuliformis, assembly GCA_031772625.1. Taxonomy (NCBI): domain Eukaryota; kingdom Viridiplantae; phylum Streptophyta; class Pinopsida; order Pinales; family Pinaceae; genus Pinus; species Pinus tabuliformis. The sequence goes on along the minus strand of CM062817.1, from coordinate 1,613,740,695 downwards.
CTTCCTCTTTTCCTGCTTGGGTTCTTTGGAGATTGTGCCTGTGTCTCCTCCATCATTTTGACCCCTCTATGTTCCTGGATTTCATGATTTCTTTTGACTCTAGTTCCCTTCGTTTGTGATCTCCATAGGAAGAGCCATTGAACCCTATCATATTCCTCTTTTGGTAGGGAGTCCACTCCTTTGGTCGTTCCTTGTTCCAGAAATTTCTCTAGATCCAGATTTTCCCTATCTAGAATCTCCTGCAGTTCATGGTCCTTCGTTCCCACCTCACTTGGAGTCATCTCATGGTCCCTATTTATCTCCATCATGTTTTCTATGATATCTTCCATGTTGTCATCCCTTTCCTTCTCAGTGATAATGTTCTCCATTTCCTGGTTTGTTTCTTTGTTTCCTTCTTCTTCTTCTAGGATCTTAAAGCTATTGTGGCTCGGTTGTCTTTCCTCATTGATCTTCTTTTGTGGATTCTTTCCACCTTTCCCTTTGCCCTCAAGCTTGGTAAAACCCTTAGGATTTTTATCCACAGTGGTTTTCACATTTCTCTCTATGTTATTTGTTGGGAAGTCTCTATATAGATGCCCATGCTCATGGAATTTGCTGCACTTAAATGGGATGTGATCATAGTCCACCGCCTGTACCCATTATTCATCATATAATTCTAAAATTATCGCGTCCGGAAGTGCTCCAGATAAGTCCATTTCCACACAGATTCAGGCGAAGGAGGTGTATTTTCCTTTTAGAGTCGCATCTGAGATCTTTAGAAAATGCCCTAGTTTGTTGCCTATTGTTTTCAGCGATTCTGGTAACCAATAATCCAGAGGAAGGGAGTATAGTTTGATCCATACTGGTACCAATGAAAATGTCTCGCGTTCCGGAACAAAGTTCATTATCCATGGCCGCATGTAGAGGCTTGCAGCAGTGTAGAAATATGGACCTCCTTCAAACACTCTGTCTTTATCCTCTAGGCTTGTGAATACTACTGTGAAAAAGCCCTTGGATCCCAGATGAAGGTTTATTTCCCCCTTTGGCTTCCAGTGGCTCCTTATCCAGGCATGCAGCGCCCTCTCCATCGGCCATATTCCCATGAATTTGTAGATGATCGCATGATTCGTCATATGATCCCTATGCGCTTGTAGCACAGGGTCGCTCAAGATGACCCAAGGAATGGTGTTTGACTTAGGTTTGCAGACCCCAAATGTCCTTATAGAAGTAGGTTTTTGACTGTTATCCCCTTTCTCCTTTTCCTTACTACTTCTTGCTGCTCCCCTTCCTGTTCATGAGGTCTGTTTCCTCCCAATGTTTCTCTGTTACTTGCCCCTGTTGCCTTCTCTAGAGGTTTCTTGAAATGTTGCTTTCCCATGTCCTTGCTTCTATCCGTAACTACTTGACTGTAGGAGGGAGTAGCACTCCCCCCTGCGAGTCCCGCCGTGGTGCCCAACGTCAAAACCCTAACCCTAGTTCAAGTTACAGAGCTTCCCGCACATCAAATCCTTCCATATATGGATTTTTCAAGTTTAAGGTGTCTTTATTGAAGTCAATCCATGGGAATTTGCTTGGTCACTTCACACAGGATAACTTATTTTTTAATAATTATGGGGTTCATAGTAAAGTTATTGGAGACATGGTTAAATGTGTGAAATTGTGTCAATGGTTGTAATTGGTTTTACCTCATTGAAAGTGGGTGCATGATTAATGTAACTTCACACCCTATGTTTAAATTCATGGTCAAATCATTGCATGAGAGTTTCCACACCCCAATGTTGGGTCAATAGTTGACTTGTGCCATATTATGACATTAGTGGCTCATTTAGTTTCCTAATCTAATGTCATAGGTCTTATTCGATGGAGACGCCACTCTAATAAGAAACATGTTTATGCAAGTATTTTAATGGAAGAGTTAGATGAAGAATTATGTAAGACAAAAGAAGATGGTAGAATAAAAAAAGAAGGATACAAAGAATGAAGAAGACAAAATTCTAGGCATCAACAAGAGAAGCAAGAGGTTGAATTTAACAAGATAAAAGAAGAAGAACGTGGGAGAAATGAAAGAATTTGATAAAATAATAAGAGGAGAATGAAAGAAAGTGAGAGAAGATAAAGGAATAAACATACATTTTGGAATGAACAAATTATGCAATGATAAGTGGCAATCTTAGAAACATGAAGCAACAAAAGAAGAAAAAGAAGAACGAAGCAACAAAAGTAAGGTAAAATAAGTAGTGAAAATAATTTTTTTTGTTAATAATTGAGATGCAAAAGTAAGTAAAGTGAATTCATAAAAAATGAAATCCTACAAAGATTGATGGTCATCCTTATTATTGTTTTTAGTGATGGGATAGAAGATTGTTATAGTCCTTTATTTTCAAATAGGATAAATTAGCCTCAAATGAACATGTATGATGAAATTATTTGTATGTAATTGAGTCAATGATGGTGTATTGGTTGTAAGCCTTATAAGTTAAGTAAACCCCCATAGTTTGAATATTGAATGGTTTGTAGCAAACCAAAACCACTTGAGAATTGTAATGGTTAAGGGTAAAACAATGTAAAGCCTACAAGATGTAATGGTAAAGGGTAACCAACAAAACTCCAAAATGTGGTTACAAGTAAGCCAAATAAAACCTAGGATAATGATTGATGATGATGCAGGGGTTAAAAGGTAAAAATATAAAGGTTTGTGATCTAAGATTTGTTAATGAATCATGTAAAAGAAAAATATTACTATAGAATGTACAGATACAATTGGTGATGCATGTATTCCTATGGATGATGACTTTTTTATTTGGACTTAAACAAATACAATATTTATATTTTGCAAGTATAAGATGAACACTAAAAAATCTTGAAGATATAGAACTAAGAAGACAAAAGATAATGATTATAGAACATATAATATTTAAGAAGATTAAAGATGAAATGAATATTGGACTGGCTCAAAAGACCAATTGAAGAGATAGAGGATGATAATTGAATATTTCATAAGTATTTATTAAGAGGAATATGAGGGAATAACTAATACTTGAAAATATGAATGTCATTATGTTGACACATAATCATCAGGATTGGGTGAATAAATATGATCAATGTAAATAAATAATAAGAGATATGAACAGTCATCGGGAGATGAAGTGAACAGTCTCCCTCATGTATATAATAAAGACCAACCTAAAGGAATAATATGAATTAATTTTGTGGAGTTACTACCTGGCCTGACATGGTATCAGAGCCAAGTTCCTAAAATTAGTTGTAACTCCTTGTCTGCGCTCTCTGCGCTCCCTGAGTTGTGCATAATTGTCTGGTGTCATTTCTGCGCTCTCTGGGCTCTCTACCATTCCCTCCTAACAGTTGGCACGTTTTTTTGTATGATTGTAATGTCTCTCGGTTTTCCAGAAGTGGAGCAGGAGTCGCCCATTCGACTCTGAAATGTAATAGCCCTCTGTGCATACTCCCTGTTGGAGAAATTGATAGAGCCAAAAGGGAAACATGTGAATCCTGTTCACCGGTTTCTTTTGCGACTTCATCTTCTTATTTTTGAGATTTTATTCATATCCGCTGGTGCTTTCGTATCTGCTTGGTATCATAGACGCTGCTCCTTTTTATGTAATCATCGCAGTATTATATATGGTCTTTTTATGTAATCATAGACGCTTCTCTGTATCATAGACGCTGGTATCATAGATGCTGTGGTATCATAGACGCTATGAAATGAATTTAGACGCTGCTCCTTTTATGTAATCATCGCAGTATTATGCCTATATGGTCTTTTTATGGTCTTTTTATGTAATCATCAGAGCGCTGTTGGTATCAAAGCGATTCCTCTGTTCAACCATGCCGAGCGAAGACCAAGGTTTCTGATTCCTTGATGCAAATGTGTTCCTTGCGGCGGTTCGACGTTTGTGCTCACTCCATACAGGAGTTGATAAGTATCAGAGCGCTGTTGGTGTCAAAGCACAGAACAGGCCTGTAAAGGCTCTAGCTCTCCAAGCCCGAGCTCCCAGCCCTTTGTGACCACCGCCCCTTGTTGATCGTGAGAAGACTTGTCCGTTGTTACTTCGGTTTTTTTACCAAGATAGGAAATCATCAAAAGATGAAGTGCAGATCTACACATGGAGGGATGCTACACTCCGAGAGCTGACGGATTTGGTAAAAGAAGTGGCACCGATAGCAAGGAGAAGAGATGCAAAACTATACCTCTGTCGTACCTCTGTTAGAATGCTGTATATACCTCTGTTGAATGCACTATAAAGTTTTGTATTTACGTTGTCCAATTCAGAGCGTTGTCCAGTTGAATGCACTATACAGTTTTGTGTATTTACAGTCTTGCGTATTGACATTTGAATTTACTGTCCAGTCATATCAAAATTATATTTTTCTCATTAGGAGTAAAATTTTGTAGCAGAAGTTTTTGTTACAGTATGCATTCAGTCATATCCATTGTGGGAATAGTTCTCATTGGCAAGGAGAAGTATCCTTAGCGGTCCCGGATGATAAAACACACCCTCATTTTCAATGAGTGTTGGAAAGGAGGGTGCATTGGAGACGGAGACAAACACCCAGAACAGCCTACCTCAGACAAAGAGCTCGCCATATGGGAAAACTAGAACAACAAAGCCTATGCATTAATTGTAGCATCTATAAGTGAAGAGGTGAGTCACCATATTACGCCATTTTCAACTGCTTTCGAAGCCTTACAAAAGCTGAAAGAACTCTATGACTCACATTATGCACTTGAAGTTGTTCAACTTATGATTAAACTCTTCCCTCTTGAATTGCAAAATAATGATCCTCTTGCTCTTGCATTCGAAGTAAAGTCTATAATGCATGATATCCAAGCCACTAAAATTGATTTGGATATTCCTCTTATCGCTTTTCTCAAGGCACTTTATCCTACTTACTCCAATTATCTTGAGTCATTGCAAGAAAATGGAAATCTTAAAGACATTACCTTTGAATCTCCTGTGAAAAAATTTGCTGAAAGAGAGAAAGCTTTTGGAAAGAAGACAACCCCTGAATCTTCTAAAGACGTTGTGTGCCTTGCTCATAAAGAAAAGCATCCTGCTCAAGATTCTTCAAGAGGAAGAGGTGGTCAAAGAGGAGGAGGAAGAAATTTTAGAGGCAGGGGGGGTAGACACTCTCAAGGAGAAAAGGCAGATTTGCACTGCATACACTGCAAAAGAAATGGATCACATGATGCCTCTACATGCAAGTTACCATGGGACAAAATTGAGCAGTAAAGAAACCAACAGAAAGGTAAAACTGATGATACAGACAAAGGTAAAGCACCTGAATCCGCTCACTATGTTGTGGCACAATGTAATATTGGAGTAAATGAAGATTTATTTAATGCAAGGCACACAGCCTCTTCAAATTAATGTAGTGGACCAAGCTTAAATGTTTATATATAAAACTACGAATAAAAAAAGGATTGAAATCAAGATTTGGATTTCATAGAATTGGGTTGAATAATTCATAGAGATATTATTGGAGATAGTTCTACAAATGCTTGAATTGAATATCTAATTATGATGAGTTGTTATGGTTATCTATTGTTATATAAAGGGACTTATTGTATAATAAAAATTCATTAAGTGAATATAATTTTACCTATGGGGGTTACTTGAATGTAAAATCTTGGTCTCACTTGCTTATTTGTGTATTAGATTTTATTCATTTCATGTGTGTTTAATTAAATGTTATATGATTGAAATCTACAACGACGAGATAACACATTTGAAGCTAAAGGGAATTTTAGAGAGTAAGTTGATGACAAAATCACAAGTCCTTATTTTGTCTTATTTTAAATAATATGCAAGAGAGTAAGGGATAGCGAGTTTGTAGAAGAAAATAAGGTATATGCTGAAGAGCTAGAAAGTTACCAAGGGATGTTAACATTGTTTTTTTTCTTTTGTCTTGACTCACAGGGGGTTTTGAACCTTGAATCACATGGTTTACATTACTTCATAACATGGCTATCGCCACTTGACCTGCCCCTCATGAGCAAGGTATGTTGACATTGTTATCTTGCTATATCAGTAATAATTACATTGGTTATCATTGAAACTACTTTTTTTTTTATGACATAAATGCTTGACAACATTAGGCTAGAAACAACAAATACAATAAAAGGAAGAGAACGAAAGTTGCAAAGTTTGAAGGATATATATAAAAAAAAAAATAAAAAAAAAATCACACATATATGGCAATGAATCTAAGGAAAAGGGTGTGCATCCATCATTTTCCGAAAAGATTGTAATTTGTTTTTACTATGAAATCATTAATTTGTAATCTTCTTTTACTAGTTGTTTACCTATATAAGTAAACAATTATAATCATTAATGTATCACACCACAAATTTCTATCGAAAATCCAAAGGGGAAAGGAGAGATTATGAAGATAAAGGTTCATCACAATATTTAATCTAAATACAATCCCATCAAGAAATGATAAATTGTAAAAGAAACAAACATCTTTATGCGAGGGCCCTGGGCGGAAATCTGAACTAGGGTTTTGTCGTTGGTCACCATGGTGGGGCACGAAGGAGGGAGTTCAGCTCCCTCCTACAATCAAGTGGTTGCGGACAGAAGCAAGGGAACTGGATCACATAGCTTCAAGAAACCAATAGAGGTGGCAATAGAGGCTACAAATACAAAAAAATCGGAAAATATCAGACCTCATGAACATGAAGAGAATCATGAGGAAGCTAGTAAGGAGAAGAGGAGAGAGGTTAGCAATCATAAAGTTGCTCCTATGAGTAAAATAGGGGTCTGTAAACCCAAGTCGACCACTATTCCTCAGGTCATTTTAAGTGACCCAGCGCTACAGGTGCACAGAGATCACATGGCGGAATATGCGGTTATCTGCAAATTTATGGGGATTTGGCCGATGGAGAAGGCTCTGCAAGCATGGATAAGGAACCACTGGAAACTAAAGGGGGAAATTAGCCTTCACCTTGGGTCCAAGGGCTTCTTCACAGTGGTGTTCAAAATCTTAGAGGATAAAGACAGAGTGTTCGAGGAGGACCCTATTTTTACACTTCTGCAAGCCTTTACATGCGACCATGGGCGATGAACTTTGTCCCAGAACGAGAAACTTTCACATGGGTACTAGTATGGATAAGAATCTACTCCATTCCTTTATATTATTGGCTGCCAGAGTCTCTAAAGGCTATCGGCAACAAGCTAGGGAATTTTATAAAGATCTCAGATGCTACTCTAAGAGGCAAATACACTACCTTTGCCCAGATATGTGTGGAAATGGACTTATCTGGGGCACTTCCGGATGCAATCATTTTACAGGTGTATGGCGAGGAATGGGTGCAGGCGGTGGACTATGAACACGTCTCATTTAGATGTTGTAAGTGCCATGAACACATGCACCTATACAGGGATTGCCCATTGAACAAGCTGGAGAGCAAGACGAAAGACACTACGGGCAAAGATCCCAAGGGTTTTACTAAGGTGGGGGGTAAAGGGAAAGGAGGGAAGCGGTACCAAAAGAAAATTAATGAAGACAGACAACGAAGCCTAAATAGTTTCAAGATATTAGAATAAGAAGTTGGAAACAACGAGACAAATCAGGAATCAGAGAATATTCCCACTAAGAAGGAAAGGGATGCCAATATGGAGGATATACCAGAGAAAAACAAACAAAAGGATGATATGCCGAGCATTATGGAGCTCAGTAGGGACCATGAGATGACCCCAAGTGAGGTTGGAATGGAAGACCATGAACTGCAGGAGATTCTAGAGAAGGAGAATTTAGATCTAGAAAAGTTTCTGGAGCAGGGAATCACTAAAGGGGTAGACTCTCTGCCAAAATAGGAGTTTGAAAAGGTTCAATAGCTCTTCCTCTGGAGATCAAAAATGAGGGCTTCTGGAGTCAAAATAAACCATGATATCCAGGAGAATAGAGGGGTGAAAATGATGGAGGATACACCGATGTATTCTTCCAAGAATCCTGGTAGGAAAAGAGGAAGAAAAAACAGAATGAGTTGCTGATTGAATGTGCGAAACTCATGATCAACTCAGGTAAGATGAGGGTCTTACCAGTTACTCCTTTACAAACCTTTCTTAATGAAGCTTACAACCTGGAACATTAGGGGTCTAGGAAGTAAAAGGAAACAAAGAAATCTTAGCAGTAGAATAAAAGAAGAAAAACTAGATATGGTTTTTATTCAGGAAACAAAATGTTCGATGGACAAGATCAAAGAGATACACAACAAATGGTTAATCAAGTATGAGTATCTAGAGGTTAAAGCGGACAACTCGGCGGGTGGGATTCTTACGCTATGGGATCCTCAGAAACTTGGAATCCTAGATGTTGAAGCTTCTAGGAACTATCTATTGCTGGTGATTCAACCTTTGGGTGATAAGGAGATCTACATGATCACTAACGTCTATGGTCCTCAAAAACTAGAAGACAAATTTAAGCTTCTCACCTCCCTTGAGAAGTTGAGAGAGAGATATCCTGATATGCCCTGGATTCTGGCAGGGGATTTCAATATGATCAGATATCTTACAGAGAAAAAAGGCGGTACGAAAAAACTAAGCAAAGACTCCATTGCCTCCAGAACTTAATGAATAACATGGGGCTAGTGGACACTGAAACAGTAAACGACACTTTTACTTGGAACAATAAGAGGGGAGGGGCTTCTCAAGTTGCCTCTAAACTAGATAGATTCATAATCTCAGAGGACCTCCTTTTCACAGGCCTTGATGTGTCAACTGTAATCCTTCCCTTCAGAGGCTCGAACCACTAGCCTGTCCAGCTTCAGCTTGAAGCTACTTTTATGGGTACACCGAGGAACAGACCCTTTAGGTTTGAAAATGTCTGGCTCTCTCACCCTGACTTCACCAGCAATATTGACAGATGGTGGATGGAAGATATGTCTGTTCAAGGCACTAAAATGTTCATGTTACAGCAGAGACTTAAACACATCAAATCTAGGCTTAAAGATTGGAACAAAAAAGAGTTTGGTAATATTTTTAAAGCCAAAAAAGAAGTTGAGCATAAACTCCAGGGGATTAATCAGATCATCATCACAGAAGGTTTTACCGAGGAACAAAAAATTCAGGCTGACTCTCTTCAGAATGAATGGGAAGATCAGTGCATGCAAGAGGAGATTTTCTGGAGATAGAAATCGAGGGTGCAGTGGATTAGAGAAGGAGAAAGAAACTCGAAGTTTTTTCATAGCTCAACCTTGGATCACAGATCACATAACAAAATTTCAAAACTTAAAGATTCTCAAGGGAAAGAGCTCATCTCTCACAAAGAAATGGAAGTTGTCCTAGTTCAACACTTTCTTAGCATAGCAAAGGAGCCTCTCATAGATAGATCTCGGTTCATTAACAATTTCACAAAGTTCATTCCTAAGCTTGTAACCAGGGAAGACAACCACAATCTTAACAGCCCAGTGTCTGAAGAGGAGGTCAGTGAAGTCATCGATGAGATGCAAAATGGGAAAGCTCCTGGCCCTGATGGTTTCAATGTGGACTTCTTCAAAGCTTGCTGGAAAACAATCATACAAGATATCCTTGATGTTGTGGAGGACTCTAAAAGATCCAAAACTATCTTGAAGGCTCTTAATGCCTCTTTCATGGCTTTGATTCCAAAGCAGGAAAAAGCTATGACACCGGATAGATTCAAACCCATAGCCTTATGTAATGTGGTGTACAAAATTATTTCCAAAGTGATCGCTAACAGACTCAAGCCCCTTCTTCTTGCTCTCATCTCAGAGGAGAAAACTGGATTTGTGGAAGGAAGACAGATTCTCAACAACATCATATAAGCTCACGAGGTGGTACACTCTCTTAAGAGTAATAAGCAAGCTGGTATGATCATGTAGCTTGACCTAGCGAAAGATTATGATAAGCTAAGCTGGTCTTACATCAGGGCAGTGCTAAGAGCTTATGGCTTCGACCACAACTAGAAAAGATGGGTTATGGCCCTTGTATCCACAACTAACTTCTCTATTATGATTAACAGATCTCCCTCTAGAACCTTTATGCCTTCTAGGGGTCTTAGACAAGGGGATCCGCTCTCCCCCTTCCTCTTTGTTCTCATGATGGAAGGGCTAGGCAGAGCGATCAAAATGGCAAATGCTGAAGGAAGAATCCAAGGGCTGAAACTTACCCCGGATGGTGATGCTTATACTCATCAACAATTTGTGGATGACATAATGCTATAGGGAATTCCCATGGTCAAGGAAGCTAGAGCTTTCAAACAAATCCTGAACGACTTTGCTTTGGCCGCTGGTATAGAGGTAAGCCTTGAAAAATCAAAGTTTTCCTTTTTAACACTGACATTTCTATTCAGAGGAACCTCACCAGAATTCTCGGGTTTCAAAGGGATCAGTTACCTTCCAAGTACCTTGGAATGCCTCTTACAGACAAACCTCTAAGCAAGGGAGTGTGGGAGCCGGTAACTAATAAACTTCAAGACAAAGTCAGGAAATGGACCTGCAGGTCTTTGAATTTGGCGGGGCGTCTTGTGCTTACAAAGGCTATCCTGCAGGCTATTCCCATTTTCATGTTTTCAACTCTTCCTGCTCCTAAAGGAGTTATGCAACAAATCAAGAGTATTCAACGAGATTTTCTTTGGGGCAAAGGGGAAGAGAAAAAGAAGTGGGCTTTGGTAGCTTGGGACAAGCTCTGTAAACCTAAGGCCCATGGTGGTTTGGGGCTTCATGACCCTGAAACCCTCAGCAGAGTTTTAGGAGCCAAACTTTGATGGAGGTGGCTCAAGGAATCGACAACCCCTTGGGCCAAGCTTTGGAAACAGAAATATGCAAATAATTGGCAGGAGAAGGATCATATCCAAATGTCTGGGCTCATCAAGGGCTCCCACATTTGGAACCTTGCTTGAGATAATAGAGCCATTGTCTAGCAGCATAGTTTCTGGGAGATTGGAGCTGGGAACCTTACACGGTTTTGGGAGGATAACTGGCAGTAGGAACCAAATTTGTTTAGAGAAGAACTAACTGCTCTAAATTTTTTTATTTACAACAAAAGTTTACTTATGGTAAGTGACTTTTGGGATCAGGTAAGGGACAATGGTAAATGGAGAATGTGGAAGGATCTTGGTTATAGTGAAGAGAGTCCTTTGAAGGCCCAAGCGGATTCCCTTTTTCTTGACTTGGAGCAGAGGAAGATTTTGGTGTCATCCTCATCTGACCAATTGAGATGGGGTTGAAACACCGAAGGCACCTTTAACCTCAAAGAGGCTAAATGCATGGCCCTAGGTTTTGATTATCCAAACCTTGATCACGTGTGGAATGACCTTTGGCAAAACTCGCAATGGATGAAAATCAAGTTGTTTATGTGGTTGGTTCACCAAAAGAAAATTCTCACATGGGAGAATCTTCTAAAAATGGGTTTTGTTGGCCCATCCAAATGCCATCTATGTGGCCTACAGGAGGAGACGATGGAACATTTACTAAACCTATGTCCCTTCACCTCAACCTTATGGGATTGGGCAGCCTCAGTCTTCAGGCAAACTGACAGGGACAGACTCAACATCACCAACACTTTGAAGAATTGGAGGAAAGACTTCTCAGGTAATGAAATCATTAACAAGGCTTGGACTTTGGTTCCAGGATTTATTATCTGGGATGTCTGGAAAGAACGCAATGGTAGGATTTTCAAGAACAGAACAGGCTCGACCCAGAACATCATTGTCCAAATTTTACGACAACTCAAAGATACAATAGGAGCCATAATGTGGAAAATTCTTGAGGACCCTCCATCACCCAAGGATGCTAGCATACTACTGCAGTTGGGTCTCCATTCTCTGGTTCCCTTAGGCATTGACAAGGGTGTGTGCAAAACAAATGCTAGTAAAGATATCTGGCAGCCTCCTCCTCAAATCAATATACACGAGGATTCTAAGGGCAACCTAGGGATGGCTGGATTTGGCGGTGTCATAAGAGATGAGTAGGGGCGCATAAAGGATATCTTTCATAGTCATTTGGGGACTGCCACCAATAACATGGCGGAGCTCATGGCCTTAGAGAAATGCCTGGAAATCCTGGTGGAGTCAAATATACACAATGGCATCATTGAAGCTGACTCTGAATTGGTCATTAATGTGGCCAAGACACCTAGAAAAGTGTCAAAACATTGGAGGCTATTGCAGGTCTTTCAGCGTATTCATTCCCACTTGCGAACCCTAAGAACCGTCAACTTCATTCATGTGCGAAGAAAAGCCAACATGTTAGTTGATCGTCTGGCGAATGAAGGAGTGCTATGTAAGGAAAGCTATATTTGGCACGATTGGGATTCTATACCCTCTGGTAAACTGCGTGATGATTGTCAACGTCAGGCTGCCAAAGATATGGAGCACTTCCAGACCATGAACAATGAGCAGGAGGAAGACTAGCGGAAGGAGGAGAGAGTAGAAGCCCTTGAGCCACAGTAACTCCTAACTGTAAAAACTCAAATGAAGAGAAGAGCGAAGAAGTGAAGTGTTGAAGCATAGTAACCGTTGGATCTAGAAGATCAACAGATGAGATTTGTTCGTGATGGGTGGCCAGGATTAAGTCGCATAAGGTGGAGCTTAGAAATGAAAGGCGGAGTTTCAATCTAAGTACTAGTGGATGTTGAATGGTGAGTATCGATCTGGACCGTTGGATCGACATGGTGGATCGACAGTGATCAGTAGACTAGCGGGAGTAGGAGAGAGTGGAAGTCCTTGAGCCTGGTTGAAATGCCGCAGTAAATCCTAACCGTCGATCCCATAGTCATTGCTTACGTCATAGTCAACTACGGGGGTCGAGAGTTGGTTAACCTGTTTGCTAGATGAAGGGCCGCAGACCGTAGGATTTAATGGCCTTCGTCATCCAACAGATATCAGGCTGGAAAGGGATCGAACGTTAACCTCATGGACAGACCCGAACTTTTATAGATTAAAGTGGTTTAATCCTTATCGGCTCTGTAAGGATGTTAAATGTTGTGTAAGTGGTCTGAGGTGATGTCATTGTAGACCGTCGGATCAAATGGGTTTTGATCTACGACGCTGGATCACCGAGCAGCTCTGTTGATTAGAGGAAGTATTATCCTTAGATTGAGGGTAAGTTTGACGATGGTGATTGAGCGATTAGGCTTGGGCGAGCGGACCCGAGAAGATTTTCGGTGCGGTTTCAATTTATTTGAAGTCCGATTGTTTTTGCATTTCGCATGCGAGAGCGGTGAAATCACTTGATGGTGCGATGCGATCTTGCGACAACCGTTGATCTGGCGGATGAGATCAACGGTGGAAAAGGGAAATCACATATCGCAAGTCGGGAATCCTGTGTGCATATGCTTTTGAGTCTTTGTAACTCTGTGATGCGATGTATGATTTTGGGTTTTGTTGACCTTGTTGTCTGTTAACCAACAACAGGTCTGTCTTTTGATGGTCTTTACACTTGTAAAGATGTGTACCATATGTAATCTTTTTATCGGTTAATTGAAGGCTCCACTCTTACTTGACCAAAAAAAAAGATAAATTGTTAAAGAAACAAATTTAGAGAGGGAAAAAGGGCAATAATATTTTTGAGATGTAAGTGAAATTGCCACATGGAAAGGGGAAAAAGGAAAATATATTTATTAGAAAAGATAGAGTAAATGCAATTTTTTCCACACATAAGAGGATTTCTTTCTTTGCAAAATGTATGACGATTTTTTTTTTTTGAATGAGGAGGCTAGAGTTAGTCAAATTCATGATTCATAAGGCTTAGTTTGTGGTCATAGTTAATAAAAATGTGCTTGCTACCTGGTCACCTATGTTTGGCAACTCATTCAATATCATAGTGGGGGTTGCACTTTTTTGCTCCTCTTTCTTGGTGTTTGTGGGTTAAACTTTGTGTGATGGGATTATTAGGTATACAACCTAGAAATTCGTAAGTTGTCTTCGTTTTTGGGCAATTTTATGTTTAACCCCTTTGATAGGAAACAAGTCCCTCTTCTTAGAATTTGAAGCTACCTTCATATAGGTGGTGGAGGGAAAGCTTGTGTGTTTTCCTTCATAATTATAAGTCATCTTTGATTTCCAATAGAGCTTGACTCGCGAGGTTTTGTATTAATTATGGTTGGTAGATTACTCTCCCTACTTTATTTACTTTCCACTTGTCTTTTATTAAAATTGTTCTTGTCACTATGCTCTTGGGAGTAGCTTAGGCTACATTTTTTACATTTTGCATGGCAAATTGGATGCATTTCATTATTTGCATTATATGGACCAGTTGCAAATAGAAAAAACATAAAACCAATAACAATTGCTAGGCCAAAATTCAAATCAGTTCACTATTTCAACTGAGTTGAGGTCAAAATTGAGATTTCTTCTCATGGTGAACCTGTTGTTATTGGTAATGGTTATTTTCCCCTTATCATTAGGTTCAATTTAAGAGAGGAGGAGGAATATCTATGTTTTGAGGTGGAATAATTAGATGGAAATCTTGGGTAAGGAGATGTCCTTGCATCTTTGTTGAATGTGTAATTGGATAAGCATTTGGAGGCATGTTCACAATGCTCGTTTATTTTACATGTGACCATTTTGTTATGTTTTAAGGGTGGACTTGGTTAACACCAAGATAAAGGGAAATAGGGTTATAATAGCTACACATATAACTATAGCAGGATGAAAGGGAAGCTTTCACCTTAGAAATAAGAGTATTAATGGGAACTCACTAATGGAATCAATAAATCTATACATCGTAGTTGTAAATGGCATATTGTAGTACCATAAGGAAAGGAAATCCGATCTTGATCACTAAAAAGGTAGGTGGGGTTGCTACTGAGTTTTTAGGAGAAAACCATGAAGGCAACAAGGGATATGAGAGGCCACTAAGTTTATTAAGGTATTATTTCTACCCAGTGATCCATAGTTATAGGTTATGTATGTATGGCAATTTATTTAAGGTTTATTTTAGATAAACAAATAAATAGCCAACTTATTAATGAAGGAAATGCAAATTAACAAGGGTTTATTCAACTCTTTCCGTTTGATAAGTTGATTACCTACTTGCAAAAAAAATAAAAAAAATACACAATCCTAACTAATCCCTCTATTCCACCCAATGATAACAACATACAACAAGTATTAGGTAGATTATCCTTTTCACTATGATGTTTAAGTAATACAAGAAAGGGAACCTAGGATTTATTTCCTCCCTATGTGGGTCAAAACCCTTAACTAGGTGTTGAACAGTCTAAACATGATATAATCTATCGAATAGAGGAATACACTTGTCTTGTAGAAGGAACACAAATAATAAGTAAGCAAATAGAGGATTAGGAACTATCCTACAAACTTATGAAGTACTATCCTAATGCAAAAAAATGTGATAAGTTATTTCCAATAATACAAAGCAATAACCACACAAGTAAATATATAAATACAAGAAGGTTTTATTCCCATTAACAACTTTGCATTAAATCTACATTTTAGATATGTTGTTGGAAGACTGGTTGTGAACATGGGAGTAGGCCAAACACTTCAGTCAATCCAACTAAAGAAACAAAGATACTCCAAAGCCAAGTGGATAGGATAACAATGACTATAGAAACCTCCAAGCTTGTGTAAGCAAAACAACCTATCCAAGCAATCCCAAGAGCATGGAAAGTGGAAGTTGAGACGTAAACCAAGATTAAGATATCAATTTGGAAAAGATTTTGTAGCATAAAGAATGAAATTACAAGCCTTTTTTAAGGAGGTTTAGGAATACCTAAATATATTGGGGGATGGTCAAGTGGCATTACTAGTTGTTTTACTTAGCATTGGGGTGAGTCATCTTCTTATGATCCAAATATTAGGGGATGAGATATAGAATGCTTGAATGCTAAGAAGAGGATGAAATTGACCTATAGATCCATCATGAAATTATGCAAGAAACTAGCTTTGCAAGTGTAAGCAATATTGATGAAAACAATTAAAGGTTGTTGGTTCGGAATGCGTCGACAAATGTATTATAATGTGATTTACACCGAAAAATCTTCTCATAAAACAATTAAATATTGTTGGGTCTCTTTTGTCCAATTTTTCATTAATCAAGATGGTTCCTTTATGCCAATCATTCACCTATTTTACCACATTTTACCCATTTTTCCTTAGGTATTCATCACATTTACGTATTAATCATTATCAAACCATCCAAGGTAATTATTCTCAATTATTCATGATTTCTTGTGTTTTAACCTGCATTTAAAAATGGAATTGGTTTTGGACTAGTGACCTTTGGATGTTGTAGCACTCTTTGTTATACAGACTTCAAGGATACAAAACCAAAAACATGTAGTTGTACAGGACTTCAGTTACCGAATTGTTTGTGTTTTATACTGAAATTCGCTACTCCAGTAATTCACCAATGTTAGAATTTTGCGCATTTATTACCGAATTGCTTGAAGGTGAATCAATATGCAAGTTTTGATATTGTCATCCAAGGAAATCCAAATAAAAAATGCGGGTTTTTCTCTAAGGAATATTAGTATTGTTCTATCTCATTTGCTCATCTTGTGGAACGTGTCCAACTAACTTCATCAACAAACAACTGTATGTTCAACTAATTGTTTATCTTTAGTTTCGAGATCAGGTTTTACTCCAACAATTTCATGTTATCACTCATAAAATCATTATGGCACGATAAGCATCAGGAGGATATAATATGATTATATTAGAATCATAATATTTTGTGTGAAATCATATACTCTGTTTTAAGTAAGAAATTATCCATGAAAATCAGATATATGTCTGTTAACACTAGTTTTATAAAATACCATGTAATGGTGTAAGGAGAGATAGTTTTAGTTCTAGCTTAGTCCAGTAATCAATATGTATTTGGCTAGCAGTGTGTTGCCAATATTGTAAGAGAGTTGCTCTACTCTTAATGTATGGATACACTCTTTGATTCATAAAAACTCTATGTTGATAACTTAAGTTAAAGTTTAATTTGTTCACCCAGCCAGAAGGGCCCCCTTCTCTGGGATGCACTTACAATATTAGTAAGTATATTTTAATTCAGAGCATGTGTGTTGTGTAATATTATTTCAACAAGTGCTTTATCTTTCTATTCAATAATTTTCAGTCATTTACATTTAATGCAATTGTCTTGAATGGTTTGTAGGGATCCCATGAGGTGTGTTGAGATAATATTGAAGCCATTAACCCATGGAACTCAGAACATGGTTTAAAGGCCATAGAGCCTGAACCTATGACCAAGATTTCATTATTTTACATTCTAGCAGTGCGTTTTTATTTATTGTTTGAAAAACTACATGAACTAGATAAAGCACTTGGGCACCTTCATGATGTTAATTGCATGAAAACGTTAAATCATTGTTGTTTGGATACTTGCATGATGCTATTGATATGGAAATGGTGAAATTATGCTTTTACTTCAGTTCTAGGAATTTTTCATTAAACATCTCCTAGTTGTGTGAATTATAATATTTTGATTGTTGCATTTATCTCCTTACTAACCACAACAGGAATAAGCCATTGAAGATTGAGAAATAACTCAGGATATGATCTTATGATCCAATGCTAAGCTACATCCTATGGCATTAGTTAAATTAATTTCTAATTGGTTTGATTTCTTAGATCACTACAAGATTAAAATCGTTGAATTCTAAATAACTAATAAGCTATATAAGAAAAAACATATGAACATTGTTTGTTGGTAATGAAAGATTGTGATTCAGAACTCAATAATCATTAGAGTCCCATAGTCTAGTGACAAGTTATAATCCTTAGTGTTAGTTCTTTCCATAATTTCATACATAGGCTAGAATAGGCTTTGATCCTACACCTCTTGTGCTTGCACCTCTAAGTTCACAGACTCTCGGTTCAATAATTATATGTTGGAAATATAATATTTATATTTTGACCAAAATTTTTGGCGCCATTACTGGGGAGGTACTAAAAGGGGATTAGAGCATTGGTAGCTTAGTTGTTTTCTTTATTTTTCTAACACTTGTGACTTGGGGGAGGAGAAATAGTAAGATGCAAGGACACCCTTGTTTCAAAATATTTGAAAAGGGTCCAAGCATGTCGCATCCACTTTGGTAGGTTTCTCTAAAGCCTCTTCATATGGTTTAGTATGTTTTTGTGCAAGTGTGTTTTCTTTTAGTTTGATTCATGAAAACAAGAGAAGCCTAACTTGTGTGAACATATAACTTGGTGACAACAGGGTCCTAGTAGCATGGCGACGCTTCAATTGGTTTGCTTGTATTTGCTTAAAGTGTGCTCCCTTTCCATTTATTTATGATTTTTTGGTGTTGTAAGAACCCCATACACTAATCCATGTGCATGAAAAGGATTAACAACCTACAAAGTAATATTCAAGGATGATCAAGAGTTTGAAAGAACTCTCTCAAATCCTAGTAGTAACTAGGATCTCTACTTCTCATGAAGAACAAATCTTGATAGTAGTCAAGAATTTATTTGCCTCTCCACATCCCCAAGAAGATCTATAAGCCTCATTTGATCCTTCTTACCAATCTACCAAGGAGAGCGATGAATCATGTATGGTATTCAATGGAGAGAGGCCATTAAAACCTGATATCGAAGAGTTGCTAACATGCCTATCAATAGACCCTGTGTAACACCTCCTCCCACATTTACTCAAGTTCACCGATCTACTAAG
Source organism: Pinus tabuliformis (assembly GCA_031772625.1). Lineage (NCBI taxonomy): Eukaryota > Viridiplantae > Streptophyta > Pinopsida > Pinales > Pinaceae > Pinus > Pinus tabuliformis. The sequence continues at coordinate 1,613,722,082 of CM062817.1, read as the reverse complement.
GTAAACATGTGACGAAGAGTTACTATGATATGACCCAACCTCTTAGATACAATTATGAAAGTGGGGCCGACAACTAGAATCTTATTAATCTTCCTCGGAGCTACAAGACCCCAGGATCTAAACAACCACTCAAGCTGCCCAAACCTTGAGCGATATTACATTTTCACTGACCTAGACTACCATTTGCAAGCATAAAACTACATATATGCAACTCTAGGCATCTAGTCACAAGCATAACACTGCATCCATGCGACTATAGTCCAAATTTCTCAGTTATGAACCTGCAATAGTGAAACACGTGCCACCTTTTCAGGGCTTGTCTCTAGACCACTTCCCAGAACTTAATGAGACTTTCCAGAATGATAGATGACATCAAGACAAAGGCATTCATACAAAACTTGCTCAAATACTTGACCTGACTAGGGCTTACCATGACAGACATTTCGTTAAACATATTGAGAACATGTAATCTATAGGTCGTGAATGCATATCTGAACACAGGGGTCTGATAATTATCCAAGAATTGTCAAGAAGGTATAATACCCTCTCACATTATCTGCAATAACATCTATTAGTTCATGCGTTCATTAACCATTCATTAATAAATCAAACATATCAAGAGACATAGCTAGAACCTGTTATGATCCGAACTTATGCAGGAACAAAACAAAGTACAGATATAAACATAAACACATAGATGCAGCAAAAAAAAATAAAAAATAAAAAATCATTTCACTAATATCAAATAACTGAAATGTGCTTCCATACAAAATGGAAATAAACTAGCTCGGGCAATGGTTGCTTGTCTCTGAGAAGAGATGTGGTGGCTACATGCCTTTGAACTATGTTACAATGAGGTTTGAAGGCCTATTTATCATTGCTAAACAATGGAAAACCATAAACATCCAAAAACCTAACACCCTATAGGAGATGAAGCACCAAGACTATGGGCCCCATAAGGGTAAATTTGTACACCGACTTCCTGGGGTTGTAACTTTGGCATACGATCTTCGCTTGACGCGCACAATACCTTGTTATAAATATCTATTCGAGGACTACAAATTTCGACTCTAATTGGAAATCAAAGACTCACGTTTGGCTGTTTTCCAAATAAAACATCGTATAAGGCCTCAAAATGGCTCCGGAAGTTCAGTACCTGAAAAACTGCCAAAAATAGTAAACTGTGCTACAATCAAGGAAACTGAAATTGTGTTATGACTAAGGAAACCGAAAGAAACAATGATGGGGGCACAAGTGGAATAGGCAAGTGGCCACCAATATCCACTTGGATTAGTCCTCCACCCTTAGGAAGCAATGGTCCCCAATGCATTTAGTGTCTCCATGAGATGGGGAAACTTCTACTGAACTTGGTCCCTCATCAGCCACTTTCCTTGGTCCAGGAGTTGGCAAACTTTGACAACCATATATAGTTGGATCTTTTGCTGGCGAGTGTTATTGATATGCATGTCCCTGATCTGATTAGTTGTGGATTGTTCCATGTAGTCTGGGTTTAGCTCTATTGGTGTGAGTTGTTCTGCAATGCCTGATGTGTCCAATAATGGTGGAAAATATGGCCGAAGACAGCCCACATTGAACGCTAGGTGAAGGCCAAGGAATGGTGGAATGCTGAGCTTGAAATAATTATCTCCTATAGCCTTGGTGATGGTGTATGGCCTATATCGAAGAGGGCGAAGCTTGCGATTGGGCAAAGTGAGGCGCTCCTTCTGCAAATGTAACCAAACTTTGTCATACACCTGGAAGTTGTGTGGCACCTGATGTTGATCATGACGCTACTTGTACTTAGCATTAGCTCTGTACAATATGTCATGGACCTGCTGGCAGATGTGTTGAATGAACTCATTGAAGTTGTTAGCCTTGTTCGCTTTGGACTGGACATGAGCCGACTTTGCCTGAGTAGCTGCAAATGGTATGCCTACATCAATGGGACAAAGTGGTTTGAATCCAAACCCCACCTGAAAGGGGTTGTGGTCAGAGTAGCTATGTGTTGGGTTGTGTTATATTCTTTCCACGACTAGCCCACGTAGTTAACCGGGGGATTAGAGGGGGGGCGAAGCCCCCCTTCGTTGTGCCGATTGCGTAGTGGGGGGTCACAGGGGGTTTGAGGGGTGTAAGTAACCCCCTCTATGGGTCCAGGGCAGTGCCCCAGAAAATTTTGTTTTCTGGACCCTATGTTAGGTTGGGCAGACCTACCTATGGTTTTGTGCATGATTTTCACACATGGTTTTGGACGCGATGGTTTTCAGTCTATGGTTTTGGAAGCGATGGTTTTCAGTCCATGGTATTAGATGCCTCGGCATGTATAAATATGTATTGTAACATTGAAAGGAACATAATGAAAAATCAAGCTGGTAGTCTTGGTTATGGGATCCAGGGGAAAATCTCTGCGTATATGTGTTTGATGTGTTATGCTCTCACATTATTTATTTTCTGTATTTTAGAATTCGTATGCAGGTAATTTTTGTACGAGGTTAAAACCTACATTTGGTATCATAGTTGTTTTGGCTTCAAAGGGACACCTTTGTTGCTAAGGGGTTTCTCTCGGGCCTGTGGTAGACCCTGTTCAGCGGGAGATCTGTGAGATCGATTCTGGTGGTGAAAGAAGATGGCGAGTATTGGAAATATAGAGATCGAGAAATTTAATGGTCAGAGTTTTGAGTTGTGGAAACTCAAGATGGAGGATCTGTTGGTGGATAAATATCAGTGGATCGCGGTAGATCCGGGTACTAAACTAACGGGAGTGTCCGATGAAGAATGGAAGAAGTTGGATCGGAAGGCAAAGAGCACAATACGATTGTGTGTCTTAGATTCAGTATTTTTGAATGTATCAGGGGAAGCTACGACGAAGGCTTTGTGGGACAAGTTAGGGATTTTGTACCAATCTAAGTCTTTGGTGAATAAACTATTCTTGTGGAAAAAGCTGTATAACCTGAGGATGAAAGATGGAGACTCGGTGACAGAGCATCTGAATGCATTTAATACTGTGGTAAGTCAATTATTATTTGTTGATATTAAAGTTTTAGATGAAGATAAGTGCATCAATTTGTTGTGCTCTCTACCATATTCATGGGATAGTCTGGTTATTGCAATAGGTAACAATACACCTACCTTGTAGTTTGATGAAATAGTCTCATCCTTGCTGACGGAGGACTGAGACGGAAAAATATGGAGAGCCAGAATGGTGATGCCTTGTCTGTACGAGGACGGTCCCATAACAGAGACAAAAATAAGTCATCGAGTGGGAGATCTAAATCTCCAGGAAAACCTGTAAAGGTGGTGAGATGGAAATGCAGAAAGGAAGGGCACTACAAAAGGGATTGTAAATCTAAAGATCCTGATAAGGGAAAGGGATCTGATGATGCTCCTTCTACAGAGGCGAAAACCACCTCAGATGAAGGTGGGGATGTGTACTTGGCTTCTTCAAGTACACATGTAGATCATGAGACATGGTTGATTGACTTAGGTGCATCTTTCACTTCACTCCCCATAGAGAGTGGCTTTGTGAGTATGAGAAATATGATGGTGGTTATGTCTTCTTGGGGGATGACAAGAAGGCTAGAATAGTTGGTCATGGAAAAGTAACGTTGAAGTTGCAAGGTGGAAGAGTTAGAACACTTCCGGGTGTTTTGCATATTCCTGCATTAGCCAGAAATATGATTTCTGTAAGCAAGTTGGATGATGCAGGTGTAAAAACAATGTTCAAGAAGGATACCTGCAAGATGGTTCGGGGGGCATTGGTATTGATGCGGGGAGTTCGAATTGGAACTCTATACAAGCTGCAAGGTAGCACTGTTGTTGATGGGTGCAACAGTTCTGTGGTTCCTGAAAGTGGAGCAGAAAATATAGTGGTCTCTGGAGAGAAGACCATGTTGTGGCATCAAAGGCTTGGACATATTGGAGAGAAGGGCCTTTCAATACTTCATGGTAAAGGTATGGTAGAAGGTGTGAGTAATAGCTCTCTGGATTTTGATTTCTGTGAAAATTGTGTATATGGGAAGCAGAATTGGGTGAGTTTCCCCTCTAGTGGTAAGAGGGCGAAACATATATTAGAACTTGTGCACAGTGATGTGTTTGGACCTGTGAAGGTTCCATCACTGGGTAAGTCTGTGTACTATGTATCATTTATAGATGATTTCTCAAGGAATACATGGATATCCTTCCTTGAGAAGAAATCTGAAGTCTTTGACAGGTTTAAAAAATTTAAGGCTCTGGTCGAAAACCAGACAGAGAAGAAGATAAAGGTGTTGAGGAAAAATACCGATGGAGAGTTTTGCAGCAAGGAATTTGAAGAATTCTGTAAGAAGTGTGGTATAGCACGATAAAAGACTACTCCATACACACCTGAGCAAAATGGAGTTGCAGAAATAATGAACAAGACGTTGATGGAAGGGCAAGAAGCATGCTCAGTGGTGCCGGGTTAGGACAGGAATTCTGGGCAGAGGTGGTGGAGACAGCATGTTACCTGGTCAACAGATCACCTTCATTAGTGTTCAAGGATAAGACTCCACAAGAGGTATGGACTGGTAAGAAACCCTCTCTTTCACATCTGAAGGTATTTGGATGTGATGCATATGTACATGTTCCAAAGGAGAAAAGAACCAAGTTGGATAGTAAATCTGAAAAGTGCATCTTTATTGGGTATAAGGATGGTTTAAAGGGTTATAAACTTTAGAACCCAGTAACAAGGAAGGTTGTGTACAACCGAGATGTGGTGTTTGGAGAGGTGAAAGATGTTATTAAACATGAAGTCCAACCAAAGGAACCTGAGAAGATAGAGCTTGAGCTTATGGAGGAAGAATCAGACTTTATAGCAGAGGAGGAATCAGAATATATAGAGCCACAAACTTTGGGTGTGAGATCAGTTCGAGAAAGAATGCAGCCGGAAAGGTGTAGTCCATCTACTTTCTGTTCAAATTTTGCTTTATCTGTTATTGATGATGATCCCAGAACTGTGAAGGAAGTAGTAGATTTAGAGGATGGCAAACTCTGGAAAGAGGCCATGGTTGGTGAAATGGCATCTTTGCACAAAAATGAGGCTTGGGATCTAGTGGAGTTGCTGGCTGGAAGGAAACCCATTGGCAGAAAATAGGTGTTTAAGAAGAAGACAAATGCAGAAGGAAAGGTGGAGAAATACAAAGCTCGGTTGGTAGCAAAAGGTTATTCCCAGGTGCCAGGAATTGATTTTGGTGATATTTTTTCTCCTGTTGCCAAGGTAGCTTCTATTAGATTACTTTTATCTGTTGCTGTTGCTTTTGATTTTGAGGTAGAACAGATGGATGTGAAGACAACGTTTCTTCATGGGGATCTGGAAGAGGAGATCTACATGAAGCAACCTGAAGGTTTTGCGGTGAAGGGTAAGAAAGAAATGGTATGCAAGTTAAAGAAGTCTTTGTATGGGTTAAAATAGTCACCAAGGATGTGGTATCAGAAATTTGATACATTTATATGGGGACTTAGCTTCACCAGAAGAAAAGCAGATCACTGTGTGTATTTTAAATTAATTGGTAACCGTTTTATTTATCTGGTCTTGTATGTGGATGATATGTTTCTAGTTGGAAATGACAAAGAAATTATCCAAGATTTGAAGACCCAATTTGTCCTCCAAATTCGACATGAAAGATCTTGGTGTTGCAAACTATATTTTGGGCATGGAAATTAAAAGAGACCGAGAAAAGAGGAAGCTCTGGTTAAACCAGAGGAAGTATCTCGAGACAATACTGCAGAGGTTTAATATGCAGGATAGTAAATCGGTGAAGGTTCCTATTCCTATAGGTGTGAGGTTATCTGTTGAACAGTGTCCTAAGACACAAGAAGAGGAAGAGGACATGTCCCGTGTTCCATACGCAAGTGCAGTCGGTAGCCTGATGTATGCAATGGTCTATACTAGACCAGAAATTGCACATGCAATGGGAGTATTGAGCAAGTTTATGTCAAAACCAGGGAAGGAGCATTGGACAATGGTGAAGTGGGTTTTTAGGCATTTGCGTGGCACTAGTGATTATGGTTTGTGCTACCAAGGAAGACCAGGATTGGACAGAGTGTTGGATATTCGTGGCTTTGTTGATGCAGACTGGGCTGAAGATCTAGATCAAAGAAGATATATAAGTGGGTATGTGTTTAACCTATTTGGAGGTGCAGTGAGTTGGATGATTAAGAAACAATCTGTAGTGGCACTATCAACTACAAAGGCAAAATACATGGCAGCCACTCATGCAAGCAAGGAAGCAGTTTGGTTGCAGAGATTGTGTTCAAGTATGGGGTTAGTACAGGGAGCTATAAGGATAGAATGTGACAGCCAAAGTGCAATTTTCTTGGCAAAGAACCCTACATATCATTCAAGGACAAAGCACATTGATGTTCAATATCACTTTGTGAGGGATATGATAGAAGACAAAAAGGTGTTGCTGGTAAATTTGGACACTTTGAAGAATAATGCAGATGCATTGACAAAATCTGTGAGCTCTGAGAAGTTCTCTTTGTGTAGAGAAACAATGGGTGTTGTAGGGCTGGATAAATGACTAAGCTCTCTTGTGGCCCACTGTGGAAAGAAAACAATAAGTGGGAGAATGTTGGGTTGTGTTATATTCTTTCCACGACTAGCCCACGTAGTTAACCGGGGGTTAGAGGGGGGGTGGAGCCCCCCCTTCGTAGCGCTGATTGCGTAGCAAGGGGGTCACATGGCGTTTGAGGGGTTCAGGTAACCCCCTCTATATGGTCCGGGGCAACGCCCTAGAAAATTTTGTTTTCTGGACCTTATGTTAGGTTGAGCGGACCTACCTATGGTTTTGTGCATGATTTTCACACATGGTTTTGGATGCGATGGTTTTCGAGCTATGGTTTAGGATGTGATGGTTTTCAGTCCATGGTATTGGATGCTTCGGCATGTATAAATATGTATTGTAACAATGAAAGGAACATAATGAAAAATCAAGCTGGTAGTCCTAGTTTTGGGATCCAGGGGAAAATCTCTATGTATATGTCTTTTATGTGTTATGCTCTCGCATTGTTTATTTTCTGCGTTTTAGAATTTGTGTGCAGGTAATTTCTGTATGGGGTTAAAACCTACACGATGAAGAGCTATGTTGTAGCTGTGCTAGACATAGAGGAGGATTTCATCCCATGTGCTAGGATTCTTCAAGTTGTACATGCGCATAATGTGCACGATCATCCTATTTACAACCTCTGTTTGGCCATCAATTTAGGGGTGGAAGGCCGTGGACTTAGTGAGATTGGTATCGAGCATCAACCAGAGGCTCAACCAAAATGTACTCAGAAACCTACTGTCCCAATAGTATATAATGGATTGTGGGATCCCAAAATGTACCCACACTCATTCAAAGAAGAGCTCAGTAGTGGTTTCTGATAGGCCTCCTGAATGGCCATCTTAGAGAATCTGTCGATGACCACAAAAGCACAGTCATTTCCATGCTTAGTAGAAGGAAGGCTCGACATGTAATCCATGAGGACAGATTCCTAAGGATGACTAGGAGTAGTAAGAGGGGTATATATTCGTTGCTTCTTGATTGTCGGTTTGGAAATGGCATAGGAAATGCAGGATCTAATGTACTTCAAAGGTTCGACCAATACAAATACTTTTGCAGCACTACCATTATTTTCTTTGCTCTGAAATCTCCAACGAACTGATTGTAGTATGCCTTCCAAATCATCTTGGCACACTCGTTTTAAGGAAAAATTGGGTGTCCCAGGTGGCATAACAATGAGCCTTGGAGGTGAAAACTTTGAAATTTCTTGCCTTCTAAGAGCATTTGGTACATGTTGCTGAATTCTGGATCACTCTTGTAAAGATGCGGCCATCCCGAAATCATGTGCCCACAAGAGTCGAGCACAGTGGTCAACGCCATAGCCGGTGGTCGGCTGAGACAATCTGCAACATTATTGGTGCTTCCCTTCTTGTACTTGATGTTCAAATAGAACTGTTGCAGATATGTGTACCATTTCTGATGTCGATTGTTTTGCAACTTTCCTTGTGTCTGTATAAATTTCAGGGGTTGATGATTTGTGTGGATGATTGTTTCCTTCCCCAGAATGTGATGCTTCCATTGTTGGCAGGATTGCATAATGGAATACATATCTTTGTCATAAGTGGGATAATTTTAGACTGTATCTGAAAGTGTCTCATTGTGATATGCCACTGATGCCCCTGCTGGGTATGAACTGCACCAATAGCATAGTCAGGGGTGTCTGTCTCAATTTCAAATGGTTGTTGAAGGTATGGTAATGTGAGCACTGGTGCAGAGTAGAGGCGATGCTTCAACTCGACAAATGCCTTCTGTTGGGATTTAGATGAAAAGAACTTTTCTTTCACTCTTGCCTTGGTGACTTGACTCAAAGGCCAAGTGATATGAGAGAATCCCAACATGAACTTGTGATAGAAATTGGCAAGACGTAGAAAGCCACGGAGCTCTGTTAGAGTGGTCGAGGCTGGCCAATCCCAAATAACTTGTATCTTGGTTGGGTCCACATGCACACCTCACTCATCAATTATGTACCCCAAATATTGAACCTGGGTCATATCAAAAGTGCATTTCTCTAAATTGGCACACAATTTGTGTTGTCGCAAGGTTTGGAGGACTTGTCGGATATGGTGTATGTGCTCTTCCCAGCTCCTGCTGAAGATCATGATGTCATCTAGGTACACTACCACAAATGAGTTGGTAAATGGCCGCAAGATGTCATCCATCATCTGCATGAAGGTTGTGGGGCCATTCGTCAACCTGAAAGGTATGACCAACCATTCGAAAATGCCCTCTTGGATTTAAAGGCAATCTTCCTTACATCGGAGGGTTCAATAGGTACCTGGTGATAATCGGACTTAAGGTCAATCTTGCTAAAGTATTTGACATCCTTGAGTTGGTCAAGAAGGTCATCAATCCGTGGGATTGGATACCTATTCTGGACAGTGATCTTATTCAGCGCCCAATAGTCAATACAGAGCCTCTAGGTTCCATCCTTCTTCTATACCAACACGATCGCGCTCCAACAGGGTCATGAACTCGGCCTAATGTTCCATTTCTACAACAACTCCTGAATCTGCTTTACGATCTCCTCGTTCTCTAAACAGAGCTTCGGTAGATTGGTCCATTGGGTAGTGATGCGCCCGGGGTCAGATCGATGGAGTGCTTGACTTGACGTTGTAGGGGTACGCCTGTGGGTGAGGTGAAGATGTCCCTGTGATCCTCCATGACCTTGTCCATTTATTTTTGTTGTGCGGAGAAGCACTGTCTAGGGGCCATAGAGGTGGCCACAATCTCCTTCTTGCCCTGAGAGCGAATCATGAGGAAGACAAATTTCCTTGTCTAAGAGATGATCTTAAGGCAATGCTTTGTAGAGATAAAAGAAATGGTGGTAGGCGGTGCTACCTTCGGTATCTTGTACAACCTATTTCCCAAAGTAATAATAACAATGCGAGGCCTAGATTCATACACAACATGACACTGCAAGTATGGTTGTCCTAATAATACATCACAAACTTCAAGAGCAACATCACACAATACTTGATCAGTGAAGGGCTTGATGTTGTAAGGGACGCGACACTGTTGGCTGACATGAAGATCCCCTCCTTGGTAAAGCCACCTGATGGTGTAAGACTGCGGGTGTGGTGTGGTCGGTAGGCCTAGTTGCTTCACGACCTCTGCTGAAATGAGGTTATTTTGTCTCTCGTTGTCGACAATGAATTGCAACGGGGAACCCTTCACCCACATTTGTGAGTGGAATAGGCACTCCCTCTCCTCTGGATCTTTAGGCTCAATCTTTTGGATCTTGGTGGTGGAAACAGTGGCATTGGGCTTTGCATCAAGAATCTACTCCCCTTTGTCATTTCCCTTGTTAGGTTTTGACTCAAATTTAGAACATGCATCTGATTCAAAACCCTTCAGTTCGGCCACCAGTGGCTGCTTGGCTCAACATTCACTTGTGTTGTGAGTGCGGCTCTTATGGAACTCACACCACTTTCCAGTGTCCTTCTTTGTCTTTGTCGTGTTTTTCTTTTCTTTTGGCTTCGACGGGTTGTCTTGGGCCGCCCCACCTTGGCTTTGCCTTTTGTTCTTCTGTTTGGGGGCACTTTTCCCTTGCTTCGGATTCGAAGATGCAAAGTCTCGATTCTTCTATTTAAACTTCTACTCGATCTTGAAAACATACCGATATGCGGCACTAAGCAAGGAGATGTCTAGGAACTCCATTTCGTCTTGGATGTACTTATGTAGATAGTGGTGGTAGTTGAGTACCAAATTCCACTCATAATCCTTGATACCCAACTTCGTGCAAAGGACATGAAAAACATTTGAGAACTCCGACACATCTTGGTCCCTTCCCTATCGCAGAGTGGTCCACTTTATCTATTTATCTTCATAGCTCCCAACAGGGTAATAATGTTCCTTGATGGCGTCTCAGAAAGAATTCCAAGTGGGTGTGGCTAAAAACAATGAGGATTCCCTCTTGTCCTTTTGCTCACAATAGGTTTCCCACCAGTGCCCGACATGGGGGGGTGGATTTGAGGAGTGAAAATGTAATATTTTCCTTATTGGAAAAGTCATGAACCGAAAAATTTCCTTCCAACATATTTAACCATCTATCTACAATGATAACATCTATCTGGCCTTCAAATATGGGAATGTCAAAATTAACTTGTACCTTAAAAGGAGTGGCGCCTCCAGAGTGGTTGTTGGATGAACATGCATCATATGTGGGTAGTCGCCGAAGGATCTAGGAAAATTTATCCATCATCGGGTTCCTCTATCACTCGAGGGCCTCCTCGAGCAATAATTTGAAAGGATCTCCTACTCCCTTGTCTTTATTTTCTCTCACCATGGGAGGACGTCGGGGTTTGCAAGGTTGGGCTTGCAAAGGTTCAACCAGTTCAAGCCCTAACTCCTTATACTCTAACCTTGTTGGGAACATGAAAAGAAAAACAGAGAAAGAGCAGACCACTCTGATACCATTGATTCAGACTTATGCAGGATGCAACAAAGTATAGATATAAACATAAACACATAGATGCAGTAGAAATATAACTTCATTTCATTAATATCAAAGAACTTAAATCTGCTTACATACAAAATGGAAATAAACTAGCTTGGGTGATGGTAGCTTATCTCTGAGAAGATATGTGGCGACTACATGCCTTTGAACTATGTTACAATGAGGCTCGAAGGCCTATTTATCATTGAGAAACAATGGAAAACCCTAAACATCCAAAAACCTAACCCTAGGAGATGAAGCACCAAGACTATGGGCCCCGTTGGGGTAAATTGTTACCCGAACTTCTCGAGGTCGTAACTTTGGCATACGATCTCCATTTGCCGCGCACGATACCTCATTAGAAATATCTGACTGAGGACTACAAATTTCAACTATAAATGTTAGTTACATACTCATGTTTTCCTGTTTCCCATAAAAACGTTGTTTAGGGCCTCAAAATGGATCTAGAAGTCCAGGATTAGAAAACTGCCAAAAATAGTAAACTGTGCTACATATAAGGAAACTGAAATTGTGTTATAATCAAGGAAACTGAAAGAAACAATGGTGGGGTCAAAGTGGAATAGGTGGGTGGCCACCAATATCCACCTAGATCATGTTATGAAACCATGCTTATAATCAACATATAAACATAATAATAACCGTGATAGAACAACCATCAAAGCCACATAATAACAAGTACAAATACTCATGAAATACAAGAGGAAAAGAGCTCTTATTAACATATGCAAAAGCCAAGCAAGTGAGGGACTTACACCTACCACCTGACCATAGATTGGGTTGAACCAAATATTTCTTTCAGCTAATCACCCCCATGCTGTATTCCAAGCATGAATGTGAGACTCACAACGAAACAACCAGGGCTTCCTCAGGATTTACCGTAATCGCGCCAAACCAGTCAAGGGACTCCCACACCCAAAACAAGCACCTACACAACTAGGCTTTACCACAACCCTGCCATTATCGACCAATGGATTCCTAGGCCCAAAAAAACAGACACTACTAGGCTTTACAGCAATCCCACTAAAACCAGTCAAGGGATTCCTAGGCCCAAACAAGATTGGATGCCTCCAAATTTCTTCATGAATACCATGAGGAATTTTCCCGTCTCTGCCCTCAGCTTTTACCGCAATCCATCCAAAACTGGTCAAGGGATTCCTAGGGCCTTGGGAATTTTCCTGAGACCACCTCACCTAGTTCCAAAACCATCTGGCAATACAAATATCAACCAAATGAAAAAACCTTATCACACCATGGCTATCCGAAAATGGTAAGGCAAGGCTGAAACCACTGTCACACTTGGTAAAACCCATGCCAATGGAAACAAGAGAACCAATTACATACATGCATGTACCAAGCATCCATAAACCAACTAGGAAATCACACATGCAACCTTTTACCTGCAAGTATTTCTGATGAAGCTGTTGTATCCAAGTTTTCCTTGCTTGATCCTTGCTTTCCTTTGCTTTCTTGTCCTTCCTTTCTCCAATGCTAGAGTGCTCCAAGAATGCTTTAAATGTGTAAGAGTATGAGAGAGAGAGAGAATAGAGAGAGATCTTCAAGCTAAAACTGATCAAAGTCTATGAAATAATCCTCAAAAGCATTTTTTTTATTATCATTGGGGCCTCTTTTTCTTCATTTTCCTTCATCTTTTCTTCAATTTCACTCTCATGCAAACCGTGACCTTTCATCTTCATTTTCTCCTATTTTCCTTTATTTCATAAATAAAATGACAAATAATGCCTCTTTACCTTTTCCAATGCCTTTGCCAATTTCCTTAGTCATAATAAATCGAAATGAACACCCCACTAGGATGTTTTTCCCACTATTCAGCTTGGAATACATGTCCCATGACCTTGGCCTTATTTTTTTTTACATGGAAATTCAACCAGGGGTTGTTACAAAACCCTCCCCCTTGGGGGAACACCATTCGTGGTGATCAATGACACTTATAAACTTGCAATAACTAAAAACAATAACATACTACTTATGGAGCTTTATAACCCATCTTGTTGCAATATTTACAATGACATCCTGCTAAAAACATGACAATCATACCGTTTAGTGGAGCTTTATAACACAATTCATTATAGAATTTACAATAACAAGCATACATAAATATGTAAATATACCAAAACTCCTTTGACTCAATCGAAAAACAATGAAGGATGTATAGCCTGCATCAGGAACAAGGGAATCCATAGGCTCACACCTCCACCCTCAAAGTAATACCATGATTCACCTCCTTCATAGGAAGTTTATAATTCATTTCCATAGTCAAAGTCCGCATCCAATATCCAGCCACGGTCCTTACACTACGTGTTCTCTCATTGAACAGTTACAGACTCATTATGCTACGACACACTCCCAATGTGCATCTGATTCCATCTGGAAATGCTAATGACCAAAACCCATCCCCCAACCTTCCCTTCTTTGCTACACAGTCCCTTGGGAAATCTAGTAACCACCTTTCATGTAGTCACTTACCTTCCAAGTTCTTAGACATCCCCTTTTCAGGGCGATCCATCCCTTGGCAAGGTTTCCTCTCATCCGAAGATCCAAAAACTAAGTCATATCCCTACCCCAAAACCATCATACCAGTCATAGCCTGCTCATGAAAATCATTGGACACTATTGGGTACCAGTGTCCCACAATGTCCCTGCTCCTAAATGCTTTACCAACACATTGTTACCTGTTCCAATTCCTTTTTGTTATTGTTGTTAATTCTCTGGAAGTCAATCCGACCACCCAAACCAGGAATTTCCATGCTTTCCTGTACCAAGCACATAATTGCCATTAGACTCAAAATGAATCGAGATACATTCAAATCATACCTCATTAGTAGCTCTTCAATAAGGTACACTTGCAATTCTGTTTACTTCCTATCACAACAAGTCAAACTAGCTTTTCGATTAAATCATGTATAAGCATATCACATATGGTTAGCTTAAAATGCAACCATAATAATCAAAATCATAGATCACATGCCTAGTTAAAACTAAAATAAAATACTTATACTTATTCTTCAATCGGTTCTTTGCTTCTACCTTTGTTCTTTCTGTATACACATTGGATAAGTTTCCACACCTGGCAAGCACCTAGTGTCTTAATTTCTCTTCAATCACATACACATTCACATAGTGTACACCACCACACAATACATAAACCTACACCCAGGGTACAACACAACACATACACCTACACCCTGCATACACCTCAACACAATGCATACAGCTACACCGATGTACAACACAATACATATACATACATAGAGTACAACACAACAAATACACATGTCACGATATCACTACTACACGAATCACATACACAATACCACATGTACACAACACAACATGTACAACATGCACACAATACCACATGTACACAACACAACATGTACGACATGCACACAATACCACATGTACAACATGTACATAGTACCACCTGTACACAACACCACCTGCACAATGTGTACACAACACCACATATACATGGAACCACTTGCACAACGTGTGATCCAGGTGGATGTTGGTGGCCACCCAGCTATCCCACTTGGACTCCCACAACTGTCTCTTTCAGTTTTTCAGTTTCTGTAATTGTAGCACAATTTACTATTTTTAGCAGTTTTTCGGGTCCTGAACTTTCGGAGCCGTTTTGAGGCCTTAAACGACATTTTTTGGGAAATCTGGGAGAAACATGGGTCCATGGACCGATGTTGCTCTTCTCAAAGTTGTAGTGCTTGGATAGATCTTTCTAACAAGCTATTGTACGCATCAAACGAAGATTGGGTGCCAAAGTTATGACCCCGGGAAGTTGATGTACCAACTTACCCAAAACATGGCCCACAATTTGGCGTTTCATCTTCTAGGGTTAGGTTTTGGGATGTTAAGGGTTTTCCATTGTTTCTCAACAATAAATAGGCCTTCATGCCTCATTGTAACACAATGCAGAGGTATGTAGCCGCCACATCTCTTCTCAGAGATAAGCTACCATCGCCCTAGCTGGTTTGTTTCCATTGTTGTTTGTAAGCATATTTTAGTATTTTACATTAATGAAATGAAGTATTATTTCTTATGCATCTCTGTGTTTATGGTTATCTCTGTAATTTGTTGCATTCCTTTTTAAATCTGGATCAGTGGTATCAGAGCGGTCTGCTTTTTCTCTGTTTTTTTTTTGCATGTCCCCAACGAGGTCGGGATATAAGGAGTTAGGGCTTGAACTAGTCGAACCTTTGCAAGACCAGGCTCTTAAATCCCGAAGGCCTCCCATGGCGGATGAAAAGAAAGATGAGGGGGCAGGAGATCTTATCAAAATCTTGCTTGAAGAAGCCCTCGAGAGACAAAGGAACGTGATGATGGACAACTTTGCCCAGATCCTTCAGCGGCTACCCAGAGGCGATGCATCAGCTTCCAACAGATACTCTGGAAACACCACACCGTTTAAGGTACAAGTTAATTTTGAAATCCCCATATTTGAGGGTCAGATAGACGCAGATGTCATAGATAAATGGTTAAATCTGCTAGAAGCTTATTTTTCTGTTCATGAATTTTCGAGTCGAGAAAATATTATTTTCGCTCTTCTCAAAGAATCCCCCCACGTCAAGGACTGGTGGGAAACTTACTGCGAGCAGCAGGATGAAAGTACGGACTCACTATTTTCAGCCGCACCCACTTGAAATTCATCCTGGGATGCCATCAAGGAGCAGTACTACCCCGTCAAAAGCTATGAGGACAAATACATAAGTGGACCACGTTGCGGTAAGGAAGGGACCAAGATGTGCCAGAGTTCACAAACATTTTTCATACCCTTCACACACAGTTGGGTATAAAGGACTCTAAGCTACATTTGGTACTCAAATACAACGGTTGCCTACACAGATACATCCAGGAAGATATGGAGTTCCTGAACATCTCCTCACTCGGCACAACGTACCGATACGCTGTCAAAATTGAGCAGAAGTTCAAACAGAAGAAGCGAGACTTTGGATCTGCAAATCCGAAGACCAAAGGACAAAGCCAAGGTGGGGTGACCCAAGACAGCTCATTGAAGCCGCAAGAAAAGAACAACACCACGAAGTCGAAGAAGGACACAGGAAAGTGGTGTGAGTTCCAAAAGAGCCCTACTCACAACACAAGTGAGTGTCGGACCAAGCAATCACTGGTGGCCGAGTTGAAGGCTTCATAATTAGATGCATGGTCCGATCCTGAGTCAGAACCCAACAAGGGGAATGGCAAAGGGATGCAGATCATTGATGCGGAGCCCAGCGTCACTGTTTCCACCGCCAAGATCCAGAAGAATGAGCTCGAAGATCCAGAGGAGGGGGAGCGTCTTTTCCACTCACAAATGTGGGTGAAGGGTTTGCCGCTACAATTCATTGTCGATAGTGGCAGCCAAAAGAACCTCATTTCAGCAGAGGTCGTGAAGTGGTTGGGCCTACTGACTACACCACACCCACAACCATACAATATCTGATGGCTTCACCAAGGACAAGATCTCTGAGTTCACCAGCAGTGCCGCCTTCCCTACAGCATCAAGCCCTTCACCAACGAGGTATTGTGTGATGTTGCACCTTTGGATGTTTGTGATGTACTATTTGGCCAACCATACTTGTGGAGGCGACATGCTATGTATGAGTCAAGGCCTCGTGCTGTTATTATTACTTTGGGTAATTCATTATACAGGATACCGGAGGTAGCCCCACCTACTGCCACCTCTTTGATCTCTGCTAAGAAATGCAGCAAGATCGTCTCCCATACTAGGAAATTCATTTTCTATCTGGTTCGCTCCCAAAGTAAGGGGAAGATCGTTGCCACATCCATGACCCCCATGAAGGGTTCCTCCACGCAGTAGCAACAACAAAGGGATACGGTCATGACAGAACACAAGAACAACTTCTCCTCACCCACAAGGGTACCACACAAGTTTCAAGTGGGAAACAAAGTCTGGTTGCATCTGCAGAAAGAACGTTTGACAAGAGCCCATCAGAAGCTTAGACCACTCCGACATGGTCCTTACAGCATTACCAAGGCTGTGGGAAACAATGATTTGGAGCACAACATTCCTCCATTCCTTCGCTTGCACCAAGTGTTCAATGTGGAACGCCCTCAACCATGCTTCCCATCATTACTGGACACATCAGAGATTGCAGAACAGCTCATCAGGGACCAAGCTCAACAGATGGATGAACTCAACGTAAGGGGGACCATTGCTTCCTGAGGGGGGAGGAATGATCTAGGTGGATGTTGGTGGCGACCCACCTGTTAGCACTTGAAATTTCACCTAGGCTGAGATAGACAAATCTCAAGGCTACATCAAACCATTACACCTCGTAGCTAGCCCTACGAGGAAGGAGAAGGCTCTCTCCGGTCAGACTCAAGGTATTTTCTCAATGGGGTGAGCTGACCAATTAGGATCAAAGATATTAGGCTAGTAAACTGATGAGGAGGGTTGATTTAAAGTTTTTGGGGTTTTTGGTGGCAATTGGAGGGAGTGCAATTCAGGATGTGGGGATTGAGCTCAGTTTTTGCAGGTGGGTCTTTGGGGCAAGGAAGGAGTTTGTGCTGATGCCTTAAGCTGATATGGATGATCAAGGAAGAAAGAGAGGGAGCTAAAGAGGGCAAACAATGACTTTGAATCCTCTTTAGACGGTGGAAAACATAAATATTAAACAAAATTGAAAGCTGAGCATGGCATGCATGAATTCAAACTTTATCACTTCTTTTGTTTAATTAGCAGCAATAGAATAAGAGATGGAACACATAAACACACTTACAATGACAAGTAGGAAACACACCATCAACACAATAATCCACAAGAATCCACAATGATGTCTGCAAAACCCTGGCCTTCCTTTTCCTCAAATTGTAGAGATACAAGTAAAATATACAATAGAGTTTCTCCCTCAAGAGTCCAACCATGAAAATGAGCAAGAGAAGGCATAATATAGATCATCCCCACCTCTAGGGGTCGAGCTCAGCTTCCTAGGAGCAGTTTGAACTAATTCTAAACTGAGCACTAGATAATAGGCAGTCAAAACAACTTGCCTCTAAAACTTAGTAACCCATCCATGCATTTAATATTCACTATTTACATCAAGGAAACTTCTAGAAGTGTTAAAGGAGAGTAAATGTATCCATGTGCCATGAAAATTACCCAACAATCCATCATTTACATACATCAAAAGTCAACCAAAGTAAAAACAATGTTTTGCAGGCCGAAATAGTCAAAATGGTGAAATTTCCCTGAGTGGTCGCGCCCCTCCCTTGCAGTGGTCGTGTGCATTGGAAGCTGTGTTTGAGGGCTTTCCTGGTGTCCAAATCAGGTGCAAGATAGCTCATTGGAAAGGTCTGTGAGTCTACTTTCCAACCCAACTGGAATTTCTGAATTTGGAGTTGATTTGACCCCTGAAAAGTCATTTCTCCCAAGACAGCTTTCTGCAACTCAAAAAAGGGCCAGAAAGTCAAAATTTGCATGTATTTTGAGCTTTTGGAGGCCCAAATCTCCATAAAAATTTGACCCCATGCATAGGCAAGTGTATTTTTGCATGACAATTCCAAAAATGTAGAGTTTTCCCCGTTCTGAGCTGTCCCCACGAGTGGTCGCGCGCGGGGTGAGACCACTCCAATGGCCAAAACCTGTAAAATTCTCAAAAATGCCAAAAATGCCTCAAAAATCTCAAAATTTCTTGAGTTTGCTGCCAGGAGGAGGCTAATGAGTATCATGGTGAGTAAGAGAGGCCTCAGCCAAGATACGGAGCGGGTTGGTCTTCTTCCTCCTCTTGCGGGCCTCGGACAACTTCCTTTGGAGTATCTTCATTTTTGCCTTGCAAACATGCATTCTCGCCCAATAATGAGTTTTCATGTTCCGTAGCAGCCTTTTGTCTTGGTTGGCTTTCTCCAACAGTTTCTCCAAGCGAGCATTTGCCTGAATGAGCAAAGACTCCCGGTCAGCAGGCAATGGGTCCCCGGGCCTCCTACGGTTCAAACCTCGATTACCGCGGATCCTCCATAGCTCATCAAGTTCTTTCTCCGCCTCTAATTGTCTGTTGCGCTGCTCCAAATAAGTGATGGTCCATTGAGCCATTTCGAGCTTCTGCTGCAACACGAGGTTCTCCTCCTCTCTCTGTCTGATAAGCTCATAAAAATCTGAAGAAGGAGAGTGAGCGTCAAGGTCAATGAAATCATGATGTGTATCGTCAGCTCTCTCATCCTCAACCATGGGCTGCTTGCCTTCCCGTACTGCCTCTGCTGATGAAGAATGCGAGGCCCCTTCCACCTGGTGTGGAGATAACACTCGCTGATCTGAAGAAGATGACGAGACCCCTTCCACCTGCTATGGAGAAAATACTCGTCGAGCTGCTGCAAATAAGGTCCTATGACCCCTCTGATATGTAAGCTGCGGGGGGGAAGCAACATGTCTCGGAACAATAATCTCGGGCTGGTGTGATGGACCTCCCGCCTCATGAATGACCTCTGGCTCTGGTTGTGGCTGTGGTGGCACTGTAAAGAACTCATGAGAAATGAAGTCTGCCCATGGAATGCCCTGCTGACTCAACTGATGGGAAACAATGAGCTGGATGAGACCATGATGGCACAAACTCCTATGCCGCTGAGCTGGGGACTGCCTCTGAAACACGGACACCATCCTCTGAATGTCCTGGAAGAAGTAAACCGGGATGTTCATCATCCTCACTCGGGTAAAGTGCATCAACAGGCGAATGTGACAAGCAAAGACTCGTGAAAACCTTCCCTCACATGTGAAGTAATGCATGATAAGCCGCATGATCGGAGCATACTCCTCTCGGAGGAATCTGAAAGGAAAGTTCCTTGACAAGTGATGTACGAATGCTGGCTTGACATATGGCTCAAAATAAACAAAATCCAGCCATTTGCGCTTTGGCCACACCTCACCCACATTGGGTATCCCGGTAGCCTCTGAAATCATCTCAGGAGAAAACACAAAATTCACCCCTGCAAGAGTAACCTGCCCATCATGAAGGCGCAAAACAAATAGCCGGGCCAACTCCCTGTGGTGCTGAATCTGGGCAAGCCTCTCGCAAAACTGGAAACATGACATGTACTGGAAACAAGTCACTTCCAATGGGCAAGCCTGTAATTCTGCTAAAGATGTGGGCTCTTCTCTCCTATGATGACCACCTTTGCCACCCCTACGAGGCCTCTGCTGTGCCTCAACCTCCGTAGAAGAAGACCGGTCATCACCTTGCTCATTAGTTTCAGTGGTTGACATGGTGTTATTGAGCAAGGTGGAGAAAATAGACAAAGTTGACTGCTGCCCTGCCTGCAAAATGCTGAGAAGTATGCTGTTTTCAAGGGGAAAAAATCATGAGGGAAATGTTAGGGGAGGGACTTTTTCATAAGGAATGGGAAAATATATAAAAACAGGGAACCTTTAAGGAATAATTCACAAAATGTCAAACATTTTATCTCATCTCTCATTATCGGGAAATCATTTGCAAAGAAATATCTTTAGTAGGGAAGACATGTAATAAGGTCACCAAGGGAAAGGACAATACATTTTTCAACAGGGGGTAAGGGGTAGCATGTAATACAGGAGATGGGGCAGCACTGATTACTAGCATCAACAGATAGCTCTTAGATTTTGTCCTTTGACTGTACATTATTAGGCATACTCTGTTTTTCCAAGGGATTGATGTACTTTTGATGCTAAGGGGAAATAAGGAATTAATTTACATTTGTCATAAGGGGAGGAGGGCTTTACTTAACAAATTCAAAAGAGAAAGGAGATGCATTGCATCAAGGGTATTAGGGGGATAGAAGGGAAAAGGATGCGTAGGGTTTGGTTTTGGAGACACAGCAACATTCTTTTGCAAACAGTATTTCAGAGCAGCATGTCCTTTAATAAATATGTACAGCTGTATTTGCTTTATTTTTGCTTTGAATAACACAGCCTTCTTTTCACTGTATTTGTGAGGACTATGCACAACAATAAGTTTCTTTTGTTCTTGCAATGGCTTGGCTACACATAGTAATCTTTTCCTCTGTTTTTTGTCTTTTTTGTTTTATTATTTTTACCATTGCAATTGCTCTTTCCTTTTACACATCACTATTTTGATTCTTGCTGTGTTTTTATATATATATATTTTTTATAATATTGCTGTGGGGAAGGAATTAGGGTTTAAGGGATGCATATGAGAGGGATTAGGGTTTTAGGTATAGGGAATGGGGAATTGATATTCATTGCAAATGTGATGAGATTGAGACACATGATGACAAGTGTAAATCTAATAGGAGTAATGGAGGGAATAAAAAGGAATTAAAAACCTTGAAAGCAAACACCAACCTTAGCAAAATTGCCTACAAGAACAAGCAATCACTTAACCTATTTCTCTTCATAATTTTGATGATCAAAATGCACAAACACAAGCTCATCATCCTTATTTTCAACATTCAAAACATTTGAGAGGCCTACCTCGAGCAATTTACAAGTCACAAGGCAATTTGAGTGAGTTTGGGCCGGTTCTGCAAGTTACAGCTCGAGTGGTCGCGCGCACCTCTAGTGGTCGCGCCAGTGTAAAATTTGCACTGCGGAGGAGGGCTCGAGTGGTCGCGCAACGCCCAGGTGGTCGCGCACCCTGCCCGAGTGGTCGCGCACCAGAGAAACTCTCCAATTTCACTGCAATTGGACCTCCTTCACTATTTTCGCCCTCTTGCTCCTCTTTGTTAGCTCATAGAGGCATAATGAAATGTTTAGAGGGAAATTTAGCTCTTGTAGGTTGAATTTGAAAAAATTAAATCACAAAACCCACTCTCTAATGTTCTATTTTGGCATTCACTTTAACACTGTTTCTTGAGTTGTTTTGTCCTGAATTTAGCTTTTGAGGCACTTTAACTCCGTTCTTTTTGCAGGTTGACCATATGATGGAGTCTGGCGAGGAGACCAGGGTTATTGCCGGCATTTTGAAGACTTTTGAAATTTTCCTTATTTTTTTTGCAAATATTACATGACCTTGGGTTTAAAAACAGGGTTTTTAAATCCAAGGTATAAATGATCTGTACCTGATGAAAAATATCAATGGAACATATGTACAAACCTCCTTCTGGCTTGCTGGGCACTCATGGACCTTTGACTCGTGACCTTGCAGTGATTTTTGACCAAAACCCTAGACCTAAGACTTGGGACTTCAAGACAAAACAAAACAAATATGACACAAGCTTAATACCTGACATGACCTGATCCAGCAAAGCCAAGAAGGGGACAAGGACCAGCTCCTCCATCAGTTTTATGGCATGCCTAACGGGATGCAAAACTGACACTGATGAGATACCTACCTATGCATATGCAAAGAGCTTTTGATCACTGATGGAGGGCTCAAGACCGACACTAACACCACCCATCCCACCTGGACCCCCACAACTGTCTCTTTCAGTTTTCGTAATTGTAGCACAATTTACTACTTTAGCAGTTTTTCGGGTCCTGAACTTCCAGAGCCATTTTGAGGCCCTAAACGATTGTTTTTGGGAAATCTAGGAGCAACATGGGTCCATGGACCGATGTTGCTCTTCCCAAAGTTGTAGTGCTCGGATAGATCTTTCTAACGAGCTATTGTACGCGTCAAACGAAGATTGGGTGCCAAAGTTACGAACCCGGGAAGTTGATGTACCAACTTACCCAAAACGGGGCCCACAATTTGGTGTTTCATCTTCTAGGGTTAGGTTTTGGGATGTTAAGGGTTTTCCATTGTTTTTCAACAATAAATTGGCCTTCAAGCCTCATTGTAACACAATTCAGAGGCATGTAGCCACCACATCTCTTCTCAGAGATAAGCTACCATCGCCCTAGCTGGTTTATTTCCATTGTTGTTTGTAAGAATATTTCAGTATTTTACATTAATGAAATGAAGTATTATTTCCACTACATCTCTGTGTTTATGGTTATATTTGTAATTTGTTGCATTCCTATTTAAATCCAGATCAACGTGTACACAACACCACGTCCCAACATGTACACAACATCACATGTATATGACACCACCTGTACAACATGTACACAACACCACATGTACACAATACCACCTACACAACATGTACACAGCACCACATGCACACAACACCACATGTACGACATGTACACTATAGTGCATGCACAAAACACCACATGTACAATGTGTACATAGCACCACATGTACAACACGCACACAACACCATATATACCCAACATTGAATGTACAACGTGTACATTGCACCTCATGTACACAACACCGCATATACAATATGTACACAACACCATCTATACACAACACTACATATACAACATGTGCACAACACCATGCGTTCACAACACCATGCGTTCACAACACCACATATACAACATCTACATAGCACCATGTATGCACAACACCACATATACAAGATGCACACAACATCATAGGAACAACATGTACAACATGTACACAACAATAGTATTGCACATCCAGAAACCACATTGACTCTACCAAGCAACCTTGCTTCCAGTGTCTTCCCATTATCCATGCTTGTCCCAGCATGTTGTAGATCACACTGCTTTCGTTTCGCTGATGCATCCCTCATCATTACTTGTCCATAACATAAACATAGGAATAATATAAACACATAATATCAATTCATATCCACATGATATTGACCTCACAGATCTGTCAGGGCTACTCTTCCCACTCAATTCCTCATACGACCAGGAACCTCTTCATGTCGTTCACTTGCCTAACCAATCATTAGTCCACAAGAATGATCCCTAACAACCCTATTAGACAACACCATATATACATACTTATATACACATAAACATTGGCATAAAACAATCATGATCCTTAATGACCCTGTTAAACAATGGCATACATACATATACATATAAATATTAACATAAACAATCATGATCCCAAACGACCATGTCATTGAATGACATACATACATACATGTATACATATATATAAACATCAACATGATCACAACATAATTACTAGCTATCATAAGGTCAAGGTTAAGATAACTTCCTTTATTCATGCACAACATTGAGAATGTAACACCCTCCTCCCACATATACCCAAGCAACAGTCCATCCGGTGTAAACATGCGACAAGAGGCCACTATGATATGATTCTACCTCCTAAGTCACGTTAAGGAAGTGGAACTGACGGAAACACACCATACAGACATTCAACATCAACTTCAGGACCCTCAGGCACCAATCCAACACTTCAGACAGCTTTCCCTTGGGTCCCACTGAACTTTTGGAAAACTTAAGCCTCAGTCACTCTCATGCTATAGGCATGATAATGTCCAGAAACCGCTCACAGGCTTGCCTGCTAGCATCAAGAGACTAAATTTGTCAGTGCTATGCCAGGGACCTGGGGATTTGAGCCACTTTTTCAGGCACAGAGCCCAGGTCGCTGCCCAGAATTTCATGGCACCTTCATAACAGTAAAAAAACATGGAAATGACAGTACTAAATCAAATTCTTGTTTAAGACCTTGACTAGACCCCTACTAGCCATGACAAGAATTTCATCAAACATATCACGAATATGTAAACTACAGGTGTAAATAACAGTTCTCAACATAGGGGTCTCATACTTAGCTGAGAATCACTAAGAACAATTGATGCCTCAACACTTCAATTACCATTCCATCCATTAGGCCATAGATACATTGATCATTTAATTACAAGTAAAAACATGGTGAAATCCATACATAGCCACTGTCATAAACTACATACATAACTAGCATAATAGCAACATAAATACTCATGAAAGTACAACCATGTAGACCACATGTAATCCATAAAAATGATCATATAAATACAAGGAGAAACAACCTTTCGTTAATGATGCAAAATCCAAACCCGAGATGGGACTTCCACATTCCACCCGACCGTAGAATTGTTGAGCCAAATCTCTCTTCAACTATTCATCCCCATGCCATATTCCAAGCATGAATGTGGGATCTCATAGAACACATCAATCAAAAACCATCATGGCCTTCCAAAGGCCATCC
The DNA here is from genome assembly GCA_031772625.1 of Pinus tabuliformis. NCBI lineage: Eukaryota > Viridiplantae > Streptophyta > Pinopsida > Pinales > Pinaceae > Pinus > Pinus tabuliformis. Next base: position 1,613,697,063 of record CM062817.1, on the reverse strand, counting down.
ACCTCAACCCATCAAATAGTGATTCCACCTCACGGTCAGACATCACCAAACCATCATCAGATCAGTCTCTATTCCAGCCATCTAGGGCTCCAGAGCGTTTGTTCCAACCAAGGCTCCAGGACTAGTAACTCAACCCACAGTTACCGTCAAGCTCCGGAGCGTTTGTCCAATCAAGGTTCCAGGACTAGTAATGCAACCCACCAAGGGCTCTAGAGCCTTTGTCCAACCAAGGCTATGGGACTAGTAACTCAACCCAAGTTGTTATAGGGCTCAAGATCATTTGTCCAACCAAGGCTCCAAGAACTGGTAACTCAACCCAAGCTAAGGAAACATGAGCACCAACCAAAAAAATCAACAATGAAATAAACCCACATTCACCATGGCTATCCAAGAAATGGCAAGTATAGGCAATCCACTATCAATCTCGACCATCCTCGATGCCAATGGCAGATCACAACCAACAAACAACATGCATATTCCATGCATGTCAAAACTAGTCAAGGAAACATACATGCGACTCGGTACCTGAAATAAAACATGATGTAACTGCTAATCCCGATGCCTTCTTGCACTTTCCTGCTCTTCCTTTGCCTTCTGGCTCCAAGAATCCAAGTATGCCACACCCTCCAAGAGTTCTTTAAGAAAACTCTAAGTCTCCAAGAGTATGAGAGAGATAATAATGAGAGAGCTCAAAAATTGAACTGACAAAAGATTACCAACTGATCCTCATAAACCTTTTTTCGAATGAGGCCTCTATTTTCTTCATTTTCCATTATTTTCTTTCGATTTCCTCCTCACATGCAACTTGTGACCTATCACCTGCCGTTTCTCCTAATTTCCATTATTTTCATAAATAAATGTGCCAAAAATGCCATTTTGCCTTTCCAAAGACTTAGCCATTTCATTTGCCAATTTCCTTAGCCATAAACAATCACAAGTGATTCCCATCACTAGGATTTTGCCCTACATTCAACTTATAATAAGTGTCCCATCATCCGTGGTTATTATTTTGCATTTATTTACTTTTATTACATAGAATTTTCACTAGGGCTATTACAGAACCCTCTCCCTTGGGGGAACATCATCCTCGGTGTTCAACAACACCTATAATCACAAAACCGTTGTAAGCAAAATTCACTTTCGATGGAGCTTTATAACTTAGCTCGATGCAGTATTTACAATGATCAACCTGTTGAGAAGAAAACCAACATGAAAACATAAAAACATGACATCATAATGACGTGACACCTATACCATTTATTGGAGCTTTATAACATAGCTCGTGGCGGTATTTACATCCATATGCATATGTACATATACCAAAAATCACCAAACATGTACCAAAACATATGCCAAGACATATACCATAATCACACCAAAACACCAAGCCAAAATTGCTTTGCCTCAACCGACAAACAAGGAAGGATACATAGCCCGCATTTGATCCACCATCTCCCATGTAGCTTCATCAGGCCTAAAGTTCTTCCATTTCACTTTAACTTGCTCAATTGCTTGGTTTTGGAGCATGAGCACCTTTTTCTGCAATATACACTGAGGCTACGACTAGAATTCTCCATCTGGTTCCACCTACAATATAAACCATTCAATCACATCGGCTCACATTCTTGACAGTTCAACCTCAACCCTATTTATCAACACTATTCTCTCTCTCCTTTGTAAATCAAGTCCTGATGATAAGTCTTGGTATAGACTTGAAACTTCGACAAAGAAAAATGAAAACTATGGATTATCCGAGTTTAGATTCTAAAAAACCGAACCACAGAAATCTGCAATCCATTATCTCTAACATACTTCTTAAGTAATGGTGCATGGAAAACATCATGGAATTTCACTGCCGGAGGCAGTGTAAGTTGATATGCTACTTTCCCAATCCTCTCAATGATACTAAAGGGTCCACAAAACCGTGGTGCCAACTTGGCAAATGATCCAATCCGCAAGGAGATCTTCTTTGTTTTGATGCACAAGTACACCTGTTCCCTAACCTGGAACTCCTCGAACGACCTGTTCTGATATGAATAACTCTTCTGCCTATCATGTGTTTCCTTTAGATTCCTCTTCATAACCTGCATTTCCTATTCCATGTCTACCAACATATATGGTCCAATCAATGCCATGTTAACCGGATCACTCCAACTAATAGGATTGTTGCAACCCCCCCATACAATACCTCAAAAGTACTCATCCTCAATTATTCCTGATACCCATTTTTGCACGCAAACTATACCAGTGGAAGGTACTCTTCCCACTTTCACTGCCGATGCATCACATACACCCTCAACATGTCTTCCAATATCCTGTTGACCCTCTCTATCTGTCCATCTGTTTGCGGATGATAAGCTATACTGAAGGCCAAAACTGTGCCCAATCCTGCAAATAACTCCTTCCAAAACTTGGAAGTGAACTTCACAACCCTGTCCGACACAATCTTCTTTGGGACACCATGCAATCTGACCACATCTTTGATGAATACCTATTCTACATTGCTAGCTGAGAATGTAGACTTCACTGGAATGAAGTGTGCAACATTTGTTAACCTCTCCACAATGACCATGATGGAATCATGTTGTTTCACTGTCTTCAGTAACCCTGTGATGAAGTCCATGGAAATGACCTCCTATTTCCACTCTGGAATTGCAATCGGCTGTAGCAGTCCACCTTGATGTTTACACTTTGCCTTTACATGTTGACAATCAAAACATCTAGCCACAAACTGTGCTACATCCCTCTTCAAATTCGACCAATAATAAAATATCTTCACTATTGTGAGGGTCTTCTAGTAGCCTGGGTGACCTGAATAAGGTTTCGCATGAAACTCCCTCAAGATCACCTTATTGAGCTCACTGCTATCTGACACATATATCCTGTCTTGAAACTTGACCAATCCATCCGTTGTAAGATGATAATCCATATCTTTTGTACTTGTACCTATATTATCACATGTACCTGTACTTGTGCTATGCTGCAACCTGTGCACAATATCTATATATCTGACATCCTGCTGACCTTCCCACAAGATCCTATCCTATAGATCTGTCCCATAGGAGCTCATGGCTACTAAGTGATTTACCAGTACCCACCTTCTAAGAGCATCTGCCACTCTGTTCTCTTTACCTTGATATATCGAATCTCAAAATCAAACTCATTGATCGTAGCCAACCATTGATCCTGCCTACCATTCATATTCGATTGGTCAAATAGATATCACAAAGCACTGTGATCACTCGTCAATGTAAGCCTCTTGCCCAGAAGATAATGTCTTCACATCTTCAGTGCATGTATAAGTGTCTCCACATCTTCAGTGCATGTATAATCACTGCTAACTCCATCATGCGTGGGATAGTTATGCTCGTGCTCATTTAGTTTCTGCGACTCATAACATACCACATGTCCATCCTGCATAAGGAATCCACCAAGTCCTCTCTTGCAAGCATTTGTGCATACTACAAAATCTTTGTCTGTATCTGCAATATTTAGCACTTGTGCATGTGTCGATAACTGCTTGAGTTGCTCAAAACTAGCCTCACACTCCTCTGTCCATTTGAACTTCTTACCTTTCCTTTGCAATGATGTGATAGGATAACCAATCTGTGAGAAGTTATTGATGAATCTCCTATAATAGTCTGCCAAACTGTAGAACCTCTATTTTACACCCATTTGTCTACCATTTTCCTCCACTTTTCCTTATCTTTCCTTCACTTTTGCCTCATTTTCACCATAAAACCTCTCAGATCATTACATTCAGTGTCAATAAGCATGATCAAGCAAGTTTTGCTAATGGATGACTATTTGTTTAGTTTTTGACTTACTTGCAGGAATCCCGCAGCTATCTGATGATCCCGCAGCTATCTGAAGATCATGCAGCCTTTTTGTTAAACACTATGATCCACGTGTCAGTTTGCTAGACGGGCCACATGGGCACTCAGGTATCAGTGTGGTCGAGGTTCCTATCCTATTGTTCCAACCATCCACGTCACTTTCATCCATGGTCAAAGCTGGTTTAACCACGGTCAACTCAAAGTGGTTTAACGGTGTTTGAAAGCTATTTGGTCACGTCATCTCCAATGGTGATTTGTCCAGGTTCTAAAGACGGCAGGGGACGCAATCCAACAGGGATTTATTATCCATGATGACAGGAACCACCAAACTCGTTTATGCAACCGTGATGTGTCAAAGAGCCATTTAATACGCATGACTGTTATCGTTTTTCTGTTAACTAGCTGTACGCAAAGGATAGCTTAGAAATTCCTATAAATTGATGCGTCTGCGTACGCTCAAAGAACTTTTGATTAGTTGTATTTTGCTGCACTCGTGTTGAATTTAGAAGCGTTTGTGAACTCTGTTTTCTAGTGCTATTCCAGCACTCTGTTTTGTAAACTTTTTGCAAATGGAGAAATCAATATAGCACTGTTTTGAAGTTTCCAGATCTTTGAGTTCTCTTGTGGCTGAATGAACAGAGGGCCCCTGCTCATCTCAGCCTTTGTAAAGTATTTCATGTGCAGCATTTCATTATTTTCTCATTTGTTTCCTTAAGCATGTATAGTTTTATTTACTTGTTTTCCTTTATTTTCAGCTGATCAGTGTTATTTCTTTGCAGGTTTCTTTTAGCCCGAGATTTATTTTTATATGTGTTGTGTTTGCTTTACAGCTAATGGTATTTGAAGTTGACAATTCAAGTGCTGCCTTTGTCTTTATAGTTAGTTTTTAATCTTATTTCTCAAAGAGCTGTTAACATACATGAATGATCTTCATCATAAACTACTATCTTTTAAGATCAAAATATCACTAACTTGCAGCTTGTTTGGGTGCTTTTTGGACTGTTCTTAAGCTACTTTCTTTCCTTACTTTACACAGTACATGTGCTTTGAAGTATTGAGTTAGAAAGAGTAAATCATTACCACTAGTCTTTAAAGTAAAAGTTTTGATTTTAAAGTGTTTCCTAGACTATTTCCTCACTACTTTCTAATCATGCTTCCCATAGTACATATGGCTGAAGTAGAGTATTAGAAATAACAAATTATTATCATTAGTCTTTCAAGCATATTTTTCTCACTTTTATAATTCCACTTAAGCTACTTTCTTTCCGTGCTTTACACAGTACATGTGCTTTGAGGCATTGAGTTAGAGAGAGATAATCTTCATTCTTGGGTTTTAAAAGTGACTCTTTTTCCTTTTATTAGCAGCAACTTGAACGGTGTCTAGTGCCATTGGTAGTGGTCATTTGCTTTCAAGTTTATTTCAAGTCATTTCAATTTCATTTATTCATTCCAAGCATTTCCTTTCAAGCAAATAGTTAGAAATCACTCAACACACACTTCCACTCATTTAGAATTCACTCTACACACACACCATCACTCACTTGTTTATAAATTCTCATTCCATTTAGGAACATAATTAAACCGCAACAACACCCCAACGATAAGAAAAACTCTAAGAGGATACTTAAGTACATATAGTACACCTTCACTTCATCAGCTTACGAGCCCCGGGTTGACAATAAATACTAGCAATTTAGATAACACTAAATTGACTAAACATTTTGGCGCCGTTGCCGGGGAAGTGAAATTAAGTAGCCATATTCTTAGAAGAAAAAAAATATAAAAAAAAAACAACAACTTCAAGAAAAGAAGTTAATAACCTATCTAAGTATGCTCTCCTCTTGCACTTTGAAGTGATCTGGAGGATCAGAAAGGAGAAAGTTATTAATCTAATAGTTTCTTAAGTATGCTCTCTTCTTGCACCTAGAGTGAACTGGAAGATCAGAAAAAGAACTATTTAACTTAACTTGAGGATAAAATAAAAATGACATGCATAGAGCTAGAGATTCTAGGGGAAGGTTTTTAGCTAGAGCTCGAAGTTCAATTTTTACAAGTCCATCTGCTTCAAGAGATAGACAAGAGATACCTCCCTTATCTCCAACCGAAACTCCTAGTCCTGAAATTCAAGAACCAAGAGTTGACTCTCCTATACCTTCTATTGAGTTCGAACTAGGAAGAGACTCTTCTCTTTCTCCTACCAGACAACCAATTGTAATTGAGGAAATAGACTCACCTGAAGAGGAAGGAGAAATCTCTTCTCATTCACCCCTTGTAGAAGAACCAGAAGATTTTGAAATCCCTAGGAGAATCATCATGGCAGAGGAAGAAGGAGGCGGTAGAGGTAGAGGTAGAGGAGGAGGAGGAAATAACAATAACAATGGAGGAGGTAGAGGTCCCATTAGAGGAAATAGAGATGGGGATAACACATTTGGGTTTCCCATTGTTGATGAGGACTCCCGAGCCACAATGAAAAACATATCACCATCCGTCCTCCCAAATTTTCATGGATTAAGAACTGAGGACCCTGAAACATTCTTGTTTGAATTTGAAGTTGTGTGTCGAACTTATGACTATCTGGATGATACTCAGAAACTCAAACTGTTCCCATCAACATTAAAAGATCAAGCTTTGAAATGGTTCATGGGATTAGTTACTCAGTCCATTAGGACCTGGGATGAAATGAAACAAACCTTTTTGGATAGGTATTTGGACTATTGTATGCCTACTGATCATAAGGGTGAAGTTTTTAAAATGATGCAAAAAGAAGATGAGAGCTTAGAAGATTTACTTGAGAGATTTCAATATAATTTAAAAAGAGCAAAAATGAGCACCTTGGATGAAGAGACCTTAAAAGCCCTCTTATTAAAAGCCATTAGGGATGAGTGGATAGATATCTTAAACATGATGGGGAAAGGGGATATTTCTCAACTTCCTCTCAGTGATATAGCAGAACTATGTACCCATCTCTCAAGAGGCAAATCAAAAACTCAAAAAGGGCCTAGAGATCCTTCTCTCCTTAGGGCAAATAAATCTGCAACAGGATCAGTGAGTAGGGCTGAAATCGGTAATATGCTAGATGAATTTAAAACTGACATCTTAGGGAGTCTTAGTGAACAAATTGATACCCTTAAGATTCAGAATAAACAAAAGGCAGAAGCCGAGGCTATGACCATTTTTTGCCCGAAGTGTAGAAAGAAGCATGCTTTAAGGGAATGTCCCTTGGAAGCACAAGTTGTGGAAACCTGTGTAATTTGCTCAGAAACCCATGAGACCAAGGAATGTCCTTCAATCCCTGGCCTCAAAGCAGTCTTTCAAGAAGATCCAAGTACGCTTGAATCTCTTTGTTTTGTTGCAAGGAAACCTTGGCAGGGGCAGCAAAATCAAGGGTTTAACAACTCTATGAATTTCCAGCCCCCACCAAATTGGAATCCTTGGCAACAACCTTGGTCACAACCACAAAATCCTTTCCAAGCATGGTTGCAAAGCATGCAAATGCAAAATCCTTATGAGAGATTTGCCCAATTCTATCAATATCCTCAATCCTTTCAGAATCAGCAAGCTCCCCAACTTCCAAATCAAGGTCAACAATTGTCATTACCATTCCCTCAACAACAACCTCCTCCACAAAATCAAAATTCTCAACTCTTGTTACAATCTCAGCAGAGGCCAAATCAACTTCCCTCTCAACCTCAACCAAACCCCAATAATAGGAATCCTCAAAATGCTTATGTGATGGAAGGTCAACCACTTATGGAAGGTCAACCATTCCCTACCTATATGGTTGTCCCTCTCAATGAGGTCCAACTCAGATAAGGTAGAATCTTAGACCAACCTTCTACAAGTACTCAACAACCAAGCATCTCTGAGGAAGAATCTCTCAAAGCCAATAAAGGTTCTGAAGTATCCCTTCAAAACCCAAGCATTAAAGAAAAAGAAAAAGAATCAACTCCCTTAGTAGAGCAACCTACATCTTCAGCTATTCCTCCTTTTCCTGAAAGATTGCAAATTGATAAAGGAGTGGAGAAGCAGATTTGGTTGCCTGACTATAGCTTTCTAGATGAATTAAAAAATGTCTGTATCAAGATCCCCTTGTTAACAGCCATTAAGGAGATTCCCATTCTAGCAAAGACAATAAAGGAGATGAGTTTGAAAAAAACAATAAAAAGAACCAGAGACACAAAAAGGATACATCTAGTTGGAAAAATTGCAGACATTATGATGGGTAAAATTACCATGCAAAAATATGTAGATCCCGGTAGCCCTATTGTTAAAACTCATATTAATGGGGTTGAAATCCCAAATACTTTGATTGACTTAGGAGCCGCTATCAACATTATGAGTAGACAGACCATGGATCAGTTAAAACTTCCTAATCTTCTCTTTACACCTACTTTGCTGCAACTTGCAGACAGATCAATCATTAAACCTGATGGTGTATTGGAAGACATTCCAGTCTCACTAGACTCTTGGGAGTATCCAGTTGATTTTATGATTTTAACTCCCAAGAACAATCTAGGAGGACATCCTCTTATTTTAGGAAGACCTTGGCTGGCCACAGCTGATGCTTTCATAAGTTGTAGGTCGGGAGACATGTATATATCAGATGGTAATTCTACCAAGAAATTCAACTTGTATCCTCCCGCAAAGGCAATAACAGAAATAGGAGAAGATGAGTGGATTAATGATGAGGAAACTCTTCAACCTGTTCTAACCATCTCTGAAATCAGTGAGGACAGTCAAATTCTAAATACATTAGAAAATTTTGAGGCACCTTTAGAATATGACTCTTCACAATTCCAGTTAGATGCAGATATTGAATATCTCTCCTCTAGACAAATGTCTCTCTTCTCAATGGAAGAGTTTGGTAGTTCTACAGTTGAAATCTTTCCAGGAAAAACATTAAACATTAACAAAAACTTGGAAAGACTACAACAAGAAGAATTAACTAAACTGTTGCAAAAACATTCCACTGCCTTTGCATGGGAATATACCGACATGAAAGGAATCGACCCTAAGACTTGTATTCATCATATTTACATTGAAGAAAACAGCAGACCTATTAGGCAGCCACAAAGACGGATGAATCCAAATCTTAGGGAAATTGTGAAGGAAGAACTTCAGAAATTGCTCAAGGTAAACTTCATTTACCCCATTTCAGATAGCCAATGGGTTTCTCCCTTGGTTATAGTGCCCAAAAAGAATGGTAAATGGAGAGTTTGCATTGACTATCGAGAATTGAACAAGGCAACCTTAAAGGATCATTTTCCCCTACCTTTTATTGATCAGGTATTAGACACTTTAGCAGGTAAAAAGTATTTCTCATTCTTGGATGGTTTTAGTGGTTACAATCAGATTCAGGTAGCACCTGAAGATCAAGACAAAACCACCTTTACTTGTCCTTGGGGGACTTTTGCCTATCGAGTACTCCCTTTTGGTTTATGCAATGCACCAGCCACATTTCAAAGGGCTGTACTAGGAATTTTCTCAGATCTGATTCATGATTGTGTAGAGGTATACATGGACGATTTCACAGTCTATGGTAATACATTTGAAGAAGCTTTGGCAAATTTGGAAAAAGTACTGGTAAGATGTAAGGAAACAAATCTTTCTTTAAGTCATGAAAAGTGTTTTATGATGTTTACTGAAGGGATTGTTTTAGGACATCATATTTCAGGAGATGGAATCAAAGTTGATAGATCTAAAGTAGAAGTCATCTCTAAGTTACCTGTTCCAAATTGCCAAAGAGATGTTAGAAGTTTTCTTGGGTTTACTGGTTATTACAGAAGATTTATTGAAAACTTCACAAAGATAGCATCCCCTCTTTTCAAATTACTTACCAAAGATTGTGAATTTAAGTGGGATCCTGAATGTCAATCTGCCTTTGAAGCTTTAAAGTCTAGAATATCTGAAGCACCCATTTTAAGGGGTCCAAATTGGAAACTCCCTTTCCACATTTCTACTGATGCTTCAGATACAGCTTTAGGAGCTGTTTTGGGACAAAAGGATTTGATCCCTTATGCCATTTATTATACGAGTAAGAATTTGACTCCTACTGAGTTAAATTATACTGTTACTGAAAAGGAGTTTCTAGCCGTTGTTCATGCTATAAACAAGTTTAGACACTATATAACCGGCTATGAAACCTTTGTCCACACTGATCACTCTGCCATTAGATACCTCATGAACAAACCAGTCACTAATGGTAGAGTTACAAGATGGCTTTTGCTTTTACAAGAATTCAACATAACTGTGTTAGATCGACCAGGTAAGCAGAACACAGTAGCTGACTTCTTGTCCAGAATCCAAAACACTAATGAGGACTCTCCGGTGGAGGACAAATTTCCAGATGAGTATTTGTTTGCAGTAACTACCAAAACCCCTTGGTATGCTGATATTGCTAATTATTTAGTTACTGGAAAATTACCTTTACATTTATTTCCTAATGAGAAAAGGAAAATCATTCAGGATAGTTCACTTTATTCTTGGATTTCTAATGAATTGTTCAGAACAGGGCCAGATTTGATGATCAGAAGATGTGTACGAGAGGATGAGATGCCTGACATCCTTAAAGCATGTCATGACGAACCTTGTGGCGGGCATTTTTCTGATAAGAGGACTGCCTATAAAATCCTTTCATCAGGATATTATTGGCCTTCTCTCTTTAAGGATGCAAAGCAATATGTTAAAAGGTGTGACAGTTGTCAGAGAACTGGGAGACCAACTCTTTCAAATGAAATGCCACTACAGCCACAGGTATGCATCGAACCTTTCGAGAAATGGGCTCTAGATTTTGTTGGACCAATTAATCCGCCATCCAAGCAAAATAGATATATACTGGTTTGTACTGATTATGTTACCAAGTGGGTAGAAGCTATAGCATTAACTTCTGCTACTGAAAATTCAGTTGTTCAATTTCTTTTCAAGGATATTTTCACTCGTTTTGGTGTCCCAAGAGAAATTGTAACAGATCAGGGAAGCCAGTTTACATCAAGGATGGTGGAAAAGCTGATGGAGGAATATAAGATTAAGCATAGAACATCTACTCCATACCATCCGCAAGCGAATGGTCAAGTAGAATCTACAAATAAAGTTCTTGAAAGCATCATCACAAAGACTGTTCATCTTCATAGAAGAGATTGGGCAGAAAGGCTTCCTGAAGCCTTATGGGCCTATAGAACTACATGGAGGAACACTACAGGACATTCTCCCTATGAACTTGTTTATGGGAAGGAAGTCCTGTTCCCCATTGAGTTCCAAATCAAGACCTTCAAGACAGCAGTTCAATTGGGGATGAGCTTAACAGAAGCCCAGAAGCACAGAATGGACCAGTTAAATGAACTAGATGAAATGAGACAAGATGCAATTCTAAGAACCGATATAGATCAGCACCAAAGAAGCAAATGGCATGATCGACATATCAAAGAAAAGAAGTTTCAAAAGGGTGATTGGGCACTATTGTTTGATTCAAAATTTAAAGACTTCAAAGGAAAATTTCAAACTCATTGGCTTGGGCCATATGAGATTGATGAAGTCTTTAACAATGGAGCAGTTAGAGTGAAGACTATTGATGAACTTCAAAATCCCTTTATTGTGAATGGCCACCGGTTAAAAGTCTACCACAAGCCACTCTCAAGAGAGGAGTTTGTTAAGTTATTCCAAGGCGATTCTGAAATGAGGCTGGTGGAGAAGAATTCTTCTCCTCCATCAGCCTAATCTCTGTTTCTTTCAATTTCAATTTCAATAAAAAAAAAAAAAGAAAAAAGAAAAAAAAAAAAAAAAAAAAGAAGAGAAAAATGAATAAATGTATGAACCTGAAAACCAATCTCTGATTGGCAGTCTCATGCAGAAAACATAAGGTGAAAATCAGGGTCACCTGACACCTCATGTTTTCCAAAAAAAAAATCTCTCTCTTTCTTTCATTTCCATTTCATTTATTTCATCTCACCATTTTCTTTCATCTTACCATCTTCACTTCACCTCACTGCTTTTCACTCATTCATTCATTCATTCATTCCATTTCACTTCATTAATAAAGTTTTTTTTTTAGGCAACTAAAGTATTTTATGCAGCTAGAAGACTTCATTACAGCTTCTGCAGCCATTTGACAATCCTGCAGCCGATTAGCTTTCCTGCAGCCTTCTGTATCTGCACAAGAAACACAGTTTGTCTGAAGAAAATATTTACAATTCAAAATCATCAAAGACAAGGAGAAAAGATCATGTGCTAGCAATAAAGTTAACAAAAGGTTAGTAAATCATCAGAAGCCAAATCGAATGTGATCCGAGGTATGTTCAAAACTCTAAACCTATGGTTGTTTCATTATGCGAACTTTCTGGGTTATGTTTTGTTGGCCACTAAACGTAATGATTACCCATTTTCTTTTTCCCATGCGACTACAAATCTCCGAATCCTCCACGTCTACCAGCTCATAATAACCACGATTTTTGAAATTACATGTGGCTGTTTCGGTCATTAAGGTCTTGTACCCTAATGACGTAACCTACCGCATTACGTCTCTCAGCTCTCGTTCCGCAGCCATGTGTCACTCCACATCCGAAATTGGAGAATGTAGCCGTTCCGTTCGTCATTTCAAAACCCTCTATGTTCATAACACCCTATTCCTCGCCATTATCTCCCTTGTTTCGTTTTCACTCACTACGATTACCTCCATAAACCATCCTCTGTTTTCCCTCTGCCGTATAGCCGTAAACCTGTAATACAGTCGTATTACGACTGTTAGCCACTGTTTTTACCGTGTCCACGCTAATTCCACCGCTTAACTCTAAATTCAAGCCGTGAATTCCCGGTGTCTGAGACTGTTTATGCACCGTATACCCTCTGTTCCACAGAGTCTGAACAGAGACCGAGAAGTTACTGTGTGAAGTTACGGAGTTACTGTGTAAGGTCACCATCAAATTTGTGTTTAAACAAAGCTGAAGAGTCGATGGGAAAGCTTCTGAGGGCTGAACCGGAAGGTTCGAAATTCTTGGAGGCATATCCACAGGTTGAGGAGGCACTACAAAAAGCCAATTGGTTACAATTTATCAGAAAGTTTAAGGGCTACCATAAGGAAGTAACCAAAGCCTTTGCAAGATCGTTTACGGATAAGGACAGCCAGGCAAAGGTGGGAGATTTAACAGTTACAGTCAGCGAAGGATGCATAGCAAGGGCTACCTCTCTTCCACAAACCGGTGAACGTTGGTTCAAAAACCGGGCAGTCCAGGATCAACAATGGAAGCGGATTTTTAAAAACCCAGGTATGGACACAAGTGTTTTTACCAAAGGCATTCCAATTTCCCATGTTAAAGAAGAATGGAAAATTCTATTGTTATTAGTACAAAAGTTTTTCACCTGTGAAGGGAGATTTGGAGTGTTGTATGTCTATCATGGTAAAATTATGCTGCAGTTCCAAGGAGAACATGATATAAACCTTCCTTATTTCCTATTTCAAAGCCTTAGGAAAATGTGTTCCATGGCTCAACGAAATCCACGAAATGTAGAAGCTTACATCTGTCACCATGGTCTTGTAAAGTTATTGATAGAAGAACAGTTAAAAGAAAAACAAGACACATGGGAAAAATTCCTGAAGCAGCAAGCTGATATTGCCAAGGCAATCCAAGATAATACCTATCTTCACATGAGCATGTGGCAGAAGAAACATAGCAGACTCAAGAAGAGATGCAGAAGGCTGAACAGAGCCTTAATTAATTTGAAATTCAGATGCATGTTCAAAAGGCCAAAGGTTAATGTTTCTACACAAAGGAAGAGAAGGAGGTTGGATGTCCTAGCTGAGGAATCCCAGCAGATGGACTGAATTGTGTTTTCATTGCATGAGGACATGCAATACCCTCGGAGTGGGGGTATGTAGAACCTCTATTTTACACCCATTTGTCTACCATTTTCCTCCACTTTTCCTTATCTTTCCTTCACTTTTGCCTCATTTTCACCATAAAACCTCTCAGATCATTACATTCAGTGTCAATAAGCATGATCAAGCAAGTTTTGCTAATGGATGACTATTTGTTTAGTTTTTGACTTACTTGCAGGAATCCCGCAGCTATCTGATGATCCCGCAGCTATCTGAAGATCCTGCAGCCTTTTTGTTAAACACTATGATCCACGTGTCAGTTTGCTAGACGGGCCACATGGGCACTCAGGTATCAGTGTGGTCGAGGTTCCTATCCTATTGTTCCAACCATCCACGTCACTTTCATCCATGGTCAAAGCTGGTTTAACCACGGTCAACTCAAAGTGGTTTAACGGTGTTTGAAAGCTATTTGGTCACGTCATCTCCAATGGTGATTTGTCAAGGTTCTAAAGACGGCAGGGGACGCAATCCAACAGGGATTTATTATCCATGATGACAGGAACCACCAAACTCGTTTATGCAACCGTGATGTGTCAAAGAGCCATTTAATACGCATGACTGTTATCGTTTTTCTGTTAACTAGCTGTACGCAAAGGATAGCTTAGAAATTCCTATAAATTGATGCGTCTGCGTACGCTCAAAGAACTTTTGATTAGTTGTATTTTGCTGCACTCGTGTTGAATTTAGAAGCGTTTGTGAACTCTGTTTTCTAGTGCTATTCCAGCACTCTGTTTTGTAAACTTTTTGCAAATGGAGAAATCAATATAGCACTGTTTTGAAGTTTCCAGATCTTTGAGTTCTCTTGTGGCTGAATGAACAGAGGGCCCCTGCTCATCTCAGCCTTTGTAAAGTATTTCATGTGCAGCATTTCATTATTTTCTCATTTGTTTCCTTAAGCATGTATAGTTTTATTTACTTGTTTTCCTTTATTTTCAGCTGATCAGTGTTATTTCTTTGCAGGTTTCTTTTAGCCCGGGATTTATTTTTATATGTGTTGTGTTTGCTTTACAGCTAATGGTATTTGAAGTTGACAATTCAAGTGCTGCCTTTGTCTTTATAGTTAGTTTTTAATCTTATTTCTCAAAGAGCTGTTAACATACATGAATGATCTTCATCATAAACTACTATCTTTTAAGATCAAAATATCACTAACTTGCAGCTTGTTTGGGTGCTTTTTGGACTGTTCTTAAGCTACTTTCTTTCCTTACTTTACACAGTACATGTGCTTTGAAGTATTGAGTTAGAAAGAGTAAATCATTACCACTAGTCTTTAAAGTAAAAGTTTTGATTTTAAAGTGTTTCCTAGACTATTTCCTCACTACTTTCTAATCATGCTTCCCATAGTACATATGGCTGAAGTAGAGTATTAGAAATAACAAATTATTATCATTAGTCTTTCAAGCATATTTTTCTCACTTTTATAATTCCACTTAAGCTACTTTCTTTCCGTGCTTTACACAGTACATGTGCTTTGAGGCATTGAGTTAGAGAGAGATAATCTTCATTCTTGGGTTTTAAAAGTGACTCTTTTTCCTTTTATTAGCAGCAACTTGAACGGTGTCTAGTGCCATTGGTAGTGGTCATTTGCTTTCAAGTTTATTTCAAGTCATTTCAATTTCATTTATTCATTCCAAGCATTTCCTTTCAAGCAAATAGTTAGAAATCACTCAACACACACTTCCACTCATTTAGAATTCACTCTACACACACACCATCACTCACTTGTTTATAAATTCTCATTCCATTTAGGAACATAATTAAACCGCAACAACACCCCAACGATAAGAAAAACTCTAAGAGGATACTTAAGTACATATAGTACACCTTCACTTCATCAGCTTACGAGCCCCGGGTTGACAATAAATACTAGCAATTTAGATAACACTAAATTGACTAAACACAAACCCATGAAAGATCTCACCTCATCCACATTCTTAGGAGCTACCCACTCCATGATAGCTCTTATATTTTCTGGATCTACTGGGATTCCCTCCTTGGAGACAACATGCCCCAAGTAGTGTGCCTCAATCTGAAAGAAACTACACTTGCTTAGTTTAGCACACAATTGATGCTCTCTCAACAACCTCTATAAACTATTGCTAAATGTTCGACATGCTCTTCCTCATTTTTATAATATACAAGTATATCATCAATGAACATAATAAAAAACTTATCCAAGTACGAAAGCAACACACTATTCATCAATCACATAAATGTAGCTGGAGCATTAGTTAAGCCAAATGGAACTACAACAAACTCATAATTCCCATACCTAGTCTTGAATGCAGCCTTGTAAATTTCCTCTTCTTTGATGCGTACGTGATGATATCTAGATCCTAGATCAATCTTCGAGAACATTGTTGCTCCCTTCAGCTGATCGAACAAGTCATCAATCCTCGGCAACATATACCTGTTCTTGATGGTCACTTTGTTCAACTACTTGTAGCCAGTGCATAATCTGAGTGTTCCATCTTTCTTCTTTATGAACAACACTTGTGTGCCCCAAGGTGATACACTTGGCCTAATGTATCCCTTGTCCAACATTTCCTTCAACTGCAACTTTAACTCAACCAACTCAGGTGTGCTCATCCTGTAAGGTGCTTTTGATGTTGGAGCTGCCCCTGGCACTAACTCAATAGAAAAGTCTACCTCCTTGTGAGGTGAAACCCTGTAATTTCCTCAGGAAATACATCCTTAAACTGGTGTAAAACTGGGTACTTGCTCAAAACATCTGCATTCTCAACTTCCTTACCTTTATCACTAGAAATTTGCACTGCAAATAGCTTAAACCCTTTTCCACGACTACGCTGTGCTTGCATAGCTCTCACCATCCTAACTAATGTAGCTTTCTTCTTTCCCTGCAAGACTCTTGGTTCTCCATTGTCATAAACACACTCAATGGCTTTGTTATAACAATCCACCTTGGTTATATGAAGATACAACCAATCCATGCCCAACAACATATTGTATGATCCCAACGGTAATACATTCAAATGTGTTGCGGTAGGCATACCATTCAAATCAAATGCACAAGTTCTTACCCAATAATGAACTCATTTCTTCGTCCCTGTAGCCAATTGTACTAACCAAGACTCTGCATGCAGTTCCTTACTCAAACAACACTTATCCACCAAGTCAGGGCTAACATAGTTATAATTAGATCTAGGGTCAATCAAAATAGAAATAACTTGATCACAAAGCTTACTATCCATCTCAATGATAGATGCCTGATACTTTGCCTGTTTGTCATCCAATGCTACATAGATATGCAGAATACTCTGACCAACATCTCCAACAGTCTGTGCCTCCTGCACACTGTATATCTTAGGCCTACCACTCTGGTACTGTGGACAATCCCTCTTGTGATGATCTCCTCCACAAGTCCAACACTGCACAGGCTCCTTATTCTGCTCCTCAAATCTGTGTCCCTGTCCTCTATCTGATGCATTGAACCTCTTAGGTGGTGCAACATTCTCCTTGTTACCCGAATCTTGTGGTCTTACTCGCTTCTTGTCCCATTTTCCCTTGTTCTTTGCATTGCCTCTCCAGTCTGGCTTCGTCTCAGTTTTGCACTTTGATTGTTCATAACAATGCTTCAACTTTTGAATGGCCTCCTCCAATGATCTAGGCTCATCGAAATCAATCCTATCTTTGAATGCAACCGATAATCCACTAACGAATCTCTGAATCTTTGCCTTCTTCCTCTAAGGCACATACCTCAACTCCAAGAACCTACTAGTGTACTCATGATCTATCATATATCCCATCTTTAGCTCATAAAATTCCTTTGCCCTGTTATCAAAGTATCTTTCTGAAAAATAATTCTTCTTGAATAGCCTCTCAAACTCACTCCAAGTCAAATCCTCCTCATGAATACATCTGACATTCTTCACATCTTCCCACCAAATGTCTACTTTAACTTTGAGATTGAATGTAGCCACTCTAGATTTCATGTTCTCTAAATAATCATGCAACCTGAAGAATTTCCTCATGCCAAGTAACCATGCCTCTACATCCCATGGTTTCTTCATCTCTCCATCAAATGTTGGTGGCTTTGCTTTCTTAAATTCATCCGACAAGTATCCCCTATCACTTCTCCTGTAAGTACCCGGCTTAGTAGAAATCCTACTCGTAAATGGATCAAATTACCAATCCCGCTACTAAATATCCCTGGCTTAGGTGAAACTAAATATCGTACAGGTCAGGTTCTATATCCCTGCCTTGGGGATGATGATGACGATCATGATGCCTATCTAAATTAGAACTAGAATCATACCTGTGTTTATCCCCTCTCCTATCCGGAGTGCCCAAGAATATGCCATCTCTGACTGTGTCATCTCTATTTGACCTGTGACCACCATGCGACGGACTACTATATGCCCCATTGGTTCTATCCTCCTGCTCATAGTTGATCCGACGTGGTCCATGTCGCTGCAAATCTGACAAACTCTAAAGTATTACTACATTTACCTCTACTTTTTTCTTCTGTGCCTGTATGATTATGTCATTATCTACCTTACAACTTGTTATCTCTTCCTTTAAGCTTCTTAATGTAACTGCGAAATCGGAAGAGTTCCCAACACCATAATTGTCTTATGATTCATAGGGAGAGTCTTTATAGTCAACCATCTTGCTAGACATTTGACATTCATTCCTGCAAGGTATATCATGTTAGCTAAACCAAATCACAATAAACCAACGTACCTTAGTATAGCTCGGGGAGGATACATTGTCTACAAGATCAACAAATTAGTGTGATACATGTATAACATAATCATGAAAACATATAGAAATATAAAACATAAGCATATGACCATGCAACCATCATTCTAGCTAGGGTCTAGTCATCAATGCATGACCTCAACAACAACACACACCACGACCTCATGCATGACAACAACCACTACATCATTGTACACTTGACCACATGAAAACATGAACATGCATAAGCAATACATAACCAACTACACATATGCATAAGCACATATGATCAAGCATGAGTGAATGATACTTTAAATCAAACCTGCAAGAATGATACATGCAACCAAGCATACAAGAATGTAACCGAACATGCAATATTGTAACCAAACATACTACAACGATACATGTAAGTGACATAAGTCGACATGTAACCATTCATACACTCACGATGTTGCATTCCACAACAACAACCTCAAGTTTCACATGACGACATCACTACAACCATGAACAACATCATGAAAATGCAACAAGCACATGGAATGCAAGTGTGAGAGACACACATGCAACTGACATGCATGCATGACCAACACATAGCTCATCTAGTATGAGGGGTGAACCATCCTCTGATACCACTTTGTAACACCCTCCTCCCACATCTACCCAAGCAACCATACAACAGGGGTAAACATGAGACGAGAGGCTACTATGATATGATTCGACCTCCTAAGTCACGTTAAGGAAGTGGAACCGACGAAAACACACCATACAAACATTCAAAATCAGCGTTAAGACCCTCAGGAACCAATCCAACACTTCAAACAGCTTGCCCTTGGGTCTCACTAAACTTTTGGACAACTTAAGCCTTAGTCGCTCTCATGCTATAGGCATGACAATGTCCAAAAACCCAAATTCTCTCTCACACGCTTGCCTGCCAGTGTCCAGAGACTAAATTTGTCAGTGTTATGCCAACGACCCCGAGATTTGAGCCACTTTTTTAGGCCCAGAGCCCAAGTCACTACCATAATTTCATAAAACCTTTAGAAAAATAAAATAACATGGAAATGACAGTACTAAAGAAAATTCTTGTTTAAGACCTTTACTAGACCCCTACTAGCCATGACAAGCATTTCGTAAAACATATCACGAATATGTAAACTACAGGTGTAAATAATAGTTCTGAGCATAGGGGTCTCATACTTAGCTGAGAATCGCTAAGAACCATTGATGCCTCAACACATAAACTACCATTCCATCCATTAGGTCATAGATACATTAATCATTCAATTACAAGTAAAAACATGGTGAAAGCCATATATAGTTGTTGTCATAAAACACATACATAACCAACATAATAGCAACAGAAATACTCATGAAAGTATAGCCATGTAGACCACATGTAATCCATCAAAATTATCATAGAAATACAAGGATAAATAACCTTTCATTAATGATGCAAAATCCAAACCTGGGATGGGACTTCCACGTTCCACCTGACTATAGAATGGTTGAGCCAAATCTCTCTTCAACCATTCATCCTCGTGCCATATTCCAAGCATGAATGTGGGATATCATAGAACACATAAATCAAAAACCATCTTGGGCTTCTAAAGGCCATCCACCTCAACCCATCAAAAAATGATTCCACCTCACAGTCGGACATCATAAAACCACCATCAGATCGGTCTCTATCCCAGCCATCCAGATCTCCAGAGCGTTTGTTCCAACCAAGGCTCCAGGACTAGTAACTCAACCCTCTAAGAGCTCCAGAGTGTTTGTCCAACCAACACTACGGGACTAGTAACTCAACCCAAGTTGTTACAAGGCTCCAAAGAATTTGTCCAACCAAGGCTCTAGAAACTAGTAACCCAACCCAAGCTAAGGAAACATGAGAACCAACCAAAAAACTCAACAATGAAATAAACCCACAATCATGGATATCCAGGAAACGACACGGCTAGGCAATCCACTATCAATCTTGGGCATCCTCCATGTCAATGACATATCACAACCAACAAACCACATGCATGTGCCATGCATGCCAAAACTAGTGAAGGAAACATACATGCAACTCGGTACCTGCAAGCAAATATGATGTAGTTGTTGATATCGATGCCTTCTTGCACTTTCCTACTCTTCCTTTGCCTTCTTGCTCCAAGAATCCAAGTATGCCACACCCTCCAAGAGTGCTCCAAGAAAACTCTAAGTCTCTAAGAGTATGAGAGAGAGAGAATAACGAGAGAGCTCCAAAATTGAACTGACAAAAGGTTACCAACTGATCCTTAGAAGCCTTTTTATGAATGAGGCCTCTATTTTCTTCATTTTCCATTATTTTCCTTCAATTTCCTCCTCACATGCAACTTGTGACCTTTCACCTCCCTTTTCTCCCAATTTCCATTATTTTCATAAATAAATGTGCCAAAAATGCCATTTTTCCTTTCCAAAGCCTTAGCCATTTCATTTGCCAATTTCCTTAGCCATAAACAATCACAAGTGATCCCCATCACTAGGATTTTGCCCAACATTCAACTTGGAATAAGTGTCCCATCATCCGTGGTTATTATTTTGCTTTTATTTACTTTTATTACATGGAATTTTCACCAGGGTTGTTACAAAGAATGATAGTTCCGAACATGGCCAAGGCATCTGACGCCTCAAACCCATTCACTTTACCTTTCATGTTACCTTTATCATGATTGTTCTACCACCATCCATTTACACCAATGGACCCAACCAATCCAGTCAGTTATCATATTCTTGCCTTCAACTGCCCTTATACATGCACTGACTTCATCCGGGTCTTACATTACCTGTTGGGTTTCATTCAGCTCCCTCTGAGCTCCATTAGCTTCCTCTTTTCCAACCATTTCCCAATACCCTCAAAATATAAAAGGAAATATCAAGAATCAAACAAGAAGATAACCATGGAAGACCAATAGAAATACAACAACACAAATAGAGTGGCATGGCCATGCGCCAAACACAAATCAAAAGCGCAAGTCGAACACAATCAAATCACAAAATATTCAAGGCAAAAAACTAAAAAAAACACCCTGAATCAACCCCATGGGTTCCCAGTGCTTCCAAAGGAAAGCTCAACCTTAGCATTCTTCAAGATTTCATGGAAATCTCTTTTGCCATGCAATCCTCTACATCATACTGCCATAAACACACAATTGTCAGTGCATAAATAAACATAACGATATACATGTTACCTTACCTTATTGTGTCGAGAACATGACGTTGTAACTGAACAGATACAAATATCAGTTCTCAAGAAACTCCAATTCCTTGACGAATCCAACCATAACTGAAAAACCAGTTGTTATACCTGTCAAATACATTTTCATGAATCTAGCTCATATCCACATAATGTCAGACAAAATCAAGGTTAAGAAGACTTCTTATATTCATGCAAAGAACTCATTCATTTGTAATTGTTGTTTCTGATCCGAATTAGATCATTATATTGTTTTTCATCCATCTTGATGCATTTGGAGTGGAAAAAATGGAGGAATCAACTCACAGGAGCATTTTTACCGGCTAGACCCAGTTTGGCGAAACATGGTTTGAAACCTTTTCGGGAGTGTTTTGAGGCATCAAACGACGTTTTTTGGGGTAAAACTATGCTGCTTAATTGCAACACATTTTCATGCTATTATACACATACAAATATTTCCAACGATGCAAGAATCATGTTAATCTGAGTACGTATGCAAAAGTTATGCCACTCAGAAGTTGACCTTCCTGTTTTCACACCTATAGTTTGGGAGGATGTCGCGTCAGCCCCCATTATTCATGGAAAAGGGGCTAGCCACATGTTTGTGATGTAAAAGACTCTAGAAGAGTATATTTCGTAACTCTAGTTAAGAGTTGATGTAGTCAAACTTAACCACTAGTAGGCTATCAGGTTGTGTTATAACTGAGCCACTAGGAGGAAGAGGCATTCCATTCTTTCGAGATCATTTTGTTCCATAGTTGAGCAAATATATCTAAGAGAGATAGGAGGTAGAGAACATAGAGAGGATCTGTGCACTGTAGCAAACCACGGGCCACATATATTACTTCTTTGTATCTACAGCCATGTTTCCAGACAGAGAAAGAGAGCGAAGCAACCTCACCTTCCAGCTAGGTTTTCTCCCAAAAGGGTTTCCCAGAGAGAATATCTTGTGTATTATGTGTGTGTGAGCTTATTTTTTTGTTCTCTACTTTTCTGCTTGATTTACTTTTACATGCATGCACTAATTACAATTAAGTTTACAGATCTAGAAATTAAATAAAATTGTAGTAGTGTATAATCTCATATTTTTAATATAACATTATCAGATCTATTGTGACGAACTGTCGAGTGGAATATCCATGGAAGTTTACGGATCAGTTTCTAACATATCCAAGGAATTCTCACCCAATTCCTTTCTTTTAATTTGCCTTATTGCAATGGAGTCTTATTATGTACTGTCATATCACCCAATTGTTAGTTATATAGACAAATCAATTGTTACCTTGTCATGCTAATACGAAGCATGTTGCCCTGCAACTGTTAATACATGCCAGTCACGTTCCAAAGATAAATACATCATGTCTATTAATTTGAAATCAACCTTTACCAATACTAATAGCCATGTCATAATAAAAAATCAACTCACAGTCATAGTCGATAATACTACTACTAGCACCCACTTGCACTCAAGTGTATGTCGGTTGTCTAGACACATATTGTGTTAGTACAACAGTGTTAAAACAAATTCATTCCTTCATGCAATCTTATAGACACATACTCATGCCATGCAATTAATCAAAATTCAAACAACCTGTAAACATACCATGTTATATAAACCAAATTAACGACATAATAAAATTCATACTTGAATATATATCAGGGGAGGCTATCACATCTGCACAAGTCAATCCATATTAGTATGACACAATATCACAAGTATATCGACTCATACATGAATATCATAACCATAACCATTTGCACAAGTTGATCCAGATTAACATGATACATATAACATCAAGATCTAACTACAATGACCATAATCATCATGTGTACTACCACAATTTATATAACAACAAGTTACTATCATTCATGACTATCCAACGCATGTGCATATGAGCACACTGATTAAATAACATTTATCATGCATGTAACCACAAAATATGTAGAATGAAAGGCATGTATATAACCATAATTCTTATAACAACCATTAACCAACATACTTGCATGCCCAACATACAAACTTATATGATGATATTCTCCCCCAAGGCCTAGTGCTGCAACCTCGCTTTGATAATTTGCATCTCTTGCTTCATCTCAGCCCACACATCAACATCATAACATACCAACAACATCATGATGACACTAACTTCATACAATGAGCTCATGCATAACAACCTTACCCATGGCAATGCATGCATAACAAAATGAATCTAGCCCATCGAGTCCAAGTGTTTAAACTTGGAAGCTCTGATACCACCCTGTGGTATTAGATATCACCCAAAGATAATGGAAACCTGGCTCTGATACCACCTTGTAACAACTCCTACCACATTTACCCAAGTTCATTGGTCTATTGGGGTAAACATGTGACGAAGAGTTACTATGATATGACCCGACCTCTTAGATATAATTACGAAAGTGGGGATGACAACTAGAAACTTACTGATCGTCCTTGGAAGCTACAGGACCCCTAGGAGCTAAAAAAACCACTCCAGGTGCCCAAAATCTAAGCTAGACTACTTTTTCACTAACCTAAACTTCCAGTCGCAAGCATAACACTACATCCATGCAATTGTAGGCCTTCGGTCATAGGTTGGACACTGCATCCATGCGACTACAGTCCCAATTTCTCAATTTTGAGCCTGCAACCACATAATCTGGCCACCTTTTCAGAGCTTGTCTTGAGACCACTACCCAGAACTTAATGAAACTTTCCAGAATGATAGATGACATCAAGACAAATACATTCATATAAAACTTTCTCAAATACTTAACCAAACCAGGCCTAGTCATGACAGTCATTTCATCAAACATATTGAGAACATGTAATCTACATGTCATGAATGCATATCTAAACATACGGGTTTGATACTTATCTGGGAATCATCAAGAAGGTCTAATTCCCTCTCACATTAACTACAATAACATCTACTATCTCATGCATTCATTAATAAATCAAACATATCAATATCCATAAGAACATGTTATGAAATCATGCTTATAACCATAATAATAACCATGATATAGCAACCATCAAAGACACATAATAACAAGTACAAATACTCATGAAATACAAGATGAAAGGAGCTCTTATTAACATATGCAAAAGCCAAACAAGTCAAGGAATTCCACCTACCACCCGACCATAGATTGGGCTCAACCAAATATTTCTTTCAGCCAGTCACCATTGTGCTATATTCCAAGCACGAAAGTGGGGCTCACAACAAAAAAGCGAGGGCTTCCTTAGGCTTTACCAAAATCCCACCAAAACCAGTCAAGATACTCCTAGGCCCAAAACAAGCACCTACACAACTAGGCTTTACCACAATCCCGCCATTACTGGTCAAGGGATGCCTAGGCCCAAACAAAAAACATACACTAGTAGGCTTTACCGCAATCCTGCCAAAACCAATCAAGGGATTCCTAGGCCCAAACAAGCTTGGATGTCTCCAAATTTCTTCACTAATACCTTGAGGAATTTTTCTATCTCCACCCTCAATCTTTACCGCAATCTTGCCAAAACCGGTTAAGGGATTCCTATGCCCTTGACAATTTTCCTTAGACCACCTCACCCAGTTCCAAAACCATCTCGCAATCCAAGGCTCAACCAAATGAAAGAACCTGGTCACACCATGGCTATCTTGAAATGGAAAGGCAAGGCTAAAAACACTGTCACGCCTGGAAAAACCCATGCCAATGATAGCAAGAGAACTAATTACATACATGCATCCATAAACCAACTAGGAAACCACACATGCAACCTATTGCCTTTCCCTTGCTTGATTGTTGCTTTCCTTTGTTTTCTTGTTCTTCCTTTGCCTTCCTTTCTCCAATGCTAGAGTGCTCCAAGAATGTTCTAAGTGTGCAAGAGTATGAGAGAGAGAATAGAGAGAGAGCTCCAAGCTAAGACTTAACAAATCCTGTGAATTGATCCTCATAAGCCTTTTTATCATTGAGGCCTTTATTTTATTCATTTTCCTTCAATTTCTCTCGCATGCAAACTTGTGACCTTGCATCTTCCTTTTCTCCTATTTTCCTTTATTTCATAAATAAAATGCCAATTAATGCCTCTTTTCCTTTTTCAATGCCTCTGCCAATTTCCTTAGCCATAATAAATTGAAATGATAACCCCACTAGGATATTTTTCCCACCACTCAGCTTGGAATATGTGTCCCATGACCTTGGTCTTATATTTTTTTTAGATGGAAATTCAACAAGGGGTTGTTACACCCTGTGTACTCAAGAAACCAATCATTTGAAAGAAGACAATTTGTGTGGCATAGCAAAAGAAGACATACATAGTGATCTAGATAAACAAGTGAACCAAGAGCATTATGACAATATTGACTATTGGTTCCAGGCTACCACCATATCAAAGAACCACTCTCTTCTTCAACAATTCTTCACACTTTATCATTTGAAGCAATTGGCTCCTCATGTTTTGGTATTTATCAAAGAATTTATTTCAAACCTGAATGTGAGTGTATTTCTAATCCTGTTATACTCATGGATTCATTGAAAATACTTCGTACATTTGAGATATATTTTTCTTTTTCTTAAGTAGGGTAGGATAGTGAATAAATTACAATAAATGTTGCATAGTCCCATAAACTAGTTTAGTAATCAGAAGGGACCATCTCTAGAGATCATCAACAGATTGTTGGTATCATTAGGTCCTCTTCAAACAACCTTTGCATTCTTTCAAGAAGTAGAGTTTGTAGCAAACATGCTTTAGCAAAATGAGATGGAGATGGTAAAAAAGGAAGGTAATCTTCCTATCTTTGATCCTTCCTTTTTTATTCTTTTAATTTTAGTTTTAAAATAGATAAATAAAAACAATAAAAATATGTGTAGTTAGTTAATAAAATTTTGAGCTTACTCTATTCCTTGTTGTGCTCATTAAACTATGAGAGGGACATCTACCAAGTATAGGTTTATCTCTTTATCCGGTCTTGGTAGATTATTTACGGAAAAGGAACCCCCCTAGAGTTTTCTTTAAGTTTTTCTGACTCTCTAAAATTGAAAACACCAACGAGCATCAATTATCCTGGGCTCGAGAAAAATCCATATGATAGTGTTTGAGTCTTCTTTAAGTTTTTTAGACTTGTTTCAAATTGAAAACACCAGTGAGTAGTAACTATCGTGGCCTTGATAACAATCCACATGATAGTGTCATAAAAATAAGTGTAAACAATATGGTTTGATGGTGTGTAGCATTAAAAAGAGAAGGTTCCTATCCCTCAGCAGGAAAGTGGTCCTTCCTAGTTATGGTTTCTTTCTTGTTACGTAGATTGGGGCTTAACCATTGGGACCTTAGTTCCCCTGTTCTTCACATTTTCTGCAGTTAATTTCCAATTTCAACCTTTTTAGATCACTAGTAGTGTCAAGATTTTATAAGTGTTTCCAACTTTTGAAGGAAAAAAACATTACAACATTTTCCACTTTTAGGACTGGTATAGGTGCAGATTTTCCCAAGGTAAAAAATTTTCAGTTCTATTATCAGATCTACTAGTTCCTGCACCTGTAGTACATGTAGACATCATCAGGTACTAGAACCTAGCTACTATAACTTTAGATTATGGTAATTGTCCAAGTATCTAACAATACATCAAAACCATTGGAATTTCTACTTTTGGTAGTGCGAAAACTTTCGGTAGCCAAGACTACAGAATTATGTTTTGAATTATGTATCTATGGTCATTCTTCATAATTAATATCTAGCTTTTGAATTATGTAAGACATGTTCTTCATGTCGGTTTCGAAAGATAAATTTTGAATTTTCAAATTTGAATATTTGTCTCCAAAGAAGGTTAAGTCAGACCTGGGCAGAGAGACACCCATTCGACTAGCTAGAATCACTAAATACATGCATCTAAATGAAGAAGAAGAAGATAAGGAGGATCAAGAAGACGGAAAAATATATATCTTACATTCTCTCTCTTGTTTGACCTTGCACGTGTGAGTTTCTAAGGGTTTTCTGGGCATTAGTTTTTAGGCAGAGGTATAAATTTTTGGGCAGCAACAGGGCCAAGTTTCTAGGCGATTTTGGGAGGCCGAACTTTAGCATAGACAAATCAGACTAGGCCGAGTTGATTGGGAATCTTTGTGACTTTACCTAAGGGTAGTTTGACCAGGTTTGACCATAGTGATATTGTTGGTCAGTTTGACCTTGTTCTTGGCTAGAAGAATTAGATGTATCTTTGTTAAATTGAATAAATTCTAAGGAAAAGGTTGTTGGGTTTTCCCCCCATGTGGAATTTCCTTGGGTAAATTCTTGTGTCTCTTGTTTGGTTATCTCTCTATGATCTTACTAGCATTTTTTTTCTACTATTTAGATCTTTTGTGTAATTGCTTTATTATGAATTTGAATGCAAGAAAATATTAACGTAAGAAATCATAAGTAGTAATTATCGATTAGAAGTACTTATGAAAAATCAACATGGTATCAAAGTTATGGTGTAAGACTAGCCCAAAAGGGAAAGATGGTTATTGTCAAAGTTAAGTTACAACTAGAAGGAAACCAAAATTTTGTGGTTTGATCTGTGATGAGAAGAGGGCCAAGTCTGATCAGAAGCTAGGTTGAATTATTATGGATAATTTGTGCTTTGTCCAAGCCTAAATAAGGAGGAAAGGCCACCAAAATTCTGTCTAAAAGAACAAGTTCTGTTTTTTGCAAAGAAAGAAAGTCCAAACCCTAGAAAGAGGCATAATAAGCCTTAGATTTGGCCTATTGTGGAAGGCCAAAAGGCCTCAGAAGATTCGCTGAAATTATGTGCCCTAAAAGAAGTTTGAAATACCTTTGTGAAAAAGCCAACAAGGAGTCTCTTGTAAAAGTCCAAACTCTATTTGTGATCTAATCGAAACCTTCTTCTGGTTAAATGGAGAACAAGTTACAAAAAGGCCGAGATGATGAACATTAGCTAAAAGTTTTGTTTATCTCTGAAATAGGGCCAAAGCCATAGGTTTAGGACTATAAAATCGAAGGAAGAAGCCTCAATTCTAAGGAGATCAAGTGACTTGAATTTCAGAAAAATGAAAGGATCGTCTATAGATAAGCATGAAGTAAGTAATCTCATACTCATGCAAATCTAAATTTTTCGCTATGGATCAAGTTCTCTTATTCTCATGCAAGGAAATATTGTTAGTTACAATTACTAATATGTTGCATGAAATCATCACAATTCGGTTTGTGAGCAAGACAAGGCCAATATAGGGAAATATGTGATCTATAGACATGTGTTGAGTGTTTGAAGTGTGATATAATGAACCTATGGAGATGTTGCATTGTATTTCATAATGTTTTGAGAAGCAAGATATTTTGAAGCTACAACCTCTTGAAGTATTGATGTCATTTGTTGTCATACATTAAATTTGTTGCTAATATCAATTGTTGATACTAAGGTATTTGGGTACTAAAACATGGGACCCATTTTGTTCAATCCAGGAAACTATCCATTGCACTCCAAGGGAGTCAAAATTTGGAATAAGGATCATTTTCATGAAGGAAGGT
The DNA here is from genome assembly GCA_031772625.1 of Pinus tabuliformis. Classification (NCBI taxonomy): domain Eukaryota; kingdom Viridiplantae; phylum Streptophyta; class Pinopsida; order Pinales; family Pinaceae; genus Pinus; species Pinus tabuliformis. The sequence continues at coordinate 1,613,667,931 of CM062817.1, read as the reverse complement.
CATGGATATTACCTTCACTTTTGACATGACAAGTTTAAAATGAAAAGGAGGTTGAGTTCCTCTTCAATATTGGAGACCAAAGTCATCTTGAGAAAAATGAATCACCTACAAAAATAGAAGTGTTCTTATTATGATGAAGTATAGGCTGTTAGCCTCCTGTTGCAACAGGTGTTCATCATTCATGATCGACCTTTTTAAATGCCAAATATGTCATACTTTGCATGCTGCAATGCTCCATATTTCCAGAAAGAGGTCAAAAAAGAGACCATGAAAGTGTGCCAGTCTAAATGCCACTGCTGTATTCCAATTTTGATGACTTAACCATTTTTGAAGAATGTTCTGTTAAGGGAAGTCCAAACAGCCTAATCTTGGTTTCCCTAGGTTTCAATTTCTTGTTTTAGAATATAGAGAATGAATATCTATCCAAACAGCTTAATCTTGGCAGATTTACAGATAGGTAGAGAATCAAAGGAGCCCAACTGCTTAATCTGGGCCCTTGGAAGAAATAAGTGTAGATTTAGATAGGAGGGCAGTCAAAAGAAAAAAGGATAAGCAGGGTCTGCAAGCCTAAGTGCACCCAAACCAAAAAGGAGAAAAAATGCTAGGTAAGTAGGCTGGGTAGGTAGCTTTTGAGGTTGCAGAATGTTGATTTGTGATCAATTTTGTGTGTCAAAGTGATATTGTACTTCAAATCACAGGTACAAGGCAGTTTTCATTTGGAGGAGCTCAAGCGAGGCATGACTAACTCCCCTTTCTTCTTATTCCCCAAATCACTCACTAATTTCCTAAAGAGGTCAAGATCTGCTTGATTCCTCTTAGTTTCATTATTTTCCATATCATTTGCCTGGGTGAAGATCTGCTTCACTCAAGGATTTCCATTCTTCCTCTATGAGTCACTTTCCCCCCTTGATAGCCTAAGATCCACATACTTAGCGCTTTTTGTCATCTCCATATTAACTACTAACTCTATTATTTAGCTCCCTAAATCATTTTCCTATCCCCTACTATGCAAAAATATATAAAATCCCAAAAATATTAAATAGCCCTCCCCCTTGGCACTATAGCCATATTTTTTTTAAGTCCGGGAGGCAACAGTTCATCTGGGGCTCCTACTAACCCATCCGTGTCCTAACTAGAGTTAGTCTGACACCTGGTCATGCTAACAACCATTCCCCCTTAACCCCAACCCTACAACACCCATATTCCGCCCTTATCCTAAAGTTTTACATGTAAATATCTACCCCGCCCACTTATAACCCCGTAAACCCACTTTTCTAATGTTTAAACCCCCCCCGCCATTTAATAAATTATTCAAATGCGCCGCGGGCCCCGTCCATTATCCCTCCGCCGCCTCATCTGTGCCGCCGACCGTCAGATCTGGCGCGCCGCAGATCAACGGTGGGCGGGTCTTGTCATCTCCGAAGCCGCCGAGGGTTAACGCCCGGGAGATCGGCGGTTTTCCCATCGTACTCCCGCCACGCGTCACCCTTTCGGCTGTGGCGGAGCCCCCTCCTCCAATACCACCTATGCGGAAAGGCGGTGCGCCATGAAACCGGATACCGCCTCCGCCGAGTGACGTCATGATGACGTCACCATCCCGCGTCGGCGTCTTGCCACTGTGAACCTACCACGTAGCTGCCACCGTACTACCACGTCACCTCCTCGGCCATACCGCCACGTCACCCTGCTGACGTCATCCTACCACGTCACCGCCGTACTGGGACACACCGCTGACATCATGCTGACGTCACCATCAAAAAGCACGAAAGGCGCAAATCGCAGCCTAGGAAGCCCGGAATCAAAATCTGAGGCAGTTTTTCATGCGCGATTAGCGCCTAGTGCTAATTGCGCATGGCTACGGGAAATAGGCCAAAATGGAAAGCCCCTTCGTGACTCGGCCTCCAGCAGGCCCAAAAGGCGCAAAATGACCAGAATTTCTTCGCGAAGCATACAGAAAGGGGCAAACACAGTTTTTAAAGCAACAGAGGGCCGAACAACAGCCATTAAAGTCGATGAGACAGTCTAAAGCACTCAGAAGACATTAAAGACTCCAGGTTCAGCACCAAAGCAGATCAAGGAAGCAGCAAAGAGTATCAGTTAAATGTTTTTTAATGGAAATCCTTTTTCCCAATACAGGTGAACATTGAATGAGCTCCAACAAAGTCAAAGAAAGCAGTGGAGCTATATCGAGGCTCTCCCATCACAGTTAATGCACCTCAGAACCACTCAACAGCAATGGATCAAAACCCGAAGCACAGTTATGGCTAAGTGACCATCACAAAGCCATAAAGGCAATACATTAATTCCTTTTTGTTACAGCTGCACCCAGCGCAGCTCGAGGATATTTTCCCGCATTTATTTCAGACATGTGTTAGGTTTAGGACATTTATTACAGCAGATCTATCTGAGATCTTATTAGTGTAGATATTTTGCTTATATAAACAACCCTAATTCACTGTTTAAATGGGTTGGTTAGTTGATTGTATAGAAAAGGAGAGATTCGCTCTGTGGACATGAGGTTTTACTCAATTTCTGCTGTTTCTTTATGTTTTCATCTGGATTACTAGTGAATATGAATTCCTTGTGGCTCATATTTTCCCTAATTCACTCATGTTTGACAGTTATCTAGGGATTCTTCACTGCTCCTAGATAGAGCTCATTCGCCTTCCCTCTGCTAAGCTGAAAGAGAGATTCTTAACTGCCTCTCGTTCCTAGCCCTCATTCCATCCTTTTAACCTCAAATCATTGTTTCATGTGCAGCTAGCTTGCTCCATATTCCTTCTTGTGACCAAGAAAATGCACCAGCAGTCTTACTCCATGACTCCACGCCCAATGGTTCTAAAACCTTCATGCTATCTCTTGCCTCTCTACTTGAAAGCATCAATCTTCCCACCAAAATCAAACAAAACCCCTTGAACTCAATAACTAGCCTAAAATCATCTTCAACAAAGCTAAATCAGAAAGAGAGAGCCCTCTCTGATTGCAGGTGGGCTAGAACCTGCAGTCCAAAGATTGGTTTGTGGTTACCTCGGCCGTATCCTTTCAGGAGTTTAAAGGACAACCTGAGTGATAACATAATGGCGACTCCATTGGGGACCATCCTCAGTTAATTTCACAAATCAAGTTGGAAAACTCCATGAGAACAAAAATCAGTTGTTCAAGTGCTGTCTATTCCTTAAAACTACAGATGAAGTCTGAATGTCGGCCAGGAAGCCTTTGAAACTGTTCTTGCTTTGCATTTACAGGAGTAAATAAATGCTGCTTCAGTCAATCTTCATGCTAGTTTTAAGCTGCAGATAGCTGTCCCAAAAATTTGATCAGTTCCTTGCTAATTCTAAAAAACATTCATAGAAAATACCAAAACAAATTCAGAATCTGGCTCCCAAAAAGAATTCTTGTTATACAAGGACAAATCCTGACCCAAATCCCCCAGCTGCTTTTGAAAATCCCAACTTAATCCCAAAGATTCTTAGGAAACACCAAGATTTTGCTGATAATAGTCCTGAAGCAGTTCACCCAAGCAGTGTTCCAACCCCTGTCAAAGTTTTATTTCATTCAACCCCTGTTTCCCCTTGTTCATCATCCACATCTCAAAGCACTCCTTCCACACCTCCATTCACTGCACATACTACCACTACCACCACTGTTGTTACAGCTGTTCCCGCTGTCCCTGTTGTCCCTGTTGTTCCACTTATCCCTGTAAACATGGCTAATAGATATGCACCCCTACAATTACCTGCAAATCCTGGGGCTATGCCTCAGGATTATCAAACTAAAATCACATATTTTGATGGAACTGGTTCTTGCACAACCCTTCAGCATACAAAGAAAATGCAAGACTATTTTGAGAACTACGAAATAGATGATGATAGCGTGAGAATGAAAATTTTTGTCCAAAGTTTAACAGGTGATGTAAGAACTTGGTTCAGAGCACTTGCTGCAAATTCCATAACCAATCCGGATGAGCTTTACCAATCCTTTACCAATAGATGGGAGAAAAAGAAAGACCCTTTGCACATACTAGCTGAATACGATACAATAAAAAGAGGCCCTCAAGAGTCTGTCCTAGATTACTGTGCAAGATTCAACAATGTCTATAATGCAATACCACAGAACCTAAGATCTCCACCTGACCTTGCCTTGTATAAATTCCCTGATGGATTCGACCCAGATATGGCCTACCAGTTAAAAGAAAGAGCCCCTCAAACCCTTGCAGACATGCAAAATGTTGTTGTTAGCGTAGAGGCCAACCTAATTGCCAAAAGAAACAGAGCTAGAATGGAGAGAAGAACCACCTTCAAAGAAGAACCCTCAGCCTTAGATCAGAAACTTGATGCTATTATCAATGGCATGCAAAGGCTGGGAGACAGAGTAGAAAGTGTTGAGAGGAAATCATCATGGGAAGGACAACAGTCCAATACCATAAGGAACCCAAATTTTAGGAAAACGCAGAACACAAATGCTGGAAGGTCTAGCCCAGACCATGATATAAGACCCCCTTTTCATGAAAATTATGCGGAAGCATCTACATCTAGTGAGCCCCCAGAGGACACTCACATGAACTTGGTGGATTCAAGGGCTGAGCAACAAATTTTCCTAACTCAACAAGACCAAGATGAACATAACTTTAATAAGTTTCAGACCAAGTCTGGTGAGTCTTTTGATTTTAAACAAGGCTATGATACTGCTGTGTATGAGGTCCACAAACAATATAAGCTGAGAACTAGGACCATTGACATTCCTGAACCTAGTAAACCAAAGGATGGCAAACAGCCCAACAAGATTAAAAGCAAGGTTGTCATAACAGAACCAACTGATATACCTGTCCCAAACCCGCATCAAGTGACTGTAGAGGACATAACAGAAATGCAGCCTTCTATTGATCAGCCTCTGCCACCCTTTTCCTCAAAAGAGAATTTGAACAGCGTTCCAAAAAGCCCTCCTAAAACTGAAAAACCACAAGCAGTCACTTCCCATAACACTGATAAACAAGACCAAATTGCTGATACTCCAATGGAAAAAGGGAAGCTTGCCTCTCAAAATACTAAGACCCAATCTGAAAAATCATTTGACTTAGAGGCAGAAATAGGTAAACTGAAGATATCCATCCCCTTATCTGAACTTGCCAAACATGATGTGTATAGGCAACAAATTCAAAGATCACTTCAAATGCCGGAGGTTAAGGATGATGTGAATGTTCTTGATGATCAACCTGAACTACTGTTCGGTCCAGAAGTTAATGGAAAATCAACATATGGATCTGTTCTACCTTTTTATGTCAGTTTGCACATACATGACAAAGTCTTACACAATGCCATGTTTGACTCAGGTGCCTCACACAACCTTATGCCCAAAGCTGTAATGGAAAAGTTGAACCTTGATGTTACAAGACCCTACAAAGATCTATTCTCCTTTGACTCAAGTCAAGTCAAGTGTTTAGGCCTCATCAAAGACCTGTGTGTCTCCTTAGTCCAATTTCCTAACAAGACAATCCTCATGGATGTGGTGGTTGCTGACATTCCACCAAAGTATGGCATGTTATTGTCAAGATCTTGGGGAGCAAAACTCCAAGGATCCCTCCAATTAGATCTCTCTTACGCCACTATATCTGTCTTTGGGAAACCAAAGAGACTGTATAGAGAAACATTGATGAAATATGTGGTAACTAGTGAGAGCAAGCCTGAAAATTTTCCCATTTACTCAATCCATTCTGACATGGATTCTTTTATTTTATTTAATGATGAAACAAGTCCTCCCATTGATGACAAGCCGTTGGCTTTAGAACTGAACACCCACGTCAATGAAGAATCGGTTGCCCATACTGATAAAATTGTCAATACAATAAAGGCAACCAGCTTACAGGAAGAACCTCCCCAAACAGAAAATTCAAATCTGTCCACTGCAAGAATGACTGAAACTCTTGATACTAACCACAAGCAAGAAATCACATGGTATTTAGAGTTTGATGGCTCCGTTAACAAGTTAGGAGTAGGGGCAGGTGTCTGGATTCACAATACACATAACAATCATGCAGAAGGCCATGCCTACAGACTGAACTTTAAATGCACCAACAACATGGTAGAGTATGAGGCTCTCCTTTTAGGCCTTAAACTGCTCAAAGCTCTAGGAGCTGCAAAGGTGTCCATCCTAGGTGACTTCAATTTAATCATACAACAAATGAAAGGTAACTTTGTTACCAATGATAATAGAATGAGGGTCTATAGGACTGCTGCCACTAATATACTCAATGCATTCACTGAATCCAAGCTTGCCAAGATTTCAAGAGAGCATAACATTCATGCACACAGCCTAGCTACTTTTGCTAGTACATGCAAGCTCCCTTTTAAGCCAAATCACCATTTTACTGCTGAGATAAAACATAGGCCCGCTATCCCAAATAATGTTAAAGATTGGCAAGTGTTCGAAAATGATGCCCAGATTAACAACTTCCTCACTCTTGAGCATGAGTTTTCAAATATTAACATTGACATGGATGCCATGACAGATGAGCAACAACAAACGAACGAAAGTCAGCAGGCTGTAACTGCTATAACAACAAAACAAATGTTAAACCGAACTGTTTTTGATAGAACCAATATAGAAGAGCTGAGACAAATGCGTTTGGAGGAATAGCCGAAACAGAGGCCGAGATCATTGATCTAAAGGATAACTTTCTCCCTACTAGCCTCACTCTGTTAGAAGATATGTTTGATGCAAATGATGTTCCCAAGAAGCCAAAAATGCAGCCCTTAAACACTGCTATAGAAGAACATAACATCGGGACAACAGAGAAGCCCAAAATGATCAAATTATCCAAAAATTTGCCACCCGATCAGAAGCCTAAATATGTTGATTTGTTCAAAGAATTCCAAGATGTATTTGCTTGGAGTTATGAGGACTTGAAGTCCTATGACACCTCAGAAATCCAACACACCATTTCCTTAAAACCAAACCAAAAGCCCTTCAAACAGAAACTGAGAAGAATCAATCCTATGCTTCTCCCTTTGATTGAAAAGGAAGTGAAAAGAATGTTTGAAGCAGGTATCATAGCACCCATCAGATTTTCTGAATGGGTATCCAATCTTGTTCCCACAAGAAAAAAGACAGGTGAGATTAGGCTATGTGTAGACCTAAGAAATTTAAACCAAGTATCCCTAAAAGACCACTACCCATTGCCCAAAATGGATCATATTCTACAGAGAGTAGTGGGGTCATCTAGAATTTCTTTGCTAGATGGATTTTCAAGTTTCAATCAAATACCGGTTCACCCGGATGACCAAGACAAGACAGCCTTTACCACACCGTGGGGAACATTTAAGTATGTGAAGATGCCTTTCGGACTTAAAAACGCTGGTGCTACCTTTCAAAGGGCAATGGATATTGCATTCGCCAAGGAAATACATGATTTCCTAGTTGTCTACCTTGATGACTTAACCCCTTTCTCTAAATCTGATCAAGAGCACCTAAAACATTTGAGGCAAATATTCATGACATGTAGGAAATATGGCATTTCCTTGAACCCCAAGAAATCCCTCTTCGGCCTTGAAGAAGGCAAACTCCTTGGCCATATCATATCAAAGGACGGGATTAGAATTGATCCTGAAAGAATCCAAGCCATCCTCCAAGTCCCATATCCAAGAAACATAAAAGAGTTGCAAGCATTCCTTGGAAAAATCAACTTCTTGAGGAGATTTATTCCAAATCTAGCCGAGCTAATAAGACTGTTAAGTAACATGTTAAAAAAGGATGCTAAGGTAAAATGGTCTCTTGAGACCAAGCAAGCCTTTGAGAGTATCAAAACTGCCTTAACCCAAGCCCCTGTCCTCACCAGTCCACAATTTGACAAAGATTTCATCATATTTTCATTTGCATCGGAGCACTCCATAGCCGCTGTCCTTTTGCAAAAGGATGACCAGGGAGCTGAAAAGCCAATTGCATTTTTTAGCCGAGCCTTAAGAGATGCCCCTTTGAAGTACCCAATCATGGAGAAGCAGGCCTATGCCCTGGTCAAAGCAATCAAAGATTTCCGAGTCTACATTTTATATTCACATGTGATTGCTTATGTACCAAACGCTGTTGTAAAAGACATATTAACCCAAGAGGGATTAGAGGGCAAAAGAGGCAAGTGGATTGCTAACATCCTTGAGTATGACATAGAAATAAAACCAACCAAACTGATAAATGGACAAGGTTTAGCCAAACTGATGTCCGAAACAAACTTTCAAACCTTGGACATCAACCAATTGGACAATGAACAGGAGCTGGCGACTCCATAGATCAGTGAAACCTTTTTTCAATCCCCATGGTATGCTGATATATGCTTTGTATTGTTAAACCTGTTTGCTCCCCCAAGATTGTCCAGGACCAAGAAAAGATTTTTAAAAATGAAGGCTTCAAAGTTTTGTGTCATAGATGGTGCATTATTTTGGAAAAATCATGAAGGTATATTGCTTAATTGTTTAACCATGAATGAAACTAACGATGTCATGAAAGAATTCCATGCAGGTGACTGTGGAGGACATCTATATTGGAAGTCCACTGCTGATAAAATTTTAAGGGCTGGTTTCTATTGGCCCTCTCTTTTTGCAGATGTAAGGAAATTTTCCATTTCATGTCATAAATGCCAAATCTTTGAGGGCAAAAGAAAGCTGTTGCCCCTGCCCCTTAAACCCATCTCAACTGAAAAGCCTTTTCAACAATGGGGTCTTGACTTCATTGGAGAAATCCATCCCTCTTCCTCAGGCCAGCACAAGTGGATTCTAACAGCCACCGACTATTTCACCAAGTGGGTTGAAGCCATCCCATGCAGACAGGCCAATGACTCCATCATTATCCAGTTCCTTGAGTGCAATATCCTTTCTAGATTTGGCTGCCCTGAGAAGATCATTACTGACAACGCCACTGCTTTTAAATCCAAAAAAATGATCAATTTTTGCCATAAATTTCACATCACCTTGGGGCATTCCACAGCCTATTACCCCCAAGGTAATGGCTTGGCTGAGTCATCTAATAAGAGCCTGATTAATATCATAAAGAAAGTGCTAGAAGAAAACAAGAAGAACTGGCATAGAAAACTCACAAATGCCCTATGGGCAGACAGACTTTCAACAAAGAAATCCATTGGGATGAGCCCTTATGAGCTAGTATATGGCATGGAGGCCAGATTTCCTTCATCCTTGGGCATCCCTACTATCAAACTGTTACAGGAGATCCAGGCTGAACCAAATGATATTCAACGAAGAATCAATCAGACCATTCATCTTCAGCAAACCAGAGAGCAAGTTTATGACAGAGCTCAGATTTTGCAAGAGAAGCTCAAAAAGATGTTTGATAAAAGAGCTAAGGCGGAAGATTTCTGTGTTGGCAACAAAGTTCTAAGGTGGGACTCACGAAGAGAAGACAAGGGAAAACATGCAAAATTTGATTTTTTATGGAAAGGGCCATTCGTTATTTCTGCTGTTCAGGGAAATAACACATATTTTCTCAAATCTGTAGAGGGCAGCACTGCTGAAGAAGGCCCTGTAAATGGCCGAATGTTAAAACATTACCATGATCCCTTTTAAAGGATACAATGCAACTCTGTATATATCTCTTTGTACATCGATATTTGTGTATATCAGCACTTTGTTTTTATTTTATGTATAAGCAGTCTGAGTGTTAGAGGAGCAGCAGCAAAGTTTGTGAAGACACAACCAATGCAAGTATTCCATTTTTTAAAGCTCTGTCTTGGCATTAATCTCAGCAAAACAGGAAGAGTAGCACTGTCATATAACAGAAATTCATGGTAAAAAGAAACTGTTTGCGGCTTGCAGTCTTCAGTTAAACAGTATCAATAAGAGAGGAGCAATTTTTGTAGATCAGAGGCTAAGGAAATGTTAGGATATTCCGACACATAGGATATAGTTAAGTTCAACTTGGTCTAGTATAGAGTTAGGTTAGAGTTAGGTAAAGTGTGTTTCTTTACCGTTGTACATTTTGTAACTTACAATCCGACGGTCACGATATGTAGTGATCCGACGGTTCACTCTCACCTCGGTATTACCGACACTTGATCCGTGGCTTGACACCCGATTGGTCCATGAGTTCTATTTAAAGCGCATGGAGGGTCATTGTTCGGGTAATCCGTGCATGAGAGAAGCTTATGTAAATTTTCATTCTTTGATTAATAAATTGTCTGTACCCACGTTGGGACAGGCCGTGGACTGTTTCCCTCCTTGCACTCTGAGGGTTTTAACCACGTCAAAAATACTGGTGTATTGATTTGAGATCTGGTTGTGAGCGGTGTCCTTTTGGTATTCTTCTGTGGAACTTACCCTGTAAATTCCTACATGGTATCAGAGCTATTTGAGGGCCGCGTCCGTTGGTGATCCAAATCTGAAGCCGGTAGAACTGCATGCGGCTGTCGTTTCCTAGATCTGCTGTTTCTGACTGCTTTCGGGCCGAGAGGACTGCTCTGTTGCATTCGGAGCATCTGTTTCAGTGAGGAACCCCTTTCGTTTCACGCGAAAAGGTTTCCGGTAGCCCTAGCTGCGTCATTTTTCAGATCGGGAGGTATACAGTGTTTTTTTTTTGCAGTTTACTGTCATTTTCTCTCTGCTTATTTCGGTTTCGGTTTATTTAGCCTTTTTTTTCCCGGATCTATACCTTTCATTTCTGCGTATGCTCTTTGCCCTGCGACTCTGTGCGATCTGGGCAAATCAGAAACAGAAAGAAAGGATTTTTCTCATGCGTATGCTCTTTTCCCTGCACCTTAGTGTGATCTCGGAAAATCAGAAACATTGAGAAAAATATTTAGTTTTTCGGCTAAAAGCTAACTTTGAGATTTTTTTTTAAAATTTCTAGTTTTTTGGCTAAAGCTAACTTCGAGCCGTAAGGTTCGTTTTTCTTTGGATATTCGTGTTGGGTTTTGTGTTTTGTGTTTTGTAGGGGAAAAGAGTCTTCCCAAGGCAAGCACGCAAATCGAGGCCCCCCCCCCCCTCTCTCTCTCTCTCTCTCTCTCTCTCTCTCTCTCTCTCAAATCTTTTGTATAGATCAATTGGTTCAAAGACCTTTTAAGAGAGTAGAGGTCTTGGGTTCAAGTCTCCATTTTGTGGGGGCGGATTTTTTCATTCCCGCACATTCGCGCACTTTGCCGGCAACGTCAACAATTTTTTTTCAAAAAGCCATAACTTCTTCATCCGGAAGCCTTTTTCAGAGCCGTTTTTTTTAAAACCGCCTATTTTTTCGAGATCTATCCATTGGACCACTCACTTTCAGCATCTTCAGCTTCAGTTGTTTTTCAAAAATGGAAAGTCCATGCCAAGTCATTCTTGACAGCACTAACTACTTCCAATGGGTCGCCTACATGGGAGATTTACTTAGAAGTAAAGGTCTCTTCAGAATAGCCACAGACCAAGAGAAGAAACCCAAAGATGAAGACAAGGCCGAAAAATGGGAAAATCGACAAGATCAAGCACGTGGCTTGATAGGAATGTCTGTTTCTCCTGATCTTAGATTCCACATTGCAGAAATTGAAACTCCTCATGAAGCATTAGAAAAACTTGCTAAAGTTTTTGGGATTAAAAATGAAATTAGATCCCATCAACTTGAAAATGAGCTGCTTACTTTGGATCCTAATAATTTTTCTTGCATTGAAGATTTCTTGTCAAAATTCAAGAACCTTAGATATCTCTTGGAAGGTGTTAAAGTTAAGAAAGATGATGGTAACCTTATTTATTCCATCCTCACTAAGTTAGGGCCAGCCTACTCTGTATTTGTTTCCACTTTCCATTCTACCAGGGAAGCTTTCATTTGTCAAGGCAAAGACTACAAGCCCCCTTCCTTTGACTCCTTTTGTGATTCCTTAATAAGAGAACAAGAAAAACTCTTACACCTTGGTCTTCTTAATCTTGGAAACTCTTCCACAAAAGCGTTAGCCGCCCAGCAGTATCCAAATTCAAAGAATCCTAAGAAGTCTTATCCTCAAAGGAATGGTCCTAAACCAACTCAGCCTCAAGATGAAAGATCATTTCAGCAATATGATAAGCCCAATAAAAACAAATGGAAGAAGACTGAAAGACATTGTAACTTTTGTAATCGAGATGGCCACTTAGAATCTAAATGCTTTAAGAAGATGGAAGCCTTGGAAGCCGCAATGAAGAAACATAACATCCATCTGGAGCCTACTTCAACTTCAACTTCCGGAACGGCATTTTCTGCATGTCATCGTCAATCATCTCAGTCTGGTTATGCATTAAATGTATCTTCTTCTTCTTCTCATTCTCATGAGTGGCTCATTGATTCTGGAGCCTCTTGTCACATGGCCAAAAACCAAGCCATGTTTTCTTCTTTAAATGATTGTAACACCAAAAATATATATGTTGGTGATGATAGATCTCTTAATGTTGTAGGGACTGGAACTGTTCATCTAGACAATGGTCAGTTCAATGATGTATTATGTGTTCCAAACTTATCCTGCAACCTTCTATCTGTCTATCAGATAACTCATTCAGGTGAAGGTAAAATTGTTGAATTTTCACCTCATGATGTTGTAATCAAGGATCTAAAAGATCCTAAACAGATTCTAGCTACTGGTCTTGCTGATGATTCCAAAAGGTTGTATAAGTTTCACAACTTTGGGTCATCCCATCTTCCCTCAGTATTTGTTGCTCATAATGATGAAGTGAGCAAACTTTGGCATGAGCGGTATGGTCACTTAAACTATCGCTCCCTTCAGCATCTCTGTAAAGAAAACATGGTGACAGGTCTTCCTATGGTATCTTGCAAAGATGGTGTTTGTTCCGGATGTGTACTCGGAAAACATCATCGGGACAGTTTTGACAAACGTGCCTCTTGGCACGCCTCAGCCCCTTTACAGCTTGTGCACAGTGATTTATGTGGTCCTCTTCCTGTTGCTTCATTCTCTGGCTGCAAGTACTTCTTAACTTTCATTGATGATTTCTCTAGACGCACTTGGGTATACTTCTTAAAACTCAAGAGCGAAGTATTTACCACCTTTTTGGCCTTCAAAGCATTCGTTGAAAAACAATCTGGACATCAAATTCTTAAGCTAAGAACTGATAATGGTGGAGAATATGTTAAAAATGCATTCATCACCTTTTGCACCGAAAATGGAATTCAAATGCAACATACTGTTCCATACACTCCACAACAAAATGGTGTAGCTGAAAGGAAAAATCGCACTTTAAAGGAAATGGCTAATTGTATGCTGCAATCTAAAGGACTCAGTCTTAGTTTTTGGGCCGAAGCAATTAATTGTGCAAATTATATAATCAATCGCACTCCTACTAAGGTTCTAGAGAATATCACTCCAGAAGAAGCTTGGAGTTCCATTAAACCAGATGTAAGTCACTTTCGTGTGTTTGGAAGTGAAGCATGGGCCCATATTCCAGATGAAAAGCATAAAGCCTTAGAACCTAAGAGTGAGAAATGTACTTTTGTTGGATATTCTGAAGATGTAAAAGGCTATAGACTTATTCCATTTAAGTCCAAAAATGTTATCATTAGAAGAGATGTAAAATTTGATGAAAATAAATCGGCCTGCGAGCCTAGTCCGGCGGATGTGCCACCTCTTCCTATCTCTTCTATCTTTGAAAACATTTCTTCTTCTGATGATGAAAGCGAGGATGATAATCCTTCCCCACCTTCTCAGGATCCTCAACTTCCAAGATGGGTCCGTGCTACTCGGGATGCAGCAGGTGATCTTGCCGGTGATCCTACAGATCAGCGACGTACACGTTCTCAGTTTGAAAGAGCCTCTTCTTTACTGGCTCAAGCTCCAGTAAATCATGATCCTGACACTTTTGCAGAAGCTTCAGGCCATCCACATTGGGAAACAGCTATGAATGAAGAATATCATTCATTGATGACAAATGATACATGGGATCTTGTTCCTCTACCAAAGGGACGCAAACTTGTTAGATGCAAATGGGTTTACAGAACCAAGTATGGACCAGATGGGAAAGTTAATAAACATAAAGCTCGTCTAGTTGCTAAGGGCTTTTCACAGGTTGAAGGCATTGACTACACTGAAACCTTCTCTCCAGTTGCCAAAATGAACTCTATCCGCCTTGTTCTTTCCCTTGCTGCCTCTTTAAAATGGGAAGTCCATCAAATGGATGTTAAATCTGCCTTCTTGCATGGGGACTTGCAGGAAGAAATCTATATGGAACAACCCATTGGCTTCATACAAACAGACTCCAGCCTCGTTTGTCGACTTAAGAAATCCCTTTATGGCCTCAAGCAAGCTCCTCGAGCTTGGTATGCCAAAATGGATAGCTTTCTTTTAGAATCTGGCTTTTCTAGGTGTCATTCTGACAATACTGTCTACACCAAGAAAGTGGGCAACTCTCTCATCATCCTTGTTCTTTATGTTGATGATCTTATTCTTACTGGTAGTGATCCCAACCTTATAAACCATGTGAAGTCCAGCCTTAAAAAGAAATTTGAAATGACAGACTTAGGACACTTACACTATTTTCTCGGTCTTCAAGTCTTGCAATCCCAAGAGGGTATTTTCCTTTCCCAGTCCAAGTATGCTTGTGATATTCTTCGTCATTTTCACATGGAAGACTGTAAGCCAGCCCCTTCTCCCTTTCAGTCTGGAGTCAAACTTTCAGTCTCTTGTACTTCTCCTGAAGTTGATGCTACCTTATACCGTCAACTTGTCGGAAAACTCTTGTATTTAACCCATACTCGTCCTGATCTTTCCTTTGTTGTTGGCCTTGTTGCTCGTTTTATGCAAAACCCCCGTGAAAGTCATTGGAAAGCAGCTAAAAGAATACTTCGTTATGTTCGAGGTACAATACAGTTTGGGATTCATTACAGTGCCAAAGCAGCTCCTCTGTTAGTTGGTTTCACTGATTCTGATTGGGCTGGTGACCTTGATGATCGGAAGTCTACTGCCGGTTATGTCTTCACTCTTGGTTCAGGACCTATTACATGGGCTTGTAAGAAACAGGCTGCCATTTCTCTTTCGTCAGCAGAAGCAGAGTATCGTGGTGCCGTGGAAGCTAGTAAGGAAGCCTTGTGGCTTCGTCAGATCCTATCAGAGTTTGGCTTTGAGCAGCAGCATCCAACCACACTTTGGTGTGATAATCAAAGTGCCATTCAGCTATGCAAAGATCCAGTCCAGCATCAGCGCAGCAAACACATTGAACTACACATGCACTTCATCAGAAAGCTCATTCATGACCATGTTCTTGAAGTGCAATATTGTCCAACGGATGATCAGGTTGCAGACATCTTCACAAAGGCTCTCACAGAGGCGAAGTTCACTAAACTTCGATATATGCTTGGAGTTCAGGAAGTTGTCACTAAGGGGGGATAGGCTCTAGTGCCTCCTTCCTTCTCCTATTGTGTCATATTTGTAAATCCTTCAATCCTATCCCAAGTTGTTCTTAAGGGGGGATGTTAGGATATTCCGACACATAGGATATAGTTAAGTTCAACTTGGTCTAGTATAGAGTTAGGTTAGAGTTAGGTAAAGTGTGTTTCTTTACCGTTGTACATTTTGTAACTTACAATCCGACGGTCACGATATGTAGTGATCCGACGGTTCACTCTCACCTCGGTATTACCGACACTTGATCCGTGGCTTGACACCCGATTGGTCCATGAGTTCTATTTAAAGCGCATGGAGGGTCATTGTTCGGGTAATCCGTGCATGAGAGAAGCTTATGTAAATTTTCATTCTTTGATTAATAAATTGTCTGTACCCACGTTGGGACAGGCCGTGGACTGTTTCCCTCCTTGCACTCTGAGGGTTTTAACCACGTCAAAAATACTGGTGTATTGATTTGAGATCTGGTTGTGAGCGGTGTCCTTTTGGTATTCTTCTGTGGAACTTACCCTGTAAATTCCTACAGGAAATGCATCAGTTTTGATCCATGTTTTGGATCTATTTCATGGCAATGCTCAAGCAACATTATATATAATATCAAGCACGTAGAAGAAAGCAAGCAATGCTTCACTTTTCATGACAATGCAGTTGAGGAAAGGGTTGTTCATATTTCGAAGTTTCACACTCTTAACAGCCAGCATAAAGAAGTTTTCTAATCTACGGCAACAATAGAAGATCAAGGCAGTCTGACCTGCTATTCTTGGCTTTTCACAAGGAAAATCCATCCCCAAGTGGAGCCACTGTTAGCCTCCTGTTGCAACAGGTGTTTATATTTCATGATCGACCTTTTTACATGCCAAATATGTCATACTTTGCATGCTGCAATGCTCCATATTTCCAGAAAGAGGTAAAAAAAGAGACCATGAAAGTGTGCCAGTCTAAATGCCACTGCTCTATTCCAAGACTTAACCATTTTTGAAGAATGTTCTGTTAAGGGAAGTCCAAACAACCTAATCTTGGTTTCCCTAGGTTTCAATTTCTTGTTTTAGAATATAGAGAATGAATATCTGTCCAAACAGCTTAATCTTGGCAGATTTATAGATAAGTAGAGAATCAAAGGAGCCCAACTGCTTAATCTGGGCCCTTGGAAGAAATAAGTGTAGATTTAGATAGGAGGGCAGTCAAAAGAAAAAAGGATAAGCAGGGTCTGCAAGCCTAAGTGCACCCAAACCAAAAAGGAGAAAAAATGCTAGGTAAGTAGGCTGGGTAGGTAGCTTTTGAGGTTGCAGAATGTTGATTTGTGATCAATTTTGTGTGTCAAAGTGATATTGTACTTCAAATCACAGGTACAAGGCAGTTTTCATTTGGAGGAGCTCAAGCGAGGCATGACTAACTCCCCTTTCTTCTTATTCCCCAAATCACTCACTAATTTCCTAAAGTGGTCAAGATCTGCTTGATTCCTCTTAGTTTCATTATTTTCCATATCATTTGCCTGGGTGAAGATCTGCTTCACTCAAGGATTTACATTCTTCCTCTATGAGTCACTTTCCCCCCTTGATAGCCTAAGATCCACATACTTAGCGCTTTTTGTCATCTCCATATTAACTACTAACTCTATTATTTAGCTCCCTAAATCATTTTCCTATCCCCTACTATGCAAAAATATATAAAATCCCAAAAATATTAAATAGCCCTCCCCCCTTGGCACTATAGCCATATTTTTTTAAGTCCGGGAGGCAGCAGTCCATCTGGGGCTCCTACTAACCCATCCGTGTCCTAACTGGAGTTAGTCTGACACCTGGTCATGCTAACAACCATTCCCCCTTAACCCCAACCCTACAACACCCATATTCCGCCCTTATCCTAAAGTTTTACATGTAAATATCTACCCCGCCCGCTTATAACCCCGTAAACCCACTTTTCTAATGTTTAAACCCCCCCGCCATTTAATAAATTATTCAAATCTGTGCCGCCGACCGTCAGATCTGGTGCGCCGCAGATCAACGATGGGCGGGTCTTGTCATCTCCGAAGCCGCCGAGGGTTAACGCCCGGGAGATCGACGGTTTTCCCGTTGACTCCTGCCACGCGTCACCCTTTCAGCTGTGGCGGAGCCCCCTCCTCCAATACCACCTATGCGGAAAGGCAGTGCGCCATGAAACCGGACACCGCCTCCGCCGAGTGACGTCATGCTGGCATCACCATCCCGCGTCGCCCTCCTGCCACTGTGAACCTGCCACGTAGCTGCCACCGTACTACCACGTCACCCTGCTGACATCATCCTGCCACGTCACCACCATACTGGGACCCACCGCTGACGTCATGCTGATGTCACCGTCAAAAAGCACGAAAGGCGCAAATCGCAGCCTAGGAAGCCCGGAATCAAAATCTGAGGCAGTTGTTCATGCGCTAATCGCGCATGGCTACGGGAAATAGGCGAAAATGGAAAGCTCCTTCTTGACTCGGCCTCCAGCAGGCCCAAAAGGCACAAAATGACTAGAATTTCTTCGCGAAGCATACAGAAAGAGGCAAACACAGTTTTTAAAGCAACAGAGGGCCGAACAGCAGCCATTAAAGTCGATGAGACAGTCTAAAGCACTCAGAAGACATTAAAGACTCCAGGTTCAACGCCAAAGCAGATCAAGGAAGCGGCAAAGAGTATCAGTTAAATGTTTTTTAATGGAAATCCTTTTTCCCAATACAGGTGAACATTGAATGAGCTCCAACAAAGTCAAAGAAAGCGGTGGAGCTATATCGAGGCTCTCCCATCACAGTTAATGCACCTCAGAACCACTCAACAGCAATGGATCAAAACCCGAAGCACAGTTATGGCTAAGTGACCATCACAGAGCCATAAAGGCAATACATTAATTCCTTTTTGTTACAGCTGCACCCAGCGCAGCTCGAGGATATTTTCCCACATTTATTTCAGACATGTGTTAGGTTTAGGGCATTTATTACAGCAGATCTATCTGAGATCTGATTAGTGTAGATATTTTGCTTATATAAACAACCCTAATTCACTGTTTAAAGGGGTTGGTTAGTTGATTGTATAGAAAAGGAGAGACTCGCTCTGTGGACATGAGGTTTTACTTAATCAAAGATTGCTGAAAAGCTTGGAGGAATGACTGTGTGCTGTGTATTAGTGGTCTGAAGAATTGAATGTGGAATTCTTGTGCTGCAACATGATGCAATAAGTGTTTCTTACCTCTGTTTCAATTTCATATATGTTTTATCATACTTGTATCACCGTCTAAATAGCAGAAAGAAAGATTAGCTTAGAACTGGTTTAATTGCCCTCTATGCTCAATTTCTGCTGTTTCTTTATGTTTTCATCTGGATTAGTAATGAATATGAATTCCTTGTGGCTCATATTTTCCCTAATTCACTCATGTTTGACAGTTATCTAGGGATTCTTCACTGCTCCTAGATAGAGCTCATTCGCCTTCCCTCTGCTAAGCTGAAAGAGAGATTCTTAACTGCCTCTCGTTCCTAGCCCTCATTCCATCCTTTTAAGCTTGAATCATTGTTTCATGTGCAGCTAGCTTGCTCCATATTCCTTCTTGTGACCAAGAAAATGCACCAGCAGTCTTACTCCATGACTCCACGCCCAATGGTTCTAAAACCTTCATGCTATCTCTGCCTCTCTACTTGAAAGCATCAATCTTCCCACCAAAATCAAAACAAAACCCCTTGAACTCAATAACTAGCCTAAAATCATCTTCAACAAAGCTAAATCAGAAAGAGAGAGCCCTCTCTGATTGCAGGTGGGCTAGAACCTGCAGTCCAAAGATTGGTTTGTGGTTACCTCGGCCGTATCCTTTCAGGAGTTTAAAGGACAACCTGAGTGATAACATAGGCTACTAGGGTTTGTAAATCTTAGAAGACTAGAAGTCTTGGATATGAAAACCCTAGGGTTTTCAAATAAAACCCAAAAGTCTAGAGCTAGATTAATGTTTTCACAAAAATAAGAAACCCCATGTCATGCAAGGAAGGAATGGCATCATTCTAATGATGAGGATGAGGTTGATAAATTTACAAGATGGATGCAAGAAGGCCAAGATCAAGAGGGAGATGGCATTTCCATATAACCCTCAAAAGATAAGTACTTTATATCTCTCTTCCTTGATTGTATTGTTGTTATTGTTTTACTTTTAGTTAGCCTCTTTCTTTTATATCCTTTGTTTGGTTATAATTTTTCTTCCATGGCTTCTTATTGAGGATTGCAGGTACATAGAAAAGGTTGCCAAGGCTCTGGTTGTTGAGAAACCAAGTGTAATGTAATATAACACTTAATTCCTCTTCTTGATAATTACTTGTGAAAATTATATGTCTTATTATTACTTCTTATGTCTTATTCATCAAGAAATTATACAATGGTTCAATATTTCAAGAAAATATAGAGATCACAATAAGACACGAGACACCAAGAATTAGGCCAGTGTCTAGGGAAAAACCCACAAGGGGAAAACCCAACAATCCTTTTCTTATAGAATCATATCAAAATGAAAAATATCTAAGTTAAGACCAATACCAAACGACCATTAAGATGCCAAGTCAAACCCTCCTCCAAGTCACCTCCAAAAGTAAAAGTCAATGTTAGTCAAACTACTCGAAATATGGTCAAACTTTTGAAATTTGGACCTACAACAAGGGGCCAAAATTTGACTTGTAGCTACCTCAAAAATCTCATCCACTTTCACAGAAATTTGTCCTCCACACGTGCAAGCTATTAGAAGTCAAAATTTGGTCCAAGATGTTATATTCTCCTTGTTTTGACTTGGTCTTCTCTCTCCTTTGAATCAAGTTCTTCTTCTTCACTATGTTTGAAAATGCTTCTTTGTGTGCTGAGTGAGTGAGTTCTCCAAGAGATCAAACTTTCATTTATATATAGCTATCTAGGAGGGTCGAATTGGTGTCACTCTGGAGGGCCAGGTCGACTTAGTCATCTTGTGATCTTATGACTAAAAAAAAATTTCAATTTTTCTTTCTTTTAAATGTCCAAATGGGACGTGACTCAAATAATTTTTATTTTACTTTAGCATGAAGAACATGCTTGACAAAAATATAATAAATATACATTATGAAGACCGAACCTAGTTACAATTTCAACGCTCTCTCTTACCTATGGAGGTATTCATAATGACTCATCGAGATAATATCAAGTTGAAATATTCTTATAAGAAAGGGTCTAGATTGATAAGCATCGTTATAAACATCATCATGACCAACATTTTAAAACTACCAAGACCTTGACCAGTAAGCTCTATCTCTCAACTAGATCATAGCACAATGATTGGAGGCATTTAATAAGACACCACACAACCACCTCTCTAAGGCACATACTCCACCTAGGTTCACCAAAGTATGTACTTCACAAGACCATTTCCTAATGTAGTGTCATAGTACTTGGCACAAAGAAATGTCAGTCCACTGGACTATTCTTAAATCGATTCAATTTACTTGACTTAGACGGTTAGTCTTAATTAGTCACAGTGCATGACTCAAGAATGTTAGTCCATGATGCTTATCCAATCTACCATTCTCCCTATCCAGGTCCATGCACTTGACTTAGTGTGTTAATCCTAATCAGTCACAATACATGACACAGGGAGAAACAAGGTGTCCAACTTCACTCCCTCTCAATCTAGGAGGAGTTATCCACAAGTCCAAGCTTGTCTTGAAATTATTCAAGCTTCCCTTACATTAGATACATGTTCATATGTGGAGATTTTTTGTAGCTACTTGGCTCCTATTTGCATCGTATCTCGAATCATAATGTGTTTCGACCTTCCAGTTTCTCTGACAACCTTCATACAACGTTGGTCAAAACAAAGTATTATATTCAAATCCAACATGTCATCAAATAGTCCATCAAAAAGAGCTAAAATCACTGCAAAGTTTTGATAACTTTTGCAATGTCCAATGCAACACAATTATACTTCATGCTCGCTTAAGAAACCATAACCAATATTAAGCTGAAACTATTAGCACCTTTTTCACATTGACAACACAACAAGCCCAATCAAAATAAGTACAACAATTACTGATACAGTGAAGGATCATCAATATCAGGATTCTCCAATTTCTGCTAATAGATGTTTCCATAGGTCTATAATCCATCATCCAAACTTCTGGAGGATCTTGATCACAAGCTACTCTTATTTTTTTTCCAAACCTCAAGTTGTAGTGTATCAATCCAAGATCCTTCTACTTCCAACTCTCTTTAAAGGCAATACTTTTGTTTAATTCACGAGTCCTTCTTAAATCATTCAATTGATCCCAAAGTACGAGGTCTCATTTAATCATGAGACTCATTTTTCATGTCTTTCAAGAATCAGGAGTAATATTTCCAACCAAACCAAGTGTCTTATTATCAACTTCTTCCATGCTACCATCTAATGCCAAGTCTTGACTTATTTAATGCATACTTCAAACAACTTTCTCCTCCTTTGGAATATTCTTTTCTAGACCCTTCCAATTCTTTCATTTGCTTGTAGTATCACTAGCTAATTCTTTGATGTATAAATTCTTTAATGGAATTCGAAGTGAATATTAACTCTTTCTAGCTGGAAGAATCTCTAACATGCTGCAAGCTAGATATTGACTTTCACTGACAGACTTCTTAACTCTATCTTTATTTCGCTCTTTCAAAGTCTTTATTGCCATCCTGTAGTCCTTACTTCTTAGAGAAAAATATTAGCTTCCTCAGGATAATCATGATGAAATTTTGGAAACATGAGTATTTCTACATTATGTGGGAACATATTTGGTCTTCTCATATGCAATTGAATGTTTCTTCTATAGTTCTATGAATGATTCTATGTAGAGAATGGTTAAGGAGACTTTTATTTATAAGAACTTTGGAACATACTTTAATGAATCAATTCTTTCTTTCAACTACTTCATTGTATATGACTATGAGCTCCCTCTTAATTTCAATCTCCTTGAAAAAGACTTACAAGTTTATACATTTTTCCTTCATAAATCCCAATAGTCTTTTATGTTATCCCCCATAGGTCATATAATTGTCTTACCATCAATAAAAATTATTCTATCTATTATCTTCTAAACAAGAAATAGAAATCAAACTTTACTGCAAACCTAGTACAAAAGTAGATTGTAGAGCTATGTACACCTGCGATATTCTTCATTAACTTTAATAGTAAATCCTTTACTTCTGTCCTTGGGTTTCTTCGGAGCTTCGTCATCTTCAGTTGTTGATGCTTCAAGTCTTTATTTCCTCTTATTATTCTTAGCGTTTTTGGGACAATCTCTCTTGTTATTTCCATGTTCATGACATCCATAACATTGAACATTGGACATATCCTTATTTCCTTAAGATTTGTTACCAACATTTTTGTTCTGAGATCCAAATTTCTTATTTCCAAACTTCATTTTTGATTTAGCTACAAAAAAGTGAGAATCTTCATTATTAGGTTGAGTATTTATTTTAGCCTTCAGTCTTCATTCCTCTAGAATACAAGCAACCCATAATTCTTCAAAATTATGAGTTTCCTTTCTAGTATAAATGCCTACAACAAAACCATCTTAAGTTTGAGGTAAAGCATTGATTACATAGGTGATCAATTCAGATTCAGATATAGTTTCACAAGCCTTTGAAGTTGATCTTTGATTTTAGATATATTCATAAAATATGAAGCCATATTATCATTTTTTGTCATCCTTGTTCCATAAAGTTGATTCCTCAAAGATACCTTATGATCAGTTGTGTTGATGGAGTATAATTTCACCAAAGTGTCATAAACTTCCTTGGATGTAAACAAATATGAAACAAAACAAATGAGATGGTATATAATGGATTCAAAGAGAATCCTTTGTGCTCGTACTTCACCCTTATTATATTTGGCCACTTATTGAGCATTGTTTTTATTTGGTAGTGGAACATTGCCTTCAACAAATTGCATGACTTCATTTTCTATAAGGACTATATCAATCCTCTTCTTCCAAGCTTTGAAATTGGATGCTCCTTCAAGCTTGTTGCCTTCCTTGCAAATAGAGGCCATTTGATTGGAATTAATATAAGAGTACTTACTTGGGAGTGAGAGAGAGTTTCTACAAGGGTGTCTTCAATCAAGTATGCCAACAAATTGTGATCTTCAAGCTTCCTTCCTTCACCTTAGCTCTGATACCATGTTGAGAAACCAAGTGTAATGAAGTCTAACACTTAATTATTTTTCTTGATAATTACTTGTGAAAATTAGATGTCTTCTTATTAATTCTTATGTCTTCTTGACCAAGCAATAATACAATTTTTCAATCTTTCAAGAAAATATAGAGATCACAATGAGATAAGAGACACTAGAAATCAGGCCAATGGCTAGGGAAAAACCCACAAGGGGAAAACCCATAAGTGGAAAACCCAACAATCCTTATCTTACAGAATCAATTCAAAATGAGAGATATCCAAGCCAATACCAATACCAAATTGCCACCAATATGCCAAGTCAAACCCTCCTCCAAGTCACCTTCAAATATCAAATTCAACGCAGGTAAAACTACTCCAAATATGGTCAAACTTATGAAATTCAAACCTTTAATAAGGGGTTAAAATTTGGATTGTAACTACCTTAGAAATATCGGCCTCTTTCAAAAAAAATTGTGCTCCACATGTGCATGCTAGTAGAAGTCAAAATTTGGTACATGATGCTAGGTTCTTCTTGTTTTGACTTGGTATTCTCTCTCCTTTGACTCAACTTCTTCTTCTTCGCTAGTGTAACAACCCTGGTTAAAAATTCATGTAAAAAATATAAGACCAAGGTCATGGGACATGTATTCCAGGCTGAATGATGGGAAAAACATCTTAGTGGGTGTTCATGTCAGTTATATGGCTAAAGGAAATTGGCAAAGGCTTTGGAAAGGCAAAGAGGCATTAATTAACATTTTATTTATGAAAATAATGGAATTAGGAGAAAAGGAAGGTGAAAGGTCACAGGTTGCATTTGAGGAGGAAAATGAAGGAAAATAATGGAAATTGAAGAAAATAGAGGCCTCATTGATAAAAAGGGTTATGAGGATTAATGGGTAGGGTTGGTCAGTATAGTTTTTTGTCGGTTCAGTTTTGGAGCTCTCATTCTATTCTCTCCCTCTCATACTCTTGGACACTTAGAGTTTGTTTGGAGCACTCTTAGAGAGTGTGGCATACTTGGATGCTTGGAGCAAGAAGGAAAAGGAAGAGCAGGAAAGCACAAGAGGACATCAGGATCAATAGCTACAACGAGTTTTGCTTGCGAGTACTGAATTGTGTGTATGTTTTCCTCACTAGTTTTGGCATGCATGACACATGCATGTGCTTTCTTGGTTATGATTTGTCATTGGCATGGAGGATTGCTTGGATTGACAATGGATTTTGCTAGCCTTTCCATTTAGTAGATGGCCATGATGTTGTGGGTTCATTTCTTTGTTTTTCTGGTTACTTCTCATGTTTCCTTTAGCTTGGGTTGAGTTACTAGTTCTTGGAAGCCCTGGTTGGACAAACGCTCTAGAAATCCTGTAATAGCTTGGGTTGAGTTACTAGTCCTGGAAGCCTTGGTTGGAAAAACACTCTGGAAGCCCTTGGTGGCTTGAGTTAATAATCCTAGAATCCCTGGTTATACAAACATTTTGGAAGCCCAACGACAACTGTGGGTTGAGTTACTAGTCTTGGAAGCCTTGGTTGGAACAAGCACTCTCGGGGCCCTGGAAGGCTTGGGTAGACACCAGTATGGTGATGGTTTGTGATGTCCGACCGTGAGGCGGAATCACTGTTTGATTGGTTGAGGTGATTTGGCCTCTAGAAGTCCTAGTTCAGTTTTGATGGATTGTTCCATGAGATCTCACATTCATGCTTGGCATATGGCACGAGGGTGACTATCTGAAAGAAATAATTGGTTCAACGTAGTCTACTATTAGGTGGTTCGTGGAAGTCCCATATTTGGTCGGCTTATGAAATCATTAATAAGATCTCTCTTTCTCCTTGGTATGTTATGGGTAAATATACTTGTTTATGTGTGGTTTATATGGTTGTTATATCCTTGATATTTTGTTGTTTATATGCTAGTTATGAATGAGTTTTTATGACAATGGAAATGATCCAGATCTTGTGGGGAGGGCCCAAAGATCTGAAAAATTGAAATGCTAGAAAAATATGAGAACACATAGTAAACAAAACCACCAAGAAACTTTTTTTTTTTTTAAATAGAGAATAACTATAAAAGCTATATTGTGATGGACAATTTTCCATTTTGCAAAATTTCACTTGTTACTTATAGTATTTTTTAGTTATAATACCACAGGTAAATTCCATGGGTGGGCAGATACAATTGAATACCATGGGTGGATCTCACTTACAATGCCATGGATGAATGAATACCATGGGTGGATTCCATTTAAAATACCATGGGTAAATTCCATGGGTGGATAAATACCTTGAGTAGATGAATACCATGAGTGGATGACACTTATAATACCATGGGTGGATGACACTTATAATACCATGGGTATATTCTATGAGTGGATAAATACCATGGGTCGATGAATACCATGGGTCGATCAATACCATGGGTGGATGCCAATTTCCATTCAGATCATTCCTCCCCCTTTAACAAGAAATGGTCCCCATTACGTGGAGTTCCCTCCTAAGAATCCTTTTTTGAATATGAAGAGCCACTAAAGAGAACAATTTTGTGTGGTTAACCCATAACTATGATGAATGAAGATCCGAGGATATAGATGCCTTGTATTTCTTGTGATCAACTATGATATTGACAGTGTGTGGCCTAGCAAATGGACTTCAATGAAGTGTGAGTTTGTGGATGACCCATAACTGTGACAAACGAAGATCCAAGGATAGAGATACCATGTAATTCTTGTGATCGACTGTGATACTAATAGTGTGCGGCCTAGTAAATGGACTTCGATGACAAGGGTTTTGTGCGGTTGACCCATAACCGTGATGTTGATTGTTGATGAACAGGTGCCTACATAGCCTGGGGTGGGAGGGCACATCTCCAAATAACCCAATCTAGATGTTGCTATGTTGAAATTGATCAATGTGAAGCAGGTGCCTACTAAAGCAGGGTGGGAGGGCACGTCTCCAAAGGGAACCCTCTCCGAATATAAAAACTAATTTAAAATGGCCGTGAATTGGTCAATATAACTCATAATCTTTATTATAACATGTTTTTTGAAATAGAATGATCATTCTATGTCTTGCCATGTGATTGAAATCCCTATCTGGACACTTTGAAAACTCAGATGCGCGCTGCCACTGTCCCACCGCCACAAAATTTCTGAAAAAAATAGCTGATTTTAAATCCGCGATATCTCAGTCATCTAAACTTTGATTCGACCAATTTTTTTTTGAAATTAGGTGATTTTTCAAGATGAGATCATATCTGCAATCATGTTTATGAAATTCAACATAAAAACTATACAAAAATGATAGGAGAATCGTCTTCCATGAATTCTCGTCAGAAAATTTTTTGCAACACAATTGATTTTAAATCAACTATATCTCCCTCATCCAAATTCCGATTCGGTCGATTTCTTTTTTTGAATTTGGATATTTTTGCGCAATTAATCCAGATATGTTATTTGTTTTTGTAAATTTTTCACCAAAAATTTCATATCTGATCTACAAACTTGCCGCCCAAAAAAATCCTGCAAAAAAAATGAAAAAAAATAATTCTTCCCGCTTTGCCCAATAAAGTGTTATTTGGGTATTTTTGCGCAATTAATCCAAATTCCGATTCGGTCGATTTCTTTTTTTGAATTTGGGTATTTTTGCGCAATTAATCTAGATATGTTATTTGTTTTTGTAAATTTTTCACCAAAAATTTCATATATGATCTACAAACTTGCCGCCCAAAAAAATCTTGCAAAAAAAATGAAAAAAAAAATTCTTCCCGCTTTGCCCAATAAAGTGCTATGCGGATGTCATAGCACATGTATGAAGTTTGTTGAAGATTGTTGTAAAATAATTAAACTGAAATATGCGTCTAACCCTCATTCCCATGGAGTTGTAACTTGAATCTGATAGCACTAATTTGGATCTTAGGGGGAGGCTCCTAAGATTTGAAAAATTGAAATGCCAGAAAATATGAGAATACATAGCAACCAAAACCACCAAGATTTTTTTTTTGAAAATAGAGAATAACTGTAAAAGCTACATTGTGATGGACAATCTTTCCTTTTACAAAATTTCAATTGTTACTTATAGTCTTTTTTTAGTTATAATACCACAGGTAAATTCCATGGATGGTAGATACCATGGATGATTGAATACCATGGGTTGATCTCACTTACAATACCATGGGTGAATGAATACCAAGGGTGGATGCCACTTATAATACCATGGGTAAATTCCATGGGTCGATAAACACCTTGAGTAGATGAATACCATGGGTGGATGTCACTTATAATACCATAGGTATATTCCATGAGTGGATGCCAATTTCCATTCAGATCAAGAAATGTATGGCTCTCATCTTGTTTTGGTTAATCACTGAATGAACAATGAATATATGGCTTAATACATGGTAATGCAGTTATTGTGAAGATGCTTCAATGTTTCTTAGTGATTCTTAGATAAGTATGAGACCCCTATGCTCAGATCTGTTGTTTAAACTGGTAGACTGCATCTTTGTGACATGTTTGAAGAAATTCCTATCATGGCTAGTAGGAGTCCAGTCTAGTCCTTGTCATTTTTTTTGCAAATGTATCATTGTTCTGTTGTGTAAATTCATTTCTGAAGGTGTCATTGAGTTCTAGCAGTGATCTGGGCTTTGGGCCTGAAAAAGTGGCACAAATTCTGGAGTTGCAGGCACAACACCAGGTAAAAAAATTCCCTAGAATCTCCCTTACCCTTGTTGTGGGAGCTTATGGAGCCTCCCAGATGCACCCTTGTCTATATCAAGGGAGCATTCAAGGCTTCAATGCACTAAAAATTCATTTGGTCTCAGGGGCTAGTTACTTGAGTGGTTGGGATGGCTCTTATGAGTTTTGTTGATGATGTGGAAGGTCTGTGTGATGTGTTCCTCTTGTTCCACTTCCTTAACTAACACATAGGGAGTCAAATCATATCATAGTAACTTCTCATCACATGTTTACCTCGGTTGGCCTGTTACTTGGGTAGATGTGGGAGGAGGGTGTTACAGAGTGGTATCAGAGAATGGTTCTATTCTCTGTGGGAGGTGTCTGGTTTATGTTCTCTTTGGGTGTCATCTGATACCACAGAGTGGTATCATAACGAGTTTCGTTCTCTTTGGGTGGTGTCCGGTTTCCGTTCTTTTTGGGTGATATTTGATACCACATAGTGGTATCAGAGCATGGTTCTATTCTCCTTGGGAGGTGTCTAGTTTATGTTCTCTTTGGGTGTCTGGTTTATGTCATCTTTAGGTGTCTAGTTTATGTTCATCTCTTGGGCTGGATGGGTGGAATGTGGTTTTCATGCATGCATGTCAGTTGCATATGTGCTCTTTATGTTTGTGGACTATGTGCTTGTTGTGTTTGCATGGTGGTGGTCATTGTTGCCATTGTGTCGTCATGTAGAAGTTGATGATGTTGTTGTTGGGATGTGTTTTTCATGAATGCATGTCGGTTGTATATGAATTTTTTATGCATATCAGTGTCTATATGTTGTTATGCATACATTGTCATGGTTATGGTTATGCATGTATGGTAGGTTAGACATTCATTGTGAGGTCATTGTATGCAATTAGGTCATCATGATGTTATTGGTATGTTATGATGCTAATGAGTTGGATGAGATAAAGTAGGAGATGCAAACCATCAAAGTGAAATTACAGCATTGGATATCGAGGCAAGAGCATGTCGCCATACAAGTTTGTATGTTGGGCATGAAGGTATGTAGGTTAAGGTTTGTTATATGCATTATGGTTATGTGTATGCCTTTCATTCTATTGATGTTATGGTTACATACATGATAGATGCTATTTGATTAGTGTAGTCATATGCACATGTGTCGGATAGTCATGAATGATAGTAACATGTGGTTGTATGCATTGCTATTGTTGTTTTATGTTAGATAACTTAATGATTAGGTTATATGTTGTTGATGAGCATGATATATAACTTTTTGTTGTTATATGCTAGTAACTTGATGATTAGGGTTATTACATTAAGATCTTGATGTTATACGTATCATACTAATTTGTATAGGTCTATGCAAATGGTTAGGGTTATGAAATCCAGGTATGAGTTAATATGTTGTGATGTTATGTCATACTAATCTAGACTGACTATGCAAATGTGATTATTATGTATGAATGATAATAGTTTATGATTTTATGATGTGAACATGTTAGCTAGTGACTATTATGGATATCATGAACTTATTTATGTTTGAGTTGATATGTCGTGAAATTATATCACACTAATATAGATTGATTGTGTAGACAAGATAGCCTCCCCTGATATACATTAAGGTATGAGATTTCTTATGTCATCTACTTTGTGCTTGAATATTTGATTATGTCGTCTATTTGGTGTTTGAGTGTTGGTGTCTATTATGTCGTCTATCTGTTATTGAATGTTTGATTAATTACATGATATGAGTATGTGTCCATAAGATTG
This sequence comes from Pinus tabuliformis, assembly GCA_031772625.1. NCBI lineage: Eukaryota > Viridiplantae > Streptophyta > Pinopsida > Pinales > Pinaceae > Pinus > Pinus tabuliformis. The sequence goes on along the minus strand of CM062817.1, from coordinate 1,613,637,998 downwards.
CGTCAAGAAATGATCTTGTTTTAAGATGATTGTACTAACACATATGTGTTAAGATAACTGACATGTACTTGAGTGTAATAGGTAATTGTAGCATTATGTCTAATGAATATGAGTTGACTATGGATTATGACATGATTGTTAGTCTTGTTAAAGGTTGATTTCAAATTGATAGATATGATTGTCTTGATATTTGGAACATGTGGTCGACATGTGTAAATAGTTGCAAGAAACATGCTTGGTATTAGCATGACAAGGTAATAGTTGATTTGTTTATATAACTATCCATTGGGTGATGTGACAGTACATAGTAAGACTCAGTTACAACAAGGTAAAGGTAAAAGAAAGGAATTGGGTGAGAATTCCTTTGGCTATGTTTGGAAACCGCAATTCCAAATGAATTGGTGCTTTGCATACAAGAAGTCTTCTTAACCCTAATTTCTTTGAAGTTATGTGGATATGTGATATATTCATGGACATGTATTTGACAGGTATAACATCAAGTGTCTAGTTATAGCTAGATCTGTCAAGGGAATTGGAGTCCCTTGAGACATGGCACAGATGTGTTCAGCTACAAGGCAACGTGCTTGGCATAACAAGGTAAGGTAACTAGTATATTGTTATATTTATTTATACACTAACAATTATGTGTTTATAGTAATGTGATGCAGGGAATTGCATGGCGAGAGAGGCTGCCATGAAATCTTGAAGAAGGCTCGGGTTGAGCTTTCCATGGGAACCATGGGATTGAGTCACAATGTTTGTTGTTAGTCTTGTGCTTTTGGTCTTTTGTGATTTGTTGTGATTGATTGTGGCTTTGTTTACGACTGGTGTATGGACATACCTCTTTGTTTGTGGTGTCGTATTGTTATTGGTTTTCATGGTTTTCTCTTGCTTGCTTCTTGGTATCGCCTTTTATGTTTTGAGAGTCTTGGGAATTAGTTGGGAAAAGAGGAAAGTTAGTGGAGCTTGGGGAGAGCTGAATGAAATCTAGCAAGCAATGTAAGGCTCAAATGAAGCTTAGTGCATGAGTACAGGGTAGTTGAAGGAAAGAATATGACAGCCAGTTGGATTGGTTTGGTCCATTGGGATAATGGATGGTGTCGTGACAGTCGAGAAAGGTAACAAGAAAGGCAAAGTAAATGGGCTTAAGGTAACAAATGCCTTGGTTATCTTGGTAACTATTGTTCTCAATGTTGTTCATGAATAACAAGAGTTCTCTTAACCTTGAACTTGAGATCTAGTAATTATGTTGTGATCATGATTGCTTTATGCTAATGTTTACATGCATATATGTATGTATGTATATGATTATCTCACAAGGTCATCATGGATAATGGTTGTTTTATGTTGATGTTTATATGTATACATGTATGTATGTATATCGTTGTGTGATAGGGTCACCAGGGATCATTATTTTGGATGAATGATTACTTATGGAGGTGAATGGCATGAAGAGGTTCCTAGTTTATGAGGAATCAAGTGGGAAGAGTAGTCATGAAAAATATACGAGGTTAGTATCATGTGGATATGAATTGATATTGTATGCTTGTATTATGCCTATGTTTATGTTATGATAGGTAACGTTGAAGGATACATCAACGAAATGAAAACAATGTGCTTTGCGGCATGCTAGGATAAGCATGGATGGCAGAGAGACATTGGAAGCAAGCTTGCTTGGTAGAAGTAGTATGGTTTTGGATGTGTAGTGCTATTGTGGTGTATATGTTGTGCATGATGTATATTCAGTTATTGTACCTATGGTGATGTGTAATGTTGTATGTGTAGTATTGTGTAAATATGATGTATGCCTATTGTATATATAACGTTGTGTGTATATTACATATGTAGTGCTGGGTATAGATGGCACTATGTACATGTTGGATATGCGGTGTTGTGTACATATGATCCTATGTACATGTTGTATATGCAGTGCTATGTACATATGGTGTTGTGTGCATGTCGTGCATGTGGCGCTATGTACATGTGGTGTCATGTACATGTAGTGCATGTGGTGTTGTGTAGATGTGGTATTATGTACACATTGTATAGGTGGTGCAATGTACATATGGCACTGTGTACACGTTGTGCATGTGGTGTTGTGTACATGTGATGTTGTGTACACATTGTGTAGGTGGTGCTATGTACAGGTGGTACTGTGTACATGTTGTACATATGGTACTGGTGCACATGTGGTATTGTGCACATGTCATACATGTTGTGTTGCAGGCATGCAATACTATGTATGTGCATTGTGTAGTCGTGGTATCATGACATGTGTATTTGTTGTGTTGTACTCTGTGTACGTATATGTATTGTGTTGTACATCAGGTGTAGGTGTATGTATTGTGTGGTGGTGTACACTGGATGTAAGCATATGTATTGTGTTATGTTGTACACTGGGTGTAGGTGTATGTTTTGTATTTCAGGTGTAGGTGCATGTATTACATGGTGTTGTATGTCGCATGTGGTTGTATGTGTGTGATGCCCACTATGTGTATGAGTACATGGTTGAAGAGAAGGAATTGGGTGTTTTTCGGGTGTGGAAACCGATCCGATGTGCATATGGAATAAGGACAAAGGTAGAAGCCAAGGATTGATTAAAGGATAAGTATCAATATTTTATTTTGGTTTTATTATGCATTTGATTTATGATTCTGGTCTATGATGATTACATGTGATTTATGATTATGGTTTATGATGGTTACATGTGACTTATGATTTTGATATATGATGGTTGTGTTTTGAGCTAACTTGATGTGATATGATTATACATTATGATTTGGTCAAAGATGCTAGTTTGACTTGTTGTGACAGGAAGCGAACAAAATTGCAAGTGTACCTTATTGACAGGCCACCAATGAGGTATGATTTGAGGTTATTCAATTTATTTTGAATCTAATGGAAATTATGTGCTTTGTACAGGAAAGCATGAAATGCCCGACTAGGTGATCGAAACTAACATCAAGCATTAGCAACAACAACAAAAGGAATTGGAACAGGCAACAATATGCTGGTAAAGTATTTATGAGCAGGGCCATTATGGGACAATGGTACACAATAGAGTCCATTGATTTCCATGAGCATGTTATGGTTGGTATGATGGTTTGAGGCAGGGATATGCCTTGGTTTCTATACCTTCCGATGCGAGGAAACCTTGCCGAGGGATGGACTGCCTGGGATAGGGTGCCTGTGTAACTTGGAAGGTGTGTGACTACACAGAATGGGGTGACTAGATTGCCCGAGGGACTGCGTAGCAGAGAAGGGAAGGACGAGGATGGGTTTGTTTTGGTCATTAGCATTTCCAGATGGAATCAGATGCACATTGGGAGTGTGCCCTGGAACAATGAGTCGGTAACTGTTCACTGAGAGGACAAGTGGCGCAGGATTGTAGTGCTAGACATTGGATGCATCTTTGACCTTGACAGTGGATTCTGGACTTCTTGGGAAGGAGGTGAATCCTGGTACTATTTTTGAGGGTGGAGGTGTGAGCTTTTGGATTCCCTTGTTGATTGACACGGGCATCATATCCTTTTATTTTCTAGTTGAGAAAATGTGTATATTATTGTAAATATTGCATCGAGATGGATTTATAAAGCTCCATAGACAATATGGTTATTAATGTGCATGAGTGTATATGTGGTTATTGTAAATACTATAATGAGTTGCGTTATAAAGCTCTAATAAATGATATGTTTGTCATGCTTCAACAATGGTCATTGTAAATACTACAACGAGATGTGTTATAAATCTCCATGGGAAGTATGTTTTGTTTTCAACAATCTTGTTGGTTAAAGGTGTCATTGAACATCGAGGACAGTGTTCCCCCGGGGGGGGGGGTTTGTAACAGTCATGGTTAAAAATTCATGTAAAAAATATAAGACCAGGGTCATGGGAAGCATATTCCAAGCTGAATGGTGGGAAAAACATCCTAGTGGGTGTTCATTTTGGTTATTATGGCTAAAGGAAAGTGGCAAAGGCAATGGCAAAGGCTTTGGAAAGGAAAAGATGCATTAATTGGCATTTTATTTATGAAAATAATGGAAATTAGGAGAAAATGAAGGTGAAAGGTCACAGGTTGCATGTGAGGAGGAAAATGAAGGAAAATAATGGAAATTGAAGAAAATAGAGGCCTCATTGATAAAAAAGCTTCTGAGGATCAGTGGGTAGGCTTAGTTAGTAGAGCTTTTTGTCAGTTCAGTTTTGGAGCTCTCATTCTATTCTCTCTCTCTCATACTCTTGGACACTTAGAGTTTTCTTGGAGCACTCTTGGAGAGTGTGGCATACTTGGATGCTTGGAGAAAGAAGGCAAAGGAAGAGCAGGAAAGCATAAGAGGACATTGGGATTAGCAACTACAATGGGTTTTTCTTGCAGGTACTGAGTTGCATGTATGTTTTCCTTACTAGTTTTGGCATGCATGTCACATGCATGTGGTTACTTGGTTATGATTTGTCATTTGCATGGAGGATTTCCTAGATTCACGGTGGATTTTCCTAGCCTCGCCATTTCCTGGATAACCATGGTGTTGTGGGTTCATTTCTTTGTTTTTATGGTTGGTTCTCATGTTTTCTTTAGCTTGGGTTGAGTTACTAGTTCCTGGAAGCCCTGGTTGGACAAACGCTCTGGAAGCCCTGTAACAAGTTGGGTTGAGTTACTAGTCATAGAAGCCTTGGTTGGACAAACACTTTGAAAGCCCTTGGTGGGTTGAGTTACTAGTCCTGGAAGGTCGACGATAATTGTGGGTTGAGTTACCAGTCCTGGAAGCCTCGGTTGGAACAAATGCTCTCGTGACCTTGAAGGCTTGGGTAGAGACCAATCTAGTGATGGTTTGTGATATTTGACCATGAGGTGGAATCACTGTTTAATTAATTGAGGTGGTTTGGCCTCTGGAAGCCCTGGTTCGGTTTTGATGGATTATTCCATGAGATCCCACATTCATGCTTGGAATATGGCATGGGGGTGATTGACTTAAAGAAATATTTGGTTCAGCCTAGTCTACAGTCGGGTGGTTCGTGGAAGTCCCATACGTGGTCAGCCTATGAAATATTCAATAAGAGCTCTCTTTCACCTTGGTATGTTATGGGTAAATATACTTGTTTACATGTGGTTTATATGGCTGTTATATCCTTGATATTTTGTAATTTACATGTTGGTTATGAATGAGTTTTATGACAATGGAAATGTATGGCTCTCATCATGTTTTGGTTAATCATTGAATGCACAATGAATATATGGCTTAATAGATGGTAATGTAGTTATTGTGATGAGGCATCAATGCTTCTTAGTGATTCTCGGATAAGTATGAGACCCCTATGCTTAGATATGTAGTTTAAACCTGTAGACTGCATCTTTGTGACATGTTTGACGAAATGCCTGTCATGGCTAGTAGTGGTCCAGTCTAGTCCTTGTCAATGTTTTTGCAAATGTATCATTGTTCTATTGTGTAAATTCATTTTTTAAGGTTTCATTGAGTTCTGGGCAGTGAACTCGGCTCTGGGCCTAAAAAAGTGGCACAAATCCTAGAGTCACAGGCACAAAATTGGGCAAAAAGTCCCTGGAAGCTCCCTTTCCCTGCCGTGGGAGCTTCTGGAGCCTCCCAAGTGCACCCTTGTCAATATCAAGGGAGCGTCCAAGGGTTTGATGCACTAAAACTTTAATTGGTCTTAGGGGTTGGTTACCTGAGTGGTTGGGATGGCTCCCGGGAGTTCTGTTGCTGATGTGGAAGGTCTGTGTGATGTGTTCCACCAGTTCCACTTCCTTGACTGACACATGGGGATTCAAATCATATCATAGTAACTTCTCGTCACATGTTTACCCCAGTTGGCCGATTACTTGGGTAGATGTGGGAGGAGGGTGTTACAAGTAGGTTCATAAATGATTCTCTGTGTGTTGAGTGAGTTATATCTCCAAGAGGCCAAAATATATCTTATATATAGCTTCCCAGGAGGGTCAAATAAATGTCACTTTGGAGGGGCAGGCCGACTTGTCCAAGGAGGGTCGACTTGGTCATCCTGTGGTCTTATGACTCAAGATAAAAATTCATTTTTATTATTATTTTAATGTCAAAATGGGACATGACTCAAATAATTTTCCTTTTGACATAAAATAAATTTCTATTGACCTTATCATGAAGTACATGCTTGACAAAAATATAATAAATATATAAATGATAAAGATACATTATGAAGACCGAACCTAGTTACAATTTCAACACTGGTGGAAGATGGAAATAATGGAAGAACAAAGCAAAAATCATGACGAGAGGAATTTCCCATAATCGATGATTTATGTTAATAGATATTGTACTAGATGAAATCCAAGCTCAGAGGGAGAATGTAGATCAACAAGTTTGAATTATACCTTGATTATGTTCAAGAGAAGTCAATGGTGACTTCCAAATAGATCTACAAGATCTAGCGTGGAATAAATGGTAGCATAAAAGAAAGATTTGAGAAGGTTCTCTGAGAAAGAGGGAGAGGATCATGAAAAGTCATTTGCTCCAATTGCCTAGTACACTTCTCTTAGAATTATTGTTACTTATGTTATGCATGGATGTAGAGGTTGTTTTTCTCCATGAATAATTTGAGGAAGAAGTGTACATGGAATCACCTCAAGACTTTGAGGGCCATGAAGAAGTATCCTACTTGCAAATAGAAGATTGTACCTGATATTTTGGATTGATTGGTCAAGGTTGATCCTATATGATTTGTTTCCAACAAAAACATAAGGGCTCATTTGTTAAAGGGAGCAACTATGGCAAAAAAAATTGCTTCTGTAATATAGGGAGCAGTTAGGGAGCCTTGTTTTAGCTTCAGAGGAAGTTGACCTTTGAGTTTGAGACGTTGGACTGTCATTGACATTATCAGGCTAGATAGGCAACATGCTAAAAAGCACTAGTGGCAGAGGGAGCGACTAGGATTTCCATAACATAAGTTGTTTCAGAAAGAGCACCTAGTTAGGATAACCAAAAAGTAATCAATCAACTTATGGTTGAGTCAAGGCATGAAGCTCAACATGTGTTGAAGTACCAACATGGTACAGTTGGTTATGAAACAACTAGCTATGGTTTGAGATATGTCTCAAAAAGTAAAGTACAATTACAAGTATTCAGAGATGCAAATTGACCAAAGAGTGTAGAAGTCATAAAGAGCTTATCAGGATATTGCTTCATTGTGTGATTCATTATGATTTCTTGGATGAGAAAGAATCAAACACTTTTCGCACTCAGAAATTGAATACATTGTAGCTTGGTTGGCAAGTTGAGAAGAAATATGGCTTCAGAAAATACTTGCAGGATTGTTTGATCAAGTGCAGGTGATGACCATGATGACGAGTCAAAGCGTAGTAAGATCTAGTACCAATACATGGTACAAACTGAAGCAATATGCCTCCAACACTATTATGTAGTCAAGTGAATTATTCACAAAGCCTCTATCCTAGCATGAAGTTTTTATACTTCGAGGACAAGCTTAGAGTGATTGAGCATGCCTCTCAAGCAAGAGAGAGTGATCAAATTGCAGCATCAAGGACATTCATTCCCCTAGGTCAAGTTGACTAAGATTAGGGAGAATGGTCTAGAGTGTTGATGTGATAGCATCAGGGACAAACATTATCCCTATGTCAAATTTGTTGCCCAGGATTAGGGAGAATGGTCTAGAGTGTTGATGTGATAGCATCAGGGACAAACATTCTCCCTATGTCAAATTTGTTGACCGGAATTAGGGAGAATGGTCCACAATGTTGATGTGATAGCATCAGGGATAAACATTCTCCCTATGTCAAATTTGTTGACCAGAATTAGGGAGAATGGTCCAACAGACGACATTATTCTTCCCGTGTCAAGAATGTTGACTGAAATTAGGAAGAATGGTCCTAAAGGCCCATAATCACTTAGTTGAGTGGGTGCCTTTCAAAATCAGGCTCAAAATATCTAGATAGTTGAGTTAGCACATTTAGCATTAAGCTCAAAATTACTCATGAAGAGTTAGGCCTTTGGAAATTCACCATAACTCAAAGATGTTGACTAAAATGATGGTGAACCAAGACTAGTCTGTTTACCATGTGTTAGGGGGACCAGATCAATTATGGTGACTAATAAATGCTAATGTTGTATGATGTGTCAGGAGTACTAACCAAGATTATGGTGATGATGCACCATAGGTCAGAGTTGCTGACCGAAATTATGGTAACTAGTTGATATTGTTGATTTACCATGTGTTAAATTTGCTAACTAAGTAATTAGAAGATGTTGATGTTGATGATGCTAATGATGAATTGTTATAACCTTTTTCTTAGAGAAATTTGTCAACAAGAGAACATTTGATAGTCATTATGAATACCTCCCTAGCTAAGAGGGAGTGTTGTATTCTATAGCTATGGTTGGTCTTCATAATTAATATTTTAGCCCTTGAATTATGCAAGACATGTTCTTCATGTCATTTTTACTTTATCCCTTGAGACATAATTATTGGCACGTTCTTCATGTCACTTTCAAAAGATAATTTTTAAATTTTTAAATTTGAATATTTGGTTCCAAATAAGGTCAAGTTAGCCCTCCTTTAAGTCAAGTCTACCCCAAACAAAGAGACACCCATTCGACCAATCATAATCACTATATATATGTCATTCGACCTCCTCCTCTTGGGAAATTTGGATCACACAAGACAAAAAAAAATTCTGGTCATCTAATGAAGAAGAAGTAGATAAAGAGGACAAATATATCTCTTACATTTTCTCTTGTTTGAGCTCACACGTGTGTGTTTATGAGGGTTTTTTGGGCAACAATTTTTGGGTAGAGGTCTGAGTTTTTGGGTAGCAACAAGGTTGATTTTCTCGGAGATTCTGGCAAGCAAAAATTCAACATAGACATATCATACTAGGCCGAGTCGATTGGGCATATTTCTAACTTGACCTAAGGGCTGTTTGACTAGGCTTGACCATAGTGATATTGTTGGTCAGTTTGACCTTGTTATTGGCTAGAAGAATTAGATGTATCTTTGTTTAATTGAATAATTTCTCTAATGGGTTTTTCCCCCATGTGGGTTTTCCTAGGGTAAACTCTTCTGTCTCATTTTTGGCTCCCTCTTTAAGATCTTACTAGCATTTTGTTTCTACTATTGAGATCGTTTGTGTAATTTCTTTATGATGAATTTGAATGCAAGAAAAGATTAACGTAAGAAATCATAAGTAATTATCAATTAGAAGATCCCATTAAAAACCAACATGATGCACACAAGGTTGTTGGAACTTCCGGAAGACAAAGCTCAACATAGAACATGGGATAGAGTCGCAGGAAGTTCCTGCATCCACTATGTTGAGGATCACTAATAGATTCTCTTTGCATGTAATTATGCCAAAAGAATTGTGATCAAAACCTTCGGAAAATGGAAACCAAATAGACCAATAAGAACAATTGGTAGGCCAAGTGTACAGTTACTGGCATATTCTATTCCAGGCGAATCACAGACAAAAAACATCACATAATTGTATCAATTCGATGGATCTCCATAAGTAAATTGCATGCCATGGAGGTAATGATGTCCAAGTCAATTTTCATTTTTGAATGTATGGTTAACATCAAAACATTGTGTCTAATTGAAATATTTACCTTATAGTATTTCCATATTATCACTCCCATCATAATCATACCAATAATATCACACAATCCCATCATAACTTTATGTTGTCATAACGTCATCCATATCCAATTAGGATTGTTTCTAATACCCCCATTGTATGGGCCTCTTAGGCCTGTGTTTGTCATCATGCATGAAAATCTATGTAAATGTAAGTAATACTTCGTAAATCTATAAGGTAAAGTGAATAGGTGATTGAAAGAGGGTAAAATTGCTCCAACCACATCTCTCATCTATAAATACACAATACGACTAATAGTTTTGGTTGGAATTCCTTCCCAAATTATGTTTTTATTTGTGTATTCTCGTGTGTGTTCTTGATACTATTCACGATGCAGTTTGTTCTGGCTACATGAAGGCTATGCTTACAACATCACAGTTCCACTGATGTTGGTATTGAGTCCAAGGTTGTCAAAACGAAGACTGCGTGAAACCTACAAGAAGAAAGAAAAATGAAGAGGATTAGTCTACAAGTGAAGAGATTTTCATGAAATATGTTGGAGATGTTTAAAGAATGTGCATGTTTCACATGAAAACCTGTTCGAGAAGATGTTTTCTAAGAAAAAAATTCTCCATAAAGAAGTGCTCATATATGCTAAGAAGAACTTGTCTATTGCTAGATGTTGCTCCATAAAACTTGCAAAAAAAAGTAAGAAGATATACATGGAAGTCAAACAATTTTGGTTTGGCGCTAAATGGGAGAACCTACTAGAAGAATTTAAGATGATTCCTTTTGATATGAGGTACAAAATTGGTGTGAACACATAAAATTTCTATAAGAATAAGATTTGAGATTGTTGTCTTATGATTTGTTACCAGAATTCTCTCGAGGAAAGGAATGTAAGTTTGTTCTCCATCTGCCTGGAAGCTTAAAAAGAAAAAAATATTTATGGCTTAATGATGATTTTTTTTGAAGATGGGCTGGTCAGAGCCCAAATTTTATGCTGCCTAGTAGTCAGATACACACACACACACACATATATATATATGACCATGATTTCTATAGAAACAGACTCATCCACAATATTTCAATAATAGTTATAAGAAGGAATAAATAGATTTTTAACCTGCGAACATGCTTTTAAATTATATAGCTAAAGGTGTTGTTCAACCATAACGTACCATGGGCATGCAAAGTGCCATTTTGTTGCAATTAATATTTTTAATGGGAAAAGACTTGAAGATATTGTCCCATCTTCCCATAAAACATAGTTACAGATCAAACCGGGACTATTACCTCAAAATGGGTACCTGAGCCCAAAAATCCCAAAAAAACTTGAAAAACAACCCAAAAATAAAAAGTGTTGATTCTGCATTACCATTTTTTTCAGAGTAAATTTTCAATATTGTTTAAAAATAACAGTAAAAAACAATAAAAGCCATTTTGTTTGGTGCAAAAAACACCTTGAAATCGCAAAGTGTTGGTGCCAGAATAACGTCTTTTTTTTTAGGGTACATTTTCAACATTTTTTAATAATGACGTTAAAAATAAAATATCATGACTATGAAAAACTTAAATTTCCAACGATTTGCAAGCATGATATTAAAGATAAAATATCACGTCTTTGAAAAGCCTTAAAATTCCAACGATTTTTAAGCATGACATTAAATTTAAAATATCACTTCTTTGAAAAACCTTAAAATTCTAACAATTTTCAAGCATGGTGCTAAGAAAAAATATTTATCACTGTTTTCAACCATAGCATTAAAGATATAATATCACGACTTAGAAAAACATTAAAATCTTGACAATTTTTCAACCATGGAATTAAAACCAAAGGTTATGACTATAAAACAATCTTAAGTTTTCAAAATATTTCAAGCATAACATTATGGAAGAAATTTATGACTAAAAAAACTTTAAAGATGAACATCTGAATTAAAGAGTTATTATACTAAGAGTAATTTTTTTAAACGCTGTATGTATAGCAATTTTAAAATCTTAGCCTAAGACAATTTGATACATTGCAAAAAAAAATTAAAAATCAACTATCAAATTGACATGCAGTGTAGGTGAGTTCAATCCATTGTAATGAAAACTTAAAGACCAACCATGAAATTAATACATTGTGGGGTAGATTTGATTCATTATAACGAAAAATTTAAAATCAACTATCAAATTGCACATAATGGGATCGGGTTGCTAGACAAGCATCGACATAGGCCTACACAAATATAATATATATTTATATATATCTAAAAACAAAAATTCAAATATTGAGAAAAATAATAATAATAATAATAATAACAAGTAATAAAGCATAAGCAAACGTGAAAAAAAAAAATCAAATATAAAAAATATATAGAAATGACATAAAAAAAACTAAAAATTGTAAAAAAAAATTAACCATACTATATAAAAATAGAAAATAGAAAATAAATAAAAAATAAAACAGTAAAATAAAATAAAAACCAAATAGAAAAATAAAAATTAAAAATTAAAGAACAAGAAAAATAAATAAAAGTTACAAAAATAAAATACAACATTAAAAAAAAAAAATTAAAAACTTCAAAAAAGAAGTAAAAAATTCCTCGGACACCCCAAAGCCCAACCGGCGAAGGGTGGCAAGGAGACGATTCATGACAAAGAAAAAAGAAACCATAAAAAAATAATAATAATAATAATAATAAAATAAGAATAAAAATTAACTTGTAAAAATGAAAAACTTACAAAATAAAAAAATTAAGTTAAAAGTAAAAAAAAAAAACAAAAACATCATTAAAGAAAAAGTTAATCATTACGAAAAAAATTAAATAACAATTGAAAAAAAAAATTTAAATTAAAAAGTATATATATAAATATTTAAAATATAAAAATTATATTATAAATTTTAAATTATATAAAAAAAAAGTAAAGTTAAAATAATATAATTTTTTTAATTTATATTATAAAATTTAAATTATAAAAAATATTATAAAAACTATTTAAAAAAAAATAAATTAAAAAGAAAAGAAAAGAAGAAAAAGAAAAATTAACTGGATTGAAAGATCGATTTAGAAATGGGAGCTCTGCAAATCTGAACTAGGGTTTTGCTCTAGGGTTTGGTCTCTAGTCACCATAGCGGGGCGTGGAGGGGGGAGTTCGGCTTCCTCCTGTAGTCAAGTAGTTGTGGACAGAAGCAAGGGAGGTGGATCGCATCGCTTCAAGAAACTGACGGAGATAGTAGGAGAGGCTAAGAATAAAGAAAAATCGGAAACCATTGGACCTTAAGGACAGGAAGAGAATCCTGAGGAAGCTAGTAAGGAGAAGAGAACAGAGGTTAGCAGTCAGAAAGTTGCTCCTCTGAGTACATCCTGGGCCTGTAAACCAAAGTCGACCACCATTCCTCGAGTTGTTTTAAGTGACCCAGCGCTGCAGGTGCATAGAGAACACATGGCGGAATATGTTGTTATCTGTAAATTTATGGGGATTTGGCCAACGGAGAAGGCTTTGCAAGCATGGATCAAGAACCACTGGAAACCAAAGGGGAAAATTGAACTTCACCTTGGGTCCAAGGGCTTCTTCACGGTGGTGTTCACAAGCTTAGAGGATAAAGATAGAGTGTTCGAAGGAGGACCCTATTTTTACACTTTTGCAGGCCTTTACATGAGACCATGGGTAATGAACTTTGTCCCAGAATGAGAGACTTTCACCTCAGTGCCGGTATGGATAAGACTCTACTCCCTCCCTTTATATTATTGGCTGTCGGAGTCTCCTAAGGCTATCGGCAACAAACTAGGGCATTTTATAAAGATCTCAGATGCTACTCTAAGAGGCAAATACACTTCCTTCGCCCGGATATGTGTGGAAATGGACTTATTAGGGGCACTTCCGGATGCAATCATTTTAGAAGTGTATGACGAGGAATGGGTGCAGGCGGTGGACTATGAACACGTCCCATTTAGGTGTCGTAAGTGCCATGAACACGGGCACTTATACAGGGACTGCCCAATGAACAAGCTGGAGAGCAATATGAAAGCCACTACAGGCAAGGATCCCGAAGGTTTTACTAAGGTTGGAGGTAAAGGGAAAGGAGGCAAGCGGAACCAAAAGAAAATTACTGAAGATGGACAACCGAACCACAATAGTTTCAAGATCTTAGAAGAAGAAGTCGAAAACACTGGGATGAGCTAGGAAGCGAAGAATATTCCCACTGAGAAGGAAAGGGATGCTGAGATGGAGGATATACCAGAAAACAGCAAACAAATGGAGGATTTTTCGAGCATGATGGAGCTTAGTAGGGACAACGAGATGACCCCAAGTGAGGCAGGAATGGAAGACCATGAACTACAGGAGATTCTAGAGAGGGAGAATTTAGATCTAGAAAATTTTCTAGACCAGGGAATTACGAAAGGGGTAGACTCTCTGCCAAAAAAGGAGTTTGACAGGGTTCAACAGCTCTTCCTCTGGAGATCATAAACAAAGTGTTATGGAGTCAAAAAAAATCATGACAGCCAGGAGAATAGGGGAGTGAAAATGATGGAGGATACACCGATGCTTTCTTCCAAGAACCCGAGTAGGAAGAGAGGAAGGAAAAAACAAAATGAACTGTTGTCTGAACGTGGGAAACTTATGATTAACTCAGGTAAGATGAGGGGTCTGATCAGTTACTCCTTTACAAACCTTTCCTAATGACGCTTACAACTTGGAACATTAGGGGTCTACGAAGTAAAAGGAAACAAAGAAATATTAGCAGTAGAATAAAAGAAGAAAAATTAGATATGGTTTTTATTTAGGAAACAAAATGTTCGATGGACAAGATCAGAGAGATACACAGAAAATTGTTAAACAAGTATGAGTATTTAGAGGTTAAAGCGGATAACTCGGCGGGTGGGATTCTCACTCTATGGGATCCTCAAAAACTTGGAATTCTGGATGTTGAAGCTTCTAGTAATTATCTATCGATGGTGATTCAACCTTTGGGAGATAAGGAGATCTACATGATCACTAATGTCTATGGTCCTCAAAAACTAGAAGACAAACTAAAGCTTCTCACCTCCCTTGAGGACCTGAGGGAGAGATATCCTGATATGCCCTGGATTCTAGTAGGGGATTTCAATATGATCAGATCTCTTACAGAGAAAAAAAGCGGTACCAGAAAACTAGGCAGGAACTCCATTGCCTTCCAGAACTTCATGAATAACATGGGGCTAGTGGACACAGAAATAGTAAATGGCATTTTTACTTGGAATAATAAGAGGGGAGGGGCTTCTCAAGTCGCCTCCAAATTAGACATATTCATAATCTCAAAGGACCTCTTTATCACAGGCCTAGATATTTCAGCTTTAATCCTTCCCTTCGGTGGCTCGGACCACTAGCTTGTCCAGATGGAAGCTACTTTTATGGGTACACCGAGGAACAGACCTTTTAGTTTTGAAAATATCTAGCTCTTGTTTAGATAATCTTCAGCAAAATCACATAACCATTCTTTTGTCGACGCGTTTCGAACCAACCAGTGTGGTTCATCGTCAGGACAAGTTGACGATGAACCACACTGGTTGGTTCGAAACGCGTTGACAAAAGAATGGTTATGTGAGTTTGCTGAAGATTATCTAAACAATGTCATGGATCACAGAAGTCTAAATTCCTTAATATCTAGCTCTCTCACCTTGATTTCACCAGCAATATTGACAAATGGTGGATGGAAGATAGGCCCGTTCAAGGCACTAAAATGTTCGTGCTGCAGCAGAGACTCAAACACATCAAATCTAGGCTTAAAGATTGGAACAAACAAGAGTTCGGTAATATTTTTAAAGCCAAAAAAGAAGTTGAGAAGAAACTCTAGGAAATTAATCAGATCAACATCTTAGAGGGTTTTACCGAGGAACGGAAAACTCAGGCAGACTCTCTTCAAAATGAATCGGAATATCGGTGCATGCAAAAGGAGATTTTCTGGAGACAGAAATCGAGGGTGCAGTGGATTAGAGAAGGAGAAAGAAACACAGAGTTTTTTCATAGATCAACCTTGGATCACATATCTCACAAAAAAATTTCCAAACTTAAAGAATCTCAAGGGCAAGAGCACCTCTCTCACAAAGATATAGAATCTATCCTAGTTCAACACTTCCTTAGCATAGCAGAGGAGCCTCTCGTCGACAGAGCTCGATTCATTAACAAATTCACAAAGTTCTTTCCTAAGCTTGTAACCAGGGAAGACAACCACAATCTTAACAAGCCAATGTCTAAGGAAGAGGTTAGTGAAGTTATCAATGAGATGCAAAATGGGAAAGCTCCTAGCCCTGATGGATTCAATGTGGATTTCTTTAAAGCTTGTTGGAAAACAGTCAAACAAGATATCCTTGAGGTTGTGGAAGACTCTAGAAGATCCAAAACTATTTTGAAAGCTCTTAATGCCTCGCTCATAGCTTTGATTCCAAAGCAAGAAAAAGTTATGACACCGGACAGATACAGACCCATAGCCTTATGTAATGTGGTGTACAAAATTATTTCCAAAGTGATCGCTAGCAGACTCAAGCCTCTTCTTCCTGCTCTAGTTTCAGAGGAGAAAACTGGTTTTATGGAAGGAAGACATATTCTCTACAACATCATACAAGCTCACGAGGTAGTACACTCTCTTAAGAGCAATAAGCAAGATGGTATGATCATGCAACTGGATGTAGCGAAAGCTTATGATAAGCTAAGTTGGGCATACATCAGGGAAGTGCTAAGAGCTTATGGCTTTGACCACAACTGGATAAGATGGGTTATTGCCCTTGTATCCACGATAGTTTCTCCATTCTGCTTAATGGCTCACCCTCTGGAACCTTTATACCCTCTAGGGGTCTCAAACAAGGGGATCCGCTCTCCCCCTTCCTCTTTGTTCTCAAGATGGAAGGACTAGGCAGAGTGATAAAAATGGCAAATGTTGAAGGAAGAATCCAGGGTCTGGAACTTACCCCGGCTGGGGCTGCCTCTATTCATCAACAATTTGTGGATGATACAATGCTGTAGGGCATTACTATGGTCAAGGAACCGAGAGCTTTCAAACAAATCCTGAACGACTTTGCATTGGCTACTGGTACAGAGGTAAGCCTTGATAAATCAAAGGTTTTTTTTTTCAATACTGACATTTCTATTCAGAGGAACCTCACCAGAATCCTTGGGTTTCAAAGGGCTCAGTTACCTTCCAAGTACCTTGGAATGCCTCTTACTGACAAACCTCTGTGTAAGGGAGTGTGGGAGCCGGTAACTAATAAACTTCAGGATAAAGTCAGGAAACAGACCTATAGGTCTTTGAATTTGGCAGGGCGTCTTGTGCTTACAAGGGTTGTCTTGCAGGCTATACCCATTTTCATGTTTTCAACTCTTCCTGCTCCCAAAGGAGTTATACAACAAATCAGGAGTATTCAACGAGATTTTCTTTGGGGCAAAGGGGAAGAGAAAAAGAAGTGGGTTTTGGTAGCTTGGGACAAGCTCTGCAAACCTAAGGCCCGTGGTGGGTTGGGGCTTCATGACCCTAAAATCCTCAGCAGAGTTTCGGGAGCCAAACTTTGGTGGAGGTGGCTCAAGGAATCGACAACCCCTTGGGCAAAGCTTTGGAAACAGAAATATGCAAATAATTGGCAGAAGAAGGATCACATTAGAATGTCAGGGCTCATCAAAGGCTCCCACATTTGGAACCTTTCTTGGGAGAATAGAGCCATTGTCTAGCAACATAGTTTCTGGGAGATCAGAGCTGGGAACCTTGCACGGTTTTGGGAGGATAACTGGTAGTAGGAACCAAATTTGTTTAGAGAAGAACTAACTGCTCTAAAAAATGACACTAACAACAAAGGTTTACTCATGGTAAGTGACTTCTGGGATCAGGTAAGGGACAATGGTAAATGGAGAATATGGAAGAATCTTGGTTACAGTGAAGAGAGTCCTTTGAAAGTCCAGGCAGATTCCCTTGCTCTTGACTTGAAGAAGAGGAAGATTTTAGTGTCTTCCTTGTCTAACCAACTGAGATGGAGTTGAAACACCAAAGGCACATTTAACCTCAAAGAAGCTAAATGCATGGCCCTAGGTTTTGATTATCCAAACCCTGACTAGGTTTGGAAGGACCTTTGGAGGAACCCACAATGGATGAAAGTCAAGTTGTTTATGTGGTTGGTTCACCAAAAGAAAATTCTCACATGGGAGAATCTTCTTAAAAGGGGATTTGTTGGCCCATCCAAATGCCATCTATGTGGCTTACAGGAAGAAACGATGGAACATTTACTAAACCTCTGCCCCTTCACCTCTACCTTGTGGGATTGGGCGGCCTTAGTCTTCAGGCAAACTGACAGGGACATACTCAGCATCACCAACATGTTAAAAAATTGGAGGAAAGACTTCTCAGGTAATGAAATCATTAACAAGGCTTGGACTCTGGTTCCAGGCTTTATTATCTAGGATGTCTAGAAAGAACGCAACGACAGGATTTTCAAGAACAAAATAGGCTCGACCCAGAATATCATTGTTCAAATTCTACGACAGATCAAAGATACAGTAGGAGCCCTTATGTGGAAAATTCCCAAGGACCCCGTTCAGCTCAGGAGGCTTGCATTCTGAGGCAGCTGGGTCTTCATTCTCTAGTTCCCCTAGGTGTTGTTAAGAGTGTGAGCAAAACAATTGCTGGTAAAGATATATGGCAGCCTCCTCCTCATGGTTTTTTAAAATCAATATAGACAGGGCCTCTAAGGGCAACCTAGGGATTGCTGGATTTGGAGGAGTCATAAGAGATGAGCAGGGGAGCATAAAGGATATTTTCCACAGTCATTTGGGGACTACCACTAATAACATGGCAGAGCTCATGGCCTTAGAACAGTGCATGGAAATCCTGATTGAGTTAAATTTACACAATGTCATCATTAGTTGACTCAAAATTGGTCATTAATGCAGCCAAGAAAATGTGTAATGGTACGGCACCTGGAAAAGTGTCGAAACATTGGAGGCTCTCGCAAGTCTTTCAGTGTATTCATTCCCACTTGTGAACCCTGAGAACCGTCAGTTTTGTTCATGTGCGAAAAAAAGCCAATATGTTAGCTAATCGTCTGGCGAATGAAGGCGTGATATGCAAGGAAAGCTATATCTGGTACGACTTGGATTCCATACCCTTTGGTAAACGGAGTGAAGATTGTCATAGAGTACTTCCAGATGATGAATAATGAGCAGGAGGAAGACTAGCAGGAGTAAGAAAGAGCGGAAGTCCTCGAGCTTGGTTGAAATGCCGCAGTAAATCCTAACCGTCGATCCCATAGTCAATGCTTATGTCATAGCCAACTATGGGTGTTGAGGATGTGATAAACAACGTGCTAGTTGAAGGGTCGCAGGCCATAGGATCTGAAGGCCTTTGATATCAAATGGATATCGGGTTTCAAAATGATCGAAGGTTAAGCCGAAGAGTGGACCCGAAATTTTTATAGACCAAGGTTTTAATCTATATCGGCTCCGTAAAGCGGGTAAGTACCGCACAAGTTTCCGAAGCGATAACTTGAGGACTGTCAGATCAAATGGGTTTTGATCTATGGTGCAGGATCACCGTGCAACTCGGTTGATTGGAGCGATTATCAACCGTCCAATGAAGGTAAGATCGACGGTGGATCTCAGTTGATCGGAGGATCTATCAACTGTCTGATTGAAAGAAAGATCGACGGTGGAGATGGAGGGTTAAGAATTGGCGAGATTGAGCGGTAAGAATTGAATGAGAAGAATTGCAGAGAGATCAACAGTCTGAACACTTAGGAATATGGCCCAGGGGGCTTTTGTGGTTATGTGTGTAAGGTTTTGGGTTCTGTAAACCCTGTTGTTTGTTGATCATCAACGAGTCTGTCTTTTGTTGGGCTTTACACTTGTAAAGATGTGTACAATATGTAATCTTTGTTCGGTTAATTGAAGGTTCCACTCTTACTTTACCAAAAAAAAAACAAACAAACAAAATTAACTTGTAAAAATAAAAAGATTGAATAAAAAATTGACAGAAAAAACAAAAAACAAATAAAAAACTAAATTTTTTTCAATATATATATATATATATATATATAATTTAAAGAAAAAGAAATTAAAAAAAAAAAAAAACTAAAACCATCTTTTATGTTAAAAAAACACATAAAATATAAAAACCTCGTTAGATTTTTGATTTTGATTTTTTATTTATTACCAAACAAAATCAATTAAAATAAAAAATAAAAAATATTTAAATTAAATAATTTAAACAAACAAAATTAAAAATAAAATAAAATAAAATTTTAAGAATTTTTATTTTTTATTTTTTAATTATAAAATTCAAAAAATAACATTATATATATATATATATATATATACAAAACCGAGCATCATTATTACAAAGTAAAAGCAGGACTGGGAACGGGAACAAACAATTTTGCAGAGCTCATCACCCTTCGTCATTTACTTCATTTTGCTTTGAGTCATCATTTCACTTGCATAAACATCTTCGGGGATTCAAAAATCATCATAAATTGGTTCAACAACATATCTATTTGTCACATTCACACACTCAGCATTATATTGAATGAAGTTCTTGAACTCAAAGCTGCATTTAACAACATCACATGTTCACACATCTACAGGGAACATAACGAGAGTGCTGACAAACTATCCAAGGAGGCCTCGATGATGGACAGAGGAGTATGGGAGATTACAGAGGTTCAAGGCCAACAGGAGTACAAATACTACCATCGTCCATACAATGATCCGAGATATCAGCATGCACCTGAGCAATAAATTATCTGATGAATTTTTGTACATGACAGCAACAGTTTTTTGTAATCTTTAAACATATTTGAATAGCTAGGAAAGCCGAAAGGCATTTTTGTAAACAGGTTTTTTATATAGATTACTGGAAGATGACCCTGCGAGGTACATCTGATCTGATTTACATGAACAGAATCCTTTTTGTAACTAACAGGCACACTGTGAATAGTGACCTCAGGCATATGCGTATAGCATCTACAATATGTAATTTTCCATATAATGAAAATTACGGATTTTTCCAGTGGAAAATATATATATATATATAATTAAAAAAAATCAAAACCATTAAAATTAAAATTAGAAAAACAAATTAAAAAATATTTATATTAAAATAATAATAATAATAATAATAATGGAAAACAATTGAAAAAAAAAAGACTAATAAATTTAAAAATATTCAAATTAAAAAAGAAAAAAGAAAAAAGAAGAAGAAGTAGAAGTAGTTATATTATAAATTTTAAATTATAAACCAAATGAATTAAATTTAAAATATCTATATATATATATATATATATATATATATATATATGATATAAAAAAAAATCAAATTAAATGTAAAAACATTTAAATTTAAAAAATAAAAAAATAAAAAATTTAAATTATTAAAAAAAAACATTAAAAAAACCCCTCGCTCCCCCTCCTCCCTTCCTTGCCCCACCCGAACCCCCATCCTTCCCCACCCCACCCGAACCCCCATCCCTCCCCACCCCACCCGAACCCCCATCCCTCCCCATGTCACCTGGTGTCATGCCCCTATTTTGGCGTTAGTCCTTCAACTGCTCATAAGCAGGTGCAACACCACCACCTGATTTTTTTTTCAATAATACTTTCAAGTCTGGACTACGCCTAACATTCCATACTTAGTTTATTTTTCACTTTCTAAGTATTAACATTCATAACACAGCGGAAACATTCATTTAATCTTCTTTCATCATCATTATCATTTACAACATATGCACAACGAATACAATCTTTAATAGGAGGGGAAACTCCCTGATAAGAGTCTACCCACAATGATAAAATAATATTTTCTAAAAACAATGTACAATAGCCTATCAAGGCAACCCCAAATTATTTCTGACCAAAGAAGGCTAAAAACCCAATCTGGAATTTTCACCTCAAACTGTCGTTCGGCATGCCCGACCCGTCGTGTAGCCTCGCCTAGGGCGGTTTTCCCATCGTGCAGCCTTGCCCAGAACGTGACGCAACCGATTACTACAACTCGTGCTTCATTTGACCCTTGCCTACGACGTATCGCCCTTCTGGCACTTACCCACAGCTCGTCCAAACGTTCGGCACCTTACTCGCACCTCAACACGCCTTACCGCAACCTTACCCGCAATCGCACCACAGAAAACTCGTTGTTCGGGCCGCAACTCTCCCTGTCATGCAGTGACGCCCTCCGTGGGTCGCCCGCCGGGCAGACGTGCCCACCCCGTGCAACAACGCCCTACCGGGTTCATCTGTCGGGCAGATATGCCCAACCTACGATCTGTGAAACCCGAAAACGCTGTGTTTTTCTCCTCAGCTTGGTACTTTGGTCAAGAGTCGTCTGCACCTCACCTAGCTCATTCGCCCACCTCCTTGGCTCGTCCACTTCTCCTTGAACTCGCACTTAGATGATTGAACTTGAAGTTGTTGTCTTTCTCCTCCATGGCATCCTCTTACTTATATGCTTCTTCAAGGATATAACGTGGGTCGGCCTGCCCAGGACGACCTCTCAACTCGGCCAACTTGCCCCCACTTTACAGAGGCTTGCCCATGTCATCACCTTACCGGGTCCTGTTGCCTAACTTCGCATCGTCTAAGCTTACCTCCGGAAAGTCTCCACACTTAGCCAAATTTTGGTTTTTTGACTCTCCGTTGGCTCGTCGCAACTCGTTTCCCAGGCACCTTTAACCGACCACCCCAATTCATCACAACACTAACTTGTCCCATCGTCGCAACCGACTCGCCCACTCACCAACTCATCATATCAGCTCACCACCCATCAACTCGTCGCACGCTAGCTAGTTGTGTTTAACCAAGGGTGCATCATCCCACTCTGTCACACACCACCAACTACTGACTCATGGGCTTGACATACTCCCCCACTCTAAATGGTTTTTGTCCTCGACAAATCTCCATCCTAGCAATCACCATCACCATGACTATCAAACCACACAAATGTGTATGGGTAATCCATATGTGTCCACCTCTCGATCTGCCTCATGCCATAGACATGTCAAACTCTGCAAGAAATCATATGCTGGTACCCCTCATGTCGGTGACTGGTTGGGTAGCTAATCCAACTGTGCATTGCCTCCATAAGAACTCATGCCCCTACATCATCATGATTCTCCACTGCATGCTACCTGTCAATCTGTGTCATCTCACCCCTAGATGCCTGCTCAAAATGTTGGAGACTCACTGCCATGAGTAGCTAACAATGAGCCTTATCTCCATGATAGTCTAAGAGGATAAGGAGGAAGTGGAGCCTGAAGGCTCTCCCTCTTCCTCACCAATCAACTCACCGCCCATCGACTCGTCGCATGCCATCTCGTCGCATTTAATCGAGGGTGCGTTGCCCCAATCTGTCGCACACCAACCGCCAACTCGTGGGCTTGACATACCCCCCAACTCTAAATAGTTATCATCCTTGACAACTCTCCATCTTAGCAATCACCCTCACCAAGACTATCAAACCACACAAATGTGTGTATGGATAATCTATATATTTCCACCTCTTGACCTGCCTCATGCCATAGACATGTCAAACTCTACAAGAAATCATGTGTTGGTACCCCTCACGTTGGTGACTAGTTGGGTAGCTAATCCAACCGTGCATCGCCTCCATAAGAACTCATGCCCCTACATCATCATGACTCTCCACTGCATGCCACCTGTCAATTTGTGTCATCTCACCCCTAGATGCATGCTCAAAATGTTGGAGACTCACTGCCATGAGCAGCTAACAATGAGCCTCATCTCCATGATAGTCTAAGAGGATAAGGAGGAAGTGGAGCTTGAAGGCTCTCCCTCTTCCTCACCAATCAAATCAATCCATCTATTAGGATCCTCCACTTCTAACCTCTGTAAGTATGCTTCTCGATCCTCATTCTGAACATTTGGCCTAGCATCCTCATCCATCACCACTGCCTCTAGCCTCCTCGATAGATCCAAGATACTATCAGACAATGTGTGAATCACCTGCGATTGTTCCATAAGCTTTGTCTCTGTAGAAGAAAACCGCTTAGAGACCTCTTTATCTCGCTTGTCATCCTCCATATTCATCGTTTTCAGTTTACACTCGATCTTTGTAACTCCTACGGTGGGGACACCAATAGGTACATCCTCTCGTCCATTGTAAATGTACATTTTCTTCATATGGGGAACTACCATAGCTTTTAATTGCTACATAAACTCCATGCCCAATACAACTTCGTAGTCATCTATACGCACCATAGTGAAATCGACCTTCCCTATCCATTCACCAAGTGTCACATCCACTCTCTCAGCTACACCAATCACAGAATTCGGAGGAGAATTCACTGCATTCATTTGTGCCTGCACCGGTGCAAACTTCAATCCAATCCTTCTCGTAGTATCCTCGCTCATGAAGTTGTGATTTGCCCCACTATCAACCATATCGAGTATAAGATCACTCCCAACTTTCATCTCAACATACTCTAACTTGTTTCTTTCCGGATCTCTTCGTGAGACCGCTTCCGTAGCCACCGCAACTCCTAGAATCTGCATGACCCCAACAAAAGTTTCTTCTTTCTTTTTCACATTGGATTGTGCTATCGCAGCCACTTTTGGTCTTGAAGGACAATTCTTCACCATATGTGGTTCCTCACATATCCAAAACTTCAACGGTTTCTTCGTCTTCGTCTTATCATACGATCTCAAAGGCTCCTCCTTTGTAGACTTCTCTTTTGGCTTGTCAGTCTTTTTCTT
The DNA here is from genome assembly GCA_031772625.1 of Pinus tabuliformis. Classification (NCBI taxonomy): domain Eukaryota; kingdom Viridiplantae; phylum Streptophyta; class Pinopsida; order Pinales; family Pinaceae; genus Pinus; species Pinus tabuliformis. The sequence goes on along the minus strand of CM062817.1, from coordinate 1,613,613,712 downwards.
CTTCTCTTTGGTTCCTTCATCATAGTGTTCTACCAAGTGATCCACAACAACAAATGCTTCTTCAAGTGTTTTTATCTTTTGCCTCTTCACTTCATTGCGTGCCCAAGGCTTCAATCCTGTGATAAAATTGAATAGCTTGTCCCTCTCCACCATGTCTGGAAGTTCCAAAACTGCACTTGAGAACTCTCATTGATAAGCTTGTAGACTCCCTGTTTGCTTTATATACTTTATCTTCATCCTTGCATCCCATGTTTCGTCTTGTGGACTAAAATGAGTTTGCAAATCCTTCTTCATCTCATCCCACGAAGTGATCTCTGCAGCATTGCCACTGGCAATCTAATCCATCTTCCTTCGCCACCACATCTTAGCATCCTTCGTCAAGAATTGAGCAGCTACCCCTTGACTTTGGTTTCCTCATCGGACATCCCCAAATTCTCCAAGTATCGTTCCATGTCCCATAGAAAGTTACCAATAGTTTTTTCACTCCTTGTCCTGCCATAAGAATCAAGTTCCTCGACTTTCACATGAGCCACTCCTCCACCTGAGTTGTGCCCAACAACCTTTTTCAACACCGATATCTCATTTTGAGCATCATCAAGATCTTTCTGAAACTTCAAGATTTCAGCCAAACCTTGGTCCCTTGTAGCTCCAATATCTTTGACTTCCCTTTTTGTTTGTAGATGCTGTCATTCAATATATTCGTATTGGATCTTGAGGTCTTCAATCTCCCCTTTCACCTTCGAATAGCCATCTTGAACTTCAACATTCTCAGCCTTTATCGAAGCTACATCAGAAGCTGGCTCCTCCATTCGATCCAACACCCTATCCATGAAAGCAGCTTCGGCATCCCTACTAGATTCACCTGTTATCACTTGAGGTTCCTCTACCATTTCAGTCATCCGCTTCCTTTGTAGTCTGGTACAGACTATAAACTGAACAAAAGCCTCCATCGTTTATCTGCTTGAAGTGTAGAGTTACATCTCTCTACTTCTACAACCTTGTTCGACTGAATCAAACCCTTGATATCACTTGTCACAAAGTGCAAGTCTTTCAACTTTCCTACAAATCAAAGCCTGTAGAATCCGGAGCTCTGATACCACTTGTCACGCCCCTATCTTGGCGGTAGTCTTTCAACCACTCATAGGCAACTGCGACACCACCACTTGATTTCTTTTCAACAATTCTTTCAGGTGTGGACTATGCCTAACATTCCATACTTAGTTTATTTTTCATTTTCTAAGCATTAACATTCATAACATAGTGAAAACATTCATTTAATCTTCTTTCATCATCATTATCGTTTACAACATATGCATAACGGATACAATCTTTAATGGGAGGGGAAACTCCCTGATAAGAGTCTACCCACAATGATAATAATAATATTTTATAAAAACAATGTACAACAACCTCTCAAGGCAACCCCAAATTATTTCTCACCAAAAGAAGGACAAACACCCAATCTAGAATTTTCACCTCCAATTGTTGTTCAGCCTGCCTGACCTATTGCGCAGCCTTGCCCAGGCCAGTCCACCCACCATGCGACCTTGCCCAGCTCATGTCGCAACCGGTTACTGTAGCTCATGCTTCGTTTTACCCTTGCCTACGGTGTGTTGCCTTTCTAGCGCCTACCCGCAACTCATCCAAACGTTCAGCGCATTAACCGTACCTCCGCACGCCTTACCACAACCTTCCAGCAGTCGCACCGTAGAAAACTCGTCGTTCAAGCCGTAGCTCGCCCTGTCGTGCAGCGATGCCCTCCGCGGGTTGCCTGCCGGGCAAACATGCCTGCCCCGTGCATCAACGCCCTACCTGGTTCATTCGTCGGGCAGACATGCCCAACCTGCAATCTATGAAACCCGAAAACTATGTGTTTTGCTCCTCGGCTTGGTGCTTCGGTCAAGAGCCGTCTGCATGTTGCCTGGCTTGTTCGCCCACCTCCTTGGCTCGTCCACTTCTCCTTGAACTCACACTTAGATGGTTGAACTTGAAGTTGTTGTCTTTCTCCCCCATGGCATCCTCTTACTTATACACTTCTCTAAGGACATAACTTGGATCAGCCTACCTAGGCCGACCTATCAACTCGACCAACTCACCCCCATTTTACGTCGGCTCGCCCACGTCATCACCCCGCCCGGTCCACTTGCCCAACTTCGCACCATATAATCTTACCTCAGCAAAGTCTCCACACTTAGCCAAATTTCGGTTTTTCGACTCTTCGTTGGCTCGTCCCAACTCATGTCCCGGGTGCCTTTAACCTGCCGCCCTAATTCGTCGTAACACCAACTCGTCCCATCATCGCAACAAATGTCGCAACCGACTCGCCTACTCACCGACTCGTCGCACCGACTCACTACCAGCTCATCGCATTTAACCGAGGGCGCGTCGCTCCACTCCATCGCACACTAACCGCCAACTCATGAGCTTGACACCTAGACACCCGTCCTCCTTGCACCCCACCCCACCTCACCCGGACTCCCGTCCCCACCGCACCCCTCTCTGACCCCCCCCCCCCCCCCCACCTTATCTCCATGATAGTCTAAGAGGATAAGGAGGAAGTGGAGCCTGAAGGCTCTCCCTCTTCCTCACCAATCAACTCACCGCCCATCGACTCGTCGCATGCCATCTCGTCGCATTTAATCGAGGGTGCGTTGCCCCAATCTATCGCACACCAACCGCCAACTCGTGGGCTTGACATACCCCCCCACTCTAAATAGTTATCATCCTTGACAACTCTCCATCCCAGCAATCACCATCACCAAGACTATCAAACCACACAAATGTGTGTATGGATAATCTATATATTTCCACCTCTTGACCTGCCTCATGCCATAGACATGTCAAACTCTACAAGAAATCATGTGTTGGTACCCCTCACGTCGGTGACTAGTTGGGTAGCTAATCCAACCGTGCATCGCCTCCATAAGAACTCATGCCCCTACATCATCATGACTCTCCATTGCATGCCACCTGTCAATTTGTGTCATCTCACCCCTAGATGCATGCTCAAAATGTTGGAGACTCACTGCCATGAGCAGCTAACAATGAGCCTCATCTCCATGATAGTCTAAGAGGATAAGGAGGAAGTGGAGCTTGAAGGCTCTCCCTCTTCCTCACCAATCAACTCAATCCATCTATTAGGATCCTCCACTTCTAACCTCTGTAAGTATGCTTCTCGATCCTCATTCTGAACATTTGGCCTAGCATCCTCATCCATCACCACTGCCTCTAGCCTCCTCGATAGATCCAAGATACTATCAGACAATGTGTGAATCACCTGCGATTGTTCCATAAGCTTTGTCTCTGTAGAAGAAAACCGCTTAGAGACCTCTTTATCTCGCTTGTCATCCTCCATATTCATCGTTTTCAGTTTACACTCGATCTTTGTAACTCCTACGGTGGGGACACCAATAGGTACATCCTCTCGTCCGTTGTAAATGTACAGTTTCTTCATATGGGGAACTACCATAGCTTCAAATTGCTACATAAACTCCATGCCCAATACAACTTCGTAGTCATCTATACGCACCATAGTGAAATCGACCTTCCCTATCCATTCACCAAGTGTCACATCCACTCTCTCAGCTACACCAATCACAGAATTCGGAGGAGAATTCACTGCCTTCATTTGTGCCTGCACCGGTACAAACTTCAATCCAATCCTTCTCGCAGTATCCTCGCTCATGAAGTTGTGAGTTGCCCCACTATCAACCATATCGAGTATAAGATCACTCCCAACTTTCATCTCAACATACTCTAACTTGTTTCTTTTCGGATCTCTTCGTGAGACCGCTTCCGTAGCCACCGCAACTCCTAGAATCTGCATGACCCCAACATAAGTTTCTTCTTTATTTTTCACATTGGATTGTGCTATCGCAGTCACTTTTGGTCTTGAAGGACAATTCTTCACCATATGTGGTTACTCACATATCCAAAACTTCAACGGTTTCTTCGTCTTCGTATTATCATACGATCTCGAAGGCTCTTCCTTTCTAGACTTCTCTTTTGGCTTGTCAATCTTTTTCTTCTTCTCTTTGCTTCCTTCATCATAGTGTTCTACCAAGTGATCCACAACAACAAATGCTTCTTCAAGTGTTTTTATCTTTTGCCTCTTCACTTCATTACGTGCCCAAGGCTTCAATCCTGTGATAAAATTGAATAGCTTGTCCCTCTCCACCATGTCTGGAAGTTCCAAAATTGCACTTGAGAACTCTCATTGATAAGCTTGTAGACTCCCTGTTTGCTTTATATACTTTATCTTCATCCTTGCATCCCATGTTTCGTCTTGTGGACTAAAATGAGTTTGCAAATCCTTCTTCATCTCATCCCACGAAGTGATCTCTGCAGCATTGCCACTGGCAATCTAGTCCATCTTCCTTTGCCACCACATCTTAGCATCCTTCGTCAAGAATTGAGCAGCTACCTTGACTTTGGTTTCCTCATCGGACATCCCCAAATTCTCCAAGTATTGTTCCATGTCCCATAGAAAGTTACCAATAGTTTTTGCACTCCTTGTCCCGTCATAAGAATCAGGTTCCTTGACTTTCACATGAGCCACTCCTCCACCTGAGTTGTGCCCAACAACCTTTTTCAACACCGATATCTCATTTTGAGCATCATCAAGATCTTTCTGAAACTTCAAGATTTCAGCCAAACCTTGGTCCCTTGTAGCTCCAATATCTTTGACTTCCCTTTTTGTTTGTAGATGCTGTCATTCAATATATTCGTATTGGATCTTGAGGTCTTCAATCTCCCCTTTCACCTTCGAATAGCCATCTTGAACTTCAACATTCTCAGCCTTTATCGAAGCTACATCAGAAGCTGGCTCCTCCATTCGATCCAACACCCTATCCATGAAAGCAACTTCGGCATCCCTACTAGATTCACCTGTTATCACTTGAGGTTCCTCTACCATTTCAGTCATCCGCTTCTTTGTAGTCTGGTATAGACTATAAACTGAACAAAAGCCTCCATCGTTTATCTGCTTGAAGTGTAGAGTTACATCTCTCTACTTCTACAACCTTGTTCGACTGAATCAAACCCTTGATATCACTTGTCACAAAGTGCAAGTGTTTCAACTTTCCTACAAATCAAAGCCTGTAGAATCCGGAGCTCTGATACCACTTGTCACGCCCCTATCTTGGCGGTAGTCTTTCAACCACTCATAGGCAAGTGCGACACCACCACCTGATTTCTTTTCAACAATTCTTTCAGGTGTGGACTATGCCTAACATTCCATACTTAGTTTATTTTTCATTTTCTAAGCATTAACATTCATAACATAGTGAAAACATTCATTTAATCTTCTTTCATCATCATTATCGTTTACAACATATGCATAACGGATACAATCTTTAATGGGAGGGGAAACTCCCTGATAAGAGTCTACCCACAATGATAATAATAATATTTTATAAAAACAATGTACAACAACCTCTCAAGGCAACCCCAAATTATTTCTCACCAAAGAAGGACAAACACCCAATCTAGAATTTTCACCTCCAATTGTCGTTCAGCCTGCCTGACCTATTGCGCAGCCTTGCCCAGGGCAGTCCACCCACCATGCGACCTTGCCCAGCTCATGTCGCAACCGGTTACTGCAGCTCATGCTTCGTTTTACCCTTGCCTACGGTGTGTTGCCTTTCTAGCGCCTACCCGCAACTCATCCAAACGTTCAGCGGATTAACCGTACCTCCGCACGCCTTACCACAGCCTTCCAGCAGTCGCACCGTAGAAAACTCATCGTTCAAGCCGTAGCTCGCCCTGTCGTGCAGCGATGCCCTCCGCGGGTTGCCTGCCGGGCAAACATGCCCGCCCCGTGCATCAACGCCCTACCTGGTTCATTCGTCGGGCAGACATGCCCAACCTGCAATCTATGAAACCCGAAAACTATGTGTTTTGCTCCTCGGCTTGGTGCTTTGGTCAAGAGCCGTCTGCATGTTGCCTGGCTTGTTCGCCCACCTCCTTGGCTCGTCCACTTCTCCTTGAACTCACACTTAGATGGTTGAACTTGAAGTTGTTGTCTTTCTCCCCCATGGCATCCTCTTACTTATACACTTCTCTAAGGACATAACGTGGATTAGCCTACCTAGGCCGACCTATCAACTTGACCAACTCACCCCCATTTTACGTCGGCTCGCCCACGTCATCACCCCACCCGGTCCACTTGCCCAACTTCGCACCATATAATCTTACCTCCGCAAAGTCTCCACACTTAGCCAAATTTCGGTTTTTCGACTCTTCGTTGGCTCGTCCCAACTCATGTCCCGGGTGGCTTTAACCTGCCGCCCTAATTCGTCGCAACACCAACTCGTCCCATCATCGCAACAAATGTCGCAACCGACTCGCCTACTCACCGACTCGTCGCACCGACTCACTACCAGCTCATCGCATTTAACCGAGGGCTTGTCGCTCCACTCCATCGCACACTAACCGCCAACTCATGAGCTTGACACCTAGACACCCGTCCTCCTTGCACCCCACCCCACCTCACCCGGACTCCCGTCCCCACCGCACCCCTCTCTGACCCCCCCCCCCCCCCACCTTATCTCCATGATAGTCTAAGAGGATAAGGAGGAAGTGGAGCCTGAAGGCTCTCCCTCTTCCTCACCAATCAACTCACCGCCCATCGACTCGTCGCATGCCATCTCGTCGCATTTAATCGAGGGTGCGTTGCCCCAATCTATCGCACACCAACCGCCAACTCGTGGGCTTGACATACCCCCCCACTCTAAATAGTTATCATCCTTGACAACTCTCCATCCCAGTAATCACCATCACCAAGACTATCAAACCACACAAATGTGTGTATGGATAATCTATATATTTCCACCTCTTGACCTGCCTCATGCCATAGACATGTCAAACTCTACAAGAAATCATGTGTTGGTACCCCTCATGTCGGTGACTAGTTGGGTAGCTAATCCAACCATGCATCGCCTCCATAAGAACTCATGCCCCTACATCATCATGACTCTCCATTGCATGCTACCTGTCAATTTGTGTCATCTCACCCCTAGATGCCTGCTCAAAATGTTGGAGACTCACTACCATGAGCAGCTAACAATGAGCCTCATCTCCATGATAGTCTAAGAAGATAAGGAGGAAGTAGAGCTTGAAGGCTCTCCCTCTTCCTCACCAATCAACTCAATCCATCTATTAGGATCCTCCACTTCTAACCTCTGTAAGTATGCTTCTCGATCCTCATTCTGAACATTTGGCCTAGCATCCTCATCCATCACCACTGCCTCTAGCCTCCTCGATAGATCCAAGATACTATCAGACAATGTGTGAATCACCTGCGATTGTTCCATAAGCTTTGTCTCTGTAGAAGAAAACCGCTTAGAGACCTCTTTATCTCGCTTGTCATCCTCCATATTCATCGTTTTCAGTTTACACTCGATCTTTGTAACTCCTACGGTGGGGACACCAATAGGTACATCCTCTCGTCCGTTGTAAATGTACAGTTTCTTCATATGGGGAACTACCATAGCTTCAAATTGCTACATAAACTCCATGCCCAATACAACTTCGTAGTCATCTATACGCACCATAGTGAAATCGACCTTCCCTATCCATTCACCAAGTGTCACATCCACTCTCTCAGCTACACCAATCACAGAATTCGGAGGAGAATTCACTGCATTCATTTGTGCCTGCACCGGTGCAAACTTCAATCCAATCCTTCTCGCAGTATCCTCGCTCATGAAGTTGTGAGTTGCCCCACTATCCACCATATCGAGTATAAGATCACTCCCAACTTTCATCTCAACATACTCTAACTTGTTTCTTTTCGGATCTCTTCGTGAGACCGCTTCCGTAGCCACCGCAACTCCTAGAATCTGCATGACCCCAACATAAGTTTCTTCTTTATTTTTCACATTGGATTGTGCTATCGCAGTCACTTTTGGTCTTGAAGGACAATTCTTCACCATATGTGGTTCCTCACATATCCAACACTTCAACGGTTTCTTCGTCTTCGTCTTATCATACGATCTCGAAGGCTCCTCCTTTGTAGACTTCTCTTTTGGCTTGTCAATCTTTTTCTTCTTCTCTTTGCTTCCTTCATCATAGTGTTCTACCAAGTGATCCACAACAACAAATGCTTCTTCAAGTGTTTTTATCTTTTGCCTCTTCACTTCATTACGTGCCCAAGGCTTCAATCCTATGATAAAATTGAATAGCTTGTCCCTCTCCACTATGTCTGGAAGTTCCAAAATTGCACTTGAGAACTCTCATTGATAAGCTTGTAGACTCCCTGTTTGCTTTATATACTTTATCTTCATCCTTGCATCCCATGTTTCGTCTTGTGGACTAAAATGAGTTTGCAAATCCTTCTTCATCTCATCCCACGAAGTGATCTCTGCAGCATTGCCACTGGCAATCTAATCCATCTTCCTTCACCACCACATCTTAGCATCCTTCGTCAAGAATTGAGCAGCTACCCCTTGACTTTGGTTTCCTCATCGGACATCCCCAAATTCTCCAAGTATCGTTCCATGTCCCATAGAAAGTTACCAATAGTTTTTTCACTCCTTGTCCCGCCATAAGAATCAAGTTCCTCGAATTTCACATGAGCCACTCCTCCACCTGAGTTGTGCCCAACAACCTTTTTCAACACCGATATCTCATTTTGAGCATCATCAAGATCTTTCTGAAACTTCAATATTTCAGCCAAACCTTGGTCCCTTGTAGCTCCAATATCTTTGACTTCCCTTTTTGTTTGTAGATGATGTCATTCAATATATTCGTATTGGATCTTGAGGTCTTCAATCTCCCCTTTCACCTTCGAATAGCCATCTTGAACTTCAACATTCTCAGCCTTTATCGAAGCTACATCAGAAGCTGGCTCCTCAATTCGATCCAACACCCTATCCATGAAAGCAGCTTCGACATCCCTACTAGATTCACCTGTTATCACTTGAGGTTCCTCTACCATTTCAGTCATCCGCTTCCTTTGTAGTCTGGTACAGACTATAAACTGAACAAAAGCCTCCATCGTTTATCTGCTTGAAGTGTAGAGTTACATCTCTCTACTTCTACAACCTTGTTCGACTGAATCAAACCCTTGATATCACTTGTCACAAAGTGCAAGTGTTTCAACTTTCCTACAAATCAAAGCCTGTAGAATCCGGAGCTCTGATACCACTTGTCACGCCCCTATCTTGGCGGTAGTCTTTCAACCACTCATAGGCAAGTGCGACACCACCACCTGATTTCTTTTCAACAATTCTTTCAGGTGTGGACTATGCCTAACATTCCATACTTAGTTTATTTTTCATTTTCTAAGCATTAACATTCATAACATAGTGAAAACATTCATTTAATCTTCTTTCATCATCATTATCGTTTACAACATATGCATAACGGATACAATCTTTAATGGGAGGGGAAACTCCCTGATAAGAGTCTACCCACAATGATAATAATAATATTTTATAAAAACAATGTACAACAACCTCTCAAGGCAACCCCAAATTATTTCTCACCAAAGAAGGACAAACACCCAATCTAGAATTTTCACCTCCAATTGTCGTTCAGCCTGCCTGACCTATTGCGCAGCCTTGCCCAGGGCAGTCCACCCACCATGCGACCTTGCCCAGCTCATGTCGCAACCGGTTACTGCAGCTCATGCTTCGTTTTACCCTTGCCTACGGTGTGTTGCCTTTCTAGCGCTACCCGCAACTCATCCAAACGTTCAGCGCATTAACCGTACCTCCGCACGCCTTACCACAGCCTTCCAGCAGTCGCACCGTAGAAAACTCGTCGTTCAAGCCGTAGCTCGCCCTGTCGTGCAGCGATGCCCTCCGCGGGTTGCCTGCCGGGCAAACATGCCTGCCCCGTGCATCAACGCCCTACCTGGTTCATTCGTCGGGCAGACATGCCCAACCTGCAATCTATGAAACCCGAAAACTATGTGTTTTGCTCCTCGGCTTGGTGCTTCGATCAAGAGCCGTCTGCATGTTGCCTGGCTTGTTCGCCCACCTCCTTGGCTCGTCCACTTCTCCTTGAACTCACACTTAGATGGTTGAACTTGAAGTTGTTGTCTTTCTCCCCCATGGCATCCTCTTACTTATACACTTCTCTAAGGACATAACGTGGATCAGCCTACCTAGGCCGACCTATCAACTCGACCAACTCACCCCCATTTTACGTCGGCTCGCCCACGTCATCACCCCGCCCGGTCCACTTGCCCAACTTCGCACCATATAATCTTACCTCCGCAAAGTCTCCACACTTAGCCAAATTTCGGTTTTTCGACTCTTCGTTGGCTCGTCCCAACTCATGTCCCGGGTGCCTTTAACCTGCCGCCCTAATTCGTCGCAACACCAACTCGTCCCATCATCGCAACAAATGTCGCAACCGACTCGCCTACTCACCGACTCGTCGCACCGACTCACTACCAGCTCATCGCATTTAACCGAGGGCGCGTTGCTCCACTCCATCGCACACTAACCGCCAACTCATGAGCTTGACACCTAGACACCCGTCCTCCTTGCACCCCACCCCACCTCACCTGGACTCCCGTCCCCACCGCACCCCTCTCTGACCCCCCCCCCCACCTTATCTCCATGATAGTCTAAGAGGATAAGGAGGAAGTGGAGCCTGAAGGCTCTCCCTCTTCCTCACCAATCAACTCACCGCCCATTGACTCGTCGCATGCCATCTCGTCGCATTTAATCGAGGGTGCGTTGCCCCAATCTATCGCACACCAACCGCCAACTCGTGGGCTTGACATACCCCCCCACTCTAAATAGTTATCATCCTTGACAACTCTCCATCCCAGCAATCACCATCACCAAGACTATCAAACCACACAAATGTGTGTATGGGTAATCTAGATGTGTCCACCTCTTGACCTGCCTCATGCCATAGATATGTCAAACTCTACAAGAAATCATGTGTTGGTACCCCTCATGTCGGTGACTAGTTGGGTAGCTAATCCAACCGTGCATCGCCTCCATAAGAACTCATGCCCCTACATCATCATGACTCTCCACTGCATGCCACCTGTCAATTTGTGTCATCTCACCCCTAGATGCCTGCTCAAAATGTTGGAGACTCACTGCCATGAGCAGCTAACAATGAGCCTCATCTCCATGATAGTCTAAGAAGATAAGGAGGAAGTGGAGCTTGAAGGCTCTCCCTCTTCCTCACCAATCAACTCAATCCATCTATTAGGATCCTCCACTTCTAACCTCTGTAAGTATGCTTCTCGATCCTTCGTCTGAACATTCGGCCTAGCATCCTCATCCATCTCCACTGCCTCTAGCCTCCTTGATAGATCCAAGATACTATCAGACAATGTGCGGATCACCTGTGATTGTTCCATAAGCTTTGTCTCTGTAGAAGAAAACCGCTTATAGACCTCTTCATCTCGCTTGTCATCCTCCATATTCATCGCTGTCAGTTTACACTCGATCTTTGTAACTCCTACGGTTGGGACACCAATAGGTACATCCTCTCGTCCGTTGTAAATGTACAGTTTCTTCATATGGGGAACTACCATAGCTTCAAATTGCTTCATAAACTCCATGCCCAATACAACTTCGTAGTCATCTATCCGCACCATAGTGAAATCGACCTTCCCTATCCATTCACCAAGTGTCACATCCACTCTCTCAGCTACACCAATCACAGAATTCGGAGGAGAATTCACTGCATTCATTTGTGCCTGCACCGGTGCAAACTTCAATCCAATCCTTCTCGCAGTATCCTCGCTCATGAAGTTGTGAGTTGCCCCACTATCAACCATATCGAGTATAAGATCACTCCCAACTTTCATCTCAACATACTCTAACTTGTTTCTTTTCGGATCTCTTCGTGAGACCGCTTCCGTAGCCACCGCAACTCCTAGAATCTGCATGACCCCAACATAAGTTTCTTCTTTATTTTTCACATTGGATTGTGCTATCGCAGTCACTTTTGGTCTTGAAGGACAATTCTTCACCATATGTGGTTACTCACATATCCAGAACTTCAACGGTTTCTTCGTCTTCATATTATCATACGATCTCGAAGGCTCTTCCTTTGTAGACTTCTCTTTTGGCTTGTCAATCTTTTTCTTCTTCTCTTTGCTTCCTTCATCATAGTGTTCTACCAAGTGATCCACAACAACAAATGCTTCTTCAAGTGTTTTTATCTTTTGCCTCTTCACTTCATTACGTGCCCAAGGCTTCAATCCTGTGATAAAATTGAATAGCTTGTCCCTCTCCACTATGTCTGGAAGTTCCAAAATTGCACTTGAGAACTCTCATTAATAAGCTTGTAGACTCCCTGTTTGCTTTATATACTTTATCTTCATCCTTGCATCCCATGTTTCGTCTTGTGGACTAAAATGAGTTTGCAAATCCTTCTTCATCTCATCCCACGAAGTGATCTCTGCAGCATTGCCACTGGCAATCTAATCCATCTTCCTTCGCCACCACATCTTAGCATCCTTCGTCAAGAATTGAGCAGCTACCTTGACTTTGGTTTCCTCATCGGACATCCCCAAATACTCCAAGTATTGTTCCATGTCCCATAGAAAGTTACCAATAGTTTTTGCACTCCTTGTCCCGTCATAAGAATCAGGTTCCTTGACTTTCACATGAGCCACTCCTCCACCTGAGTTGTGCCCAACAACCTTTTTCAAAACCGCTATCTCATTCTAAGCATCATCAAGATCTTTCTGTAATTTCAAGATTTCAGCCAAACCTTGGTCCCTTGCAGCTCCAATCTCTTTGACTTCCCTTTCTGTTTGTAGATACTGCCATTCAATATATTCGTATCGGATCTTGAGGTCTTCAAGCTCCCCTTTCACCTTCGAATAGCCATCTCGAACTTCAACATTCTCAGCCTTTATCGAAGCTACATCAGAAGCTAGCTCCTCCATTCGATCCAACACCCTATCCATGAAAGCAGCTTCGGCATCCCTACTAGATTCACCTGTTATCACTTGAGGTTCCTCTACCATTTCAGCCATCCGCTTCCTTTGTAGTCTGGTATAGACCATAAACCGATCAAAAGCCTCCGTCGTTTATCTGCCTGAAGTGTAGAGATACACCTCTCTACTTCTACAACCTTGTTCGACTGAATCAAACCCTTGATATCACTTGTCACAAAGTGCAAGTGTTTCAACTTTCCTGCAAATCAAAGCCTGTAGAATCCGGAGCTCTGATACCACTTGTCACGCCCCTATCTTGGCGGTAGTCTTTCAACCACTCATAGGCAAGTGCGACACCACCACCTGATTTCTTTTCAACAATACTTTCAAGTGTGGACTATGCCTAACATTCCATACTTAGTTTATTTTTCATTTTCTAAGCATTAACATTCATAACATAGTGAAAACATTCATTTAATCTTCTTTCATCATCATTATCGTTTACAACATATGCATAACGGATACAATCTTTAATGGGAGGGGAAACTCCCTGATAAGAGTCTACCCACAATGATAATAATAATATTTTATAAAAACAATGTACAACAACCTCTCAAGGCAACCCCAAATTATTTCTCACCAAAGAAGGCCAAACACCCAATCTAGAATTTTCACCTCCAATTGTCGTTCAGCCTGCCTGACCTATTGCGCAGCCTTGCCCAGGGCAGTCCACCCACCATGCGACCTTGCCCAGCTCATGTCGCAACCGGTTACTGCAGCTCATGCTTCGTTTTACCCTTGCCTATGGTGTGTTGCCTTTCTAGCGCCTACCCGCAACTCATCCAAACGTTCAGCGCATTAACCGTACCTCTGCACGCCTTACCACAGCCTTCCAGCAGTCGCACCGTAGAAAACTCATCGTTCAAGCCATAGCTCGCCCTGTCGTGCAGCAATGCCCTCCGCGGGTTGCCTGCCAGGCAAACATGCCCGCCCCGTGCATCAACGCCCTACCTGGTTCATTCGTCGGGCAGACATGCCCAACCTGCAATCTATGAAACCCGAAAACTATGTGTTTTGCTCCTCGGCTTGGTGCTTCGGTCAACAGCCGTCTGCATGTTGCCTGGCTTGTTCGCCCACCTCCTTGGCTCGTCCACTTCTCCTTGAACTCACACTTAGATGGTTGAACTTGAAGTTGTTGTCTTTCTCCCCCATGGCGTCCTCTTACTTATACACTTCTCTAAGGACATAACGTGGATCAGTCTACCTAGGCCGACCTATCAACTCGACCAACTCACCCCCATTTTACGTCGGCTCGCCCACGTCATCACCCCGCCCGGTCCACTTGCCCAACTTCGCACCATATAATCTTACCTCCGCAAAGTCTCCACACTTAGCCAAATTTCGGTTTTTCGACTCTTCGTTGGCTCGTCACAACTCATGTCCCGGGTGCCTTTAACCGGCCACCCTAATTCGTCCCAACACCAACTCGTCCCATCATCGCAACAAATGTCGCAACCGACTCGCCTACTCACCGACTCACTGCCAGCTCATCGCATTTAACCGAGGGCGCGTCGCTCCACTCCATCGCACACTAACCGCCAACTCATGAGCTTGACACCTAGACACCCGTCCTCCTTGCACCCCACCACCGCACCCCTCTCTGAGCCCCCCCCCCCCTCCCCCCCACCCACCAAGGGTGGGAAGGGATGGCAAAGGGGGGGGGGGAGAGAGGGGAGGATGGGGATGGAAGGGGGGGTTGGGGAGGGGGTGAGGGAGGCGAGGGGGGGTTGGGTGCGGCGGCAAAGGGAAGGGGGCTCGGGTGGGCTGGGGAGGAGTAGGAGGAGGAGAGGGGAGGTCGGGTGGCGAGCGAGGGGGGGGGTTTATATATATATAATATAATTTTTTAAAACTTTTTTTTTTTAATTTAAATATATAATTTTTTAAATTTTTTTGATTTTTTTTTAAATGTTTATTTTTTAATTTTTAATTTTTAGTTTTTTTACAATTTTTTTAATTTAATATTTTTTAATTTGTTCTTTGAATTTGAATTTTAATTGTTTTGATTTTTTTTTTCTTTTAATTTTAATTGTTTTGAATTTTTTTTCTTTTAATTTTAATTTGGAAAAATAAATAAATAAAAATAAAAATTCTTAAATTTTTATTTTATTTTATTTTTTATTTTGTTGATTTAAATTATTTAACACACACACATATATAATTGATTTTTATTTTTCTTAGCTCTTTATTTTTTTATATTTTTGTAATTATTTTAAATTTATTTTCTAATGAGTTTTTTTTTTTGTTTTTTCTTTTAACTTAAAAAAATGGTTTTTGATTTTGTTTTAAGTTTAATTTGTTTTTCTTTAAATTATATATATATATATATATATATATTGAAAGAAAAATCATTTTTTATTATTTGTTTGTTTGCTTGTTTGTTTGTTTGTTTGTTTGTTTTTTTATTTTTACAACTTAATTGTTTTTTTTTTAACATTTTTTTTGTTTTTTGTTTTTTGTTTTGTTTTTGTTTTGTTTTGTATTTGATTTTTTTTGTCATGCTCTTTTATTTTTATTTTTATGTTTTATTACTAACATGAAAATCGCCAACATTTAACAAAAATTATTTACATTTAATTCTTTAGAGAATTTAAAGTGTAAAAAATAAGCCCTCTAAACAAAAAGGGTTGATACTCACAAGCACTTTTGAAAATCAAAATGAAAATCACTAACAAAAAAAAAGAATGTTCACACTTGATACATAAAAAAGTTTAAAGTGTAAAAAATAAGTCTTTTAAAAAATGTGTTGATGCTGCATCATCACTTTTCAAAATGAGCATGAAAATCACTAACATTCAAAAAAAATATTCATACTTGATACATAAAAAAATTTAAAGTGCCAAAAATATGCTAAAAAAAGGTGTAATTTGGAATCACCATTTTTCAAAATCGATTGATTTTTTACTACCTCAAAAAATGGGTACTAGGTCATTTTCCCGTTTGATAGATAACTATGTTACAACAGTAACATCCCATATGTTACTTGCACCGATTTTAAAGTGACTAATGTTTTGTAGGAAGGATTTGTGAGTTTGATGGATGACCATGGAAACACCAAAGATGATCTCGGGCTTCTTTCTTATGAACAACTACTTCCTTCCCCTAGCAAGCAGGGGTCATTCATAAAAATGGGTATATCATCATTAAAGGTAGACCTTGCTAGGTTGTGGAAGTATCCACTCCAAAAATTGTTTAAGTTGAATTCGTATTGAATTCGAGCAAATGCAATATCGACTCTCAAAATCATCATGGTAGAGTGGCCTCTCAGAATTCGACTTGTGGTCTATTCAACCAACCGATGTAGTTGACCCTCAACCTTCGACTCGTGGAACTAGCTAGCTCTCAACATTTGATTTGTGGTTTATTTGACCAAGTCAACTCTCAACCTTTGACTCATGAGCCCAATTTGACCAAATGACAGAACCCACTAAATGAAAAGTGAATTGACTTAACTTTGATTCCATATACGTGCAATGTTTGACAACGTTTCTGTCATTTGTACCTATGGATCTTAAGCTATGTGTTTTTATGTCTTTGATGCACTCTTGTATTGATCATTTGCTCGTGTGTAAGAGGAAGGTACTTAGTTCGTTGATTAATGATTTCAATGATATTTCAAAGAAAGTATATAATTAGAATAACAAAGCTTGAAGGTGAATTCCAATATGTGCACAATAATCAAGACAACAAGAGGCAAGGTAATAGTTGTTTGTGGTCACAAATTAATAGAAGAGACGCGAGTTAATTGCGTATAATGTTGAGAAATATTAGTGGAAAAGAGTTTGCTAAATCCTTAACTCTTGATATTAAAAGAAATCACTGATTTTTGGTAGATGCCAGAAACTTTTTAATTGCCCATTCAATGGTTGATCACCTTTGAAATTAGTTATAGGGTTCCAATGTCGAATCGATTCTGATTGAATATATTTTGCTGGTTTGAGTCACTATCTAATGAGGTTGTAAGTTCCAAATTGAAAATAATGTGACATGCACAACTATTGGATTAATTATATTTGTTAGAAGCTGGTTGTTTTGGGATCTCCACAAGTATTGTTGACACATTTTTTACGACCAAATTAGAAAAGCAAGTAGAGCACCTTTCATATTTGAAATGGACCCAAGAGTAAGCAACAACTAATCAACCTAGTTGATATTTTGATGATGAAATAGCTATAAAAAGAACATTATTAAGAAGATGTTGTCAGTGCGACAAACACCTTCCAAAATTTTGCATACACTCAAATTTTGGAGCCTACTTTGGATCTTGTGATCGGTCGTTCCACAATCACTTCTTGGTCAACTAATGCTTTTAATCTCCCTTCTTGGATTGGAAGTGTCGAAGTCACTTGCTCGCACATGCTCAGACCGCAACAAGTTCATGAGCACATTCTTTTACGCAAGGTTGGACAAGCATAGCACGTTCCATCAAGGTGTATATGCAATGTCTAATCCATGTCAACAGTTAGTTCACACTAACAACAAAAATTTATCACATTATAGTTGTGTTTGTACTTCAATTTCGATGAGTTTTGCAAACTCTCACTCCTGCGCACCTTTGTTTTCGCGAGTGTCGCTTTCATTTTTTTGGCTATTTCTTTCGCTTTCTTTCACTCTAACTAGTGTTATTTTCATGTTATCTTTTCTCTAGCACGTGTTACTTTCATTGTCGTTCAGATATCGCAAGAGTCGTTCTCACATTAGCAATTGTTGACGTTTTCGCATGTTAGCTATCGCACGATGTATGGATACATGTTTTGGTGGTTTCAAGGGGTTATCTCTATGTGAATGAGTTGTTATAACCATGTAAACATTGGTTGCACTCATTCCAAAAGTTTTAAGAAATGTCACACAAGTGTC
The DNA here is from genome assembly GCA_031772625.1 of Pinus tabuliformis. Lineage (NCBI taxonomy): Eukaryota > Viridiplantae > Streptophyta > Pinopsida > Pinales > Pinaceae > Pinus > Pinus tabuliformis. The sequence goes on along the minus strand of CM062817.1, from coordinate 1,613,595,933 downwards.
GTCACAGTTGTCGTAAAGTGTATCTTAAGTGTCACACTTGTTGTACAGTTGTCACACAGAGGGAAATGCATTGTTCATGTGTCATGGATGGTCTATGTGATTATGTCGTCAAGTATTCTAAGTGTGTGATCACAGTCAAAATCTTATCACTGTCCACATCAGTCTCACAATTAGCCATTTATGGAAAGGCTTCCCGACCAAGCAACCTAGCTTCACCCAACCTCCCTGAATTATGCACTGCGCAGTTTCAATCCTTTGGTTGTGACCTTCCCCTTTGGCATTGCGTAATGCACAGTTACTGCCTCCTAGGACCGCTGCATTGCACAGTTTCTAGGCTCAAGCTCTAACCTTGACCTCCAAAATTGCGCAATCCTTTCTCCCATCCCGACCCTAACTATGCTATGTGCAATCACAAGCCACAAGATCATTCCCTGAGCTTCTGAAATGCACAGTTGTGCAATATATCAACCTCCCTTGTCTCCTTGAACTGTACAGTGTGTTCACTCAGTGTCAATCCCCTCAGCCTGCCTCTCTGGCTCCCAGAACTGCGTAGTTTTCTCCCTCTATCTAGCCTGAACTACGCAGTCACCTGGGCTCATATGTCCTCCAAAACTACACAATAAGATAATCTAGTGCCTATCCTCTCAACTTGTCATAGTGATCTCCTAGATTATGTAGATTTCTTCCTAGTCCTGCCTAAACTACACAGTCTCAAGGCTCAATCTTCACCCTTGACTGCCTGAGCTATGCAATTACGCAGTTATTGAGCCTCTTTCCCAGTCTGTCACCTGGTTCTAGCTTAGTTAGCAAATCAATGTGCACCATCTTAGGCTAGGGGTTTATCAGACTAATGCCATCTTATCATGAGTGAATTGCAGATACATGAACTCTATCATTCTATGGCAAGATGATGAAGAAAGAGTTGGAGAAGGAGAACATGCTAGAAGACACATATGGAGATGAAGAGATAAGATGATCAACATGCGAGAAGACGAAGGAACATTGAACTCTAATAGAAGATGAAGATCAAGATCACATGGAAGATTCCTCATATTCAAGTCATAAGGAGGAGGAAGAAGAAGAACATGTGCCATTTGTTCAAGAAGACACAAAGAAATAAGCAACAATAAGGACAACTTGGCACTGTCACATCATCATACAGTCCATGTCATCAGTGTCATGCCATGTCTTGTCACAAGTCATCATATGCCACATCATTATTGTGGATTATGTAATTACCTATTCGAAATGTATTGTAAAGTGTAAGTCCAAAGGACACACATGGAATATGAAGAGTCATGTAATTCGAAAAGTCATAAGATGTTGCGAAGTTGATCATTCCAAGGACTATCTTTGGCTGAAGGAATCATGCTTATCGAATTCATTCCTTAATAGTCAACTCCTAGTTCTTCTTGCGAATGTTATATTGCAAATATTTCCCTTCATCGCACCTGAAATCCTCTTGAGTGATAATGAATGCACGAGTTATCGCACGAATCAAGTTCTTCTCCATTCACCATGCCCTAACTAGTCTCATGTATTTGTTGTGCTAGCATCCCTTTTAAATTATTTTGATGATTATGATGCTTGTATAGTTTGTCACATGTTACAGGAAAATGGTTTGTCACATTTGTCTTGCGAGGAACTTGGTTCTATTATTCAGAGTATTTGAGAAAATGTTCAAATTGATTTATCTTCATTTATTACAAATTGGGAATATGATTCTTTAATCAACCAATCTGATAATTATTCTATTTCCGAAGACTGTAATTCATTTTATCATTTTCCCATCAGCACATCCAATGACAATTGTTTTACATCCTTCGAACTTTTTGGTTCAACTTTTCACTATCTGGATATTTGTTGAGTAGTTGAGGCACTTCAGCCTTCATTGATGGTTATGTAAGGTCCTCATTGTCTCGACATGACTGCTGAATATGATCAGATCTATTTTTCCTCATCAGATTCTCATTATAATCCCATGCCTCTAATTGAAATCCATATTTTCAAAGATTTTGGGGTTTTCAAGAGGATCATCATGATTTTTATGATCTAATCACTGAATGGTTTGAGAAATCTTACTCGACAAGCTCCATTTCAATAAAAAAGTTTTGACCTTTTCTCATGCTTGCTAATTAGGATGACGAAGAAGAAGGTGTATTTGCAAGAAGTTTTCAAGGTTTGTCTGATTATGGTTTTCGTCGAAAAGGTAAGAATGTGAATTGGATGAAAGTAGTGGTTGCAACACATATTTCTGCCCACAAGAAAGACCTTCTTTTTGTTATGCAAGTTATTCAAGTTCTTATATTTTCTTTTGCACACTACTTTATATTTGTTTTAGTCGATCGCATATTTTTCTTTGTAGGTCAGAAACAACTACGGTGGCTTCACGGGAAATTTCATTATATGTGACCCCAATCTTCTAGATGTTAGGAGATGGAGTAGGATTAGCTGCATCCTAGTTTTCCCTCTCTTGCACTCATCATGTGCTTATTCTCTTTAGTCTCTCTTGTCTTTTCTTACTTTTCTCTTGCATTATGCTTTGGTTTAGCTTCTTTTGCTTGTGCTTTTGTTTTTCTTTCTTGTTGTGTTGTGTCTTTTCCTTTTGTTCCATCAATAAGACCTTACATGAATATGCTCTATTGGCTCAGAAGGGAATGTGGAAAAATAGAAAAGGACTTTGTAACACTGCAACATTTGGCTAACTCTTTGTCCTTCTTCCTTGTCTGGGTTACATATTTTGGTCAATGATATTCTGATGGAAAATACAATCCTTGCATTAATAAATCCTTGTGTCAAACCATGACCTCCATGTCTATTCTGGAAACCTCATGCCTGCACTCGGGTTTTATGTTTCGGTGTTTTCAAGCTGATCCAATCAAGTAGAGAAGGACAAGGGGAAAATCTAAACGAGCAAACCAATATTAGAGTTATTATATATGCTTCTCTGAAGCGACAACCTATCCTACCCTCGATAAGTCGGGATCCCTCTTTCGTTGATAAATAAATAAGTGTCAATGCACAATCCTCTTTAAATAAATAAATAAATGTGAAAGAAGAGGAAGCCTTCCTGTGCAGAGAGGTGAAGCAAGCAACTCCATCGGGGTATTGTCCAGGCTTGCTGGCAATGGAGCAATGTTTGTGTTCCTGTAGTGACTCCACTGGGGTACTGTCTAGGCTTGTTGGAAGTAAAGTAACACCAGAGATGAAAAACTATACTTTGAAATTCTAAAGCTCGCGAACTTCATTACCCTATCCTAATTCGAAACATTGTGTAATCGCTGATCTTATGTTTGTGTTTAACCAATTAAAGGAATGAAGGGGACTATGTTTATGCATGGGATAAGTGGGGAAGCCATGGTAATATGAATGATGAATCAATACTTCCTAAGGAACTAGACCCTGTACAAAAGAATTGAATGAGGTAGAGACGTTGGAGTTCTACTATTGAGTCGTTAAGTGTTGTCACTACGACAAACACCCCCCAAAATTTTGCATACACTCAAATTTTGGATCCTACAGTGGATTCTATGATCGATCGTTCCATAGTCACTTCTTGGTAAGCTGATGCTTTTAAGCTCCCTTCTTGGATCGGAAGTGTCGAAGTCACTTGCTCTTATATGCTCAAATTGCAACAAGTTCATGAGTGCATTATTTTACGCAAGCTAGGACAAGCATAGCATGTTCCATCAAGACTGTGCATGTGCGATGCCCAATCCATGTCGACATTCAGTGTGCACTGACAATGGCATTTTCTCACATTATATATGTGTTTGTACTTCTATTTCGATGAGTTTTGAAAATTGTCGCTCTCGTGCACATTTGTTTTTGTGAGTGTCACTTTCACTTGCTTTCACTATAACTGGTGTCGTTTTCATGTTAGCTTTTCTCTGGCATGTGTTACTTTCATTGTCGTTCTTATATCGCAAGATTTGTTTCCACTTGAGTAATTGTCGTCTTTTTGGCATGTTAGTTATTGCACAATGTATGGATGCCTATTCTGGTGGTTTCAAGGGATTATCTTTGTGTGAATGAGTTGGTCTCACCATGTAAACATCAGTCACACTCATTCCCAAAGTTTTAAGCCCTGCCGTACAAGTGTCGTCATAGTTGTTGTAGAGTGTATCCTAAGTGTCGCACTTGTCATAAAGTTGTCACATGGAGGGAAATTCATTGTTCATGTGTCATGGATGGTCTATGTTGATTGTGCCATCAAGTATTCTAAGTGTATGATCACAGTTGAAGTCTTATCACTGTCCACACGTCAGCCTCACACTTATCCATTTTTGGAAAGGCATCCCAACTAAGCAACCTAGCTTTACCCGGCCTCCTTGAATTGCGCACTACGTAGTTTCAACCGTCTAGTTGTGACCTTCCCCTTTGGCACTATGCAATCCTTTCTCCCAGAATTGCACATCCTTTCTCCCAGCCTAGCCCTAACTGTGCAATCACAAGCCACAAGATCATTCCATGTGCTTCTGAAATGTGCATTTGCGTAATAGCCCAACATCTATTGTCTCCCAAAACTACACAGTGTGTTCACTTAGTGTCCATCCCCTCAGCATGCCTCTCTGGCTCCTTGAACTGCGCAGTTTTCTCCCTCCATATAGATTGAATTGCACACTACGCAGTCTCAAGGCTCAAGCCTTAGCCCTGAGCTCTTAAACTGTTAATTTTGTAGTTAATTGAGCTCATTTGTCCTCTAGAACTATGTAGTAGGTTGATCCAGTTCCTATCCCCTGAGCCTGTCATCCCGAGCTCCCAGGTTGTGTAGATTTCTTCATTAGTCTTGCTTGAACTACGCACTACGCAACCTCAAGGCTCAAGCTTCACCCATGACTGCCTAAGCTACATAATTGAACAATTACTAAGCCTCTTTCCCAGCCTGTCACCAGGTTCCAGTGCAGGTAGTGGATCAATATACACCATCTTAGCCTAGGGTTTATCGGACTGATGTTGACTTGTCATGAGTGAATTTCATATATAATAACTCTATCATGCTATGGCAAGATGATGAAGAAGGAGATGGAGAAGGAGAACATGCTATAAGAGACATATGGAGCTGAAGAGATAAGATGATAAAGAAGCGAGAAGACGAAGGAACATCGAACTCTAACAGAATATCAAGATCAAGATCACATGGAAGACTCCTCATCTTCAATTCATAAGGAGGACGAAGAAGAAGAACATGGTGACAATAGGGACATGTTTCCACTAGGTACCACCTTCACAGTTATCATGATCAACTTCTTCAATAAGTGCTTAATGGATTTCTGGTGTGATTTCTTTAATGACTCTATTTAGATGTCGGCAACTGTAGGTGACTGAAGTCCAATTGCAGAGATAGGTCGTTGGACCCCAATTGGCCTTGGAATCATAAGGATCGCTCATGATGAGATTCTTGAATGTTGAATTGAAACAATGATGATTGATCATGGTGAAATAAGACGACAAAGGAGAAGGAAAACAATGAGAGGATTAACCACAGGAGAAGAGAAGGCAACGTCATGACTTTTGGAGTTGAAAATGAAAATGCCAAGACAGGAAAGGAGAGGAAGGAGGAGCAGAGTTGCAATGTGGTATGGATGCCCTTTATCAACTATTTTATAACCTGTGTTTTTTCATGTTATGGAGCGAGCGCGAGCTAATTTCACCTATTCCCCTTAACACCCACTTTACCACATTCCCACCAGAATTGAAATTTTCAATTAAAACTTCAAATCTACAAAATAAATCATTTAATTCCATTAAAATTCAAAAAAGTTTAATTATTTCTCAATTCCCTGAAACTTTGAACAAGATTGTTATTTTTATTAGGTAAACCAATTCCAAACCACTTTTAAATACTCAGTTTATACTCAAATTTGTAGATGTTCCATTCTAATTATTTTTTATCAACAAACCCATATAATCAAAACATATAAAAATAAATAAACATTTAAGCCAAAGCTATGGAAATTATGAATGACACTGCGGAATTTTTAGCACAATGTGAGTCTGCCCTAAGTTTCAGTCATGAGTGATAGATGGGAATTTGGTGCTCTGTAAATCCTTCCCAAATTGTTGGCATAAGGAAATAATTCTTTAATAATAACTTTTTCGAGATTATAGGGGAACAACGTTAGAAATTCTAGAACAAGATCAAAGCATATTACACTTAACGTGTGAATATTCATTTCATGTGAGGACCTTCGAGATGCTTGTGGAATCTTGAAAAGGCCTTCAAAATTTTAGAACAAAATCAAAGCTCAGTGGACGTAACATGAGAATGATGGTGTCTTTATTGATTAATGGAGGAGTTTGGAAAGTAGATTCCAATCCTACTCACTTTTTCGATTTTCTAGCAAATGTAAATTGTAATTTCAATTTGCATTAAAGGAAATTATTATCCTTTAATAATAACTTTCCCTCTTAAAAATCATTATTACTAATAGATTAGCATGTCATTCAGCGTAATTTCAGCGTAGTTCCCAAAAAAAGAGTAGGATAGAATTTAGCATGTCATTCAGGTTAATTTCAGCTTAGTTCAAAAAAGAAAAGAAAGAGTAGGATAGAATTTTCAGTACTAAATGAAAGTTGATTAGATTTTTAATTTTCACAAAGAAAAAAGCTTTTTATTAACTACGAAAGTACATGTATTTAGGAAAAGAAATTATCCATCTCAATTTAAAAGTAGACAAAACAAAAAATGTTTACAGTCGACTCATACATCATGGACAGTAACAGAGAGTGCTCTAAAAACTTACATAATAACATTGACTGATGTTAAAAGGATGCAACTACAAAAAAATGTTTTACATCTTTAAAAATATACATAGGAACAAAAACCAATCAAACCAGGAGAAGAAACAAGGGAGGCAGAGATTAGACCTACATGTGAATATGCACTTCACTACTTGTGAGGGCTTTTCTAGAAATTACTGTTCAAGAAGACATAAAGAAAGAAGTAGCAAGAAGGACAGTTTGGCAATGTCACATCATCATGCAGTCCATGTCATCAGTGTCATGCCATGTCCTGTCACAAGTCACCATATGCCACATCATTGTTGTGGATTATGTAATTACTTATTCGAAATGTATTATAAAACGAAATTCCAAAGGACAGACATGGAATATGAAGAGTCATGTAAGTTGAAAAGTCATAGGAAGTTAAAAAATCATGAGGGTAGTCAAAGAGTCACAAGGAGGGTGAAGCATCACCTATTCGTTATATATACACCCTCATTGTATGAGCAAAGGATTTTTCACCTTGGCTCCTCCCGCAAAGGCATCAGAGAGATGAGCTAGTTATTTTGAGGAGCAAGGATTGACTCCAATGCTCCACCATTGGAGTTAGTGGTGTTCATTGTATACATGTGTCTTGGAACTTTTACTTAATATAAGAAGCCCTATGGGCCAACACATTCTTCATGCATGGATTATGGATATTTGTAAGTCTATTCTATGGATGTTTGTGATTCATGTTTGCTTTCATATGTGCTAAAGTAGTTGAACTATTTCAGTGATTTTGGTACTTATCATATTGAGAATGTCTTGTAATTTCTATTATCATTGTCACATCCTCGTGGACTATTCTGCTGGTTTCAATGACCATCGCATCTTTGTGGACTATTTTGCTTGATGTTGTACGAACCCTTTTTGTTCATGTGTGTCTCTACTAGGGTGGTACTACTACCTCTCTCTTAGAGGCTCACTTTTCCTCCCCTCCACAGTGAAAGAAATTTGACACACATACAATCGAACACTCACCAGGCACACCCCCCTTTATTTTTGAAGCCACCATGCATTCCACTCTCTTATTGACAGTTAGAGCCAAGGAAAATCTATAAGAATACATGGAAACCGAGTTGATATTCTGGATGGGGCTCCTACTCCAAATGATGTGAGGTCTAATTAGGACTTCACATCGGGGAGACCCCTTGGTTGACGTATTTCTAGCACCTTCAACAAAAGATTAGATAGAATTTTAATACATAAGAACATCCATTACAACCAACATACATAATTTTGCAACATACAAAAATTTTAGAGAATGAAAGTAGTTAAAAAGTCGACAGAGCATGAACATAAACAATTATTTAATAGAAAAACTTGCAGTTTGTGAGAAGTGAAAGGACACAGTCAAGAATGAGACTAGATAAGAAGAACATACACATAAAGCATTGAAATGATGAGATGATGACTAGTGAATTGATTGTATCTCCCAAATATAAAGTTGTAGAATGGTTCTTAGGTTGTAGAAAAAGTAAACAGTAGGATGGTTGATATGGAAGATGTTCACTTATTTTATGCTTGAATGAAAGAATCCCAGGAATGACAATCACATGTTGGACTCATCCATAGAGGGAGTGAAAAGGACGCCCCTGGATTGGAGAGGATCTTCCTGAAAACTCTTCGTTTTAGTGGCAGTCCATATAGTAGAGAAACCATAGAGAATGTGAACAGTTGATATCTATAGTAAGTGGCCACTAGACAAGTAGAAGTCATAGTAAGACTTGTACAGATGCATCTCCCTATCCTATTGGTGATTGTTGTGGCTGAGTTACCTATGTATATCGATATGCATGGTTGATGTACATTAAGGATACTTCTACAAGAAGTAGAGATCCATGAATTTGTTGCGTCATTGCTTGAGACTAGAAAGGCATTGAGGGTGGGAGAGATGTTGTATGGGCCTCTTAGGCCAATGTTTTTCATCATACATAAAAATATATGTAAATGTGAGTAATACTTGGTAAATCTACGAGGTAAAGTGAATAGGTGGTTGAGAATAGGTACAACTGCTCCAACCACATCTCTCATGTATAAATACAAATTAAGACTAATAGAAATCCAGTTGGAATTCCTTCCCAAATTATGTTTCTCTTTTTGTATTCTCATGTGTGTTCTTGTTGTTGTTCATCACGTAGTATGTTCTAGTTGCACGAAGGCTACGTTTTCAATACCTCCACTACATGCTCCATATTAAAACCATTAAATATATAAAACCACGAAATCATTATCTAATGTTATCATGACACCCAAAACCAGCCTCTTCCATAACCATCTGATTATGCAGAAGTAGAGAAACTCCATTGAGTTATCAAACCTTCAAATAATACAAGTAATGTAGGATGAAGTAAGTAATGATAATAAGCGAACTTTAGTGCTTAGGTATGAACCCATAGGGACAAAATTGATGGAGATTTACCCACAATGTAGGATGTCTTTTGAAAAAATTGGATGGCTCCCTCTGCGTGAAAAATTACTTGGCCATAATGTCAATGTTACCTGAGAAATCGCCAATTCTTTGAATGAACCAGTAGAACGAGTTGGACCTCTGTATCTAACCATCTTAGAGAAATCCATTGTCACATGCATAGGGATTCCAAGAGAAGGAGAACACTGGTTCAAAGGAAATTCAGTTAAATAATTTGATGTGAACCAATTTTTGAGCTTGATCATTAGAACCCAAACTGGAGAAAGAGATTACAGAGAGAATGAGTCAAGAAGAAATGGAGGGATCTTCTCATTGTGTCATATAAGTACATCACGTACAAGGGAAGATATGTTGTGACATTTCAGTATCATATCAGAGTCCTTCTGCATTTTGTTGGAGGTAAGAAAATTAATTTGCCATTTTTTTTCTTTTAAAGAGCTTGATTAAAATGCTCATCTAAAAAATGAGGAATCGAACCTTTGTCATCAAAGGCCATCACATTATTTGTGGAGGAAGAGTTGAAGAAAAATAACCAAACTTGGGAGCATTTCATTTTTCGGGGACGGTTTGATAAAAACCCCTCTACAACCCCTAATTATTTGCAAAAGGATATTCTAAACAAAAATAGTCAACTCCTCGAATTTAAAAGAAGAAAGGGGAACCCTTGAAGAGAAATGAGACAAAAGAGGAAACCCCTATGCATACTGAGACTACTCAAGGAAAGGGAAGGACAAATGCTACTAGAAAATAGTTTGTGGATAAGGGTAAAACCTCTATGGTCAAAAGGTAGCTATGGAAAAAGAGGGGAGTAGCAAAGATACAGGGCCATCAGCCAAAACAAACATTAGAAAGAAACGGTCGACCAAGAATGCAACCCCTTCTATAAAATTGCTAGAGGAAACTCTTAAGGTTAAAAGCAACAATGATAGAGGTGGCATGAGAGCAGGGAAAATTTTAAGAACCACCCTAAATTTATATGTATAATAAATGGGCAAATCCCCATGATACATAGGAAAAATGGGAGGCAATTTTATCAATAATATAATATGTATATATAATTTTTTTGGTGAACCTCTCACCAGATTATGTTATCTTGTAAAGTCATGGCAAATCTTTCACTGAATTATAAAATCTTGTAAGATCTTGGCAAATCTTTCACTGAATAATAAGACATTGTGAAGTCTAGGCGAATGTTTTGTTAAAGTATGAAACCATATATGACAATAGGAAAACATATTCATTAAACTGTAATATACTAACATACATGTTTGGAAAAAAGAAACATAATGTTCTCTTCCTACAAACAATGTTGCAAGTTTCAGTGGCCGTGTTTGTCAAGGTTCTTACTATACACTCTTTCATATCCTTCTATTAGTTTTGATAATATTCCACAACAAAGTTCTTGGTGTTGATCTTGACCACAAGTTCTGTCAAGGTCGAAGAGATTAATCTTTTCTCTACCAATTTTGTCAAGCTATCAATTTCTTTCTTATTCCATAGACTCCAACTACGAGATATTAAAAAACAAAAAAGCAAAACAAAAACAAAACAAAACAAAACAAAAACACATCAAATTTGTTTACCCCAACACGCCAACAAGTAGCAAGCCCCAACTATATAATATAAAAAAGTAGTAGGTATCCCAAAGAACTAAAGGGGATCTAATGGAAAGAAGTGACCATTGTCAGAAGCCTTCCAATCAATATATAAATATATAAATGTAGATTTATTATTATTTTAATTGGAAATCTTCAATTAAATAATAAAATTTAATTACGTCTCTCCCAATCTAAATTGCTTATTAGCATAATTCACTACCTTCATACATCTTGCATTTTTTAACATCGTTGTAACATGTGGATTAATTTCCTTTTTGGTGCACAATCTCTGCCTTTTAGGACAATATGGTGTAGTGGCCCAACCCCTACATATCATTACGACAAACTAAGAATAACAGAGAAGATGAAAGGTTGTACAAACTAGCATATTTTTCAAACAACTAATCCAACATCAGTACCTTAACTTTTTCATGAAGATATCATATTAAGAACGTTTGAAAAATGGTGGGAAATATAGGCAGTGACTATCTCTCTTTTGCGAAGGTGATGCGGAAAGAGTGATAAGATTTCACTGTTTTGAATTCTTTTTTTTGTTAAATCAGAAAAACCAATATTGATGGAGATATTGGTATTTTTTACTAAATTTTGTGAAAGGACTAAATGTAGCTTTAACCATTCACCTTAAGATGTTTTTTACAATATAATTTCCTAAGTCTATTTAATATCTTCATTATCATAAAAACCAACCTATATCCATCTTAACTCCACATCTACCACTCTTAGAATGATGAAATCTATTTATCCCTCTCAGCACTTGGTAGACCTGGAATTAAGATGGATCTAAGATGATAGAATCCCCCCTTTAAATAGTCTATGCTGACATGAATACTATGGTATTACCATGGGTCAATACCATGGGTAATCATAAACCTGAAGCTTAAAAACTACTATTAGTAATTTATAAAAATTAATAAATGATTTTTTTTTTTTGTAACCAAGTTAGAATGTTTAAATGACATTAAATTACAATATCCATTTTTACTCTTGATCTACCAAGCCCCTAAAGGGATCAAATATTTTTTCACTCTATGCTAGTTTGCATATCACGATATTTGATCCCTCTCGGGGCTTAATAGATCTAGAGTAAAGATGGATCTATGCTAGTTTAATTCCCCCCTTTAAATAGGCTACATTCCATCATGAATACCATGTGCCATATTTATTTTTATTAATACTAATATTAGGGTTAATAATGTTTTTTTGCATGGTATTAATAATAATTTGGCCCATGGTATTTAACCCATAAGCTTCACCTAAATATAACGCATTTTTTGAGTGTTCATAAATATAAGGTGACTTATGGAATAAATATATAAAAAAATGATTTATTTATTTACCATACCTCTCGTTTATTTATATTTTTATTAATTTACCATACTTTTTTTATAAATATAGTATTTGGCCCATAAGATTCACTTAAATAAAACCTCTTTTTTAAGCCTTCTTAAATAGAAAGAGGGTTATGGACTAAATGTAAAAAGAGGTTTTATTTATTTACCATACCTCTAGTTTATTTATATTTTTATTTATTTACCATACCTTTGAAGTAAGTATAAAAAGAGATTTTATTTATTTACCATACCTCTACTTTATTTTTATTTTTATGTATTTACACCCTTGCGTGTTCATAAATATAAGGTGACTTACGGAGTTAAAAAAATAAAATAAAAATAAAAATAAAAATAAATATTTTATTTATTTACCATACCTCTCGTTTATTTATATTTTTATTAATTTACCATACCTCTTTTATAAATATGGTATTTGGCCCATAGGATTCACTTAAATAAAACCTCTTTTTTGAGCCTTCTTAAATACAAAGAGGGTTATGGACTAAATATAAAAAGAGGTTTTATTTATTTACCATGCCTCTAGTTTATTTATATTTTTATTTATTTACCATACCTTTGGAGTAAGTATAAAAAGAGGTTTTATTTATTTAACATACCTCCACTTTATTTATATTTTTATTTATTAGGACCAAATGCAACCTCCCAAACCATAAAATGAGCGATTGCAAACGAATTTAACATTGCAAAGCAGAAAAATCGAGCGATTGTAATGGAATATAACTTAACATTGCAAAGAAGAAAATTTGGGCGATTATAATGGAATAGAACTTCCCAAACTAGGTGAATTGGGTCAAATGAGTCTTTTCATAGTTTATCTGCGCCTTTTTTGGGCTAAAATGAAAAAAAAAATTTACTTTTTAAAATAAAAGTTGGGCTAAATATATGAAATGGGTGTTTTATAAAAATTTCACCCCTCTAAAATGAAAAACCCCTTAAATTTCGCCCTTGGGCTAAAATTCGCCCCTAAAATTTACTATGCATGAGGGGGAGGGATTCTACTTAATCCTGAAGAAATACAAAAAGAAAAGTACGCTTGGGGGCTAGACCTCAAATCGAATAATTTTGTTGAAATGTACAAGATTTATTTCGGTCTCTAGTTGGTCAAGGATAGGGTATCTTCTTCAATTGTAATTATAGGTGACTCCCTCATCACAATTAGGCATCTCCTCAAAAGATCTCTCTCTACAAATAATAAATTATCTCTCATTCTTTGCAAAATTAGAACCATTATGGAATCCTTATCTCAAAAATCATAGTATAACATTATTCGACATCACAATAAGGAAGTGGGCACTCAAACAATTCGTGCATGCTAGCTTGAAGCAGGGCACTAGGAAATCAACATATTGATGGGGTTGCAAGCTATCCCATGATAACCCTTATTATGCATATAAGGTCTTATCATCTTAGGTGGATAGAATAAATAAGGCTTCATGAAGTGCAAAATAAGTGTCTCCCAATGGTGCACTCATTGTGTTCCTCTATCTCAAATAAATATGGTGTACAGGGTTGGCATCAAGATCTCTTCATTCAATGCAAGGTGGTGGACTATTGGGTAGTAGGACATGCACATCCTTTCTTACCTCAGGCGGAGAGGACAAATCAAATTATAATCTTTGTTATACCTTGTTGGTACTATTTTATTGCCATTCTTTTCTTCTAAAAATCCATCATTTATCTATCATTTTCCTCCATAAACCCCTCATAGTCCATTGAAATTGATTAATGAAGCATTATGATTATTATTTTACATTAAATTTAATTTATGGATTTTTATGTTAAAAATTGGAAATTTTCAACAAAATTACAGGATGTCATGACTTCCTGTAATTGGTTTATGTTGTGACACGTGGTATGGCAGGAAAATCGAAACAGAGGATAAGGACGTGATCTAGGATGTACATACATGGTGAAATATCTATTCAGCATCAAATCTGGAGCTCTTGAATACATGGTCAATGCTGGTCGAACCCAACCTTTTTGGTTGTAAAAGCAGCAAAAATCTAAAGTTACCTAAACTGATTTCGTTTTGTTTTAGAAATCAGTTAGGATTAGAAAAAAACGAACCTAGCCTTTTTTATTGTAAAAGCAGAAACATCTGAAGCGATAATGCATGTACGTTTGGATGTAAATGGTAATAACTAGGAGGAGACAAGAGCAGGCTAAAGGCTGCATATTCCAGAACTCTATTCTAGTATGTAATTAATTTTCCAGAACTTAATCACAGACAATGTTTCATCAATTGTAGTGTTTATGTGTTAACGTTTTCATCACCTGAAGTTTACTAAGTGTTCCATCAAAGCGTGGAAGGGCCCTACGTGAAGATTGGTACACTGTCGTTTCATTTTCATAGGATTTAGCCTTCATATCTGAATAGCGTTTGATGTTATTTCCTTGCTTGTGAGTTTATTAATTCAATTAGAAGTTCTGGCGAGTGTTATTGTATGATTCATGGTGATAGCTTGAAAATTCAATTGCTAAATTATTGAACAAGATCTTGTAAAAGGTTTAATTGAACATTGAATTTCAAAGTATCTCTATGGACTTTGTTTTCATGAATTTGAGTTTTAGTATGCTTAAAAGAGTTTTTGGTTTTCATGAATGCTTAGTGTGTTAGCTGGAAGGAGTTTTTGTGAACCATATCCTTGTAAGAGGATTGAAGACTCAGACTAGTAACACTCTGTTTTAGAACAGCTAATTAAATTAGAGGATATAGGTGTTTAAATTGTGAAAGGAAACATATTCCAATCTCTTGTAAAAGAGTGATGTAGCCTGTCACAATAGACACTTATTTAGATAGCTGAGATCCTTTTAGGTCTATAAACTTTAGACACGTGCCTCTAAGTTTACCTACCTTGGTTGACATTAAATTTAGTCTAATCTAGACCCCTGGATTGGTCACTACATACCTTATGAATGTGCACTCACTTTGATGGATTCTAGACAGTGAAAAGTTAAATGTTTTTGGATTAAATCGGTCCTTGGAGCATGGGAGATCTTAGAGTCCCGTGCAAAATTCATGGAAGAAAAGTTCAAATTAAACAATTCGGAGATTATTCGAGAATTCATAGTGGAACAAAAGGTTGGTATTTATGTATGGTGGCGGTAAATTGACCTTCATGACTCTAGTGATTTCATTTTCTTTTCAAAGGTTGACAATCTTCCTCTTAAAGGATCGAAGAAGGGGTGGTGTACCCATGCTTCATTGCCCATAAATGGAAATTTATTGTTAAACATCTCTGTGAACAAGCTAATTTTCTCTCTCTCAAAGGAGCCAATAGGATTCAATTTTGCAAAGGTCGGTTGTCCATAATTTTTTATTGTAGGTATATTTGATGTTCTATCTCTCTGTATTAGTATCAATTTTCTCCGAGGGGCCAACTTCAAGCACTTGTAAGATAACTCTTTGTCTTCTAATTTTCCTCCACATGTGTTTCTGAACACTCTTAATACATTTTCTCTCTTTTATCTCTATAGTTGGGTAGCTCCATGGTTCCTTTTAGAGATCCCTCCCTATATTAGACACTATTGATTAGTTCCTTGGAGGCATGCTCATTTGTTCACCACAGTGTGAAGAGACTCTGTTGTCCACTCTCCTTCTGACTCCAACAACGTGTTCAAAACATGGAGGGTGGTATCAAGCCATTTAATGTCTCAACTCAACATGGAGAACCAATATAATATTGACTCTAGTTTAAGATGTCCTAGCCCATGTCACCTTTGTCCCCATCTTCACATAGGAAGCAATGAGGGGTATAATTAGATAATATAACAATTGAGGCAATGATCAACCTCCATCTTGTTTCTCATGGAAGATCTACAAAATTTCTAGTAAAAATTTAACCAGTTTGAAGAGGAAATCATTTGGATTTGATGCCAATTGGATCACATGTAGCTCCAAAGGAATGTTGAAAAAAATACAACACAACAAGAAACGCCTCAGGAGGACATTTAGATAATATGTCCATTGACCCCCCATAGTTTCTCTATGTCTAAATTCTACAAATGTGTTATGTTTTGTGGTCAATTCTGTAGAGTTTATAGTTGTAGTATTTTTTGCATAATGTTTAAATAAGATAGTAGGGTAATTGTCATTTTTGAAACTCCATATATAATCTTAAGGGAAGATCTTTTGCCTCTATACTAAATTTAAACACTTCTTGGGTTTCCTATTGCGTTCCATGCATAGACTTAATCAAATTTATAATCACTTTTGTTATAAAAAAAGGCAATCGTGATGGAGGATCTACCTCCGGGGTCAACCCTAAGAAGAAAAGAAAGGTTGTGTTGGAAATGGAGACGAATGAGCCAGCGATCCATCCTAAATAACTTATTGAGGTAAATCCTAAGTCCAAGACTAAAACTAGTAGGGCAAAGAAGCTCTTCTCAGAACCCGAGGCAAAACCAAGAGGCAAAGAAAAAGTAATCTCTGAGAAGGAAGTTATTATGCCTTTGGAGGAAATGGAAGCAGAGACACATGAACCAATAGAAACAAACATTCTTGGTTTACCCTATTTAGACATAGAAGATGATGACTCAGAGAAATATAACCAGGATGAAGAACTTGTATTTGTTGATCCTTTGTAAAATCCACTTCAGAAGAAGAAAAGGGTGGAAATATAAAGTTTTAGGCATTAGACAATTAACAAAACCAGATGCTTAAGGGGATTGAACAAGAAGAGCCAAGCCTAGACCAAATAATAACATTACTTGATAGGCTACTAAGGGAAAGAGGAAAAAGAAGAGAGCTAGATACCTGCAAAAAATCTTTTCTCAAATGTGTCAAAAGGAGATGCCTAAAAATGAAGAAATTAGAGAGAAAAAATAAGAATTTAAAATCCAAAATATTGCAACAAGGAAATGGGGACACGAACATGCTCCTTCAAATCTTGACCTTTTGGCTTAGGAGTTCAGTAAGATTAGGAAATAGAGAAGAATTTTAACATCTTGGGAATTATGTTGATATTTTGTCAGTCAAGGAGAATGTGGAGCAAAGGACAAATAATAAATCTCTTATGAAGCCCCTACAACCTAGAAAAAGAAGGAGTCAAACTTCAAATTTGGAAAAAACAAAATTGAATCTTGAAAGTAAGCACAAAGACCTTGAAACCGTAGATTCCCATAATAAGAAGCATACAAAATTCACCTATGGAGCAATGTTGAAAACAAAGGTATATCAAAAGAAGAAAGAAGGGCGTTTGAAATATTATGTGCAAGCAGCCAAATGAGCCTGAGAGGTAGGAGGCCCAGAAACAACTTTTTTAATAGTGTTTGCATGAGAACATGCAAAAATATTAGTGTGGGGGGGGAATGTTGGATCTCCATTTTGTCCAATTTTGCATTATCAAGATGGTTCCTTTCTACCAACCATTCACCCATTTTACCACATTTTACCCAATTTTCCTTATGTATCAATCATCGTTATGTACTAATCATTATGAAACCATCCAAGATAATTATTCTCAATTATTCATAATTTCTTATGTTTTAGCCTACATTTCAAAATGGAATTAGTTTTGGACTAATGATCGTTGGATGTCGTAGCACTCTTTGTTGTACATACTTCAATCATATAGGACCAAAAGCACATAGTGCCATAGGACTTCAATTACCAAATTGTTTGTGTTTGCTATTGAAATTTGATACTTAGGTAATATACCAATGTTATAATTTTGTGCATTTGTTACTAAAATGATTGAAGGTGAATTAACATCCAAGTTGAGATATTCTCGGGCAAGGAAATCCAAATCTACGATGTGGGTTTTACTCCAGGGATGATTGGTATGGTTCTATCTCATTTTCTCAACTTGTGGAATGTGTTCAACTGGATTCATCAACAAACAACCATATGGTCAACTAATTATCTATCTTTAGTTTCAAGATCGAGTTTTACTCCAATGTTTTCATGCTATCACTCATGAAATGGTTATGGCACAATAAGCATCAAGAGGATACGATATAATTTCTATTAAAAGCATAATATTTCGTGTGATATACTCCATTTTAAGTAAGAAATGATCCATGAAAATTAGATCTTTGTCTATTAACACCAATTTTATAAATTACCATGTAATAACGTAAAGGATATTTAGTTCTAGTTCTAGCTCAATATAGTAATCAATCTATATTCGACTAGCAATATGTTGTTAATATTGTAAGAGCGTCCTCTACTCTTGATGTATGGAGACACTTTTTGATTAATAAAAACTTTGTGTTGATAACTTATCAAGTTAATGTGTAATTCGTGCACCCAACTAGGAGGTCCCCCTACTCTGGGATGCACTTACAATATTAGTAATTATATTTTATTTCATAGCATGTGTGATGTGTAATATTTATTTCAACATTTGCTTTTATCTTTCTATTCAATATCTTTCAGTCATTTACATTTCATGAAAGTGTGTTGAATGTTTTGTAGGAATCTCAGGTGGTGTGTTCAGACAATCTTGAAGTCATTAACCCATGGAACTCAGAACATGGTTGAAATACCATAGAGATTGAACCTATGACCAAGATTTCCTGATTTTACATTCTAGTATTGTGTGTTTATTTACTATTTGATAAACTAAATGAACTAAATAGAGCACTTGGACACCTTCATGATGTTAATTAGATTAAAAGGGAAAATCATTATTGTTTGGATACCTGCATGATGCTATTGGTATGGAAAGGGTGAATTCATGTTTTTTCTTCACTTCCTAGAAGTGTTCATCAAACAACTCCATATGTAAATTAGAATAGTTTGGTTACTACATTTATTTCTTTGCTAACCACTATAGGAATAAGCCATTGAAGATTGAGATCTAACTCAGGAGATATGATCTTGTGATCCAATGTTAAGGTACATCTTGTGGTGTTAGTTTAATTAATTTATGATTGATTTGATTTCTTAGATCACTACAATATTAAAACCATTGAAGTCTATATAAAAAAACCGCATGAACATTATCTATTGGTAATGAAAGATTGTGGTTCAAACTCAATAAGCGTTAGAGTCCCATAGTATAGTGACAAGTTATAATCCTCAGTGTTAGTTATTTCCATCATTTCTTAGATATGCTAAAATAGGCTATGATCATGCATCTCCTATGCTTGCACCTCTAAGTTCATAGACTCTCGGTTCAATAATTAAATGTTGGAATATAATACATTATTTTGCCCAAGAAAGATAATGCTTAACAATACATAACTAAAAATACACGAAAATATGAGAGAGATTGTTGGGGAAAATTTATTTTATTAGGATGAACCATTACATTCAATACGGAAAATATGAGGCCCTATCATTCCCGACCTTAGCTCTCCCCTTATTTCCTTTTTACAATGGGGATTGGTTGATGAAGTCAATTTTGATTAATTTTTTACTGTGCCAAATACATATTCATCACATTCCATTTTACATTTCATAAAATTATGATTTATACATTGTAACCTTGAACAATAACCCCCTTTAAGATTGAGATGAGTATTTCCCACTTACAAAATGACGGTTCCCATCCCTTCATCCATGTAAAATAAAGAGACCACATAATGTTGATAGTGGAAACATGCTTACAAATTATTGATGTCCAATGATGATGGGTTTTATGTGGCTAATCTATAATTTTGGGTTTGTGGATGACTCATAACAATCTTGGTGATGGAAAGCTTTCCCTTGACCCTAAATTATAAGGCATGGGATCTTTTCCTTTTAAATAGGAAACATGCCCATTTAAAATATTATTTACACCCACTTACACACACATGCATGTGTGTATGTGTGTGTATAAAAGAAAAAATCATGATTACTTGAAACAACTTGTTCATAACTTTTTTCTCTGAATGACGTAATTTTGTCAAATATCCCTTTCAAATCTTGAAGAGTGTTTTTTTTCATTTGTATATGTAACTCATATTACCATGGATTATGGCGTGATAAAATGGGTGTTGAAACTCAATGTTGGGTGCAACTTTCTTATGTTATAGAGTTATAATGATTCAACTAAAAATATCTTCCAAACTCAATAGAGAGATGAAAATTTGTGAAAATCCCATCCGATCCAACAAAAGATACTTTTGAAGTATTATATGGCTCAGCTCCCATAATGCAATATTGGTAAGCATACCAAAAAGGGTAGGTTGACAAAACATGTTAATCCATATATATGCCCCATGTTAACCCTAAAACCCCATACTAAGCCCCATATATTGAGTGATTATAGTTATATTATTATATTGTTATATAGGCTAGAACCTTTCAATGTACCATTTTATTATAATTGTGATATAATGAGACCTAGTCTTAGGATCATAAAATCTTGTCTTATACATTGTATTCATTTTAAAAGAAGCTTTCCACCTTGAAGTGGACCATAATTATTGGTTTCTTATCATTTTTAAGGCACAAGGTTCATAACATTTGGTATTAGACCATATGAACGTAGAGTTTTGTTGCTTCAAATAAGCCTCGTCTTGGCATTTTTGCTATAAAAAAATTTCTAAGATGTTTTAGATAGTGCAATTTTGAGCATTTGAGGAGAGATATTGCGTAACATCTAATTAAAATTTCAAATTTTGCTTGGCTATACCTTCTATGATATGTGTTGAGGAAGTTAAAGTTTATGATTGGTCCTTTAATCTATTTCAAATGAGTCATATCGATTTCTTTGCCATGATTGTTTTTTTGGGATGTTTCAGATTATGAAATTTTGAATAGATTTAAAAGGCATCACCAGGTACATCTATTAAATATTTTAGATTTTGGTTCGTTATAATTTATGAGATATACCCTATGGAAGTTAGGGTTTGTGAACGGTCCTAAAATCAATTTCAAATGTGATCATGACATCTTCGCTATAAATTTTTTTGGGACACTTTAGGCTGTAAAAATTCAGAGATCTAAGAAGACATAATTAAAATACCTTAGGTAAAATTTTCAAAATCAGATTTGAAGAATTGGATAAGTGACATGCCATACAAGTTTGTTGTTGAGAAGAGGCCAAAAGTTAGCAAGTTTTGGGAAAGTTACCATAACTTTCATTCGACACATCAAATTATGGTTAGGCCTATTAAATTGCATAGAAGACATATCATAGTATTGCAAGCCACGATTTTTGAGACAGAAAGGCTCAAATCTCGGAAGATATATCAATAAAAAGGTTAGTCATTTAGATATTTTCCAAATTAAGGTTTTAAAGGTGCATAACTGACAAGTGACATAAATTTTGATTAGAAGATCTATTTTTCTTGTGACTAAAATTTGTGACAAAGATGAGTATTATTATTGTGCCTCCAAAAAAAGCTACTACATTAATTAAATCTCTTGAAGACTCATCCAGAACTCATGAAGAAAGCAAAGACTTTGAATTTATATTCTCCCATTTATAGAAGAAAGTTATTGAAATAGATGCTAGTATGTTGAAAAAGGAAAAATTATCATGTTATCGAGAAGAATTTAATAGGGAAATGATGGATGAAATGAAAAAGGAGATGAATGAAAACAAGAAATACAAAAATCCATGATTGAA
This sequence comes from Pinus tabuliformis, assembly GCA_031772625.1. NCBI lineage: Eukaryota > Viridiplantae > Streptophyta > Pinopsida > Pinales > Pinaceae > Pinus > Pinus tabuliformis. Next base: position 1,613,574,257 of record CM062817.1, on the reverse strand, counting down.
AATAAGGAAGAAATTAAGAAAATACAAACCATGCTATTACAGAATCTTCTTAAGAGGGATGTGGAGATCCAAGGAAATCATGAACATAAGGAGAAGAAGGTTTTTGAGACCAAATCTCATATGGGGAGTATTTTACCACAATTGAAGAACAAAAATATTGAATCATAGAACCATAACCATGGTGTTTCAATCCAAGATCCACATGATTAGGGTTTCAAGTTAGCGTGAAGAACCTACTACATTCCAAAGTTCGATACGATGAATTTTTATGATAGTAATCCTATAACATGGATATTCCAGATGGAGTGATACTTTGACCTACTACAAGTAGAAAACTTACAAAATGTTAATATTGCATCCATGTTTTTAGAGCAAGATCAACATGTATGATATCAATGCCTTTGTGAAAGGAAAAATGATTATATTGTATCTTGGTCCATTTTAACCTAGGAATTGATAGCACATTATGGTATATTAAGATAAATATGTTATTTAGTCAATTGGTAAATCTTTGACAAAACGGTTCGGTTACAAAGCACATTCACCAATTCCAAAAGTTGAGTCACAGGGTAAAGAACATTTCAGAGGATAATTTGTTGGACCTATTTATGTGAACTTTAAAGGAAAGCATCCAACATGAAGTTCATCTCTTTGAATCTAAATCTCTAGACCATTATTTCAATCTAGCAAGGAAAGTTTGAAGTAAAAATATGGATACTAGAAAATTAGTCAATAATAAATATAGAGAATATCATGCTCCCTCTCCTAAACTAACAAGATTGACACCTCAACATATGGATCAAATAAGAGAAAATGGATTATGTTTCAGTTGTAACAAAAAGTATAGTAATGGGTATAAATGCAGTGAAAATACATTATTTGACATAGACTATGAAGATGAAGAAGATCAAGCATTGTAATCATCATGAGATCTAGAGCTAGAAGAGACTAGTCCAACAATATCATGTTATACATTAGTCATAATTAGTTCTCCAATACCCTCAAGATAAAATGATATGTAAAAAAAGAAAAAGGTGACAATGTTGATTGATTCAGGTAGTACCAATAACTTCATCAATTACAAATTGGCAAAACTTCTTAGCTACTTTATATATCCAACACCAGAATTTCAAGTAATAATTGCAACTGGAGGTATCATAAATTATTCAAGGAAGTGTCATAATAGTAAGTTGAAAATGAGGGAGTATATATTGTATAGTCCCATGATTTCAATCCAAATGGGTGGTGTTGATGTTATAATAAGGGTCTAATTGTTCCAATAATTGGGAACAATGGACCTTAATTTTCAAGATATTTTCATAAGATTTTACTCAAAAGGAAAGGAAATTGAGCTTATAGGTATCCAAGAGAAACCCTTTAAAGTGATAAACTCTAATAGCATGACAAAATTCCTAAAAAGGGACACCATGGTGTAATTGTATAGTTGTGTTCATCAGATGTTTAAACATATATATCATTTTCTCTAGTGGATCTCCAAACAGTTATCAACAAACATACTGAGGTATTTGGAGAGATGCCTAAGGGCTTTCCACTTGCTTGAGATCATGACTATGTTATTCATTTGCAACCTCGAAGTGTACCACATAACTTTAAGCCTTATAAGTATCCATATGCACAAAAGAGTGAGATTGAGCATATCGGTTAAGAAATGCTAGAGGCTCGCATCATTTATGATATCCAAATTTCTCTTTCCTCAATAGTGGTGATGGTTATTAAAAATGATGGTTCATGGTGTATGTGTCTAGATTACAGACAATATAGAAAAATGACAATCAAATATAAGTTTCCTATTCCTATCATTGATGATTTAATAAATGAATTGCATGAAGAAATTTTCCTTTTAGGTTGGATCTCCATTTTCGATATCATCAATTATAATGAGGTAATAAAACATTCCAAAAACAACCTTTAGAACACACTAAGGTCACTGTGAGTTTTTGGTTATGCCATTTGGAATTAAAAATGAACCCTTAACATTTCAAAGCTTAATGTTTCTATTTTCAAACCCTTCATTAGAAAATTTGTGTTATTAATTTTTTGATGACATACAAATCCATAATAAATCTTAGGAAGAGCATGTACAACATCTTTACAAGGTCTTAATGCTATTGGAAGAGAAATAACTACAAATGTGCCCTTGGGGTTCAAGAAGTGGAATATTTGGGTCATATTTTATCCCATGAAGGTGTCAAAATGGATTGTAACAAAATAAAATATGTGAGGGAATGACTAATCCCCAATACCTTGAAAAAACTTAGAATATTATTAGTATTGATAGGATATTACCACAAGTTTATCAAGAATTATGGTCAAAGAGAAACATCTCCAACAAAAATTTTAGAGTTCTTCAATAATTATGGTCAAATAGTAGCACCTGTAAAAAAATTATTAAAGAAAGAAGCATTTCTTGGGCTAAAGAAGCAACAAAAGATTTTGAAAAAACTTAAAGAGGCTATGTGCACAACTCTTGTCCTTGTGACACCTAAATTCACAAAAAAATTCATTGTGGAGTGTGATGCCTTAGGTCATCGTATTGGTGCAATTTTGATGCAAGAAGGAGGGCCCCTTGCCTTTGAAAGTAGCAAACGTAAAGGAAAGAACTTATCGAGACTCATCTATGTAAAATAAATTTTGGAAATACTACATGCAATTAGGAAATAATGTCCATATGTAATAGGAAGGCACATCAAAATAAAAACATATCATGATAGTTTGAAGTACTTCTTGGAACAAATAATATATTCAAAAGAGAAACAAAAAAGGGTTACATAGATGTTGGGTTATGATTTTTTAATTATCTACAAAAAGGAAAATTAAAATATTGTGGGAGATGCACTCTCAAGGATATAGGAAGACACAAAGGTTCTACTACACATTATTTCCATTCCACAATATGACTGGGTGGAAGAAGCAAGGATAGAACATAAGCAAGATGAGAAGGTATGCAAGATAATTCAACAACTATAGGAGGATCCTGATGCAATAGAAAAATTTATGTGGAAGAATGATTTGTTGTGGTATCAAGATCACTTATATAGAAATTCTCAACTCAAACATAAGGTCCTTTTGGAATAACACAATTCTCCTAGAGGAGGACATTCAAGGTTCTTGAATACATACCATAGGATCAAGGAATTTAATAAAGTAGTTGGCAAAAGTTTGTGGTTGAATGTGTGGTATGGTAACAAAATAAGGGAGTGACAATTGAGACCCCAAGGCTCCTACAACCATTTGTGATACCAAGACAATTTTAGGAAGAAGTTTCAATGGATTCTATTACAAGTTTACTCATTGTGGTAATGGTATATTGAATGAAAGAGTATGCCCAATTTTTATCTCTTTATCATCCTTTTAAAGTCTCAAGTACAATGGAAGAACCATTCATGGAAACAATCCAAAAACTACACTGAATACCAAATATTATTGTAGGTGGTAGTGATCCAATTTTCACTGGAAATTTTTGAACTAAATTATTTTCTTATTTGGATACTCAATTAGCTCACAACTCATCTTACTATCCTAAATCTTATGGGAAAACTTAGATTATGACTAAATGTTTAGAATTCTATCTACATTGATTTACATATGATAAATAGCATAATGGATCAAGTGGTTTCCCTTTGCAAAATGCTGGTACAACACATCCTTCCATACTTCATAAAAAATGTCATTATTTATGGAACTTTATGGATATTATCCTCCATCCATCACATCACCCTTGAAAGGGACTATAGAGGCTCAAGAAATAGAGGACCACATATAACACCAATAATAGGTTCTCAAACTATTGAAGGACAACTTGGTTATAGCACAAAAGAGGATGAAACAAGAAAATTAGCATCACAATGAAAGAGAATTTGAAGTGGGGGAATGGATATTTGTGAGACTACAACCATATAAAAATATTTCCCTCAAGCAACAAAACAAGTATAATAAATTAAAATTAAGGTATTATGGCCACTATAGGGTGTTCTAGGGGATTTGAAGTAGGCTTGCAAATTGGATTTGCTTCCATCTTCACGTGTACATCCAATATTCCATGTTTCTTGGTTAAAGAAGGTAATCAATGACAAGATCCTAGTCCAAACTATTTTATTGGAGATTAATGAAGAATGGAAAATCATACTAGAACTAGAAAAAATCCTAGAAATAAGGACTAAGTAGCTCAGAAATCAAGCAATTACCAAGTACCTCATCAAATGGAAGTACCTACAAGTGGAAGAGGTGACAAGTGAAGATGGGTTGTTCATGCATGAATACTCTTAGATAGTAAAATGTTGAGGGAAACACTTATTTTAAGGGGAGGGTCATGTTAAGACTTATATAAGCCCCAAGTTAACCCTAAAACATTTTATTAAGCCATGGATATTAAGTGATTACATTTCTATTATTATATTTATACGTAGGCTAGAAACTTTCATTGTACCATTTTATTATAATTGTACCATTTTTCTTATATATATATATATATATATATATATGATCATCAAATCTTGTCTTAGACATTGTATTAATTAAAAGTAGGTTTCCCCCTCAAAGTGCACAAATTTCATAAAAAATCATTAGAATGAGGCCTCATAAGCTGGTATTTATTGCTCACAAAGTGTTGAGCGTTTCCATGGTATTAGATGTAGTAAGAATGCAAGATGTCAGAAATGTTGGATTGTAATTCCTTTAAATATTTGATAGTTTGAGTCAACCATGTTCTTTCTGGGCATGTTGATAGTGTTTGAGTTAGATCATCCTTCCTTAGGACTTTGGAAGACTCGATTCTATTATAACATCTTGATGTAATAGTTAGACCCTAAACATAGATTTTCACTTAATATAAATTATTGTTCTGGTTTAAAAAAACAAATGTGTGATACTTGATCATATGCGAAGGTTATGATTGTTATTATATTACTTACTATAAAGTAGATTTTATCCCTACATGAATAGTTTGCTTCTAAGTTTTAGGAGGTTGTTAGATGTAGTTGGATATGATAATCTTTTTTAACTAACTGGCTCTTATTTTCGTGTTTTTTGAGATATTCTTTCAATAGTTTTTAAGTGCTAAGATAGTGTACCTATCTCAAGGCAAGGCTTGATGTATTTATATGTATATAATTATTGATTGAATAAAACACTTAATAGAGTTTTAATGTTGAGAAACTAGGGCAGAGATATTAGATGATTTATCTTATAATGATAATGACTTATGAGGACTTTTTACTTTTCTTAATTAGGTTCTTCTTGTACTTGATTATTATTATGTGTTATTTCTTCATAAAACAACTACCAAACCATAAAGAACAATGAGACAAAGGACACAAGATGTAGGCGATCAACCAGGGCCAAAACATCTCCAAGCTTGAGAGGAAAATGCAATGAATTCTTCTTCTTATAGAATCTTCAACTGACGAATTCCAAGACCTATACCCTTAACCAAGAACCCTACTAAGACCAACTCAATGCTCCTTCTTTGAGTATCTTCTCTTTCTAGCAACACCGACCTATCCTGCAACTACACTTTCGACTTGCCTAGAAACTACAACTGCAACTTCGACTTGCTAAGAAACTGTAACTTCGACTTGCCCAGAAACTGCAACTTTGACTTGCAACTTCAATTGCAACTTCACTTTTCTGCTTAGGTATATTCTTTATCTTAAAGAACTCGACCTTCATAAAAACTCCTTTTGGTGACCTAACTTCTCTTCTGCAACTCGACTTTACAGCAACAATATACGCCCTAATTCCTTCACACGTGTGGAGAGAAGTAGCCTAAAAACAAAACCCAAAACTTTGACTTCTTCTTCTCCCTTCGACCTCCTCTTCTTTGCACTTATTTTTCTTATTTATGATCGAACTTGTGTGAGTATGAGTGTGTTCTCCAAATGAGGCTGAGTGCCCTATATATAGGCTTCCTTGAGCCTCCTATTAGGCCAACTTGACATGTCCTTAGGTCGACTTATTGCTCCATTAGGCTAACTTGATGCTTGCATGATTGACTAGATCTTGGAGGGTCTTTTGACTCTAATTTGACTCAAATAATTTTCTTTACAATATGTAACATGCCCAAAAGGGTCATTCATACATGACAATGACTCAATGACTTTATAACAAACCTAGAAGCACTCAATGGGTTCTTTGACTTATAAAAATAGATTCTTTTGAGCATGAAACCCATGCCTCAAAACTCAAAATAATAAGTTTATTTTTCTATTTTTCATTAAATACATAAAATCATGATTACATTTATCATTATGAACACCGAACCTAGTTACATATTTCAACACCAAAAGAAAAAAAATGCAAAATTTGATAGGTTTCGTACTTGCAAATGTTGACAATAATGAAAAGTATGGAAATTTTTTAACTTAACTTGATTGCAAATTTTGGGAACATTCAGGAATCTCATAGATAAGAGCAAATTCAATTGTTTGAACTTACGCATGTCCATCAGATTGTAGGATATTCCTAGAATCTACACTTGAGATAAGAATGGTTGTATGACAATGAGAAATTATTAGAAAGGTTGAATAATCCACATCTATTCCATTGGATTAATAAATCAAGAATTTGAACATTTCTTGCATTCATTCTCTTCATCCACCTAAAGTGTTAACATTATCAGTAATAAATAAATTTACTAACAGAAGATCAATAAATGATAAGCAATAAATCATAAATCATAAACACAATGCATATAATGTTTATCTTAGAAAAAAAACCTAATCTGGGTAAAAAACTAGCTAATATAATTATATTAGTTCCTTGGCCAAAACCCAGCCAAGTCGACCAAGTGAGTCTTCACAACTCACCTTTGTTGACCCATTACAATGAATTATTCAATCCTTTTATATGCTTCATTACATACAATCCATAGGCAAAAAACCATGGGAAACGAAAATCATGTGCCAAAAACCACCACTATTTAATCAAACAACTTTGACTCTTTCACAGAGTTAAGTTTTACCTAACAAATCCCCTGTAAAACTTAACACGGGTTTTCCCTTGACCTAATATGGCCCAATCGGGCAAGTAAATCGGCAATGATCACCTCCAAACCCTATCCCCTACAAGTTATATGATGAGGCTCATCAATAGGTAAATTATATGGACCTTAATGCCACTCTCCAACTTATTAAAATCAACTTTTCTCACATTTATTTACATATTTTATTAATATTTTGCTTAGTGAGAAGGGTAAAGATGAGATGTTATGCCATGTGGCCTAATGTGCATTAATTGTAGGATTTGGAGCAATTTTTAATTGCAGGAACTCGAAGTAGACAAGCAAGAGATATTTTAGGAGATTGGATCTCCCTCCTTAACTCCTCAATCACTCGAAGATTCCTCCACCAGATCTCATAAGCTCAAAGTTACAAGCATCCAAGCCCACCGAGGTCATTGGTGGCCAAGCCAGTGATAGTTGAAGACAAGTTGATATCGAGTTGGGAGCCAACCCTCCCTAATTTTAAGGAAGTTGTTGCTAGATTCAGTTGTATAAATAAGAAGGCCTAGGGCCTCATTAGGATTGGAATTTTTTTGTTGTAGCCAAGAGGCATTTTCGAGCTAAAAAATTGTGACTGATAATTCTTATGTATTTTTGACATTTTGATGAGAATGAGAAGCATTCCCTTGATCCAACACTGAGTTGATTCAGAGGGCTAAAGCTCTTGGGTTAGGGCCCAACCCTAACAGCAAAGGCTCCTCTTTCTGTATATGTATGCTTAGATTACATTCATAGTTAGCTGCTAAAGTGATTACTTAGTTTGCTTTCATTTGTGAACAAATGGATCAGTGGTACAATAGTGAAGGTGAACACTTCAGAAAAGCTGGTGGTAGTGGCCTCTGCCTCATCTCCCTTATGGGATCATGGTTTGAGGGTTCCATTCTCACAACCCAAAAACAGATTTATTATTTTCTCGCTGCATAACTTAGGATTTCTTGTTGCATAGATCATTGTTTCTCAATTCCTCAGAATTAACTGCAATTGTCATTTTGGGTTCTTGAGTTTGTTATGGTTTAGAAGTACTTCCATTCATAGACTTATTCATTAGCTATTAATAACTATGTTTTTCCTAAATTCAACTCATGTTTTCCATATATCAATGAAGTTGTGCATACTTGAAGAAAAGAATATATGTTGTTGAAAGAGTTTCTGATTAGCAGGAAGGCCTCATCTTGCCAGCCTCATCCAAGTCTTCTCCACCTACGCTGCCAAAGTCCACCAAACCCTACTCTGAATTTCTGTTTTGTAGCAAAGTGGAAATTTTCCTTGAGAAAGTCCAACCATCTTGAAGACTTGGGTTGAGCCTTGGGTAGTGTGCACCTCCTTTGTGCCTTATTCCCCATCAGACACCTTTCCCACACTTCATTCTACCTTTCCTATGCCTATAAGCTTTCAGCTTGTTTCCTATAGTAAAACAGGGCATCTTGTAGTAGAACTAGGACATCCTGTAGTACTACAGGAAACCCTATAGCAGCTTGTTTTAAGCCCGAATTGAGCAGAAATGGTCATCTGATCTTAGGTTAGGCCTCCACTTGGCTTCCATACCCTCAACACCATTCCAAACCTATTTCCCCATACCTATCTCCCCTGCCAAAGAAAAAATATGTTAAATTAGCATTTGCATTCATAAAATTGAAAATCAAAAAGGCTTTTCTGTAATTTCTAGTTAGCACATGCATGCAACAGTCACAATAGTTTTAGGATAATTTCCATGCTTATTTAATCCAGATAACTAGATGTTAGATGCAAGGTTAAGTTAGGTCTCTTTTGCAAGAAATATGTGTAGATGCTTAGCTAGATGATTTCATGTCACTTTATAACATTTTCCAATTCAAAACTTTCATTTCCTAGAGTAGGAAGCATTTCCTTTCTGCATTGAGAATAGTTTTCCCTTTGCTATTTGGTAGTCAAACTCCTTCTAGTCAATAGAAGATTGGTTTGAAAAACCGTAGTGGTCTATTGCCCCAGTTGAAAAGTGACAAGAGTATACCATTGCATCTACTATGTATACAACACTCTCACCTCTAAGTTTGTATGAACCCCGAGTTGATGAAGTAAAGTTGGTAGCCCTATGAGTTACAGCATCCTTGTTGCAATACTGGGGCTCATAACTTTTTGGCACTGTTGCTGGGAGGTGTCTAAGTAGATGTGATTTCTGCTTTCCTTCTTTTTTGCATTCAACAGATAGTCACAATCCTTGCTTTCTTTCCAATTCTGCAAGTAGTTCCATTCAACAAATAGTTGCAATATTTGCTTTCTTTCCAATTCTACAAGTAGTTCCATTCAGAAAATAGTTGAAAATCTTTGCTTCTTTCCATTCTGCAAGTAATTCTGAAAAAACAAAAAACAAAAAAACAAAAACAAAAACAACAAAACATAAAAAATAAAATAAAAATAAAAAATATATATATATATATATATAAATAATAATAATAATAATAATAATAAATAAAATAAATAAATAAATAAATAATTCATTTCATGCCTCGTAGGAGTAGAGACAACTTAGGAAAAATTTTGCCAAATACCCCAACCGCATCTAACACCCAACCTTCCCTCTTCTTCGCTGGCTATGAGCTAGAGGACCCATTAAGCGAACAACTAGAGATCTTTGAAGAGCCTATTGGGGAAGAAGAAGAAGAAGAGACCATTCCACCAACCTACGCCATGGATGAAAATAGAAATGGGATTGAAAATAGAGAAGGAGTTGAAAATAGAGTTGAGGGTGATTTTCCCATCAGAGAAACTAATGGAGATGTTATGATGAAAAACATAAGCCCCTCTACCCTTCCTCACTTCCATGGCTTAACCTCAGAGGACCCGGATACCTTTTTGTTTGAGTTTGTTGTCATATGCAGAACTTATGATTATACCTCTGATGACCAGAAGTTGAAATTGTTCCCATCCACCCTCAAATATGCAACCTTGCACTGGTTCATGGGTTTACCTAGGGAAAACATCACCACCTGGGCTCAAATGCGACAAGCCTTCAATAATAAGTACATGGATTATTGCAAGTCCAAAGATTCCAAAGATAAAAAAATTAGAATGACCTTGGGACATGATGAGTCTTTGGAATATTATGAGGAAAGGTTCCAACTCAGCTACAAAAGGGCCAGATGCACCCTCGATCCTGAATCACTTAAACTAGTCCTTCTTAGAGGGATCAAGTAAGATCTCCTAGAAACCCTAAACATGTTGTCAGAAGGGGACGTCTATTAGTTACCATATGATGATATCAAGATAATTTTCAAAAATCATTTTAGGGTAGCCAGAAAGAAGGGTAGGGCTAGTCAATCTTTGGCTAGTTCATCCTCCTCCAACACATCCATCAAAAGTGAAATCAAGAACATGTTGGAAGACTTCAAGAGTAAAATGTTGCATACTCTTGGTCTGCAAATGGACACCATGCAGATCAAGAGGAAGCAGGAGGAATCAGAAAGAGCCTTAGTTGTCTTTTGCCCTAGATTCACCAAAAGGCATCCTAAAAATGAATGTCCATTGAATCTTATAAAGATCTGTTCAGTTTGTGAGGAGAACCACTCCACAGAAAAGTGCTCTTCTCTGCCTCGATTGAAAGTTGTGTATCAAGGAACTGAAGGGGTGACTGAACAACTCTGTTATATCAACCAAAGAAGGCCTCAAGGATCTCGACCAAACCAGCAAAGCATGCAAGGGGCATCCTATTCATATTACAATCCTAACCAGAATGCATCCATTCCCCCTTTGGTACTGTCATGCTCATCCTTCATGGTCCACACCTTATCCATAGAATTTTTCACCTCAATACCATTCCCAACCTTCCAATTAATCGTTTCAGTCATATGCTCCTCCACAACCTCAATGGAATGCACCATCCCAGGGGTGGAGGCCCCCATACAACCAATCTCCAGCCATATTGCCTCTACCTCTATCCCAACCACACCTCCTTCACCCTGAAGCAACCTCAAATGCCTACTCAACCAAATCCGAACCCAAACAACAGGCAGTCACAACAGGTCTACAATGGGGAAACATATTACCCTGCCTGTGTTATGGAAATTCAAGAAATCAACCTTAGGTTTGGAAGAGTGCTTCTGGATAATCAACCTTCATCCCCGCCTGAGGAGCTTGAAGAGAAAAAGGAGGATAGTGTTCCTCAAGCCAATCCACCTCCTTTTCCTGAGAGATTAATCCATCATATCCAACACACCCCAGAAGATACTGAACTTTTGGGTGAATTGAAAAACTTGTGTGTTAAAATCCCGCTCCTCCAAGCTATCAAGGATTTTCCCATCTACAACAAGTTATTCAAGGAGAAATGCTTCAAACATCTTGGAAGGTGAAAGAAAGGCACCCCTACCATTAATTTCATTGGAAACTTGTCCAACTTAATGTTGGGGTGAGTGATTTTCCTGAAGTATCTAGATCCTGGAAGTCCTGTGGTAGATATGCACATCGATGGTATCATTGTCCCCCATACCTTAATCGATCTTGGGGCTACCATAAATGTGATGACTAAGGATAGTATGATTAAATTAAATCTCCAAGGATCATTAAGGAAGACCACAACAGTCTTGCATCCTGCAGACAAGCCCACAGTAGCTCCTGAGGGAGCTGTTGAGGATGTGATGGTCTCCATTGATTTCTGTGAATACCCTGCTAACTTCTTAGTTCTCCAACCTAAGACAAAGTACAATAGTTATCCTCTCATCCTTGGAAAGCCATGGTTAGCCACTGTTGATGCTTACATAAGTTGCAGGGTTGGGAATATGACCATTAAAAATGGGCATTTGTCCAAACAATTGGTCTTGTACCCTCTTGCTCAACCATCTCTAGAGCATGACTTACCTTTATGGTTAGAATATGAGGAGGAATATGAAGTCTACTCTTCCTTGATCTATACCCTCAATGCTACTCTAGGAGGGGGGCAACCTAGTAAAGATGATTTGATTGAGAAAATCCTCCAGAATCAGCCCCTCAACACCATGTCTCTTGATGAGTTATTGAAGAAAACTGAAGATAACCCTTGGACTGATTTATGCCTCGCTGACTCAAGTCCTACTCATTTCAATATGATAGAATTTGGTCTAGAAAGAACATTGAAAATCAACCCCTCTCTCTGCACATCAGGAAGAGGAGTTATGAGACATGCAGAGAAAGCATCTGGATTCCTTTTCTTGGAGTTATAAGGAATTGAGTGGAGTGCACCCTTCGGTGTGTACTCACCACATTTATATCAAGGAAGGATACAAGCCAGTGCGCCAACATCAGAGGAGAATGAACCCAGCCCTCAAGGATATAGTCAAAGAATAACTGCAGAAGTTGTTGGACGCAAGGTTCATTTACCCCATCTCAAATATTGAGTGGGTGTCTCTTGTGGTTCTGGCCCCAAATAAAAATGGGAAGTGGAGGATTTGTGTGGACTACAAAGAGCTAAACAAAGCCACAAAAAATGACCATTTCCCTCTACCTTTCATTGACCAAGTATTAGATGGTTTGGCAGGAAAGAAGTTCTTCTCTTTCCTGGATGGATTCAGTGGTTACAATCAGATCCAGATCAGCCCAGAGGACCAAGATAAAACCACCTTCACCTATCCTTGGGGTACCTTTGCTTATAGGGTCCTTCCTTTTGGATTATGCAATGCCCCTGCCACTTTTCAGAGGGAAATCCTGAGCATCTTTGCAGAGCTAGTCCATGACTCTGTGGAAATTTATATGGATGATTTCACCCCCTATGGGTGTGATTTCCTAGAGGCTCTCTCTAACTTGGGAAAAGTATTAAAAAAATGCATTGAAATGAACTTATCCCTTAGTCTTGAGAAGTGTGAGTTCTTGATGACTGCAGGGAATATTCTAGGTCACTCAATATCCCAGGAAGGACTGCAAGTGGACCCAAATGAAATTGCTATCATAAAGAGGGTCCCTCCTCCTCACAAGCAGAGGGATGTCACAAGTTTCTTAGCTGGATACTATACGAGATTCATAAATGACTTCAGCAAAGTAGCCTCACCTTTGTTTGAACTATTGGCCAAGGAATCTGAATTATTATGGTCAGAAAGCTGCCAAGAGGCTCTGAAAACCCTAAAGGACAAGTTGACTACTGCACCTATGCTTCGAGGCCCAAGTTGGGCTCTTCCTTTACACATCCATGATGATGCCTCTGACAAAGCCTAATAGATGAAACATTACCTTATGACATTTACTTCATCAACAAAAATTTGTCCAAGGTTGAATTTAACTATACAGTGACTGAAAAATAACTCCTAGTTGTTGTCCATTCCTTGAATAAATTTAGACATTACATCACTGGTTACCAGACCTTTGTACATATTGACCATGTTGATATTAAATATTTGATGAAAAAGCATGATGTGAATGCCCAAATTATTATATGGTTGTTTTTGTTACAATAGTTTGATCTAACTATCATTGATAAGCTTGGTAGAGAAAATGTAGTTGCAGATTTTTTGTCTAGACTGGCTTTGCCTGTAGGTGAGGAAGGAATGGTTGATGATCAACTTCCAGATGAGAATTTATTCGCTATTTCAGTTCTCTCTCTGTGGTTCGCTAACATAGCCAACTACTTAGTGGCTGAAAAATTCCCTCCAAATTCGTCCTCCAAGGAAAAGAGTGGAATTTTAAAGAAAAATGCACCATACACTTGGATTGGGGGCAATCTCTTCAAGCTAGGCCTAGATCAAATTCTAAGAAGATGTGTCAGGGAGGAGGAATTTTTTGACATCCTTCTGGCATGTCATGATGGGCCTTGTGAAGGTCACTTTACAGCCAAGAGGACAACCTTCAAGGTACTACAAGCTAGCTACTATTGGCCCACTCTCCACCAAGATGCAAGAAGATATACCAGTCAATGTGATCGGTGCCAAAGAATGGGGAAACGTACTCCTAGGGATGAAATGTATTTGCAACCTCAAGTGACTTTTGAGCCATTTGACAAGTGAGGCATGGATTTCATTGGGCCCATTGATCCACCATTAGGGCAAAAAAAGTACATAATTGTGTGCATTGATTACTTGACAAAGTGGGTTAGAACCAAGGCTGTCAATGTAGCAACATAAGATAAATTGGTTGATTTCTTAAGGGATAATGTGTTTTACAAGTTTGGGTACCCTACAGAGCTAGTCATTGATTAGGGCACTCAATTCACATCACACCTGATTGAGAATCTGTTGAGCCAACATAAGATCAATCACAGGAAATCAACTTCTTACCATCCTCAGGCCAATCGACAAGTAGAGGTTACCAATAGAGCATTGGAAAGCATTCTCACAAAGGTGTTGAGTAGTAGCAGGAAAGATTGGGCTGACAGACTAGTGGAGGCCACTTGGGCCTATAATACAACTTGGAAGACAACCACTGGCTTCACCCCTTATGATTTGGTCTATGTGAAGAAGGATTTTCTCTCCATTGAGTTTGACTACAACACTTTGAGAATGGCAGCACAATTGGATTTGGATGTTACAAGGGCACAACAAGAGAGGTTGCTCCAGCTTAATGGGTTAGATGAATTCAAGATGTAGGCCCTCCTACACACAAAGGTGACTCAAGTACAAAGAAAGATTTGACATGAAAAAAACATCAAAGACAATTTTTTTCAAGAGGGTGATTGGGCTTTGCTATATTACTCTAGTTTCAAGGATTTCAAAGGCAAATTGATGACCAAATGGATGGGCCCATATGTGATAGAAAATTTCCATGACAATGGGGTTGTTCAGATAAGAACCATTGATGAAGAAGGTATCCCCTTGCTTGTCAATGGGTACAGATTGAAATCCTACAAAAGACCTCTATCAAAGGAAGAGTTTGTTAGTACTATCAGTAAGGAAGTGATGGTGATTGGAAGTGTCTCGGCTTCCAACTCACTGAATTCTTAAAGACTATTTTATTTTTGAAAAAAATGAAAAAAAGAGAAAAAAAAAAAAACACAATAAGGGACCCAGGTGAAAACCTCCATGAGGCACTTGAGGCAAACTTTTGGGTTGAAAACCTCCTTGAGGCAGCCCAAGAGTGAAAAAGGGAAAATAAAATATCCATGGGTGAAAACCTCCCTTGAGGTGCCTAGGGAAATCAAATAGGTTGAAAACCTCCTTTGAGGCTGCCTGTGTGTCTTTCGAAAAAAAAAAAAAAAAAGATAAAGAAAAAATCCAATGGCCATACCATCAATGACCTCCCTCACCTACCACTCCATATCCCCCATTGCCACCCCTTCCACTCCTACCTCACCACTTATTCCTCCTCCAAGAAAAAGAAACAAAAAAAAAAATTAAGAAAGAGGCAGCTACAGGATTTCTTGTAGTACTACAAGAAACCTTGTAGCAGCATGTGTTATGATAGCAGCAGTCTCCATGCTCCTCCTTCAGCATCCATGCAGAGAAAGAGTATCATCACCCCTGCAGTCAATATGGCACCTATCTAGAGCTCAACGGCAATAGAAGAGGCCAGCACCTTCACACCACAACAAGGAAGACAAATATCAGCTAGGTGAAATCAACAAAACAAGAGCAAAGGAAAACATGCACCTAAACAAGAAGATGCGCAACAAAGCCACCCTCCAGCATGCATCGACCAAGTGAAGGACCATAGGTATGGCACCTCATCCACACTCTTTCCTAAGTATGAATATGATAAAAAGATAGGAATATGAAAAAGTTGATTTTACAAGCTGAAGGTGGCCATTTAACTTGACCACCCTCAGCCCGAAAACAAAAAGTGAAGTTCTAGTCAGCATGCCACGTAGTAAGGTCACATCAAAGCAAATAAGTCAAAAAGGTGGTCAAGTTAAGTTGTATAGGAGTGGGTGATGATTACTAGAAAGGGTTGCATGATAACTAAAGGTGGGCCAACGGTCCAAAAGGAAAAATCTTGTACATTGCCAGCCAACACAGCACCCAAAGGAATCAACCATAAATATAAAAAATTCCTAACTTTCATGCACACATCATTCATTTCGAGATTTATAGAACTAGGACCACATGGAGGAGCCATCAAAAAATAAATCTAGTCTCGGCCATCCTACAGTGAACACCTACAAGAAAGGCAGAGAAACTACATGAAACAATGGGAATTGTCAAAAAACTCTGCAAGGGGGTGCCTAGGGCCCAACTACTCAGAAATTCTCCTCACTCAGGGCATCAAATAATAGGTGGCCCATATCTTCTGTGTTTTGAATTGATAACTAGGAAAGAGGAAAAGGAAAAGAAATCTCCATTTTTTTTCTAGTAATTACAGTGTGCATGGGAATAGACAGAATTGTCTGGAGAAATTGTGTGTGGATAAAGAAATAATTGCAGTCATCACCCTCCTAAACTCTAAACCCTCAATCACATTGGAAATATCTAGAGCTAAGCCACCAAACTACCTACATTCAACTTGACAGAGAAGAGAAAATGACGGGAGGTTTCAACAAAAGGGAACCCATAGGGACATCCAGAATACACCTCCATCCCCCTGTGGTAGAGATATTTAGAAGGAATCAATGGTTGGGATTCTTTGAGCTGCTTAGAGGATATGATGTTGATGTAGCTTGGGAATTTGCTATGTCACTCACACCTTGGGCTAGAGTCAGTGCTACTTCTGTGGTGAGAGGATTGTCATAACAATTACCCTTGAAAGCATTAGCAGAATCACTACACTCCCTCTAGCCTTGCAATGGAGAAAGGAGGATAAAGCTAGCAACACTTATGCCAAGAAGAACTTTTTCTTGAGATATGAAGAGCCAATTGAGGACAAAAATGGGATTAGAAGGGAGAGACTTCCCTATCCTTGGGATGAAGTAAGCTATCACACTCTCAAGTATATTTATTGTCAGGGAAGGCTCAATATACTCTATGGTTACCAATTTAGACTCCATGAGCTGAGATTTGGAGAAGAGTTATCCCTTAACAAAAGATTTAGTGTGCCCTACTTCTTGTTGCAATCAATAATATATATGAGCATAAAGGTACAGGAAGGAAAACATCTGTAGTTGGCACACCATGGGCTAATCAAGATCATACTAGAAGATGCTTTAAGCCAATTAAGAGTCCCTATTCTATGGTCCACATTTAGGGACATGAACAGGGAGGTTGTAATTGAAGCAATTGAATATGAAAGGGACCCAACCTCTAGTGGTGAGGAGGAAGAAGAAGAACCTGAGGAGGAAGAATAAGAACTTGAGGAAGAAGAAGAAGAAACATGAGGAGGAGGAAGAAGAAGAAGAACCTGTAGAAGAAGGGCAGGAATCTCCAAGAGTGTCTCCTGAACCCACAGAGAATGAGGTAGTTGCTACCTTGACTGCCCTAAGCACACCCATAAATTCAACAGGAAAAATGCAGAGGCAGACTCCCATATATTTCAAAACAAGGAGGAGCACTAGGATCAAACATGGGAGACCACAAACACCTACCAAGACTCCTATCATCATTGAAGACTCACCAAAAGGACAAGAAAAACTAGTTTCCCTGAAAATGAAAGGTGAAGAGGACACATCAAAACAAGCTTCCTCAAAGTTGCCAATCACATATGTTAGGAGGCATATCACCAAGTCAACCTCAACAAAGCAAACCAAAGAACCTTTGACCCCATTTCAGAAAGGGAAAAGCCTCATATAGGAAACATAGACAGTCTTACAAGAAACTTTCTCAACACTACAAGAAACACAGAAAAATTAGTAGGAAGGATAGAAATGACAAAGAAAAGGCAAGGAAGTAGCAACACAAGTATAGGAGGAGGTAGATGCTCCAAAGGCATTAAAGGGGGAATCCCAACAGCTGTAGTAACCTAGCCCACAACCCAATCTCAACTCCTATTACAGATTCATTGAGGAAGGTAGAGTCATACCACAGAAATTTGCCATCCCTCTCTTCTTTGAGCTTGAGAAGGAGAGAGCAAGGACACATCGCTAGATGAAAATTTCTAAATCAAATAATGTAGAGGATGTGGGCCATATGGAAGAGAAGTTGCTAGAGATGGGCAGAGAGTTGAGTAGGATAAGAGACAGGGAAAGAGTTATGAAATCTCAACTAGAGGCTGAAAACACATGGCTGAGGAGGCAGGTACAAGAAAAAGAGAGCCAAGTGGCAAATATGGCAAGCCTCTCTATGGAGTAACTGCAGTGCAGGATGCCACCAAAGTCATATGCCTTGTACCTAAAAGATCAATGTATGCAATTTCAAATAAAGACCCTAGCACAACGAGGGACTATGCCTTTCCAAGACTATAGGCAGTTCATTGAGCTCTGTGACCAAAGCACCCTGGAAGATAAGGCCAAGATATCTGAATTTTACTTACACAACTTGGCCTTAACAAACTTGAATGTGTGGGACCCCAATCCAAAGTTGGGGGACTTACAACTAATGACCTTTGCATCATGGATGATTCATGAGGAGGCCAGGGCTAAGGAAGTAAAGAGGGTGTTGGAAAGAGAATGAAAATAGCCCCTTTACATCATAGCAGAACAGATCAATTCCAATGATCCCAATGAAAATAGCCCCTTTACATCATAGCAGAACAGATCATCACCAATGATCCCTAGCTTGCACCAAGATACCTAGCTACACAAGAGCAAGCAGTCACTCATTTTGAGGACACCTTGAGATTGCTATGGGATGAAAGCCACCAAGCATGCCAAAGAAGATGGGGCACTCTACCATACATCCTAAGGATCAGGGAGTCTTGTTCCCTTGAAATAATGACGGATGCACTAGAAAGGATCCCATTGTATAAGAAGGCACTACAAAGACTCAAAACCAACTGGATTGGCTCGAAACTCAGTCCACCATTGCTCTTGGGTATGTTAGAAGGAAGAAAGGAGGAAGAGGAAAGAAATC
Organism: Pinus tabuliformis; assembly: GCA_031772625.1. Taxonomy (NCBI): domain Eukaryota; kingdom Viridiplantae; phylum Streptophyta; class Pinopsida; order Pinales; family Pinaceae; genus Pinus; species Pinus tabuliformis. Next base: position 1,613,555,432 of record CM062817.1, on the reverse strand, counting down.
AGTAGGAGAAAATAGAGAAACATGCATGCTTTTATCCACAAGAGGAGAATACATCAACAGAAACTTGGGATGTTAGAGAGGCCACAAGAGAAATGAAAGACATGGACATAGATTAAGTTTCTTAGAGGATGAGCAACACTTTCCGTAGGGGGTGATGATGAGGCTCATCAATAGGTAAATTATATGCACCTTAATGCCACTCTCCAACTTTTTAAAATCAACTTTAATCACATTTATTTACATATTTTATTATTTTTTTCTTAGTGAGAAGGGTAAAGATGATATGTTATGTCATGTGGTCTAATGTGCATTAATTGCAGGATTTGGAGCAATTTTGGCTTATTTAAGTGCAGGAACTTGAAGTAGACAAGCAAGAGTGATTTTAGGATATTGGATCTCCCTCCTTAACTCCTCAATCACTAAAAGATTCCTCCACCAAATCTCATCATCTCAGAGTTACAAGTAGCCAAGCCCACCAAGGTCATTGGCAGCCAAGCCAGTGATAGTTGAAGACAAGTTGATCTTGAGTTGGGAGCCAAGCCTCCCTAATTTTAAGGAAGTTATTGGTAGCTTAATTTTTATAAATAAGAAGACCTAGGGCCTCATTAGGATTGGACTTTTTTTGTTGTATCCAAGAGGCAATTTCGAGCTAAGACATTGTGACTTGTAATTCTTATGTATTCTTGTAATTTTTATGAGAATGAGAAGAATTCCCTTGATCCAACACTGAGTTGTTTCAAAGGGCTGAAGCTCTTGGGTTAGGGCCCAACCCTAGCAGCAAAGGCTCCTCTTTATGTATATGAATGCTTAGATTACATTCATAGTTAGTTGCTGAAGTGATTTTGGTTTTGTTTAATCTACAAGTATTTGGATGATTACTTAGCTTGTTTCCATTTGTGAACAAATAGATCAGTGGTACAATGGTGAAAGTGAACACTTCAAAAAATATTGTGGTAGTGGCCTATGCCTCATCTCCCTTATGGGATCATGGTTTGAGGGTTCCATTCTCACAGCCTAAAAATAGATTTATTGTTTGATCACTGCATAACTTAGGATTTCGTGTTGCATAGATCATTGTTTCTCAATTCCTTAGAAGTACCTGCAATTGTAATTTTGGGTTCTTGAGTTTGTTATGGTTTATAAGCACTTCCATTCATAGAATTAGCCATTAGCTATTAATAACTTTGTTTTCCTAAATTCAACTCATATTTTCTATATATCAATGAAGTTGTGCATAACTAAAGAAAAAAATGTATGCTGTTGCAGGAGTTGCTGATCTGCAGGGAGACCTTGTCTTGCCAGCCACATCCAAGTCTTCTCCACCTACGCTGCCAAAGTCCACCAAACCCTAATCTGAATTTATGTTTTGTAGCAAAGTGGACATTTTCCTTGAGCAAGTCCAACCATCTTGAAGACTTGGGTTGAGCCTTGGGTAGTGTGCACCTCCTTTGTGCCTTATTCCCCCATCAGACACCTTTCCCACACTTCATTCTACCTTTCCTACCCCCTATAAGCTTTTGGCCTGTTTCATGTAGTAAAACAGGGCATCCTGTAGTAGAACTAGGACATCTTGTAGTACTACAAGAAACCTTGTAGCAGCCTGTTTTAAGCATGAATTAAGCAGAAATGGTCATTTGAGCTTAGGTTAGGCCTCCACTTGGCTTCCATTCCCTCAACACCATTCTAGACTTGTTTCCCCAACCAAAGAACAAATAGGTTAAATTAGCATTTGCATTCATAAAATTGAAAATCAAAAAGGATTTTTTGCAATTTTTAGTTAGCACATGCATGCAATAGTCACAGTAGTTTTAGGATCATTTCCATGCTTATTTAGTCCAGATAACTAGATGTTAGAGGCAAGGTTAAGTTAGGTATCTTTTGCAAGCAATATGTCTAGATGCTTAGCTAGACGATTTCATGTCACTTTATAGCATTTTCCAATTCAGCACTTTCATTCCCTAGAGTAGGCAACATTTCCTTTCTGCATTGTGAATAGTTTTCCCTTTGTTATTCGGTAGTCAGACTCCTTCTAGTCAATAGAAGACTAGTTTGAAAAACCATAGTGGTTTATCACCCCAGTTGAAAAGTGACAAGAGTAGAACATTCCATCTACTGTGTATACAACATTGTCACCTCCAAGTTTGTACGAACCTCGGGTTGGTGAAATAAAGTTGGTAGCCCTAGGAGTTGCAGCATATTTGCTGCAATACTGGAGCTCATCAGTTTATAACCAGATTATTCAATAATTCTACATGCCCCCTATCACCTAAGTCTAACTCTAGACTTCATAGGTAATTTCCCAGGGGTATGCATGCCTTACTAGGTCTTACAGTCATATGCCCATTTACATGCAATTAAAAAAAAATCAACTTCATTATAATAAATTATTTTTTAATTGTTGTCCTAGTACTTAAACTTCCATTCTCTCACTCGATTCTCTCCTCTCTAGATCCAACTAATGTGCTTGTTCTCCTTGTGAACTTGTGCACAATGACCTCCACAACTGCCTACTTCTTATCCATGCACCACAGCTCTTAAACATGAATCATTATTCAATTTTATTCACCATCGTATTTTCCACAGAGTTACTACTAGAAAATAGATCCAACCTCACACCTGATATATCCATTAGATCTAAGCATCCAAGCCATATATCTTAGTGCTCTTGACAGATCGACAACCTCAATCTCAAAGCCATTATCAAACCACTCTCGTTAGAGAGTCTAGGATAACCAGGCTCTAATACCATGCTAAAATTACCAGCGACAATAAATTTACTGAGACAAGATTAAAAACAATAAGCAAATATCATAAACACAATGCATACAATGTTTATCCTGGAAAAACCCCAATCCACGGAAAAACTAGCTAACAAAATTCTATTATTTCCTTGGCCAAAACCTACCTATGTCGACAAAGTGAACCTTGAATGCTCACCTCCCTTAGATCATTACAATGGAGTATTTAAGCATTTTAAAGGCTTCATTACATGCAATCCACAGGAAAAATACCATGGGAAACCAAAACCATCTACCCAAAACACCCCTATCTAACCAAGCAACTTTGTCTCTTTCTTCGAGTTATGTTTTACATAACATAAAGTAGATGTAATACTCTATTCAATGCTTAGAATTAAAATGTTCTAAATTTGTTTAAATTGTAGTTATCATGTTTCCTTACCATATAAATGATGCATTTCATGTGTATGGTGTTTTTTCTCATATCAAAAGATAAATGAGTCTAAATTTTCTATCAAAGATTTTGTTGATTGTGAGTTGGTTATCACAATTGTTCTTACTCCTTGTTTAAACACCCATTGTTTTTATAAGATAAAGAGAAGGTACAAGGTAGAAAATTGAAGATAATTAAAGAAGATCTAACCATATCGTAGTGAGGAAATTGAAGAAATGGACTAAGGGGAAACTCTAAATCTAGAATTTGAACCCAAATTTGATGAAATAATTGGTTGTAGATGCAAGGTTTTTAAATTGATATTTTGTTTCTGATGTATAGTTTGTATGGAGACCCTAACTGTTAGCTATTAAGTTAACCTTTAGACGATGAACATGTCATTATGTGTGTGTGTGTTTCCTATGCGGTTCATAGTCTCTAGAGATCAGTAACTACTACGTCCACAAAATATTTGTACCAGGCAGATCTACCCGAAAGGATCACTTCTTGTCAACTCAACCATAGAGCCTAACCCTGAGAGTGTCTAGAGAATTGAACCCACGACCTCTCAATAATAGAGGTGTTTTACCTACGGGGACTAGACTAACCAAACTGACCCTTGGGGCTACATGAGTCATTGTGTTAGGTCAACAATGGTGGTTTTTGGGCTATACATAATGAAATATTTAAAAGGTTTGAGATATTCAATTTTATTGGCCTTGGAGGAGAGTTTTGAAGGCTCACTTGGTCATTTTGGCTGGGTTTGGTTAAGGATATTAATACACCTATTGATGTTGGTATTTCTTGGTTTGGGTTGTTATTTCTATGTTGTAACTTTTATTTCTCTTGCATTTTACTCCTCCCAACTAGTATTAGAGCCATGGACTGGGATGTGTTTGTGTACAGTGCCCTTATGGATATGTATCCAAATTTTGACATGTTAGAGGATGCATGCAAAGTGTTTCACGAAACACCTCAATGAGATGATGTATTGTGGAACTTTATGATTGCAGGGTATACAAAATGGGTTTCTTGGAGGATACTATGAGGATTTATCATGTAATAGAAAGAGAAGTGATGGTAAAAAAAAGTAACGAAGACATGTAATAGAAAGAGAAGTGTTGGTAAAAAAAGTAACGAAGATGATGATTGCATTACCATAGAGCCTTGAAGGCAAAAAAAAAATATTATGGAGTTGAAATTTTTAATTACATGTAAATGGGTACACGAATGTTAAACCTAGTTTCTTTTTCTCGTTAAAACTATTCTATTATATACATAAACAGAAAACAGTTACATCATTTCAAGACAGAAAGAACCAGTTGCCTGTAATGGCAGCTTGGAACAGCTGAGACTGCAATGTCCGAGGACTTAACCAGACCAAAAATAAACCAGCCCTCGCAGGGGCGCCAGCAGAACAACAGATTAATCCCGCGCAGGGGAAACAAACACTTCCCAACCATAGAAAAAGATTCCAGAACCCAAGACCCAAACATAGACAGTTTGCCATCAGAACATAAACATAAAAACCAAAACATAATCAAAACAGCGAGAGAGGCCGAAAGTCCTAACAGATGTGCCGCAGAGACCTGGAACGAAGGCGCCGCTATTCTTCAGGTTCCTCCTCAACCACCCGGCACCACCCATATTCCTCCACCTCCACTGCAGTTGGAGCGGTTTCCATGTTGACATCTTCTCTTTTGCTGATCATCGCCTCCTGAGCCAGAGGGCGTTTTGAGACATTCTCTGGATCTGCAGTGGGCGTCTTCATGACTTTCTCTGAGCCGTCAGCTGGCTGCTTCCCCCGACTGTCTTGAGTATCGCTGCCATCTGGGGATCCTTCGATGAAGAGAACCGACACATGGACACTGATCCGGGGGCAGTTCAAAGAACTATTGAAATTGAAAATGGCAAAGCCGAAGGCGGGCGAGGAAGCATAATCAGGGGTGCTTGAATCCAGGAATTGACTAGACTGAAGGGGGTTGGCTTCAAGGGTACGATGGCAATGGCAATGGCAGCAATGGGGAGAAGTATCATCTACAGGAGGGCGCGAAGACCCTCCACGGGAGGTGCCTCGACGGCTGAGCATTCGCTGTCGAGGCCTAACCATGATTGCAGGGTCCGAATGGATAAAGCGCAGAGCGAAATTGAGAATCAAACCAGTCCCGGGGAGACCACAAACAGACAGCGGATTGGCCCAGACAGAAAGACAGCCGCTTGGAGCTACTCGCAACTCCATAGGTTGCATAAACATACCCTGAGGTTGAATAATGAACAGACCATAAACAGGCACAGTGAAGCCCAACCCACCATTGCATTTATCATAATTGCCTGCTCCTAGAAACATGTTCGCCATTACTGCAACCTCCTTGCGAGCCAAGGGGCCGGACTCTGGCTTGCGTACAAGGATGGATGGAGCATTTAATCTCCTCCGGTAAATATCAAACAGACCACTCCCGCGCGGCTGAAAACAGGCCTGCGCCCATGTGTGTTCCTTGCGACTGCGCATGGCTGGCATGCGGCCGAACGCGCGTCCCATCCGTTTTATCACCCGCATCCGGGGAATGTTAAACCTAGTTAAGCATGCATACCCTTGGTAAATTGCCAATAAAGTTTAGATAGAGACTTCGGTGATAGAGGGGCCTATCTCAAATTTTGGATTCCTTAGTTATAAAATTTGAGGGGGGTAGAACTTGGATAATTACCCCAACTCAAATTTAAAGGGGGGGGGGGGGGGGAAATGTTAGGTTAACCTTGATTTAGTGAATGAGTTATTGTGTTAGGTTAGTGGTGGTGGTTTTCAAGCCCATGGATTGCATGTAATGAAGCCTTTAAAGGGATTGAGATATTCCATTGTAATGGGCCTTGAGGTGAGCAATGAAGGCTCACTTGGCCATCTTAGTTAGGTTTGGTTAAGGATATTAATAGGTGGAACTTTATGGTTGCAAGGTATTCACAAAATGGGTTTCTTGGAGGATACTATGAGGATTTATCGTGTAATAACAAGAGAAGTGTTGGTTAAAAAAGTAACGAAGGTGATGATTGCATTACCATAGAGCCTTGAAGGCAAAATAAATAAATATTATGGAGTTGAAATTTTTAATTACATGTAAATGGGTATACAAATGTTAAACCTAGTTAAGCATGCATACCCTTGGTAAATTGTCAATAAAGTTTAGAAAGATACTTTGGTGATAGAGGGGCCTATGTCAAATTTTAGATTCCTTAGTTATAAACTTTGAGGAGGGGTAGAACTTGGATAATTACCCCAACTCAAATTTAAAGTGGGGGTGTTAGGTTAACCTTAATTTAGTGAATGAGTTGTTGTGTTAGGTTAGTGGTGGTGGTTTTCAAGCCCATGGATTGCACATAATGAAGCCTTTAAAGGGATTGAGATATTCCATTGTAATGGGCCTTTAGGTGAGAAATGAAGGCTCACTTGGACATCTTAGTTAGGTTTGGTTAAGGATATTAATAGATATATTGATGTCAGTTTTTCCTAGCTTGGGTTTTCAAGGGTAAAATAGTGTTGTTATTACTATGTTGTTCCTAACATTGGTCGTCGAATTGAGTAATTGTTTTGGTTTCTTATTCATATTTACTTTTTCTTTTTCTTTTTCTTTTTTAAATTTAAATATGTGGTATGAATTAATTTGGTATCAATGTGTACTCTAACAACGAGGCATTGTTATCTGCATCACATGAGCATCCATGGGGAAAATTTTGATATACATTTTCTATTCATGGATAGGTTTAATATAGCTTCATAACCCTTCACTAGGAGCTAACGAACTTTGGTAGGTTTAACTAGCCTAAGGAGTGAAATTTTGAAAGTTGGATTGCATTTTATCCCAAATCTAAGTATTCATGTTCATTTACAATTGAAATACCTTTGAGAGATACATCCATTAAATATGACCTTTTAGAGAAATATAGAAGCTCCTAGATAATAATATACAATTTTTAGATCATTTTTTGGGTTCGTAGTCAATGTAGTGTGTGCATTTTTGTAAAGTTGATATATGTTTTTCTAGGATTGTAAAAAATAGTGAAAATCATTAAAAAAATAACATTTTGGCAAAGCTAGATGTTACAAGTGAAGGAATATTGAGGAGATGTTGATATAAGTTGTCATTAATCATGTGAAATACTCCAATGTGGTACATTTATATGTCCATATGTGCACATTTTTTCTGGTTAGTGTCCATTTATTTTTCCAAAGAAGACCTTGTGAGGAACCCCAAGGAATGTTTCCCATATTGTGGATGACATCCCTAATAAACCCACTAGTGTAGATAGTCTGCATGATCTAGGGGATTCAAACTAAGCACCTATTGGCATAGAACTAGTCAAATTCTAAACAACATTGGTGGAAAATCATTGAGCTACACCCTTGGACTAATCAACATGTATTTTACTAAGTTATATAGACTTGACTTATATTTTGTGTAAGAGTTGTTTTGATGCATTTTGCAAAATTAGAAGTTCTTAGGATAATTGAAAATATAATATAGTGTGAAGGTAAATTGAGTATCAAGGAACAATTAGCAAGTTTTATATTAGAAAATTAGTCAATGTTTTGACCTAAGCATTCAATAGTTCACTTGGCATAAAACAATGAAAATCAAGGAAAATTTCAGTTTCACAACTTTGATACTTGCATGTCTCATTGGTATGGGAAAATATGGAAATGTGTGTTATGGTATATTTATTATAATTCTTTTATCAATCTTCATATTTCATCATAATTCCCTATGTATGTGTTATATAATTTGCACAACTAGCCTCTTGTGTACGTTCAGTGTGACACATCCCTCAAAAATAAATAAAATAAATTAGGTGGTCTCTTGCATCTATTTTTGGCGGTTCTTGACACATGATTTTCACTTTTGGTGGTTTTGTGGCGCATGGTGTTTCAGTCGTTGGCTTTCTAATTCTAGATAAGGAATTAAGGTTGTAATCTAATCCAAGTTAATGGATCAGGGATTTTGGATGCCATGAGATGCTATATATTATGTTCTAAAAAATGAATTTGATTGATGATAAAAATTAGATGTGTGCCTCTAATCAATTATTGGTTTTTTTATTTCAATGTCCATAGTAAATCTCTATGTAATTTATATTCGGTTTCCATAGTAAATCTCGTTGTAATTTGTGATTTGGTTTCCATAGTAAATCTCTATGTAAGTTGTGATTGTCATTGTTTCACTTCCCCAATTATTAAGAATTTTTGTATGCATTACATTTATAAAAAATGTTTAAAACTTATAGTGTACAATATGTATTGCATTTCCTCGATCCAAATCTAAAATTGAATCTTTGGATTCTTACTTGACTCTTAACACTCATATGTACATTATAATCACTTAGGACAATGGGCCATACAAGATGGCATGCCATTCATGCTTTTGGGCCTTCCAGAGTTTTGGATTCCTACTTGACTCTTAACACTCATATGTACATTATAATCACTTAGGACAATGTGCCATACAAGATGGCATGCCATTCATGCTTTTGGGCCTTCCAGAGTTCATAATTTATGTATAGCGTGTATATTATGAAGTTAATAAGCCTAATTATATAAATTTAGTTTTTGCTTTGTTTTTGGTGATTTTTTACCAACTCAAAGATATGAATAATTGTAATTTAATAATTAAGGTAGTTAGAAGGTTGTTTTTTATTTGAGAGAAAAAGAGAGAACCTTTTGCACATTGTAATAATTTCCTAGATCAATATCCACTCAAAATTTAATAAAGATCGATGTTCTAATTATGACAATTGATATGCAGTAAGCTATGTCTAATTTATCCGTAATTGTTCTTAAAAAAATGGAATCATCACGACAAAACAAAAAAAGTTTTTCTCAAAGATTCAGATAGTCCCATCAAAACATGCAGATATTTCTAAGCCTTGTATTGTTAATTATCAACAATAAATGTACATTCTCTGATAATAAATCTACACACTAAAGAAATTTTTTTATTAAACCCTCCCGACCCTAAAAATAAAGAATATGTGTGTGTATTATTAAATGTTGAATATAAACTGGAAAAGAAAGTAATAAGCTTCGAACAATTGAGCAATACTTCTACCTCTTCAAAAACCTCATTTTTTCTAGTACTATGGTTATAATTGTTGTATGAAACAAGTCAATAAGACCTTCTTGAAAGGGGTAAATCCTTATAATTAGATTAATCCTTTTTGTTGTGGACAAAAAATAAAACTTGTGTATCTCTTCATTAAAAAAAATGAACTTCTAGATTTTACTAGGATTGTGTTATTATTCACAAAACTTTTTTCATATTATTTTGTATGCCATTTGAAATTTGAAACAAGGCATATTGAGAAAATAATAAAAGATAAAGGAGAGCTCAACAAATCCCCTCCAAAAATGAAAATCGTGTCCATCAAAGTATTTTTCGATAGCACCCCAAGAGTGAATTGAACTAGGGATTGAAATACTTTCTCATGCTAAGAAAAGCTGATGAGTTAGATTATTTTCCAAAAAAAATAAATCCATTGTAATTCATAGATTTTATTATGCGCCATAAGCACATGTTGTTTAATTTACCAAATAATCTAACTTTACACCATATATACACTAGCATAAATTGCATTATTTTGCAAATTTTGAGGAGGGTTAAGGAATTTTCATGACACAAGTTAAATTTTTTAAGCAGAAATAAGCATTTTCAATTCGATTTTAGGATCCCAGTGCCCCACCTAATAAAGTATCATTTGATTTAAAAACAAAAAACACACATACACACACCTTTATTTGTAAAGAAACTAAAGACATAACTTTGGGAGAGTCAAATGTTAGGTCAGTTCTATTGAGGCTTGAACACGCCTTGATTCAACTAACTTGAGGATCCCCTTTTAGCTTTTTAATCAACCCCCTTAATCTAGGTGTTGTTTTCTTAGACTTTATTTTTTGAATTTAATTGACAATTGTGTTGCTCATTGGTATTGATGTTTACTATATGCATGTTTAATCTTACAATTCTGGTACATAGTCATGAAAGTTTGTGTTAGGGTCCCACCCTAACCCCCTTATTTATGTAATAGGATCGAGTCATAGTTATAGTTAAGTAAAGAGTCAATAAAGCCCATATTAATAATTGTAAGTGGTTAACCTGCATTTAATGAAGGGACCACAGTTAGTTGCAAATGGGTCATGGTATTAGATAGATGGTATTAATAAGAACCATGGTATTGCCCCATGGTATTGCATGTATAAATCCTATATAAAGGATAGAGACTCCCCTCGAGGAGCATCGCTTTCTCGAAATCCTGTCCCGGAGCGCTGTAGCTCATCCGAAGAGCGAAAGCGTGCCATCAATGGGTTTGGCCCTCAATGGTCATGCCTTTCACGTCCAAGATTCCAATCCAAACATGAAATGGGAAATCAAATTCCCAATTACATGAAATTGAATCGTGCCCTCTTTCCCGTACATCCATTCTGTTACTCAATGAATCATGTCCCAATCTCCAAGTGCCTGCCTCAGGTGCCTGTTCTAAGTTCTCCCCCTTATTGGCGAGACAAAGAAGATTTCCAAGCTATATGCATTATGTCTTATTTTGTATTGAGCTCAGCTTTATTGGAGGTTTCCCCCTCGAAGAGGCAAGTATATATTTCTTTCTGAATAATAAAATACTTGCTGTTATTTCTCATTCTTGTATGTTCTGGGTATATTTCTTCGCATATTCTGTATTCTGGTATCGTCTTGCAGGTTAAGAGCATAACAATTTGATTCAATTACATTTTCAAAGTGTGGGTTGCCTTGCATTTTCATTTTATTGTGCCTATCACATTACACATATTAATTTTGGTCGTTGCAAATATGTTGTCTTTAAATAGCTCCAACCTTCTTAAAAATGTTGTGCAACTTTATTGAAGGAACTAAAGATTTTCATTTGATTCCCTTAAAATTGAGATTTCAAGTAAAAGTAGACATTTTTGCGAAGTGTTGGATAATAGGTGCATTGGAGGCCAATGTACCATTTTCACATAATAAAATCAATCAGGTGCCTATGAATCTTGTCAATTTTAGTTAATGCATTGAAAGCTCATATAACGAAGATGCAAGATGAGTAGACATAACTTAACTTCTACAAAGCACCATCACAAATGGGACCCATAATTTTGATGAAAATGTCCTACACAAATTTTGGTCCAGATCAAAATCATATTTAAACATCTAGAAAAGACTACCTATATGTTTTTTGGGATTCTAAACCCAATGCACCTACCAAAATCTAGCCCCAAGGTACAAAGGTACAAAGAGATGTAATTAAAATCCCCTACCAAGAAAATAGTTTAGACTTTGTTGGTTTTGCATGTCTTGAAATTGACATTGAACCCAGAGGTGTAACCATTCGCTTGAAAGCCCGACTAGTTCTCTTCACTTTACAAAAGGTGGATCTTTGATTGAAATTTTTTAAGTAAGTTACAAATTTTTGAAGTTAGGCCACTGAGAGGTCTCACCCATCTCCTTTGTAAGTAGTTTTAATTATTTAGATGATAGATATCTATCTAGATTTTTGATCTTTTATGTTTCAATCAAATCTCCCCTACTCTTGATTCAAGCTAACATTTTGAAATGTAAAATCACTTGAAAATGATTGGTAACTTTTTCAAATTTTTAAGCTCCATTGGGAAAAGTTGAAAATATTATCAAATGATAATATTTAACCATTTTTTAAAAGAAAATGTCAAACTCAAACATGAAAAAGATCCTTAAACGCTTCAAGTTTTTTAGATCTTCATTTCTGGGATATTTTTCCCTTCATTTTGGTATTTTAAAACTTCCTATTGAGGCATTTTAGAACTTCCATTCAAGGCTCTTTTTTTCTTTTTCTTTTATTTTATTTTATTATTTATAATGGGGAAATCAATAACTAAAACATTCGATCATTGCTGCCACCGAGAATCACATAGCGTTGATCCTAAGGAAAATCCCTTTGACCCAATATGATATCCCACAAACCATATCAAACAAGGCTAGCTAGGATTTGAAATGAGGTGGGTGGAATTATCACGATGAGTCCTAACCACTCAAGCTACCCTTGATGAGCAAGGATTTTATAAACTTCATTTTGAGATATTTTAAAAATTCATTTTGGATCATTTTAGAACTTTCATTCAAGGCATCTTAAAGCTTATTTTTAAGGCTTTTATAGAATTCCTTTTAAGGCATTTTCTAAACTTCCTTTTAGGTCATTTAAAACTTCTTTTTGGGGTATTTTAAAACTTCCATTCAAGGCATTTTAAAACTTCCATTTAGGAATTTTTAGAATTTCCTTTTTAGGCATTTTAAACCTTTCAATTAAGGCTTTTCAAATCATACATTCATGTCTTTTTTCAAAATTTGGGCCTATTCCAAACTTTTTTATATTTCCAGATTGAGCCTATTTTCAAACTTCTTGTTGAAAGAATAACTCATACCTATGAACAAAAATGCATTTGCATAAATGCAACGTAATAGACTAAGCTTAAATCTCTACATACAAAACTATGAATGAAGACAAGGAGTGAAATTAGGATGAGGATTTCATGTCATCAAGTTGAGTGATTCACATAGATATCATTTGAGATAGTTATGCATATAATTTAACCAAATATCTAACTATGATATAATTGTTATGATTGCTTGTTGTTATATAATGGGACTTATTGTACAATAGAAAAATTCATGGGGATGGATTAATTGAATAGAATTTTCCCTTTGGGGGTTTCTTGAGCATAAACTTCATGTGACCCTTACTTATTAATGTGCTTGATTTTATTGTTTCCTTTCTTCAATTCCCAATATTTGGTATTAGAGCCAAGTTTCAATTATCGTTGTATGTTGTTCATATCCTTTGTAATGAATATTTAATGCATAGATCCAGTGAGCATGGATCTTGTATAAGATGATCTTTGGTGCATATCGAAATTTTTCCTCGTAAAGTGTTTGTTTACCTCAGTGAGAGTGTGATATACAATTGTTGATAATATCAACCAACTTAGTGTGCAATTGCACTATGAAAATGAGTAGTAGTTATTGGATAACATATTTAGACTCATATGGTGTAAGATTTGATCATAGTAACCTAATGGATCCCATGGATACTATTGTGCACCCCAGTTTGTGCTTGGCATGGTGGTAGTGCCTATATAGACATGGTTGACTTCAGAGCATTTGGATCCATTGGTAACCATTATTGTTAACTGTTTTCCTAATTGTAAGTTTTGTTTCTGGATGCCCTCTTTTGTTTTTTAAACAAATTGACAAGGTCAAAAAGTGCATAGTCAAGTAACCTAATAGTCAATGTAATATTCGATCAAGGGTGGATTCGATGATGCTTCCGAAGACATGGAAAATAGGTGATTATAAGTTTTCGTAGTTTTCCTTATAGAAACATTCAATTGCCTTAAAGAAAAGGTAAAATGGAGTAGAATAATAAATTCCAAATTTTTTTGCTACTTATGCACAAAACCTCTGGAGTTATTAATGAACCTATCTACTATGACTAAAATTTGAAGTATTCTCAAATCTAAGACTTCTACAATTAGAATTATGGATATAAATATCTTATTGATCCATCAAATAGGTTTAGTAAATCAACCCTATTGAATTTTGTATCTATGGTCGATCTTCATAATTAATATTTTTGGCCTTGAAATTTACATAATGAAAAATGTAATACATGTTCTTCATGTCATTGTCAAAAGAGAAAATATAAGGCATGTTCTTCATGTCCTTTTTAAAAAGAAAATATTTGAATTTTGACATTTGAATTTTCTGCTCCAAACAAGCCAAGTCGGCCCTCCTCCTAGTGAAGTTGGCCCCAATTAAAGAGGCACCCATTCGGACAGCCATAAATGTATATATAAGGCACTCAACTGCCTCCCATTGGCACAATTCGGATCAGAAAAGGAAAGACTTAAAAATAATGAGGCCAGAAGGAAGAAGAAGTATGAAGATCTACCTCTCTCTGACATCTAACCTCGCACGAGTGAAGCTCTCTTTACGTTGTGACGTCGCACGTGGAACAGAAGAGCCAAATTTAATAAGGCATACCAGGGTAGTAGGACCAAGATTCTTGGGTGCAGAAGCAAGCCAAATTTTTTCCCTAACATACCATATTAGATCAAGTTTTTTGGGTAGATGTTTGACTTGACTAGGAGGCAGTTGGACCATGTTTGACTAAGTCTACTTTGTTGGTAATTTTGACTCTGTGATTGACTAGAAGATCTAGGTGTGTCTCTTGTTGAACTAAAGACTTTATCTAAGGAAAAGGTTGTTGGGATTTTCCCCCATGTGGGTTTTCCTAGGGTAAATGTTTATGTTCTTGTTTAGTTGTCTCTTTATGATCCTACTAGCATTTAGTGTCTATTGTTGAGATATTATGTGTAATTGCTTTATGATGAATACGAATTCAAGGAAAGAGTAAATAAATAAATCATAAGAAGTAATTATCAGTTTTAAAGGATCCTACGAAAAATCAACATGGTATCAAAGCGTGGGTAAAAAAGAAGCCTTGTCAAGTCTTAAATAGATCCAAGGTCCTTAAGAAGAATCCACAGTCATCTAAGGAAGTACGCCCTAGAAGTAATCAAGCCACCTATATGTTGGTTAAAGTAATTACAACTCTATTTTTCTCCTTGAATAAGGGTTAAAATCCCTATATACGAGGACTAAAAACATATCTAAATCTCTACAAGGCTGAAATACCTCAGTCCAAATATGACCACAGGTGGCTAAGGAATATTACCACAGTGACCGAGACACCTCAAATGCAAAATTCGACAAGTCATATAGCTGAAGCAAAATGATTGTACTTATGTTCTAAATTCTTTGAATCATACCACATTGAAGAAGAACAATTGTTACAATGATTGAAGAAGCCAAGTCCCTAAATTTATCTAGGAGCGAAGCTTATGTGACCTTGGAGGAAGTAGCCCAAAAATAAATAAAAACATCTTTGTATGAAGATAAGCCAGCAAATTCATCCTTTATGCATGAGGTCTACCTTTAATCCTTGAGTTATGGAAATCATTGTACATAAAATAATGGATTGGACTTATGTATGAAGTGTTTCATGAACCTCATGCCTAGTTCCCCTTAAAGATATGTGATGACTACTAGAACTAATATAAGATACAATACATATTTTCTAAGAAGAAGGACTAAATGCTTTATCATAAATGTCAAGGTTGAAGTGTTGTAGACCTGTTCTGGCCACCAGGCAAGCATGACCTTATTTCCATGAAAGCACGCTACAATGATGAGTTAAACATGGGAATATAGATGTATAAAGAGACTAGCAAAGCTATAATTCTATGGTTTAATGCTTGAAATAAAAGGTATGTATCAACACTCAATTTTTACCCATAATGGTTTAGATTGATATCAAAGTTTTTACCATGGCAACTCTTTTACAACCCTTAGAAGAAATTATCATCAAATAGCCTTGAATGCGCTTGATTGAAAATATTTGTATCAAAGTTGATAGGATTGTGTTCTACTCCTTAATTAGATTATAGGACCAGGTATGATTTGTTGCCATACATTAAGGGAAGTTATGCTACCTATTGATGGAGTCCCTCCATCTACAATTTTTGTTATAAGACTTATATATGACTTTTAATCACTCTCAAATATTGTTATATATGTAGCATGAAATTCATTTTAAATGATAGCATTATAATTTTGGGTTATGGCTTAAAGCATGATAAGGCTAGTTTGTAACATTGAGGTACGATATAACCAAATTCATGTGTTAAAGATGTTGCATTGCATCATAAGCAGGATGTTGAAGCTATAATGTAGCGTACCCCCTACTATCCCTAGCCCCAACTAAGGGTAGAAGGAGACAGTTACTAAGTTGATCTAACGTCCAAAGTCTAGTTATGAAATGGGGTCTTATTTTTTTTTACCTTTTTCAACTTTCTTAAAACCTAAAATGGATGATATCATTGTGTTCATCTCGTCAAGACCTTTCCAATGATATAAAATTTGTTTCAATTTGACTCCTGAATTGAAAGATAAGATTGTTTAAATATTCACTTATCAGATAGTGCCAGGTCATCTAATATGTTGTGTGGTGCCCACATGGCTACCCAGGTGATATGCCACTTCACCCCCATGTGGTAGTTGCTAACCCATTCATGATTAGCCACTTTATACCGCTTCCATGGCTCGCAAAATAGGTACATACATTAAAACATAAGGGTTGAACCCCTTCCAACCATATACATACCATGTGTGCCTCCTATACGCCACCTCATCCTAGAAATATAATCCCAGCAGGATTGCACCACACCCCCAATGAAAATCATTGAGGCTAAGTGAACCTTCCACGGACCTCACCTCCACGCATCATCTCGTAACTTGCTATGGCTATGCGCTTGAGCTCCATCATGCCTTGTCATCCCAACCCTTTCCCCTTCTGTTATGCATTCAACTATAGGTTTGACTTGGACTACGTGAAATCTTTGGGGTGGCATGGACATGCGACAAGGATTTTCCCTGCACCATCACAACATGTATGTTGGTCCACTATGCCACTTTTCCTAGGAAATAAAATATCAAGACCTTGGTACCCAAAACTGCGAAATACCGCTAGGGAATAAACTTCGGGGTGACATGTCCTACTTCGATCCCCTCCTCGCACCAACATTAACCATAATTAAACCTAATGAATATATCTTTGTGTCTCTCCTGTCCACAACTTATGTGAAGCTAGCCATGGGTCTCGCTAGAACCTCCAAGGCATAGTTAAATGCATCAATCATATTATGAATATATGGGGTCCTCCACCAGGTTATGCCAGATGAACCAACTTCTGGTCCCACTGTGCCAAGTCACCCTAAGAGTCCCCTTGAATTCTCCAGGGTAAAACCTCTAGAACATGTGTGCGGTTATAAGCATTTGGCTCTTTGATGAGCCAGATTTCTCCTTGTTCAAGTGCTCGATCATCGGGCCTTGTCATAGGATCAAAGAGGGTTAAGCCATTTCATTCTAATGTCTTGTGCTTTGGCTTAATAATTCTAGCCCCACGTACTTTACAAATTATCTACATGAAATCATGATGCCTTTAGCATGGTTCCAAGTGCGCATGGTAACGAATATACAAGCCCATCTCGGTTATCCATCCTGAGCTTTGTTGAGACTCGGTCACGACCTTTAATCCATTATACACATATGTTATAACACTGCACTATCTCTTCTAAGATTTGCAAGAAATAGGACCAACTTAGCTTGTAGTAGGAAAAAAACCATTCCTTAAAATATTTACACAAGATATTGATATTCCTTATTCATGCAGGAAAAAAACACTCCTCGACATTATCATGACATTATTTCAACATAATAAATAGAGACATGATAATCATATGCATTAAAACAAGAGAATACTTATCTTATTAGAGATCTAGCTACTGAGATTGGGACTCTAACTTTCCACCCCCACCATAGACAAGCAACAACCACATTTACTTGTAGTTGTCACCCCTGAGCTAGATTCCAGTGCTTGAGGATGGAGTGCTAAACCATGTAAAATCAATAATTCCATTTGAAACGGACCTCCAAGGTAACCCACCTTTACCCACTAGCCAATTATATAACCAAATGCACAGGGATTCATTTCCCTCAACTATTCTCAACAATTTTCCATTGTCATGTGACAAGGCTTAATCTCATTCAGCTTCATCATAAGGGTCTCTTATTCCACATAGTCACATCTCCAAATTAGGAGAGTAATATTATTATAGCATGGGAAGGTTCTTCAGTGGCAAGCTACTAATAAATCGGTAGGTTCTTTAGACCACAATCTTCCCAGTGCTTTCTCCAGTCCTCAAGAAAGCCACTCTTGGTGGTTTATTTAGCCATAAACAAACCACTACTCAATTTCAAGAGAAGGAGAACTCAACATGCATATATGGGAAGGTTCTTTAGTGGAAAATTGTTGAAAAATTAGTAGGTTCTTCATACCACAAGATTCCCAGTGGTTTCCTAAGTCAAGCCACACTCGGTGGTTTCTTCAATCCTCAAGCAACCACAAGAGGATGAGAGTTCAACATGGAAAGTTTCATCAACTAGATAAGTTATTAATGGGTAAAAATATCACCCCTCAAAGTTCTTCATCAATTAGTCAAGCACCAGAGCTTTAGCCCCAAGGCCACTCCTGGTGGTTCTTCAACCCTTACAAATACCTGAGTGTCTCTTCCTAATCCAATAGTTTCATCAATCCACAAACTTCCCACTGGGTTCTTCAATCCAAGGAAAACCACTCTTGGTGGCCTCATTTATCCTTGGAAAGCCACTACTCTCTATCCTCCAGTCTATTTTTAGTTTGACTTCTCCTTGTCTGTCAATTTTCCTCATCCTATTTCCTCCTTCTTCGTGAGGAATTTCTTTCTTTATTTCCCCCTCCACTAGCTCTTCCCCTCATGAATGGAAGAAATGTTACCAAGAGCCTCTTAGCCTCTAATCATTTTAACTGGAGCCTCTCAGCCTCCAATAAATTCAACATGAGCCTCTCAACCTCCTATCACTTCCTCTACATGCATAGTCTTTTGCTTTTGTGCATGAATAGTGTGTCATTCCACAGACATTTTAGCCTCCAATCACTTTATCAAGAGTCTCTCAGCCTCTAATCACTTTAACAGAAGACTCATGGCTTCCAATTCCCATCATCATTCTCCCCCCCCCTCCCCCCATTCTCAAGGACTGTCTTCTCCAATAGACTAACCATCAATCTTTTCTAAGGCTCCACACAGTTAACTGCCTTGGACAGCACCACCCATTCCTGTTCTTTAATATTTTTTTGTCTTATTTTCTTATTGTTAGACCTAAAAGACACGTGGGCCTATCCTTTATTTATTTATTGCACAATCAACCAACTAAACTTCTCAGCCAATCCATGGTTGATATATTTAAAATCAATAATTCCTCAAGCAATCTCCCTCGAACTCCCTCCCTCAAGCAATGGAATGTGTTTCTTTCTTAGTCCTTTTTAATTTATAATTACATAATTACATGGAATTATTTACAATGTTTACAAGGGGAATTAACCCACAAGGGATGTCTCATACAAGCTCTTAAATTTGTTTTCATGGGCCTTGCATTGTTAAGTAAAAGTACTGGAAGATGCATTACACATTTTGATGTTAAGGTATGACCTATGTTGCAAATAGTTTATATGGATACTCAGTCCTGAAATATGTACTCTGCACATCAAAGGAAAAGGTCATTGTCACTAATATGCTTTTGAAGAAAGCACACCTTAATGGGTTAAGTTCATTGGACATGGCAAGTTTACAATGAAGAAGAGGATAGATATCCTTCCAAGTTTGAGATCAAAGTCCTCTCATGAAACATGAGCGATGTGCAGAACTTGATGTGTCCTTGTTATTATTACTACTATGATGGAGTACATGTTACTTGGGTTGAAAGGGTCAAAAAGCAAATGTGCCACTAAGAATACATAATTGCTAGAATATCATTGCTAGTAATGCCAAAGCAATATTCAAGTATGTTATGAGTCTGTCATATTTTTCTCTTCATGAAGACATCTCATTAGAAGATCCACATTCTTGACATATCTGCTTAATCTAATATCGAGATGGAATATATTGATTATTTTTTGAAGCATAGGGACTCTATGGTTTTTGGACAATTGGATATGGATATTACAAAGTCTATTGGACATGCCAAAGGTGTAAAATAATATTTTGAAAAACTAGGGTTTGTAAATCCTAGAAGACTGGAGTTTGTGGATAAAGCCCTTAAATTGGACCTAGATTAATGTTTCCACTAAAAGAAGAAACCTTACCTCTTGCAAGGAAGAAATGACATCATGTTGATGATTAGGTTGATAAATTTTCAATATGGATGCAAGAAGGTTGATCTGAATTTAAATTATAGATATAACCATAAATACAAAGATGCAACATTTCATTAATATCAAATAGTGAAATATGCTTACAAACATAATGGAAATAAGACTAGCTCGGCCAATGGTAGCTTATCTCTGAGAAGATATGTGGCAGTTACATGCCTCTAAATTGTGTTACAATGAGGCTCAAGGGTCTATTTATTATTAAAAAACATGAGAAAACCCTAACCCCGGGAGATGTAGCGCCAAGAGTTTGTGAGCCCCGTTAGGGTTAGTTGGGTAGCCAACTTCCGAGGGTCATAACTTGGTCATATTATCTTTGTTTGGCACGTACGATACCTTGTTGGAAAGGTCTCTGTGAGTACTATAGGTTTTGCTACAAGCCCTTTCCAATGGCTGCAATGGACCTAAAAAAACGTTGTTTAGGGGGTCAAAACTGCTCCAAAAGTTCATGACCCGAAAAAATGCTAAAAATAGTAAATGTTGAAATAAACAAGGAAACAAATGAAATTGATTGGAGGTCTAAATGGAATAGGTGGGTGGCCATCAATATTCACCTGGATCAAAGGCTAAGATCAAGAGGGAGTTGACATTTCCCTAAAATCCTCAAAAGATAAGTAACTTATATCTTTCTCTTCTTTAATTATTGTTATTGTTTTAGTTAGCCTCTTGTCCTTGTCTCTTTTTGGGTTGTAATTGTTCTTCCACGGCCTCCTAGTGAAGATTGCAGGTACATAGTAAATGCTTCCAAGGCTCTAGCAGCAGATGGAAGTAGTGGAAGAATGAAGCAAATCTTGTGGAAAGAGGACTATCCTAGAATCCATTATTTGTGTTTAGATATATTTTACTAGATGATATTTGAGCTCAAAGGGAGCAGACAGATCAACAAGATTAAATTGAGCTTTGATGAAGAAAAATATGCCAAAAGGAAGTTAGTGATGACTTCCAAGATGAAGTATGCAATAAATGGCAACTTAAGAGAAGTACAAAGCGAAGGTTCTCCAAAAAAGAGGGAGATACATTGGCTCCAGTTGTTGGGTACACTTCTATTATAATTATTGTTTCTTACGTTATGGAATTAGATCATATGGATGTAGAGGTTGTTTCTCTCCATGAAGAATTTGAGGAAGAAGTGTACGTGGAACACCCTCAAGACTTTGATGGTCATGAAGAAGTCTCCTACTTGAAAATAGAAGATTTCAGCTAAGATTTGGATTGATGGATCAAGGTTGACCCTATATCATTTGTTTCTAACAAAATCAGGAGGACTCATGTGTCAGAGGGAGAAGTTGTGGAATAAATATTTTCTTTTGTAACAAAGGGAGCAGTCAAGGAGCCTTGTTTTAGCTTTAGATGGAGTTGACCTCTTAGTTTGAGATGATGGACTATCATTGAGATTATGAGGCTAGATAATTGATATGCTAGAAAAGAATTGTGGCAAAGGGAGCAACCAGGATTGCCACAATAGGATCTATTTCAGAAAGAGCACCCAATTAGGGTAATAAGAATGTAGTTGTTCAGCTTATGATTGAACCAAGGCATGTGGCTCAACAAGTGTTGAAATACCAACATGGTATAGTTGGTCATGGCACTGTCAGTAATGGTTTGAAATATGACTCAAACAGTGAAGTACAACTACAGAGATACATAGATTCAAATTGAGCTGAGGATGCAAAAGGCAAAAAGATTTCAATAGGATATTGCTTCAGTTTGGGCTCTATCATGATTTCTTAGATGATCAGGAACTAGACATCTATCGCACTCAGTATTACTGAGGTCGAATATATTTCAGCTTGGTTGGAAATTTGAGAAGAAGTATGCCTTCAAAGGCTACTTACGGGATTGTCTTGATCAGGTGTAGGTAACGACCATGATGACAAGTCAAAGAATAATGAGATATAGTACTGAGACATGGTACATAAGGAAGCAACATGACTTCAATACTATTCTTTGTTCAAGCAGATTGCTGACAAAGCCTTTATTCCAGGATGATGTATGTATAATTCAAGGACAAGCTTAGAGTGATTGAGCATGTTTCTCTCAGCAAGCAGGGGTAATAAAATTCCAGCATCAAGGACAATCATTCTCCTTAGCTCATCTTGACCAGGATTAAGGAAAATGGTACAGTGTTAATGTGATAGCATCAGGGATAAACATCATCCTTGTGTCAACTGTGTTGACTGAAATTAGGGAGAATGGTCTAGCAGAGTACAATCATTCTTCTTATGTCAAATATGTTGACCAGAATTAGGAAGAATGGTTCTAGAGGCCCAAGATCACTTAGTTGAGTGGGTGCCTTTCAATATCAACTCATTTAGCATCAAGCCCAAAATTACTCGGGTAGAGAGTGGCCTTTGCAGATTCACCATGTGTCAAAGATATTGAACAAATTGATGGTGAACTAAGACTAGTCTGTATACCGTGTTTAGATGGACCGAAATTGTGGTGACTACTTTATGCTAATTATGTACCATGTTTCAAGGGTACCAACCAGGATTATGTTGAAGCTACACCATAGGTTAGAGGTACCAACTGAAATTATAGTAAATTGTTGATTTTGTTGATTTACCATGTGTTAAAGTTGTTGACCAATATTATGGTGATTGAATGATGTTGATGTCGATGATGAATTGTTATAACCTTCTCTTAGAGAAATTTATCAACAAGAGAACATATAAATAGTCATTATGAATGTCTCCCTAGCTTAGAGGGAGTGTTAAATTTTGTAGTTATATTTAGTCTTCATAATTAATATTTTTGGCCTTGAAATGTACATAATGAAAAATGTAAGACATATTATTCTTGTTGATTGTCAAAAGAGAAATATAAGGCATGTTCTTCATGTCCTTTTCAAAATAAAAATTTTGAATTATGATATTTGAATTGCTAGTTCCAATAAGCCAAGTTGGCCCTCCTACTAGTCAAATCATCTCCAATTAAAAAGGCACCCATTCGGCCAACCAAAAATGTATATATCTGGCACTCGACCTCCTCTCCTTGGCACAATTAAGATCACACAAGGAAATACATATTCTATGCATCAAAGAAAAGAGGAAGGAAGCAAGAAGGTTAAAGAACTATGAATATCTTTCTCTATCTCACATATGACCTCTCATGTATGGATTTATCTTTCCACTATGACCTCGCACGTGTGAAAGAAGGGTCAAATTTTCTGAGGCATACTAGGGCAACAAGACCAATATTCTTGGGTGCATAAGTAAGCTGAATTTTTACCCTAAAAGACTAGATCAGGCTGAGGTTCTTAGGAAGTTGTTTGACTTGAATAAGAGGAAGTTGGAACAAGTTTGGCCAAGTCTACTTTTCTTGTTAGTTAGACCTCGTGATTGACTATAAGATCAAGGTGTGCCTTTGGTCAAGCAAAAGAATTTCTCTAAAGAAAATATTGTTGGGTTTTTCCCCCATTTGGTTTTTCCCGGGGTAAATGTTTGTGTTCTTGTTTGGTTGTCTCTTTATGATCCTACTGACACTTAGTTTCTACTATTGAGATCTTCCGTGTAATTGCTTTATGATGAATATGAATGCAAGAAAAGAGTAACTAAAGAAATCATAAGAAGTAATTATCAGTTTCAAAATATCCTATGAAAAATCAACAAGCCCTTCATACCAACTATTGTGGTCCATCATCGTGACCAAGAATAGTGAAATCTAATTTGTTGGGAGATAATAAATAGGATATAATCTAAGGCAACTATTGGAACTGACGCAAATAAGAAATCCTAAAGAAACTATGACTCTAGGTATTACTAAAATACTAATAATATAAGTATGTTGAAAGAGTCCTCAAAACCAAAAGATTCAAAGGATGAATTTTAGTTGGTCATTAAATACTTATTATTCTATGTGATCAACAATATTCAAATAATAGTAGTTGTGCATGTTCATTATTGCTATTGATTTGAGTGCCTTAGAGGTACAAGCACTACTAAAGTTACTTCTTTAGTGGAAAACATGAGAAGTAGTGATAAGAAACTTGAGGGTGAGATTTTCAGGAATTCATGTATGCTCATGCATGCTTTTGTTTGATGATAGATGTTGAGAAGTGAGATCAGTGGTGTAGATTGAGTAAATTTATCATGGTCAAAGAAATAAAAACAAATTTATTATTTAACTTTGATCATCAAGATTCTCACAACTACTAGAAAGTTGTGGAAAACTTTGGATTGACTATGGCGAAAAAAGGTTGGTGGATTTACTAATTAAATCATATAAATCGAAAGAATATTTAAGTTCATAATTTATTAATGGGTAATCAAAGGTATGCTCATTGATTTTATGGAGATACCAAGTTAGACATAGTGCAAGACATTGAACATCCCACGCCAGATGAATGTTAGCTAGAAATAGACTAGAATAAACTAAAAAGTGATAAAGTTAGACATTCAGAATAATCTACTCAATGAACCCCTGAAATAACACAAAATGATTAGAAATAAAAGGCACATAATGAGTTGAATGAAAGTATATGATTTTTTCGCTTTTAGATTTTGAAATCTCAGTCCACATTGACATGTTGCATGATAGTGTTGTGCTTTATATATAAACCAGATTCATCTATATAATGACAAATTTAGCGGAGAAGTGAGTAGTGGAAATTCTAGGCTAAGAAATGTGCTCCTTTACTACACAATGGGGGTTGGTGATTATGGTTGTTAATAAGTGATGACTTTGTTCTTTTGATTAAAGGATAAGACAATATCAATAGGGATAATTTGATATTAAAAAAAAAACACATGAAGGAGTCTTCCATAAATGCATTAGTTGAAATTGGCATTTCAAAGAAACTTTAAGGTGTCTTCATTAAAGTCAATGCATGGAAATTTGTTTGGTCACTTCACATGGGATAACTTGTTTTTTAAAAGTTATTGGGTTCATAGTAAAGTTATTGGAGACATGGTTAAATGTGTGAAAATGTGTCAATGGTTGTGAATTGGCCTTTCCTCATTGAAAGGGGTGCATGATTAATGTCACTTGACACCCTAAGTTTAAATTCATGTTCAAATCATTGCATGAGAGTTTTTCCAAGCCAAAGTTACCGGGATGGGTGACCTCCCGGGAAGTCCTGGTTACCGGGTGCAAGCCCCGGAAGTGATGATTGATACTATGTGATTTATATCACCAGTTTCAATCCCACTTCTTCACCCCTGTGAGCATCACCCGATGCAATGAGTGCTAAGTGAACTATTCAAATCATGAGAAATTAGTCACTTATGACTACCTCTCATGGAAATGGGTCATACGTGAATGACTTACTTAACGCAGTTGAATCCCAAAAATGATATCTAATTAGGCCGATAGGCCTTCCTTTTGAAAGAGACTTTCGTCGTCCTTTTGTCTCCATGGTTGACACGTGTCGTTCATATTCAACGGGCAAACAGTTTTTGTATTAAGCCTCTTTTTAATATTTATCAGTGGGCATTCAGCGTCTCCTTGGTCTCAGCCGAAAATCTTTGCAGCTGGCGCGAGTGCTATTCCCTGTGTCTCGCAAAACCTCAACTCTTTGCAGCTGGCGCGAGTTCTATTGCCTGTGTCTCGCAAAACCTCAACGGAAAACTGTTATGCCAACGCCTTTCTCCATTCTCCATAATGATGGCGGTCTCGAATCTTCACCCACTACATGAAGCCGGCAGAAATATCTTCCTCTGGCAGGGGCTATATTTCTACTTTAAACCTCCTCTTGCAGTCTGACATTAGCGGCCTCCCTGCAGTGGACATCAAGCAGGAAGACACTGCGACGCTTCTCTACTCGTCGGGTACAACGGGCAAAAGCAAGGGAGTCATCTCCACCCATAGAAATCTCATTGCCATGATATCTGGAGCTCTGAGCAGACGGGACGAGATGGAGGGAGGGGAGAAGATATGTTTATTCATCATCCCGCTGTTTCATGTTTTCGGATTTTTCTGTACACTTTCCTGTATTGCAGCTGGGAGTACCATTGTGGTCCTGCCCAAATTCGATTTGGCTGAAATGCTTTCGGCCATACAGAAGTACAGAGTGAAGTCCCTGCCTGCTGCTCCGCCTATTTTGGTCGCTTTAAATAAGTCTTCTATTGTTGCCAATTACGATTTGGCTTCGCTTCACACGATCGGCTGCGGTGGAGCACCAATTGGCAAAGACATCATCGACAACTTCGCTGCTCGATTTCCAACTGTTCAAATTAAACAGGTCGTATTCAGCCCTAATTCGCAAATTTCCTCTTATCAATTTGATTTTAAGTTGCTTTTGAGCAGGGCTGAAATTGTAACTCCCTGTTTATCACATAAGACTTTCAGTCGTCCATTTCAACATCTGCCCTGTTTATAGAGTTTTTATCATCTCATGTTTAAGTCAATCTCCCATGGTTAAATGATATAAAGGTTTATTAATAGCACTTCATATATCTTGAAGAAAACCTAAGCCTCACTTATAAGGCACACCTCTGTTTATTATTTATGTTTTTCTTGTTCATAGTCCCAGCAAAACTGTCTCCCAGCTCCGAAAGACATAACAGGCTTGATTCTGTTCCAACTTTCGAATTACCCCAAATGACGAAAGATCAAAACTTACTGTATTCCATGTTTAGCGATATGAATGTCTTTCTGTTTTGAGCAGAAGGCTAATTGAAGGAAGTTATTATTATGCAGGGTTATGGATTGACAGAGTCTAACGGGACAGTATCCTCGACTATAACCGATGAAGAAAACAGACATTATGGAACAGCGGGCTTGCTTGCAGCTCATGTGCAAGCTAAAGTGGTTGACACAACTACTGGCAAAGCTATGCCTCCCAACCACAAAGGGGAGCTCTGGTTGCGGGGACCTGTTAGCGCTTGAAATTTCACCTCAGGCTGAGAAAGGTAAACCTCAAGGCAACATCAAACCATTTAGCCTCGTAGCTAGCCCTACGGGGTAGGAGAAGGCTCTCTCCGGTCTATCTCGGTAAAATCTTCAATGGGATGAGATGACCAACAAGGTAACACTGATATTAGGCTAGTAAACTGATTAAAAAGGTTGATTTGGGGTTTTTTGGGTTTTTTGGTGGCAAAATCACAGCTTGAACAGAGAAATATAATGAACAACACAGATTATCGACTGAGGCAAGGTAGGCAAGAAATTTAACACCAAACCTAGATTTAAATGGGATGGCAAGACTGGTGAGGAGCTGACAAGGGCATAAGAGTTGAATCCTTGTCAAACAGAGGAAAACATTGAATATGAACAAACTTATAGGCAGAGCATATAATACTATGAATTCTTACCTAAACACTTCATTTGTTCAATTAGAAATGATCATGTAGTGAAATGAAACATAACAGATCACATATGAAACACAAGAAAAACTTATGCTAAATTATCATACCACAGGAATCTCAGAAGTCAGAGCTGTGTAATTTCATTAAATTCTCTGCCAAAAACTGTACATTGTAAGATCTGGTCTCCACCAGCTCTCAGCACTCAGAACTCTTCCCCCACTAACTCTCAAATGAATTTTTATACAATAAATAAAATGCTGCTAAGGGGAAAACAAATCGACCCCAAAAACCTTTGCGCTGTTCATCTGAAATTACATAAAAATTATGAAAGGGCGTTTCATCTATTCTAAACATGGAACAGTGTTCCTCTAAATCTTTTGATAATTGGCCAATTAAGAGATAAAACTGGAGCGCAGATCTCCATAGGATCAGGATTGAAATCTTAAACCAAATCGCATTCTTTGGCTGTGATAGATAGCCTTGACTTAAGTTCGGTTTGCCACGTTGCATTTGCCATTTTAATAAAACAACCTTTAAGCTAACATTCCGCCGATTCAGCTTATGGTGACAACTATACTCAGAGTGGTTTACATGGTTGCATCCCAACAATCGCCCGCAATCCCACAAAATCTCCAAAACATCCCACCGTGATCTGGATCTTGGCATTGTGAAAGCCATATGTCAATATGCTCAACCATTTGTTGCCTTGCCTTGTGCACTAAGTCTGGGGGAGCACAATCAGAAGCGTCCACCTCGATTCTGGAAGGTGACTGAGAACATCCTCGAAGGTCAACACCATGACATGTGATTAGAACCGACTGCATATTATCAGCGGACTTGCCTCTAAAGCCATATTCAAAGATGAACCTGAAGGAGGAGCAAGCTTTCTTGGTCTTCAAGTTCATGCTGTAGGTGTTAGAAAGTCAGGCGGTGAGGCCACGCCATTTGCACCGATTGGACCAAGATCGGGAACCTGGAAATGGCCACTGAAAACCTCTACAACGTACCCTCGAGAAGGACCATCTGGTAAATCAATGGAATACCGGAAACCTTGTTGCAACACAACTATTTCACCGGGAGAAACCTGCAATCTTCCTAACTCTGTCGTTATCCATAATCTTCCTTGTTGTGGAGCTATCAAAAAGTCCTCATCAGCATTAGAAAATGCACAGCCTTCCATAGATGCATTTGTGACATACATGTGCACTGCAAAGCCATGCCGAAGGAATTAACTACTAGCTCCACATATAGTGAACAGTCCATCAATGAAATTTGTTTCCGTATCTGGAATGTTGAAAGGATTCCAACGCAATTGTGTTGGTGTTGCTGAGCTTGATGACTGATTGAACTCACTTATCAGATAATCATGTGATGGAACCCGAGGATGAAAAGGTTCATGTGTTACTGATGGCTTGATACGGTATAGCCCACTTTTGAGCAGCCGGCCATAGTCATCGTTTTCTCCATAGGGACATGATTCAACCTCCCCTGCCTTTGTTACAGCTACATTAAAGTCACATGGATCCACTCGATTGAGAATACACATGTACAACCAACCAAATGAATGTGTCCTCTGAAATTTAAATTTTTGCTACAAGAAAAGCTCACACGGTCATCAAGGAAGAAGAGCGCTCAATTTTGACCCAGGAAACATAATAGAGGCCAGTTGCCTCAACCAATCAAAGGAATACGGCTCCCACAATTCCAATCCATCCTTCAAGCGATGGTAGTCGCACAGTCCACCACAATAACTACAAACCATTCCTCGAAGATGAAACTCTTGCTCCTTATTAAGCCATAAACCCTCCATTTATTACAGTCAACATGGCCCTTGTCAACAGTGAAGAAATTTTCCTTTTAGCTAAGAGAGCAGTGCCAGCACACATTCAATTTCTCCCTTAAGCTTAACTTGGGAACCAACAAACATAGCAGAGGCATCTACTTGCAAAACAACTTGATTGGTCACCACAACTGCCACACCAAACTCATCTACCATTGGCTTCTCAGGAACTTAGCAAGATGCATCTGCCTTGCTTTAGGAGTAACATCCACTCTCAAAACTTTTTGAAGTTCTAGAAGGGAATTTCTGTGCTCTTTAGATATAAAAACATCACTGGCATCTAGAGTAGATATTTGTGCTGGTGAAACTTTTACTCTGTTTTGAGATTGGACTGGAAGATAATTCAGAAGGCTTAAATTGTGCTTCATCGAGACCAGCTGGTCCTCCTCCAGTTTTAGCATCATCAAACCTTGGGGTTTGACACTTTTAAATTTTGACTTTTACCAGAACCTTTTGCACGTCCTAGATTAGAACCTAAGACATATTCTGCATACTTGCTTGATTTGGTACTTTTCCTTTTGGTTGAGATTGACATTTCCATATCACTGCTAACTGGATTATCAACAATATATTTTTCAGGCACATCATCTCTTCTTGTATTCTTAATTCCGTTTGAAATTTTACATGAAAGTTTATTGGAATCTTGACTTTTTGAAGTTTTATCTGATTGAATACCAGCTGCCCTGAGCAACATGTTTGATGCTTCCTTACTGCAACTTTTTAGTAGACCTGATGCTTCTCTAGGTGTTCGGACTCTAAGATTATTCTGCTTTCTAATTCCTTGCAGTCTGCCACGCTGCATCATCTTTCGCAGAGGCACTTCCAGATCATCCTCATCGCGTTCTTTAGCCACATTTTCATCAAAATTTATCTTTGTCTTCTGGTTTTGAGTTAGCTGAGTTGTTTGACCCATATTTGATGTCTTATAATGCGCAAAAACATGAGTACCAGCAAGGCCTGCACTCAAATGTCTTACATCTGCCTGAATGTCAATTTCTTTGCTCTCCTCAAGTGGTTTGTATAGAACAGTCGGAAGTGAGATAGGCATACTACAGTCCAGTGAAGGCACCAAATCCTGAACTAACTCCTTCGTGATTGAGAGACCAAGATCACACAAGGCATAGAGGTTCTCCGATTTGAAATTTTCAACTGCATCTTCCGCATGCTTGATGCTGTGAAGTTTGTTTGGGATTTCCAGTGAGACCTCTCCAAATCGCTTGTAACTTGCTTTTCCTCTGATGGCTGATGATGTTTTGAATTGTGCTTGTGCAGGGATAGGAGCTTGAAGTCGTTGCTGCCTTTTGAAAAGCTGGAGAATAAATTACATAATCTAAAACAACACATTTAATGATTTCTTCTTCAAAACAGGGTTTTGAAGAAGAATCAATCTCACACTGACATGAGACGGAGTCTAACATCGGCTCCACTTAGGATGGCAGCTGCCGCTTCTTGGAGGTGCCAAGAACCGCAGAACTTTGGGAGAGCAGACAGTGCCTCCACCCATTGGGCAATGGAGTCATCATCGACACAACTGAAACTGAACTCAAACAATTCTTCAAGCAAACTAAAACAAGATGTTGCCCTTATGGCTGCTTATTTATTTACAAAGCTACCCTACTTTGCTGTACAAACACTAGATCAGGTAATACTAAAATGCCAAATTAACCATTCAAGTAAACCTGAGAATGATGTAGCTCGAGAATGCTTCCGCCAGAACACAAATGCAATTGCTGACAGCCCTTCATGCACGTACTGAGCCTGGTCACGAACAAGACAGCCTGATCTATCAATCAAACTGAAAAACATGTCCATGTATGCTGCAATAGGATCACGGAAGCCAGACTCTGTTGGCTGCCCCAACTCTGCAATGCATACTTCCAGCTGCACATTGTCAATGTAAACATCTATAGGCAAGTCTACGATTTCTTGTTGCGAAGGAGGAAGGATTTCCAAGAACTTTTTAGGGTCTTGGAAATCATATGACTGAATTTGCTCATCTAGTTCTTGAATCTCCTTTTCGATTCTTTCAATAATTAACTCATAACCACTAGTTTTGAAGACCTTCAAAGATTTCAAGCATTGAAGCAAGGCACTGAAAACATCTTCATCAAATTCAGTATCTGCTAACTTCTTTCTTATTTCTTCTACAGCTTCACACAGGGTAGGGTTTGCCACATACCCTTCCATTGCATGAATGGATCAGCGAGCGTTGGAATGTCTGGATCGAATTGGAGTCGCCAGGTGAATGGTTCAGCCTGCAAATGTGTCTGATTGTTGTCCACCATCAGCATCAGATCTGCACCTTGATTGCATGTACTGGGACAAGACAATCAACAAATTGAATGTTCTCCCCAGTATGGTCGCCAGTATGTTAGCGCTTGAAATTTCACCTCAGGCTGAGAAAGGTAAACCTCAAGGCAACATCAAACCATTTAGCCTCGTAGCTAGCCCTACGGGGCAGGAGAAGGCTCTCTCCGGTCTATCTCGGTAAAATCTTCAATGGGATGAGATGACCAACAAGGTAACATTGATATTAGGCTAGTAAACTGATTAAAAAGGTTGATTTGGGGTTTTTTGGGTTTTTTGGTGGCAAAATCACAGCTTGAACAGAGAAATATAATGAACAACACAGATTATCGACTGAGGCAAGGTAGGCAAGAAATTTAACACCAAATCTAGATTTAAATGGGATGGCAAGACTGGTGAGGAGCTGACAAGGGCATAAGAGTTGAATCCTTGTCAAACAGAGGAAAACATTGAATATGAACAAACTTATAGGCAAAGCATATAATACTATGAATTCTTACCTAAACACTTCATTTGTTCAATTAGAAATGATCATGTAGTGAAATGAAACATAACAGATCACATATGAAACACAAGAAAAACTTATGCTAAATTATCATACCACAGGAATCTCAGAAGTCAGAGCTGTGTAATTTCATTAAATTCTCTGCCAAAAACTGTACATGGTAAGATCTGTTCCCCACCAGCTCTCAGCACTCAGAACTCTTCCCCCACTAACTCTCAAATGAATTTTTATACAATAAATAAAATGCTGCTAAGGGGAAAACAAATCGACCCCAAAAACCTCTGCGCTGTTTCATCTGAAATTACATAAAAATTATGAAAGGGCGTTTCATCTATTCTAAACATGGAACAACGTTCCTCTAAATCTTTTGATAATTGGCCAATTAAGAGATAAAACTGGAGCGCAGATCTCCATAGGATCAGGATTGAAATCTTAAACCAAATCGCATTCTTTGGCTGTGATAGATAGCCTTGACTTAAGTTCGGTTTGCCACGTTGCATTTGCCATTTTAATAAAACAACCTTTAAGCTAACATTCCGCCGATTCAGCTTATGGTGACAACTATACTCAGAGCGGTTTACATGGTTGCATCCCAACAATCGCCCGCAATCCCACAAAATCTCCAAAACATCCCACCGTGATCTGGATCTTGGCATTGTGAAAGCCATATGTCAATATGCTCAACCATTTGTTGCCTTGCCTTGTGCACTAAGTCTGGGGGAGCACAATCAGAAGCGTCCCCCTCGATTCTGGAAGGTGACTGAGAACATCCTCGAAGGTCAACACCATGACATGTGATTAGAACCGACTGCATATTATCAGCGGACTTGCCTCTAAAGCCATATTCAAAGATGAACCTGAAGGAGGAGCAAGCTTTCTTGGTCTTCAAGTTCATGTTGTAGGTGTTAGAAAGTCAGGCGGTGAGGCCAGGCCATTTGCACCGATTGGACCAAGATCGGGAAGCTAGAAATGGCCACTGAAAACCTCTACAACGTACCCTCGAGAAGGACCATCTGGTAAATCAATGGAATACCGGAAACCTTGTTGCAACACAACTGTTTCACCGGGAGAAACCTGCAATCTTCCTAACTCTGTCGTTATCCATAATCTTCCTTGTTGTGGAACTATCTAAAAGTCCTCATCAGCATTAGCAAATGCACAGCCTTCCATAGATGCATTTGCGACATACATGTGCACTGCAAAGCCATGCCGAAGGAATGAACCACCAGCTCCACATATAGTGAACAGTCCATCAATGAAATTTGTTTTCGTATCTGGAATGTTGAAAGGATTCCAACGCAATTGTGTTGGTGTTGCTGAGCTTGATGACTGATTGAAATCACTTATCAGATAATCATGTGATGGAACCCGAGGATGAAAAGGTTCATGTGTTACTGATGGCTTGATACGGTATAGCCAACTTTTGAGCAGCCGGCCATAGTCATCGTTTTCTCCATAGGGACATGATTCAACCTCCCCTGCCTTTGTTACAGCTACATTAAAGTCACATGGATCCACTCGATTGAGAATACACATGTACAACCAACCAAATGAATGTGTCCTCTGAAATTTAAATTTTTGCTACAAGAAAAGCTCACACGGTCATCAAGGAAGAAGAGCGCTCAGTTCTGACCCAGAAAACATAATAGAGGCCAGTTGCCTCAACCAATCAAAGGAATACGGCTCCCACAATTCCAATCCATCCTTCAAGCGATGGTAGTCGCACAGTCCACCACAATAAATACAAACCATTCCTCGAAGATGAAACTCTTGCTCTTTATTAAGCCATAAACCCTCCATTTATTACAGTCAACATGGCCCTTGTCAACAGTGAAGAAATTTGCCTTTTAGCTAAGAGAGCAGTGCCAGCACACATTCAATTTCTCCCTTAAGCTTAACTTGGGAACCAGCAAACATAGCAGAGGCATCTACTTGCAAAACAACTTGATTGGTCACCACAACTGCCACACCAAACTCATCTACCATTGGCTTCTCAGGAACTTAGCAAGATGCATCTGCCTTGCTTTAGGAGTAACATCCACTCTCAAAACTTTTTGAAGTTCTAGAAGGGAATTTCTGTGCTCTTTAGATATAAAAACATCACTGGCATCTAGAGTAGATATTTGTGCTGGTGAAACTTTTACTCTGTTTTGAGATTGGACTGGAAGATAATTCAAAAGGCTTAAATTGTGCTTCATCGAGACCAGCTGGTCCTCCTCAAGTTTTAGCATCATCAAACCTTGGGGTTTGACACTTTTAAATTTTGACTTTTACCAGAACCTTTTGCACGTCCTAGATTAGAACCTAAGACATATTCTTCATACTTGCTTGATTTGGTACTTTTCCTTTTGGTTGAGATTGACATTTCCATATCACTGCTAACTGGATTATCAACAATATTCTTTTCAGGCACATCATCTCTTCTTGTATTCTTAATTCCATTTGAAATTTTACATGAAAGTTTATTGGAATCTTGACTTTTTGAAGTTTTATCTGATTGAATACCAGCTGCCCTGAGCAACATGTTTGATGCTTCCTTACTGCAACTTTTTAGTAGACCTGATGTTTCTCTAGGTGTTCGGACTCTAAGATTATTCTGCTTTCTAATTCCTTGCAGTCTGCCACGCTGCATCATCTTTCGCAGAGGCACTTCCAGATCATCCTCATCGCGTTCTTTAGCCACATTTTCATCAAAATTTATCTTTGTCTTCTGGTTTTGAGTTAGCTAAGCTGTTTGGCCCATATTTTGGTGGGCTCCAGTATTGTAGCAATAATGCTACAACTCCTGGGGCTTCCTATCTCTAATTTTATCAACCTGGTAGTTCGTACAAACTTGGAAGCGACGGTGCTGTATGCACAAGTACTAGCTCTTGTCGCAGCTGTCACTTGGTCAGCTGGCACAAGTCCGCTAGGGCTCAAGCCAACTTCTATATGCTCTCATAAGAAGCTTTCTAAATGATGGACGAAGGCTATCTCAAAGGAAATTAATCTACTTTTGCAAAAATGAACTGAAAGCCAACCAAAACATGGAAACCCTAGTAAACCTTAATCTGACTAGTTTAATCTCTATGATGCAATGGTGGGAGTGAAAATGTCTAAGAATGAGGCCATTACCTCTAGTGATATGAAATGTATGAATTTAAACTACTTCCATTGAAAAGAACATTGTTTTTGTATTTTTGCTTAAGTGGTTGGAGTGATTACGGTTTTGTTTCTTATTAGGGTTTGGCTGTGCAGAGGTGGTGCGAAGGGAGAGAAAGCTTGGGAAAGGTCAGGAGGGCTAGGAGAGGTCCCAGGGGATCCCTAGCATCAGTCCACAGAAGTCTACAACGTTCAGGTGATCAGCAACCAAGTTTGCAGGCTTCTACAGGATGTCTGCAGGGGATCCTACAGGAAACTCAGGAATTCTACAGGAAGTCTGCTAACTTCTACAGGATGTCCTACCGTGGGAGTTTTGGGTGATGGTGAAGTGATGGAGCGGTATGGGTGGATAGGTAAGATGGAGATGGAGCTTGTGATGGCTCAGGAGTAGAGAAATAAGATGGAGAAAGAGTGCACAGAGTTGGTTGGTGGATAGAAGGATGGAAGCAACGAAAGGTCAAGAAAATGGAGCTACGTGGGCAATGGAAGAGTTGGAAGGTAAACGAGCAGAACAGAGGTCGAGTAGGTGGCTTTAGGCATGATTAAGAAGAATAAGAAGGGAATGGAATGATACTGAGCAGTGTAAATAAAACAAATTGCTTATGTCTTGCACCAAAAACGAGAATCCATTAACATGTGCTACCTGTGCTATTAAACCAAGAAGAGAAGTCGTGCATGGAGTTGTAATGAAGAAGTATGGCTCAAGATCAGAGTGCATGGATGGTTCTATGATTAAAATGACTGTGTTGCAGCTTGCATAAGAGTAAAAAAGACTTCATTTTTTTGGTGGTTGGTACATACTGCACCCCAATCTCTAAACAGAGATGGCAGTGAAGGCACTATAAACCTTTTCTTGGAGCTCCAACGAATTACAATCATCCTATTCTAATCTAAGCAACTGAAAGCGATTTAACCATAAGCTAATCCTACTCAATCTCATTAAAGAAATCAAATCAGCAGACTGTGTTCTTGAAATGCATGTCAAAACAAAGAAACAAAGTGCTGAAAAGAAAGGCAAATAACACTACAAAGAAGAGGAGGTCTATTGCTCTCAGGTTGGGCCCTAACCTGAGAGCTATAGCTCCCTTAAAAGCTCAAAATTAGATCCAAATCTGCTTGCCTTTATTCATAATCAAGAGTCTAATGTCATGCCAAAACTGGCTTACAAAAACAAACACCGAGTTGTAGCTCGTGCTCAGAAATTACAATATTAGTTCAAAAGTTCAAAAAGCTCCTATCAAAGGCTACGGCCTTCATATTTATACACAATGAAGATCAAGCTGGCTTCCTCCATTCGTGGAGCTTGGCTGTCCAATTGAAAGTCAAACTGTTGATCCTGTAGAATCCGTTGGCTGCCTTTAAGCTCGGTGGGGAGAGCTGTTGGAGCTCGGAGTTAAGGTGAAAATCATGAGGAAGGTCATCAAGACTGTGGACAACCTCCCTATGAACCCGCAATGTCACCTTTGCTGTCTCCTTGTCTCCATTTGCGTGGTATTTTGCTCTCTTTAATGCCAAAAACCTGAAATCATCATGTATTAGCCACATAGATATAATGCCTGCCCTTCTTCCTACAAATAACACGAATATACTAAGAAATGAATGCATAAGTGATAAAAGATGAATGGTTGAGCAAGGTAAGTAGGCCAAATGAGCCCAAATTGTACCAAAAATTGGGGCTCATCATCACCCCCCAGCTAAAATATTTTCTCATCCTTGAGCAACTTTGCTCCATCTCCTTGTCCTTGGCCGAGAACTAGGGCCCGGCACATGCTCTTCCTTTCCTGTTCTTGGTGGCCCTGCCTCTTCTGCCCTTGGCGGTGACGAGGGTGGCGCTTCTTCCCTCTTTCTTGTTTCCTTGAGCCGGGCTTCGGAAGCCGATTGGCCTATCCTTCATGTCCAGGAAGTTATTTTTGGGCTTCCCCTCTCGGGGGTGGCCGATGTTTTAGAGGGGGATCTCTCACTGGGTGAAGTAGGGACACCCCCTAAAATGGTTTGGCTGTTGGGTGGAGGCTGCGGCTTGCCCGTTTTTATTCTCTTACTTCTCCTAGCTTCAAAAGGTAGAGGGATCTCCCTCTCTCTCTTCTCCTGTGGCTTTGGAGGTGTACTGAGGGCGGCCAGCGCAGCTGCTGCCTCCTTTTCGAGAATGCCAACCTTCTCTTTCTTGCGTTTTGCTTTCCCAGGGCTCCCTGTAGAGGGCCCCTTCCTTTCTGATTTCGGGCTTCCTGTAGAAGACCCTGCTTTACCCACTTTCGGGCCTTCTGTAGAAGACCCTTTCTTTACCAATTTTGGGCTTCCTGTAGAAGACCCTGTTTTAGCCAATTTCGGGCTTCCTGTAGAAGCCCCTGTTTTGGTAATTTTCGGGCTTCCTGTAGAAGACCCTGTTTCAATGATTTTCGGGCTTCCTGTAGAAGACCCTTTTACTGTTTTCGGGCTTCCTGTAGAAGCCTGTTTCTGCTTTCCTGTAGACACAGGTGTCGCCACCTTGGCTTGCTTTGCTGCATGGGTTTTGCTTTTTGGTTGGGTTGCGGGTGCTGATGAGGTACTTGGGCTGATGTGGACCACCTCAGCTTTGTTCGTTCGGCTCTGCAACCTCTTTTCTCTTGCGGACAAGATGGGTGTGTCACCTTTTTCTTTGTCATCCTTTTTCTCATGCTTCTTCTTTTGTTCTTTCTTCTGCACTGTGGTCGGGGTCTTCTGGCCTGTTTCCTTCTTCCCCTCGGCCACTGATTCTTTTTCCTCACTGCTGGAGGAACCACTTTCTTCAGCCAGCATCCTTATGTCTCCGTCTCTTGTCAAATTTCTGAATGATTCCCATGAGAGGGGAACCTTATATGAATGGAGCGCATCCTCCACAAGAAGTTTGATCAACCCATGGTGGGCTACCTGATCTGGTATGCCTTCTTTTAACTTTGTGGCACACTCAATTAGAGACTGTAGCAGGAAATAAGGAATGCTCAGTTTCTCTTCTACAGGAAGATCAATCTGGTGCCTCAATTCAGTGAGCAACCGAAAGTGATACGCGTACACGATGCTAAAACGGCCTTCACAGGTTATATACTTCATGATTTGCAGGCTAACTTCATTCCATGGTGGCAG
The DNA here is from genome assembly GCA_031772625.1 of Pinus tabuliformis. Taxonomy (NCBI): domain Eukaryota; kingdom Viridiplantae; phylum Streptophyta; class Pinopsida; order Pinales; family Pinaceae; genus Pinus; species Pinus tabuliformis. The sequence goes on along the minus strand of CM062817.1, from coordinate 1,613,517,235 downwards.
CAAGCTGGTTCTTCGCACCCCATTTTTGTCCTCCGAGAATTCCTCCTCAGGTGGAAAGAATTCTTTCTTGGCCTGCTGGCTCAACTTCCTTTCTTCCTTATCCCATGGCAAACCCATTGGAAGTTCAGTAATTCGACTGATATATTGCGGGGTGATCTTGAGGCTTAGGCCCCTGAAGTTCACTGTGGCCAGTGTCTTGGATTTCGGCCTCAGAGCCTGCAAAAATTCTTCTGCCACTTCATCGTCGTAACCCTGCAATTTGTCACAAAAAGATATCCATTGAACCCGTGTGAAGAGCTCCACCACCTCCTGGTTTTCCCTTAACTTGGTTGAATCAGTGGGTTCTCGTCTAATAAACCCACCCAACATGATAAAACAGTTTCCTTAACCAGAGGTGGTGATTGTGGAAGAAATTTGGTCTACTGAGACAGAGCGTAGGATTACGCTTCTGTCATGCACATAATCCACAAAACTTATCCCTGAGGAACTTAACACAATTTAATTACCCTGACATCCTGTAGGATGACAGTATAGGCACAGCAGACAACAATTTCACCACTTTTCTATGACCAGACTGTGGACGACGATTCTGCCACCTTTAAAAACCAGTTGCATGAAGAGTTCAGGGTTACCTTTTTAATTTGCCACCTTTTTACGTGAGGCACCCGCCTTCCTGTAGAGACTGCGTTCCTGTAGAAACAGCGTTCCTGTAGAAGCAGCATTCCTGTAGAAGCAGCGCGCGATTTTCGGGAAAGACTGCAGTTGGTCTGCGCTCTGGGTGTGCTTCACAAGCGTTCTGATAGCCAAAGGCTCGGCGTATCGAACTGCAGAAATATCAGGATAGCCACTCGAGTTCAAAACGGTGGTTGATAAATGCATGAGGGCAATCTAGCCGATTAGATTTTGAATCGGCGGAATCCGTGGCGCGGGGGTGAGCTGTCCCCGCCGGACCATTGGGCGACGTCATCCCATCATTCAACTGTGCGTTCACTTGCTGCCGCATCAATTCCCGCAGATCTGCCACCGCCTCTTCTATTAAACTCGTTTTTTTCCCCGACGGGATTGCTCTCACGTGCGTGCTTCCCATTCTTTTTGTCATGGCCGCCACCCAAACATCCAACTAGACCATTAACTGGCCGACGTGGCCGGCCAAATGGCCATACGGCCGCTCAACCCATTCACCTTTACACTTTGCAATCAATTCAAAGTAAAATTCATGCAATCTGATGGAAGGAAGGGTCGAGACACTTACCTGCGCGGCTGCACACGATGTTTCGGTTTTTGGACGCTGATGAGTGCATTTAACTGCTGCTGGCGAACTTACACAGGCCCGGAGGTCCATGTTTATAGGTTGTCGACAATGGATTGGATGCTTTGGTTGCATGCGCCCGCGTTTCTTTGCACATGGCCGGCGCTGTGAATGGTATCCACTCTAGCGAGCTTAACTGTTACAGGACTCCCGCGGGATGTCTTGTAACAGTTCTTCCTCCTTGGGTGCATGCTGCACGACGAAGGATCTGGCCTCACGATCACGCTCCCGGAGCTTCTGGATGACTGGGATGAATATGGTGTGAGATCTCCAGCGTTTTTTCATTTAAAATTTTCTTTTTCTTGAGAACTCATCGATCTGCTTTGCTGGTGCAGGTAACTTTGTTGCATGTCGACAAGGATGGTGGAACAAGATAACAACAATGTGCAAGGGTGACAACAGTGGCTTGCATGCGTCCAAACCGATCCTTAGCCGTTAGATCTTCTCATGAAATGAATTCTGGGCCGTTCTGAGCTTCTACAGGAAGTTTCCTGTAGAAATACAGAGCTTCCTGTAGAAAGGCTGCGTTTCCTATAGAGAGTCTGCACCTTCCTGTAGAAAACCTGCATCCTCCTGTAGAAAATTTGCGTCTTCCTGTAGAAAATCTGTGTCTTCCTGTAGAAGACTCAAGATGTAATAAAATTGCACATACCTTGGAGAAAATGAGTATTCTTGGAGGAGGTGCTAGTGAGGTCTCCTGACCGCATGATAAGGATCCTGAGCTCTGAGTTGAGAGGCTTCCTCTCCTCCATAGAACACCTGCAACCTGCATGCAATTTTACATAATGAATCTTCTGACCTTGTTTTTTTTTTGTTTTTTTTTCCTTTTTTTTCTTTTTTCTCTTTTTTTTTTGAAAGATAACAGGGGCGCCTCATTGAGGTTTTCACCCTTGCCATCTGCCTTAAGCGCCTCAAAGAGGTTTTCACTCAAGGATCTTTTTCCAATCTTTTTTTTTTTTTTTTTTGAAAGACAATAGGGGCGCCTCAATGAGGTTTTCACCCCTACCACCTGCCTTGGGCGCCTCAGAAAGGTTTTCACCCAAGGATCTTTTTTTTTTTTTAGATTCTTCAGGGTATGCCCAAAGCAGAGGCAGAACCCTTCTCTATGACCAACACTGCCTTCTCCATAATTTTGATGAACTCTTGTCTTGAGAGAGGCTTCCTGTAGATCTTCAATCGATGCCCATTGACAAGCATGGGGATGGCTTCCTCATCAATGGTCCGAATAAGAACAGATCCATTGTCATGACATTTTTCCACTGAATATGGCCCTAGCCATCTGGTTCTCAGCTTCCCCTTGAAATCTTTGTATCTGGAGTCATACAACAAATCCCAATCTCCCGGCTGAAATTGCTTGTCATGGAGATGTTGGTCATGCCACACCTTTCTCTGAAGTTGAACCACTTCTGAGTGAAGGAGGGCCTGCATTCGGTGCTCATCCAGTCCATTCAGCTGCAATAACCTTTCTTGTTGTGCATGGCTGAGATCTAGGTCCAACTGAGCTGCCATCCTCAACGTGTTGTATTCAAATTCAATGGACAGCAAAGCTTTCTTCCCATAGACCAGCTCATAAGGTGTGAAGCCGGTGGTGGTCTTCCAAGTGGTGTTGTAAGCCCATGTGGCTTCAACCAAGCGATCTGCCCAGTCCTTTCTGCTGCTGCTCACCACCTTAGTCAAGATCCCTTCTAATGCTCTATTGGTGACTTCCACCTGCCCATTTGCTTGAGGGTGATAGGGGGTGGAAGTCCTATGCTTGATCTTGTGATGAGCTAGTAGATCTTCAACCAGGTTGGAGGTGAACTGGCTCCCTTGATCGATGACCAGCTCTCTTGGATAGCCAAACTTATAGAAGATGTTTTCTCTTAGGAACTCGGCCACCTTTTCTTCTGTTGCTGCTTTGATTGCTTTGGTCTCTGCCCACTTTGTTAGGTAGTCAGTGCACACAATGATGTAAGACCTTTGCCTCGAAGGAGGGTTGATTGGGCCCACAAAGTCCCTACCCCACTTCTCAAATGGCTCAAGAGTCACCTGAGGTTGGAGAGGCATCTCATCCCTTTGGGTCGGTTTCCCCATTCTTTGGCATTGGTCACACTGGCTGACATATCTTCTGACATCTTGATGAAGTGTGGGCCAATAGTAGCCTGCCTGTAGGATTTTGAAGGCAGTTCTCTTTGCTGCAAAATGTCCTCCACAAGGCCCATCATGACAGGTGAGGAGGATATCAAAGAGTTCCTCCTCCCTTACACAACGCCTTAAGATTTGATCGGGGCCAAGCTTGAACAGATTGCCCCCGATCCAAGTAAATGAGGCACTTTTTCTGATGATTCTGCTCTTCTCTCTTGAAGATAGGTGCGGAGGGAACTGTGCTGAAACAAGGTAGTTTGCTATATCAGCAAACCATGGAGAGAGTGCTGAAATAGCAAATAGATGTTCATCGGGCATCTGGTCATCCACTGTTCCATCCTCATCTACAGACAAATCCAATCTAGATAAAAAGTCAGCAACAACATTTTCTCTACCTGGTTTGTCAACAATGGTCAAATCAAACTGCTGCAATAAAAGTAACCATCTAATAATACAAGCATTCACATCTGGTTTATTCATTAAATATCTAATTGCAGCATGGTTTGTATGTACAAAGGTTTGATAGCCAAAAATATAATGTAGGAACTTGTTCAGTGCATGGACCACAGCCAAGAATTCTTTCTCGGTTACAGTGTAATTCAGCTCAGCTTTGGACAAGTTTTTGCTAACAAAGTAAATGGCATATGGAAGTTTTTGCTCCACTTGTCCTAAAGCTGCACCTATGGCTTTGTTCGAGGCATCAGTGTGGATGTGGAAAGGTAGGGCCCAGTTTGGACCTCTCAGGATTGGGGCTGACACCAACTTGTCCTTCAATTCATTCAAAGCCCTCTGACAATCGCCAGTCCATTTAAACTCCACATCTTTTGCCAACAGGCCAAACAATGGCGAGGCTAGCTTGCTGAAGTCTTTAATGAATCTCCGGTAATATCCTGCTAATCCCAAGAAACTTCGAACATCCCTTACCTTTTGAGGAGGTGGAACCTTCTTGATGAGAGCAATTTTGTTAGGATCCACCTGTAACCCTTGGCAAGAAATGGTATGGCCTAGCACGGTCCCTTCAGTCATTAGGAATTCACATTTTTCAGGACTAAGGGACAAGTTGATCTCAATGCATTTGGTTAGGACTTTTCCCAGATTGGACAATGCTTCCTGGAAGTTGGCCCCATAAGGAGTAAAGTCATCCATATAGATTTCCACTGCATCATGGACCAGCTCCGAGAAGATGCTTAAGACAGCTCTTTGGAAGGTAGCAGGAGCATTGCATAGCCCAAAGGGAAGGACTCGGTAGGCAAAGGTGCCCCAAGGACAAGTGAAGGTGGTCTTATCTTGGTCTTCCGGGCTGATTTGGATTTGGTTGTACCCGCTAAACCCATCCAGGAAAGAGAAGAACTTCTTTCCTGCCAGTCCATCCAACACTTGATCTATGAAAGGTAGAGGGAAATGGTCTTTCTTGGTAGCTTTGTTCAGTTCTCGGTAGTCCACACAGATTCTCCATTTCCCATTTTTCTTAGGAACCAACACCAGAGGGGACACCCATTCACTATCTGAGATGGGGTAGATGAATCCGGCATCCAACAGTTTTTGCAATTCTTCCTTGACAATGTCCTTAAGGGTTGGATTCATTCTCCTCTGGGGTTGCCTAACCGGCTTACAATCCTCTTTAATGTATATGTGATGGGTACAGACCGAAGGATGGACTCCTTTCATCTCCTTATAGCTCCAAGCAAAAGCATCTAGGTGACTGGCCAACAGGCTACACAGCTCCTTTTCCTGGGAAGGAGATAGGGAGGAGCTGATCTTTAACATTCTCTCAGGGCCGAACTCCACAGTCTTGACTCTGGGAGTGACAAGGTTGGTTGTACAAAGATCCACTAAGGTGCTAGCTTGGGCATCCTCCACCAATTTCTCTAAGGATAGTGCACTGGAAGGTGGATTCTGGATCAAGGTCTCGATCAAGTCATCCTCGGTTGGGGGGTCTCTTCTAGTGGTATCTAGGGTGCACAGAGGTGCTGAGTACACCTCGTCTTCCTCTCCTTCCTCCAACCAGAGTGGTAATTCATGCTCTAAGGAGGGTTGGGCAGGAGGGTATAGGACTAGCTGCTTGGACATAGGACCATTTTTGATGGTCATATTTCCTGCACGGCAACTTATGTAAGCATCTGCAGTGGCTAACCAAGGCCTTCCCAAAATGAGAGGATATCCAGTAAGCTTTGCCTTGGGTTGCAGAACCAAGAAATCTGCAGGGTATTCCCAAGAGTCGATAGAGACCAAGACATCCTCCACAATCCCTTCGGGAGTCACAATGGAGCGATCTGCTAATTGCAGTACTGTCGAGGTCTTCCTCAAGGAACCCTGAAGATTGAGTTTGAGCATGGTATCCCTGGTCATCACATTAATGGCAGCCCCCAGATCAATCAAGGTGTGTGGTATGATGGTGCCATTGATGTGGACATCTGATCTAGGTACTTTGGGCAGATGACTTGTCCTAACATAAGGTCAGACAGTTGTCCTATGACATTGATGGTTGAAGCATCTTTCTTCCGCCTGCCTGGGTGTTTGAAACACTTTTCCTTAACCAGTTTGTTGTATATTGGCACATCCTTGATGGCTTGGAGAAGTGGTATTTTCACACACAACTGCTTGAGCTCTCCCAGAAGCTCATCCTCCTCTGGGTTGGGTTGTGTGGTGGATGTTAGTCTCTCAGGAAAGGGTGGAATAGCCTTTGGTTCACTTTCCTGTTTATCTTCCTCATCCTCTAGGGGAGGAGGTTGGCGATCTGGTAGAGTCTTTCCAGATCGAAGATTGATCTCCTGGATCTCCACAGCATAGGTAGGGCATGAGGTTTCCCCAGTGTATACCTGTTGGGCCTGTCTATTGTTGGGGTTTGGGTTCGGTTGAGCAGTCATTTGAGGTTGCCTTGGAGGAGCAGGAGGTAATGGCTGAGATTGAACTGGTGGTGGAGGCAAAATGGCGGGAGGAGTATTGTACTGGGGCCTCCACCCCGACTGAGGTGCATTCCACTGAGGCTGTGGCTGGGCATGTGAATGATGTGAATGAGAAGTAGGTTGAGTAGGGTACTGAGGTGGATAAGACCATGGAGGAGGCATGGACCAGGAAGGATAAGCAGGGGGACCCCAGGAAGGCATAGGAGTCGATTGGTTGGGGTTGTAATAAGCTTGAGGTGCCCCTTGCATCCCCTGCTGGTAAGTTCTAGGTCCTTGTGGCCTCCTTTGGTTGAGGTAATAGAGAGGTTCAGTGGGAGCTTCTGTCCCTTGGTACATGGCTTTAAACCCAGGTAAGGTTGGACACTGATTTGTGGGATGGTCCTCCTCACAAACGAAACATACTTCAACCGAATGCAATGGGCATTCGTTCTTAGGGTGTCTCCTTGTGCACCTAGGGTAGAATACAGCCAAGGCTCTCTCAGCTTCTTCTTTCTTCTGCTGGATCCTGAATGTGTCCAGCTGCATGGCAATGGTCTGTCTCACCTCACTCTTAAGATCTTCTAATTGATTTGCAAGCTCATGTTTGGAGAAAGGGACACTAGTTGAGAGGAGGTTTCCTCTACCTCGTTTCCGTGCTGCCCTGGAGTGGTTTCTAAACACAGTCTTGATGTCCTCATAAGGCAGTTGGTAAATGTCCCCCCCAGCTAACATGTGAAGGGTATCTAAGAGGTCTTCAGGGACTCCTTGGAGCAGGACCAACTTGAGGGATTCAGGGTCAAGTGTGCACCTGGCCCGCTTATAGCTAAGTTGGAACCTCTCCTCATAATCCTCTAAGGACTCATCATTTCCCATGGTCATCCGAAAGATTTCTCCCTTGGTTTCCTTGGACCTACAGTAATCCCTGTACTTGGTATTGAAAGCTTGCTGCATCTGAGCCCAAGTGGTGATACTATTCCCAGGTAAGCCCATGAACCAGCATAATGTTGCATCCTTAAGAGTTGAAGGGAAGAGTTTCAGCTTTTGCTCATCTTCAGTATAGTCATAGGTTCTACAAAGGACAGCAAACTCAAACAGGAAGGTATCAGGATCTTCAGTAGTCAGTCCATGGAAGTGAGGTAAGGCGGAGGGGCTAATGTTCTTCATTTTCATCTCTCCATTGGTCTCTCGGATGGGGAAGACACCTTCTATTCTCTCATCTTCTCTTCTATTGTCAGCCATAGCTTCAGATGGGATGGTTTCTAATTCTTCTTCTACTATAGGATCTTCGTATATCTCAGGAGGTTCGCCTATAGGTTCTTCTGGATCACTGTCATTGAAGAAGAGAGAAGGGTGACTCAGTGATGTGGTGGGGGTGTTGGGTAAGAATTTGCCTGTTTTATCTCGATTCCTACGAGGTATGAAATGGAAAGACTTTTTTTTTTATTGCTTTTGTTTTTCTGCGGTACCTGCAAAACTGAAACAGATTGATCTACAACTAACTATAAAGATGCAGAATTAAACTGAAAGCAGGAAAGAACTAATCTACTTTGCTCAAATGAAATTGCAGGAATGGAAATGCTAGTCTACGCTTGCAGAAATGAAATACTAGTCTATGAAAGCAGGAAATGCTAATCTATGAAAGCAGGAAATGCTAATCTACTTTTGCAGAATGGAAATGAAATAAACTACTTAGCAGAAGGCAAGAGTAAGAAAATAGAAGAAAAGCAACAATTACTAATACTCTGACGCTTCCCCGGCAATGGCGCCAAAAAGATGGTGGGCTCCAGTATTGTAGCAATAATGCTACAACTCCTGGGGCTTCCTATCTCTAATTTTATCAACCCGGTAGTTCGTACAAACTTGGAAGCGACGGTGCTGTATGCACAAGTACTAGCTCTTGTCGCAGTTGTCACTTGGTCAGCTGGCACAAGTCCGCTAGGGCTCAAGAAAACTTCTATATGCTCTCAGAAGAAGCTTTCTAAATGATGGACGAAGGCTATCTCAAAGGAAATTAATCTACTTTTGCAAAAATGAACTGAAAGCCAACCAAAACATGGAAACCCTAGTAAACCCTAATCTGACTAGTTTAATCTCTATGATGCAATGGTGGGAGTGCAAATGTCTAAGAATGATGCCATTACCTCTAGTGATATGAAATGCATGAATTTAAACTACTTCCATTGAAAAGAACATTGTTTTTTTATTTTTGCTTAAGTGGTTGGAGTGATTACGGTTTTGTTTCTTATTAGGGTTTGGCTGTGCAGAGGTGGTGCGAAGGGAGAGAAAGCTTGGGAAAGGTCAGGAGGGCTAGGAGAGGTCCCAGGGGATCCCTAGCATCAGTCCACAGAAGTCTACAACGTTCAGGTGCTCAGCAACCGAGTTTGCAGGCTTCTACAGGATGTCTGCAGGGGATCCTACAGGAAATTCAGGAATTCTACAGGAAGTCTGCTAACTTCTACAGGATGTCCTACCGTGGGAGTTTTGGGTGATGGTGAAGTGATGGAGCGGTATGGGTGGATAGGTAAGATGGAGATGGAGCTTGTGATGGCTCAGGGGTAGAGAAATAAGATGGAGAAAGAGTGCACGGAGTTGGTTGGTGGATAGAAGGATGGAAGCAACGAAAGGTCAAGAAAATGGAGCTACGTGGGCAATGGAAGAGTTGGAAGGTAAACGAGCGGAACAGAGGTCGAGTAGGTGGCTTTAGGCATGATTAAGAAGAAGAAGAAGGGAATGGAATGATACTGAGCAGTGTAAATAAAACAAATTGCTTATGCCTTGCACCAAAAACGAGAATCCATTAACATGTGCTACCTGTGCTATTAAACCAATGAACAGCAATGTAAATCGTGAAGAGAAGTCGTGCATGGAGTTGTAATGAAGAAGTATGGCTCAAGATCAGAGTGCATGGATGGTTCTATGATTAAAATGACTGTGTTGCAGCTTGCATAAGAGTAAAAAAGATTGCGTTTTTTTGGTGGTTGGTACAGACTGCACCCCAATCTCTAAACAGAGATGGCAGTGAAGGCACTATCAACCTTTTCTTGGAGCTCCAACGAATTACAATCCTCCTATTCTAATCTAAGCAACTGAAAGCGATTTAACCATAAGCTAATCCTACTCGATCTCATTAAAGAAATCAAATCAGCAGACTGTGTTCTTAAAATGCATGTCAAAACAAAGAAACAAAGTGCTGAAAAGAAAGGCAAATAACACTACAAAGAAGAGGAGGTCTATTGCTCTCAGGTTGGGCCCTAACCTGAGAGCTATAGCTCCCTTAAAAGCTCAGAATTAGATCCAAATCTGCTTGCCTTTATTCATAATCAAGAGTCTAATGTCATGCCAAAACTGGCTTACAAAAACAAACACCGAGCTGTAGCTCGTGCTCAGAAATTACAATATTAGTTCAAAAGTTCAAAAAGCTCCTATCAAAGGCTACGGCCTTCATATTTATACACAATGAAGATCAAGCTGGCTTCCTCCATTCGTGGAGCTGTCCAACTGAAAGACAAACTGCTGATCCTGTAGAATCCGTTGGCTGCCTTTAAGCTCGGTGGGGAGAGCTGTTGGAGCTCGGAGTTAAGGTGAAAATCACGAGGAAGGTCATCAAGACTGTGGACAACCTCCCTATGAACCCGCAATGTCACCTTTGTTGTCTCCTTGTCTCCATTTGCGTGGTCTTTTGCTCTCTTTAATGCCAAAAACCTGAAATCATCATGTATTAGCCACATAGATATAATGCCTACCCTTCTTCCTACAAATAACACGAATATACTAAGAAATGAATGCATAAGTGATAAAAGATGAATGGTTGAGCAAGGTAAGTATGCCAAATGAGCCCAAATTGTACCAAAAATTGGGGCTCATCATATTTGATGTCTTATAATGTGCAAAAACATGAGTACCAGCAAGGCCTGCACTCAAATGTCTTACATCTGCCTGAATGTCAATTTCTTTGCTCTCCTCAAGTGGTTTGTATAGAACAGTCGGAAGTGAGATAGGCATACTACAGTCCAGTGAAGGCACCAAATCCTGAACTAACTCCTTCGTGATTGAGAGACCAAGATCACACAAGGCATAGAGGTTCTCCGATTTGGAATTTTCAACTGCATCTTCCGCATGCTTGATGCTGTGAAGTTTGTTTGGGATTTCCAGTGAGACCTCTCCAAATCGCTTGTAACTTGCTTTTCCTCTAATGGCTGATGATGTTTTGAATTGTGCTTGTGCAGGGATAGGAGCTTGAAGTCGCTGCTGCCTTTTGAAAAGCTGGAGAATAAATTACATAATCTAAAACAACACATTTAATGATTTCTTCTTCAAAACAGGGTTTTGAAGAAGAATCAATCTCACACTGACATGAGACGGAGTCTAACAGGACCTACAATCATGAAAGGTACTCCTTAGTCGCTATGTCATTTTCCATTGGAGACTACTTTCTGCAAAAATTTAACAAATTTGCAGACCTTGCTGATTTCGAGTATGTTTTTCGATTTTTTTAGTTTTGAGAGGGTGATTTGGATAATGCCCTGATCACCTTGAAAACCTAGATCGTATGAGAAAAATCTTAAACAGTTAAGTGAGGATGATAAAAAAACCATAAGCAGCAAGTGTTGAACTCCCCATGCACAATGAGACAATGGGTGCATAGTAAACATGTTGTACCCCAAGCTAATATTCGCCTTAAAGAATCTCGAACATTTCTATTTAAGTGCACTCAGAAAGTTTGTATACCCAGAAGTGCACACCTTATGCTATTGTAAAGTTTTAAGAGCATATGTTTTGTAGCCACAACAATTATCTTTCAAACAGGAAGGGTATTCTCCAGTCAATGAATCTATGCTTCCACAAAGTGGTGCATGAAGGCACTATGATAGCTCCCAAATCACAGCTTAAATATGATGTCATAACAGTCTCTTCCGTAGATTAATTTTTCCCAAAAACAATATATGAAGGTTTCAGCTTCTCCATGCAGGATATTTTGGTAATGTTGAAGCTACTGAGTTAACTTTAGACTCGGAAGGATGGCTGAAAACTGGGGATCTATGTTACATCGGTGAGGAAGGCTTCCTTTTTGTTGTGGACAGAATAAAGGAGTTGATCAAGTACAAAGTATTTCAGGTACATAGCATTTCAAGGACCTTTTTTATAGTAAATGCAAACCCAAAATATTGATCTTCTCAGAGAAGACTTATATTTTGTCAGGTTGCTCCAGCGGAATTAGAGGAGTTGCTCCTCTCGAACCTAGATATTACTGATGCTGCTGTTATTCCGTGAGTGCCATTTACTACTTCTTGATCTGATATACTTCCCAAGTTCCCACTTGTTGATCTGATATGCTTTCAAATGTCTATATGCAGCTAGATTTACCACTTGTTTAGCTAGCAAATATTTTTCAAGTTTTAGTTAGAATTGAACACTTGGGCTGGTAGCCCAGACGACCTTTGAAACATTAGCTGATGTCCTTTTTCGTTTTCAAATTAAGCCAAAGATTCTTGCAGACATGCTATTTATTTAAGCATGAAACTCTCTTCCTTCTGGGGTGTGTGTGGTAGGTATCCTGATCATGAAGCAGGTCAAATACCGATGGCATTTGTTGTGAAGAAGTCAAACAGCAATTTCTGCGAAGAGGATGTCATAAATTTTGTTGCAAAACATGTAAATGGAGCACTTGAGTTTCTATATGTTTCCTTACTCTGTCTCAACCTAAACTTTGTTTTCTTTTGTTGAAGATGTTAATTTCCAAGAGAAAATATCTGCTATGGTTGAGTGCAGGTTTCACCATACAAGAAGATACGTCGAGTAGCATTTGTCAATTCAATTCCCAAGTCCCCCACGGGCAAAATCTTAAGAAAAGATTTGATTCATCAGGCTCTGTCCACCTCCAGAAGTGACTCCCACAGTCAAACCATTAATCTTTGTTTAGGGTTGCCACCTAATTCCACACTGTCTTTTCTGAGTAGAGAGCTTCGGGAGGGGCAGCTGCATCCACTTCTGGGAGGTGTGTCCTCGCGTGGGGTGGCTGCTAACAGTGCAGTACCAGATCCTCTGCTATCTTCCTTTGTTTATAATTTGTCGATTTCTGAGAGCAATGAGGATCAAATAAAACCAATTGTATCATCAGAGGAAAGCTCGATGAAAAAATCTCTTGATGTGTGAGTTATGGGCAGGTAACATTAAGAATTTTTTTTTTTAAATAAATTTTTAATGCTTATCTACAATTACTTAATGATTCTCAATGCTCATGTAGTTTTCTTTCCTATTGTTCCTTTGATTGCTGACCCATTGATATGTCCCAGAATGAAATATTGTATTAAGGCCAGTTTATGGTCATATATTGAGGGATCAATCATCAACGTTGTTGCATCTGAATTCTGGTAACGTTGAGCTAGCAATGTATTATCTTTGTGGTCTTAGCCAAAGTTGTTTCCCAATATTCAGTTCCCTATTTCTCTTCATAAATAATTAAATTACAAATTGGGGATGTAGTTAGTAAACACATCTTGAGCTGAAGCATAACGCTGATCCCCTTTTAGTGAAACGTTTTGCACAATGACTTAAACTATTGTGTGTGCTTGCCAAATCTGTATGCCTGGTGTAACTACGTGAAATGTATGATACGGAGTTGTCATGGTTTTTTTTATGGAACTGTTTATCCAGTAATTATAAATAAATATAATTCATGTTCTTTCATTCTTTGCTAACATTTTATTGGTTTTTATGTTATAGGTCAACACTCGACCAATAAGAAGTATGAACTCTTCAGTGAATCTTGATGATGAGTACACTCAAGATGGGTCTGTAGATATTCATGGAAAACGTTCAGTCAAGAACAATTCAGGGAACTGGAAGGCTTGTCCATTTATTTTGGGTATATGTGATGACCTTTAAATGTCAAAATGTTCTTTTCAGCATACTAATATCTTTCTCAACGAGTAGTTAGCCCACATATTTATTGACAAACTAACCAGAAAATAACTAGTAATTACAGAACTGGTTTTGAAATTTGGGCAAGGAAACACTCTTATTTTATATTTATATACCTTCAATTGGATTATGGTCTCCATAACGGATTTATTTTACAGGGAATGAGTGCTGCGAAAGATTGGCATACTATGGATTCATTTCAAATCTGGTGAACTACTTGACAGATAAGTTCAAGCAAGACAATTCAACTGCAGCCAATAATGTCACAAATTGGTCTGGAACTTGTTACATAACTCCTTTGATTGGAGCTTTTATGGCTGATGCATACTGGGGACGTTATAAAACAATTGTTGTATTTTCTATTGTGTATTTTTTTGTAAGTTCATTGCTGTTCTATCAAGTTTTTCTGTTAATTGAGAAATGAATAGTAACATATTTAGAAGCAAATTCTCTCAACACCTTTCTGTCAATTTATCATGTTTTGACATTGTTTGCAACACATTTTGGTTGAAGAATATTTTTGTCCATTTTCAGGGAATGGCCTTGTTGACTATATCTGCATCTGTGCCTAATCTTAAGCCTCCCTGCAAAGCTTCAGACCTTAATTGCCATGCAACAACGACTCAAACTGGTGTTTTCTTTTTGGCAATTTACATTATTGCGCTAGGGACTGGTGGTATCAAGCCATGCGTATCATCGTTAGGAGCAGACCAGTTTGATGAGACAGATGATGTAGAAAAGAAAAAGAAAAGTTCTTTTTTCAACTGGTTTTATTTTTCAATTAACATTGGTGCTCTTGTTGTAGCTAGTGTTCTTGTTTGGGTCCAAGAGAATGTTGGTTGGGGGTGGGGTTTTGGAATTCCTACTGTGGCCATGGGAATAGCGGTCTGCAGCTTCTTTTCAGGTACCCGTTTATACCGACATCAAAAGCTAGGGGGCAGTCCCTTGACCCGGATAGCCCAGGTGTTAGTTGCATCATTTCGAAAATGGAACATCCCTGTTCCACGTGATAAGTCTGGTCTTTATGAAGTTCAAGATAAGGAGTCTGTCATTGAAGGAAGTCGAAAGCTTGAGCACACAGATAAATTCCTGTAAGATTACTACCAAGCTTCCTGATTTTCTTTTTCATACTTTTTTCTGAATTTTCCTATCTATAGAATCATTGAGAATGATTTGACTTCAAGCATCTGCTTAAAAATGGTTAACCTAATTAAGTGCCTTTAGTGTCTTTTAATACTAATTTACCTGCAATCAACTGACTAGGCCTACGAAGTAACCTTTGTGATTTCCAATTTCTTTCGAAAGAAGTAATTTGATAATACTCTATGTTTGATTTCTTCATATGGACGTTTCAAAACTAACTCGGTTTCATATTCAGGATTGAATAAATCACCATTAAAGAAACCTCGCAGATTAATCACAAGAATTTTCCATGGAAAGCTGATAGGTTGCCTTCTGTTGATGACGGCTCTTGTATTCAATGCAGCACGATCTTAAAAGGATTTCACAGCTTCGACATTCAAACCACTTGAGAGAAACTACTCTTCATTGCTGTCTGCTTATAATGGAAAATTGCTTAGATGAGAAAACACATATAATAATAATAATGTAATTTTAAGGTCACAGCAAAGCCAGACACTAAATTGGTGTATGAAATCTCTTGTTTGTGCGACAAGAGATCCACTTCTGCAGAGCAATTTGACTGCTAAGTTTACCAAGGCATACGTACTCTACCCCAAAATTTGGTGTATCAGACCCCTTGCTTATGAAATAATGGACCAACTATTTAAATGTCACCTTTAGATTTGTCACAGGGAAGGGAGTGCTTAGGCATGTAACACGTTTTATTATTGTTTACCTGTTAGAATGCTTTCTGAAAAGTTCATATTTTAAAAACACCAACAGCACTGCAAGTATAAAGTGTCGCGGTGGAGTTTATTAAATTTGCATATATTATTCCATATTGATGCATGGTGAAACTGCAGATAATATTATCAACATACAGTCTATGATATACATATATACTAGCCTACATCCAACTTTTCGCTGGAGGGTTGTGCGTACAAACTAAAAATTCATAACAATGGTATTAATTTTGGGTTAAAATAAAATAGAAAGTGTGTTGATTAGGATTCTTGATTTTGGGTTAAAAGTATTTGGTTGTTAAAATAAAATCTGATTGTGCCGCTTCCATTTGAATATTTTACTGTGTTGAAATTAGCAGGTCACCTAACAAAACTATCTGACTGGACCTTTCCAATTTAACCATACTGGAGAGAATGTAAGTATTTTCTTTAAACATAAACCTCCACTTTCTAGGTCATTTGATCTTTAGCCAATTATGTATATTTGGAAAAAGAGCACGAATATTACAAAGAAAGTTGTGATTATTTGTTCACTGGTTGTGTAGACATCTACAAAACAACAACGTGAATGGCACAGTTCCAGATTGGCTATCAGAACTAAAAAACCTTAAAGAGCTGTATGTTGCTCTTTGCACTTTTTGTGACAATTATTCAAAATAAAATGGATTTCCATTACCAAAATTGTATAACAATCGTGTTTAGCGTTATGGTGCAGATTCCAGTACAACTTCTCCGCAAGCCTTCGCTGAAACTCATGCAATCTGATATTTCATTTCGGTATTCATCAGCAATTTTCGTTGTATTTTGTTTCCAACTAGTGCAATGTATTCTGCAGACAATGCTAATACCTAAAGAGTTGAAGGGCCATATAATCTTAGGCTTATTGAAAATACTTTTATTTCAATGCGTTGCAGATTCTTTGGTAATCGCTACCTCTGTATGCATAAAGGGGAATGTACCGTTCAATCAAAATCTAAAAAATGCCAAAGTGAAAATTGTTCTTGGAATAACGATACTCGGAGCTTTGATGATCTTTGATGATCGCTTTAACATTAATGGTGTGTATTGCCATATGTTGGAAGAAATCCAGGAGGAAATATCACATAAATGAATTCCATACAAGTTTCAGATCACTAGACGATCATGTTTCCAAATATCGGTTGAGTTGCCTTCTTTTCACCTTTGAGTTTTACTGTGCGCTCCATGGGATGGCAAGATATTTTTACTGCTTTTTCCCATTCTTTTATGTCACTCTTGAAGATATTTTAGTTGCTTTTCCCATTCTTTTATGTCACTCTTGGCCTAGAGTTAATTGTTTCTTTGGTATGCCAATTGTTGTTGCTGATTTAACTCTTCTAGAAAATTCAACAATTTCAATTTAATAATCCTATCGGCCTCTCTTTGTACCTTTTGGGACAATTGCTAGTTCATAGAGATATTATTGGAGATAGTTCTACACATGCTTGAATTCAATATCCAATTATGATGTAGTTGTTATGTTTATCTATTGTTATATAAGCGGACTTATTGTATGATAGAAAATCATTCATTTAATATAATTTTACCTCTGAGGGTTACTTGAATGTAAAATCTTGGTCTAGCTTGCTTATTTGTGTGTTAGATTTTATCCTTGCCCATCTTAAATTTCAACCACTTATTGGGCTTTGATTTAGTTTGGATTGAAAACTTGATTTGAGGTTTAGATTGTTTTCAATTTTCTTTGGTTTGCAAGTTTGTAATCTAATTCTTGATTATAACCAATCCATTATAATTGGAATTAAAGGTTATATGATTGAAATCTACAACAACAAGATAACACATTTGAAGCTAAAGGAATTTTAGAGAGTAAGTTGACGACAAAAGTACAAGTCCTTATTTTGTCTTATGTTAAATAATATGAAAGAAGGAATGGTGAGTTTGTAGAAGAAAATGAGTTATATACTGAAGAGCTAGAAAGTTATCAAGGTATGTTAACATTGTTTTTTGTTGGCTTGACCCACATGGGATTTGAACCTTGAATCACATGGTTTATATTACTTCATAACATGGTGATTGCCAATTAACCTGCCCCTTGTGAGAAAGGTATTTTAACATTGTTATTTTGCTATATCAGTAAGAATTACATTGGTTCTCCTTGAAACTATTTTGTTTTATGACATAAATTCTTGACAACATTCGGCTAGAAACAACAAATACAATAGAAGGAAGACAACAAAAGTTGCAAAGTTTGAAGGATAACTATCTAAACCAAAATAAAAAAATTCACACATATATGGCAATGAATCTAAGGCAAATGGTGTGGATCCATCATTGCCTGAAAAAAGTATAATTTGTTTTTACTATGAAATCATTAATTTGTAATTTGTTTTTACTGTAGAAATTTTGAATAATTTAACACATATTCAATGGAGATTATCCTGATCATGTACTATTGCGGAAAACATACACAATACATAAGCTCCTCTACGTTGATCATCAATATAGCAGCATCAATAACAATAAAACATCAAGAGCATTCACACATTAACACAGTATGTATCCCGGGGAAAGCATCTCGCTAAAAACCCCAACTATCTGTATATTAATGATTGAGTCATGTAACATTACACAGCATAATACTTCTCACAAGTATCTCCACCTCTGTTACACACAATACAGCTCATATCTGATCTCCAAATCTCTTCCACTGCTTGCCTGCCTCCACTGCTCAATACCTGCTCAAGAACTGATGAGAATGGCTCACCAAACTCGTTTTTCACCTGCAAAATAGTCACTCACACTTTGTTGGATGTGAGCACAAGCTATAATGTGGGCAAATACGTGAGCAAACTCATTGGCATACTCAATCCCTTGATTGTGCAAGATCTGGTGCACAAATATAGTCACAACTGATAGCAATCTAATTCTCTACCACCTGTCCCTGTTGAACTGAACATGCACTGACATGCAACTGAGTTAACTGATGTATTCATTAGTTGTATTATGAGTTAATAACTTGTGAATTAATTAATAACTAATTCACCCAACTCATCTCTAGTCTATTTTCCAGTTAGACTAAATACAACCAGTTTAACAAAGCTAAACTGAACACAACTCCATCAACTCCACAATCAACTCCACCAAACTCAACTGATTGAGTTCTAACTGAAGTCATGCATGCAACAACTCAACTGACTCATAAGAAAAAAGTATTTCCTTCTGACGGCTGCATGTGCCACCTCTGTAGCTCAAACTGAAGTGCTCCAAGAGAATAAGATTAAGTTTATAGTCCAAATACTATTGTGAGATAATAATATTTGACTTTTCTATTTTTGATAGCCAGTCTAAAAATAGACTTTGATCACTCACACTGTGATCACTCACACTTTCATCAAAAATAGAAGTCCATCTATTTTTTCCCAACTTGATCAATCATCCATAAACGGCAACCTGCAATCCAAAGACATGATCCATATGTCTAAAAATAGACATAGTCTAAAAATAGACTTGCGCCAAAAAAATAGCCTGCGGGCCCACTTAGTCAAGGTGACTCTTTTCACTAAGCTCCATCATCTTGTTGCAATCTCAACACTCCCTCTCGACAAGATATGGATTATCAGCAACCCCTATCCTGCCTCGATGGTACTCGAATTTGCTCCTGGTGAGAGCCTTCGTCAGAATATCAGCATCCTGATCCTCCGTTGGAATGTACGAAAGTAACATGATCCTCCGCTGCACACAATCTCTGATATGATGGTACCTGATGTCAATATGTTTAGATCTATCATGAAATACAGGATTAGCCGAGAGTTTAATGCAACTCTGGTTATCACAGTAAATCACAGTAGGATCCAAATGAGAACCGAACAAACCAACTAGGATCTTCCTCATCCATATAGCCTCGCATGCAGCCAAACTTGCTGCCATATACTCGGCCTCCGCTGAACTGAGTGCCACGGATCTCTGTTTCCTGTTGTACCAAGAAACTGCTATCGATCCAATACTGAAGACCCCTCCTGATGTGCTCTTTCTGTCTGTTGGGCTCCCTGCCCAATCTGCATCTGTGAAGCCACATAGCTTCACCTCATCCTCCTGTCTGTACCACAAACCATATCCCGATGTGCCTCTCAAGTAGCGCAATACATGCTTTCCCGCCTTCCAGAAGAGCTTGGTAGGCTTAACCATAGCTTGTGAAAGCTGGTTAACTGCATAGCATATATCAGGTCGTGTATTGACCAAATACATCAGCGACCACACCAACTGTCGATAAACAGTGGCATCCACTTCTTCTCCCGAAGTGGCATCCTCCTTCCTCCAACATCCAGGAAGAGGAGTATCAACAGGCTTGCAGCCATGCATGTTGAACTTCTCCAGTATCTCCCGAGCATACTTGCCCTGAGAAACAAACAGTCCACCACTACGCTGCCATATTTCCAATCCCAGGAAATAGTGAAGGAGGCCCAAATCCTTCATCTCAAACTCTGTAGCAAGATCCTTCTTGCATGACAGTATCAACAGCTCATCACCCGTTAGAATCAAATCATCAACATACAGTACAATGATAAGCAACTTACCCTCCACGACAATCTGGTATAGGTTCGGATCCGCCTCGCTCTTGGAGAATCCAAGTCCTGTGAAATAGCTGTCTATCCGTGTGTACCAAGCACATGGTGCTTGCTTCAACCCATACAGCGCTCTCTTGAGCCTGCACACATGCGACTCGCTGCTGAAGACTTCAAAGCCTTCGGGTTGCTCAATGTACACCTCCTCCTCAATGACTCCGTTGAGGAATGCAGTCTTCACATCCATCTGATGAATGTGCCATCCCATCTGCGCTGAGAGAGCAAGAATCGTCCGTATGGAAGAATACCTTGCGACAGGTGCAAAGGTCTCCTCATAATCGATCCCCTCAATCTGTGAAAAGCCTCGGGCAACAAATCTTGCCTTGTACTTCTCCACACTCTCGTCAGCTGCCTGCTTAACTTTGTAGATCCATCTCGAACCCACCACTAATTTCCCTTCCGGTCTAGGAACAATCTCCCATGCACTGTTTCTGACAATAGAATCATACTCTTCCACCATGGCGTCTAGCCATGCAGGATCCTCCACAGCTTCCTCGAAAGAGGATGGCTCAGTCACAACACACTTGCTCATAAGAGCCATGTATCCAGTGTACTGATCAGGTGACTGTCTCTGCCTACGTTGGGCTGTAGGTGGTCCTACAACTTTCTCTGCATCTTGAGCCAGTCGCTCAACTTTTGTCAAGCGCTTTCGCCCTCTGATGGTTGGCGCTGCATGAGTGGACTCATCCACTCCATGAACCTCATCCTGTGGTTGATCCACATCCTGAAGCTCATCCTTAGGAACTAATAGCTCCTCATCTGCATGCAAGCGTAGCTTCCTCTCAAGCGAACACTTCATGGCTTTCTCCTCCTGAAATTTTATATCCCGTCGCACAACAGTTTTACCACTGTCTGGCAAATACACACGATAGTTGTGGGGCGTATCAGTGTACCCCACAAATATCCCAACCTCTGCGGTCGGCTCCAACTTCTTCCTGGCATCCTTCATCACATGCATGTAAACGTTAGCACCAAAAATCCTCAAATGAGAAAGATCAGGCTTCTTACCAGAATAAGTCTCCTCAGGTGTACTCATGCCAAGTATCCTATGAGGACAACAGTTCTGCACATAAACTGTTGTATTGCATGCTTCCGCCCACAAGTGAAGGGGTATGCCCTGATCATGCAACATTGCCCGTGCAGCACCCACAATCGTTATGTTCTTCCGCTCAGCTACCCCGTTCTGCTGTGGGTTATGGGGAGCTATGAGCTCTCTACGGGTCCCTTCTGTCTTGCAGAAATCCTTGAACTCGTCTGAGATGTATTCACCACCATTATCGCTCCTAAGAGCCTTCACCTTCTTCCCCGACTCCTTCTCGACCAGTGCTTTGAATTCACAGAACTTTGAATATGTCTCACTCTTCTTCTGCGTGAAGAAGATCCAGCACTTACGAGAGAAATCATCAACAAAAATCACATAATACCTGTGTTTTGCTATCGAAGCAACTGAGAAAGGTCCACACACGTCTGTGTGAATTCTCTCAAGGATCGTCGTGGTGCGACTATCCTTCTCGTGAAAGGTGGCTTTCACAAACTTCCCCAAAGTACACCCCTTGCACTGATCTGACTGCGCAAGTGTGCCTTTAGGAAGCCCTGTAGTGATCTGCTGCAGTATCTTCAAGGCTCCATGGTGAAGGTGACCCAATCTCCTGTGCCACAACTCGCCATCATCCCGGCTCACCAATCCTTCTGCCTTGCCTGCCATTGCTGCGCATCCATCTACATGCAACTGATAAAGGTTCCTCACTCGAACCCCTATCTTCCGGGTCTCACCAGTTGTCTTGCTGCGCAGGAAGGCCTTTCCCTCGCTGAAAACAACATCATACCCCTTGTCTTCTAACATCGCCACTGAGATGAGATTCTTCTTCAATCCTGGAACATGCATGACTTCCTTCAATACAAAGGGTTTACCAGACTCCCTCTCAAAGGAAATGGTACCGATATCGGTCACACTGTATCTACCATCATCGCCCATCTCGATGTGCACTCCAAGATCTTTGTCCTCCAGATCAGAGAACAAATCTCTATCTCCCGTCATGTGAAAAGACGCACCACTGTCCAAGAACCACACTGATCCCATCACACTTGAAACCAAGCATGCGATCAATGAAAAATCAAGCTCAAACTGAGAAGCTAAGGCCTCTCCCCCTGCAGATCCAGTAGCTTGCTTGTTCTTCTTCTTCTGTGGACAATTTGTGGCATAGTGCCCGTGCTGGTGACAGTGAAAACACTTCACCTTGGACATGTCCTACTTCTTGCCTTTCGCACCAGAATGAGAAGCTTTCTTGTTCTTCCCCTTCTTTGCTTTGGCAGCCAAAGCACAATTCTCTTCATCAGATACCTTTGATGAAGATCCATTCTCACCTTTATTGTTACTGAGTTTATCCTTGAGTGCCAAGTCGCTCTTGCTTTGGAATAACATTTGCAATCCGTTGAAAGACATTTCAACAACACTGCTGCAAATTTGATTTCCACCAGCTCCAAACTCAACCGCCTCCGATCTAGAATTCGTGAGAACACAATATTTCTCGTACAGAGATTGACTGTATGGGCATTCACCGGATATCTCACCTTCCAAAAGAAGGATGAATCCAGAGGCTACCTGGCCCGATTACAGACTCTGCCTGAAGAAATAGAATGTAAACACTTCCTGAATAGTAGATCTGATGATCAACAGCTCCGATACCATGTAGAAATTTTGAATAATTTAACACATATTCAATGGAGATTATCCTGATCATGTACTATTGGGGAAAACATACACAATACATAAGCTCCTCTACGTTGATCATCAATATAGCAGCATCAATAACAATAAAACATCAAGAGCATTCACACATTAACACAGTATGTATCCCGGGGAAAGCATCTCGCTAAAAGCCCCAACTATCTGTATATTAATGATTGAGTCATGTAACATTACGCAGCATAATACTTCTCACAAGTATCTCCACCTCTGTTACACACAATACAGCTCAGATCTGATCTCCAAATCTCTTCCATTGCTTGCCTGCCTCCACTGCTCAATACCTGCTCAAGAACTGATGAGAATGGCTCACCAAACTCGTTTTTCACCTGCAAAATAGTCACTCACACTTTTTTGGACGTGAGAACAAGCTATAATGTGGGCAATTACGTGAGCAAAATCATTTGCATACTCAATCCCTTGATTGTGCAAGATCTGGTGCACAACTATAGTCACAACTGATAGCAATCTGATTCTCTACCACCTGTCCCTGTTGAACTGAACATGCACTGACATGCAACTGAGTTAACTGATGTATTCATTAGTTGTATTATGAGTTAATAACTTGTGAATTAATTAATAACTAATTCACCCAACTCATCTCTAGTCTATTTGCCAGTTAGACTAAATACAACCAGTTTAACAAAGCTAAACTGAACACAACTCCATCAACTCCACAATCAACTCCACCAAACTCAACTGATTGAGTTCTAACTGAAGTCATGCATGCAACAACTCAACTGACTCATAAGAAAAGCATATTTCCTTCTGACAGCTGCATGTGCCACCTCTGTAGCTCAAACTGAAGTGCTCCAAGAGAATAAGATTAAGTTTATAGTCCAAATATTATTATGAGATAATAATATTTGACTTTTCTATTTTTGACAGCCAGTCTAAAAATAGACTTTGATCACTCACACTGTGATCACTCACACTTTCATCAAAAATAGAAGTCCATCTATTTTTTCCCAACTTGATCAATCATCCATAAACGACAACCTGCAATCCATAGACATGATCCATATGTCTAAAAATAGACATAGCCTAAAAATAGACTTGCGCCAAAAAATAGCCTGCGGGCCCACTTAGTGAAGGCGACTCTTTTCACTAAGCTCCATCATCTTGTTGCAATCTCAACATTTACTACGTGTTTACCTTTATGAGTAAATAATTGTAATCATTAATGTTTCGTACCACAAATTTCTATCAAAACTCCAAAGGGGAAAGGATAAATTATGAAGATAAATATTCATCACAATATTTAATCTAAATATAATCCCATAAAGAAATGATAAATTGTAAAATAAACAAATTTAGAGAGGGAAAAAGGGCAATAATATTTTTTAGATGTAAGTAAAATTGCCACGTGGCAAGGGGAAAAAAGAAAATATATTTATTAGAAAAGATTTAGTAAATGCAACTTTTTTTCACACAAAAGAGGATTTCTTTATTTGCAAAATGTATGACTATTTTGTTTTATAAATGAGGAGGCTCGAATAATTCGAAATCATGACTCCTAAGGCCTAGTTTGGGTTAGAGTTGCTAAAAATGTGTTTGCTACCTCATCGCCTATGTTTGGAAACTCATTCAATATCATAGTGGGGGTTGCACTTTTTTGCTCCTCTTTATTGGTGTTTGTGGGTTACAACTTTGAGTGATGGGATTATTCTTTTTCATGTTGAGTTGTTGTCGATTGATTATTTTATGTTAACTATTAGGTGTACAACCTAAAAAGTGTTAAGTTGTCTTCAATTTTGGGCAATTTTTTGTTTAACCCTTTTGATAGGAAACAAGTCCTCTTCTTAGAATTTGAAGCTACCTTCATATGGGTGGTGGAGGGAAAGCTTGTGTGATTTCCTTCATAATTATAAGTCATCTTTGATTTTCAATAGAGCTTGACTCCCGAGGTTTTGTGTTAATTATGGTCGGTAGATTACTCTCTACACTTTCTTTACTTTCCACTTGTCTTTTGTTACAAGTGTTATTGTCACTATGCTCATGGGAGTAGTTTAGGCTACATTTTTTACATTTTGCATGGCAGATTGGATGCATGTTATTTGCATTATATGGATCAGCTGCAAATAGCAAAAACATAAAATTAGTAACAATTGCTAGGCCAAAATTCAAATTGATTCTCTATTTCTAATGAGTTGAGGTCAAATTGAGATTTATCCCCATGTTGAACATATTGTCATTGGAAATGGTTATTTTTCCCTTATCAACAGGTTCAATGTAAGAAAGGAGGAAGAATATATATGTTTTGAGGTGACATAATTAGATGGAAATCTTGGGTAGGGAGATGTTCTTGAATCTTTGTTGAATGTGTAATTGGATAAGCATTTGGAGGCATCTTTACAATGCTCATTTATATTACATGTGACCATTTTGTTATGTTCTAAGGGTGGACTTGGTTAACACCAAGATATAGGGAAATAGGGTTAGAATAGCTACATGAATCAATATGGCGGGGTGAAAGGGAAGCTTTCAACTTAGAAAGAAAAGTATTAATTGGAACTCCTTAATGGAATCAATAAATGTATATATGGTAGTTATAAATGGCATATTGTAGTACCATCGGGAGGGGAAATTTGATCTTGATCACTCAAAAGGTAAGTGGGGTTGCCATGGATTTTTTGGGAGAAAACCATGAAATAAACGAAGATTAAGAGAGGCCACTAAGTTTATTAAGGTTTCATTTCTACCTAGTGAGCTATGGTTATATGTTATGTTTATATGGAAATTTATTTAAGGTTTTATTTTAGATTAACAAATAAATAACCAACTTAGTAATGAAGGAAATGCAAATTAACAAGGATTTATTTAACTCTTTCACTTTGATAAGTTTATTACCTACTTGCATTAAATAAAAAGATAAAACAAAAAAAATGCACAAACCTAACTAATCCCTCTTTTCCACCCAATGAAGACAACATACAACAAGTATTAGGTAGATTATCCTTTTCACTATGATGTTTAAGTAATATAAGAAAGGGGACATGCGATTTATTTCCTCCCTGTGTGGGTCAAAACCGTTAACCAAGTGTTGAACAATCTAAACATGATATAATCTATCGAAAACAGGAAACCACTTGTCTTGTAGAAGGAATGCAAACAAGAAGTAAGCAAATAGGGGATTAGGACATATCCTACAAACTTTCTATGTACTATCCTAATGCAAAAAAAAACTTGACAAGTTATCTCCAATAATACAAAGTAATAGCCACAGAAGTAAAGAAATAAATATGATAAGGTTTTATTCCCACCAACACCTTTGCATTAAAGCTACATTTGAGATATGGCGTTGGAAGATTGGTTGTGAACATGGGAGTAGACCAGACACTTCAATCAATCCAACTAAAGAAACAAATGTACTCCAAAGCCAAGAGGATAGGATGACAGTGGCTATAGTAACCTCCAAGATTTTGTAAGCAAATATAACCTATCCGAGCAATCTCGAGAGCATGGAATGTGGAAGTTGAGACATAGACCATGATTAAGCTATCAATTTGGAAAAGATTTGGTTTCATAGAGAATGAAATTACATGCCTTTTATAAGGAGGTTTAGGACTACCTAAATAAATTTGGGGATGATCAAGTGGCATTACTAGTTATGGTACTTAGCATTGGGTGAATTATCTTCTTGTGATCCAAATATTATGGGATAAGATATAGAACGCTTGAATGCTAAGGAGAGGAGGAAGTTAACCTATAGATCCATCATGAAATTATGCAAGAAACTAGTTCTGCAAGTGTAAGGGATATTGACGAAACCATTAAATATTGTTAAGTATATGTTTTGTCCAATTGGGCAATAATCAAGATGGTTCCTTTTTGCCAATCATTCACCTATTTTACCACATTTTACCCATTATTCCTTATATATCCATCACCTTTATGTACTAATCATTATCAAACCATCCAAGGTAATTGCTCTCAATTATTCATGATTTTTTATGTTTTAGCCATGATTTCTTGCGTTTTAGTCCGCATTTCGAAATGGAATTGGTTTTTTACTGATGATATTTGGATGTTGTAGCACTCTTTTTTATACATACTTTAAGGAGACAGGACCAAAAGCACATAGAACTACGAGACTTCATTTACCGAATTGTTTGTGTTTGCTATCAAAATTCGTTATTGTGCTTATTCACCAATGTTATAATTGTGTGCGCTTATTATCGGATTGCTTGAAGGTGAATTAGCATGTAAGCTTAGATATTCTTAGCCAAGGAAATCCAACTCTACAATGTGGTTTTTGCTCGAGGGAAGACTGGTATGGTTCTATCTCATTTTCTCAAGTTGTGGAATGTGTTCAATTGACTTCAAAAACAAACAATCATATGGTCACTAATTGTCTATCTTTAGTTTCGAGATTGAGTTTTACTCCTCATGAAATCATTATGGCATGATAAGCATCGGGAGGATACGATATCATTTTTATTAAAATCATAATATTTTGTGTGAAATCATATATTATGATTTAAGTAGGAAACAATCCATGAAAATCATATATATGTATGTTAACACCAATTTTAAAAACTATCATGTAATGATGTAAGGGAGACTTAGTTCTAGTTATATTAGTCCAGTAATTAATATGTATTTGGCTAGCAGTGTGTTTTCAATATTATAAGAGCATTTCTCTACCCTTGATGTATGGAGACACTCTTTGATTAATAAAAACTCTACGTTGATAACTTCTCAAGTTAACATGTAATTCATGCACCCATGCAAGAAGGCTCCCTCATCTTGGATGCACTTACAATATTAGTAAGTATATTTTAATTCATAGCATGTGTGATATGTAATATTTATTTCAACAGTTTCTTTATCTTTCTATTTAGTAGTTTTTAGCCATTTACATTTCATGCAAGTGTGTTGAATGGTTTATAGGGATCCCATGTGGTGTGTTCAAATAATCTTGAAGTCTTAATTAACCCATAGAACTCATAACATGTTTTAAAGAACTTAGAGCTTGAACCTATGACCAATCTTTCATGATTTTACATTATAGTAGTACGTGTTTATTTATTGTTTGATCAACTACATGAACTAGATAGAGCACTTGGACACCTTCATGATGTTAATAGCATGAAAAGGGTAAATCATTATTGTTTGGATACTTGCATGATGCTTTTGGTATGGAAATGGTGTGTAGAGGTAATTTAATTGTTTAAATTCCTTAACATAAATTGTCAACCCAAGGTTTTGTGGACTTGCGAGGCACACATGCACCATTTGTGCTAGAGATCGGTTTCCAATGTCAAAAGAGAAATCTTAATCTATTAAATGAAAAATGACAATAGACATAAAAATAAATCTATTCTAGAAAGCAATAAATCACACCACACACTTCAAGAAGTAAAAATCATTTGCGAGAATTGAAAGCACATATTTGCATGAATTGAAATGCTATACTAAAACATACTTGCGGAATGGAAAAAAACAATCTATTGAGAATAAAAAGAACATCACGTATTCTATAAATTCACAAATTACATCAAAAAAGAAGAATCTACAACTATCAACTCAAACTCTATGCTACAAGACTATCACTAACTTATTTCATTACATCCTCACTTTACATCTCCTTCCATGATTCTAAACCTCTCCAATATTACAAGTTTCACATTACAAATTCTTCCTCCTTCCCATGAAAGGAGAATTTTCTCTTATTTATAGAAAAATTAAACAACTCCCTCATTAATGGTGATCCACCATTCTCTCCTTAGATCCATAAAAGCCTCAACCAATTAGACACATATCCATGATTTTTCTCCATGAGATATGTTTGACTCATATTCCAAATCTCCTTCCAATCTTGAATAAATTCGAAATTGAACCTTGGAGGCCACATAAGAGTGTCTTGGAAGCTTCCAAATCACCTACACATGTCGTCAAACTCATTCTATCTTTAGGTATAAGTAAATACATGTTATTTTTCTAACTTTTAATCATAAATTCACTTTAAATACTTGAAACTAATAACTTTGGAAAATACAAATATGAACCCATATGGTAATGAAAATGGAGGCTAATGTAATGACAAGGTGATGAAATGAGGCAATAAAGTGGGAATGAAGGTGAAAGTGTATGACATTGTGAAGACATTTTGGAGACCCAACATACCCCCCAACTGAAGTTATTGCATGTCCTCATGCAATCTATTGCATTGATCATGATTTGATCTTTTGAATTGTCTTGCTTCTATATGAACTTTGGCTGATGTTGATTCTTCTTTCTAATTTGCATAATCATTTGATAACTTTGTTCCTTTTGCAAAGTGTTCTTTTGAAAAACATTTGATTGCAACATATTACTTTGGTTGGTTCTTGTGTGGCAACCAAATTTTATTAGTATTGGTTCTTGTGTAACAATACTTTTCTCATTTTTGTGTTGCATAAAAATACTTTTGAAATCATTTAATCAACCATCTAATGTGCTCATTCTTCGATCATCATTTGCAAAACATATAACTTTTTGAATCATAATGCAATAGTAGTTGTTTGGAAAAGTATGTTGGTTAGGATGACATGTGATATAAAAGGTGATGAAATATGAATGCGATATGAGGTATGAACGTGAATCGGTATCCCCTCACCCCTGCTAAAGATATTTTTAGTTTTTATGAAATGAGAAAGGGAATATGATGAAGTATTTTCCAAAAATTATAATTTTAGTATTGAAGGAATTATATGATAAAAGGCTAGAAAATAACATACCTTTACTTACCTACGAGGTGGAAAAACTATGCATATGTAGAAAAGTTGTGGTCGTTGTTGGATCACGAATCAAAAGATGAAGTCTAAAAGTGGAATTTTGGTACTCTCATATGGTTGGAAACATACTGCTGCAACTATTGATGGAGTCATGAAAAGTATATAGTCTTCACCTGCTACAAAACCCGATGGTACAATTCTAGTCATGCGAATAAATGTGTTGTTGTCGAGCATGAAGAGAAGTCATTGGATTACCAGCCATTAATGAATGTCGTTAACCAATGCGAGGCAAACTCACCATTAATGTCAATGAGTGCCAAGGTACCTAAGTACATCTTGCGAAGTGCGAATAGATGAGATGATGTCGAGCCACTTGCAAGATCCAACGATCAAGGGACATTGATGTATTCCCATGATTGTCAGCGAGAGAACTTGTCATTAAGGCATACAAGCCTCAAGGTACTAATAAGGACTCTAGCCTTGAACCTAGATAATGTGTTGATGTCGATAGGCCAAGACTTGTTAGAAGGGAGGCCTTAATGAATCCTCCATCATCTAACACAAGCATAAAACAATAATTTTGAAGGACTATGGATGAATTTTTTTGCAATGGATCAAGGTTTATTTGACAAAATGAAAAGGGAAATGGAATGAATCAGCTTTGTAGGGGAGCTGAATGGTTTTATTGCTGGGTTATAGGTTAATGAAAGCGAGGCAGGAAAGTATAATGACTATGAAGGAAAATGAGATGAAGATTTTATTGACTGAATGAGTAGGAATGTGATGATAAAACTAGTATTTGAGAGGCTTTCAAATGGTGTGATGGATTTGATTTGACATTATTTATCCAAAATCATGTACTCATGCTTGGATATTTCATCTTTGATTTTACTCTGATCATGTTCTTTCGAAATAAAGGTGGTCTTTGAGAGACACTATTTGCTTATGGTCATCTATTTATCTTCGTGGAACCTGCAAAATACTTAGTACTTTTTCTGCAATGAAATATAAGAATTGGTACTAATAAAACAAATTCCCGAAAGAAAATCGAATGAATTTTTACCTGTTTAGAAACTAGTGCCTTGGTTTACCTGTCATGTCTTGTTGGAAATTTATTCATTCTTTTATTGTTTTAAATTCTAATTAAGTCTTTCTCATTATGTAGATCTCATCGAGATCTTTCTGTCAACATTTAAATCGTGGAAAATTGATGTCGTATGAGAAAGTTACGCTTATTTGAAATTTTGGTGAAACAATGAAATTATGTGAGTGTGACAGGGCAACATGATGTTGATGTGAAAGATGAAGTAGATAGACGGCATGTTGATCATGAGTTTCTGATTAGAATGCATTGTTCACAGATAGATCATTGAGTTTAATACAAAGCAGCAAAATTGTTTTTCAGTTGCAGAATGTGCACAGTTTCTGTAGCTAAAATCCTAAATAGGCAGTTAAGTACACACAACTATGCATTTTTTCATGAACAAATAATCAATCCATTCTTAAAATTAAATCGTACCTATTTCACAAAACTAGCAAATACCCTACTAGTTTTATTGGCTATTTATTGGAAAATGACTAATGAAAGAGAGAAAATTGTATTGAACAAACTTTTATTAAAAAGGCAAGGAATTTATGATTTGCTTATTTACCTGTAAACTTTCTTTCGCTGAACAATGGCAGAGAGATTTCCAGTTGTTGATGTCGTAGGCTTGTTTTTTGTTCCATTGCAATGCAATTGACTATCTATTCCTTCCTTCCACCCTTTGAACGTGTGTTCCTCTATCAATGAATCAGTTATTCCATCTCTTTCTGCGCCAAAAGAACAACTTCGGATTCCATTAAGGCAATAGCAAAAGGAAATTCATCAGCTTTTTGTACCACGACTTTGTTGCGTTCGAAATCCTCTGAATCGCTCCCAATTTTGATCACTGACTCAATACGCCATGTCATAACATTTCGGCTTCATTACAAATGTTTGTAGTGTGAGATGAATTCCATCCATGGAACCATACATTTGGATTTTCTTTGTATATGAGGCATAACAATACCCATCAACAGGATAGGCACCACTACCCATGGCTATCTTTGTTAAAATAACACTTGCGGATCTATTCATGTAAGAAACTTCACCTCAAATCTGGAAATTAACAGCGCCAAGACCAAGAGTCGTAGAACCGAAGAGTGATTAAATAACCTACTGCCGCTTGATCTGAATTGGAGCAGATTAGTAGTGCTGTGCTAATTCCCCATTCATAAATAAACCCAAGATGCTTATCATTTGCTTTTTCAAGTGCTTAAGGACTCAAAACTTTTTCATAATTAACAGATTCCCATGAGAGTTTCTTATGTAAATGTTATGAACAATTTAACATAAAAACTTAAGTTGAACAGAAGAAATATAATAGTAATGAACATCAAAATGCAACACACAACAAGCATATGATAAAGGAGTTCACCCCTCCTGGGCTGCATCTCCTTAGTCCAGCTTCCAATGGCTTGGACCTCTCTATTATGCTCAAATTACAACAAAAGTGTGTTTACAATGCTCATATTCCTCTGAAACCTGTCTCAATGAGTTCAAAATGCCCAAAACTGCTATAATAGACTATTTTTGCATCTAGTTCTCCCACTATTTGTTCCACAAAACGCTCCAAAACCAGCAGAAAACTAAAAATTAGCTCCAAAATCTGCTAACCGGGCAAGAATTTCGCTGCATTTCCAGCCATATCATGTCGTCTGTATCGCAAATTGCAATCGATGATTTCAGGTGGTGATAAACTGCGAGACTTTGTTGTCTTGTGTGATTGCAATATGCAATTATGGTTTACCGCATCGCAATCGGGGCCGATATCGCTTCGAAACCCAACTCTCGTTGGGGCCGATTCTTGTTGCCTCTATGATTTCGATATGTCATCGCATCGCATCGCAACTCCCAACCTTGCCGGGGTCGATATCTGTTCGTCGATCCTTTCCTGCAATTGCGATATACGATATTGCAATTGGCTCTGCCTAGGGGCCAATTCTTAACCCGAACCACTTACCGTTGCGATATGTGATTTGTGAGGGCCAATGGTGGGATGCCACTTGGCACCTCCTTATTCATTGAAGACCTTGCCACATCATCCTAATCCTACCATGTAGGCAAGTCAAATTTTAACTTTGACTTTCTCTAACTTCTACATATGAACTCAGATTTGAGTTTCGTTCACACCGTTAGATTCAAAATAATGAGCTCTTCAATCTGAAGCTGATTTTTGACAAGATTCTAACACTTTAATTTTTTAGCATAATTCTGAGCACCTGATCAACACCTCCTCAAGATATAAATACCATGCAACCCCTCCGTCTTGTCTCACTTTATTGTCAATAGATAATTGAAATCCATATTGCTCCCCTCTAGACTCTGATATCGGCTGCAAAGATGAATCGGGCCTGATAACTGGGTGGATTGACACTTATCTGGGACATTCATCGTCATAGCAACCATTTAGGTAGCTATTGGACGTCCAATAAACAAAGATCCTTGGTCGATAATCACCATATTTAAGTTGAGACACCATCCATCCAGCCTCAATGGTCTCCAGTTTCTGTCCATTTTGGTTCACGAACCAAATTTGGCTGGCACTGAAATAACCATCGAAATCAAGATCTGGTTTCCATGTATTCAAGCCAGTAGTTACGGTAGTCATTGTATCATGCTCGGACGAGAATCGCATAGCAGCATACTCACGAACATTGTAGTCTTCGTCATCATCATCATTATGAAGTAATGTTGTCCATTCATTGTGAATCAGATTCCTCCACTCTTCACAGTACACCCTTCTGTAGCGTACAGGTACGATATCCACTTTGACCTGGGCTATCTGCTCAAAAGTTGTCATGGCCATGTCGAAGTGGCTCAAAGGCAGGTTGCTCCACCCACCATTGTCATTGGCTTCAGCGTAGTTTGGTGGGTAGAAATTGGTGTTGATGACAATGACAGAAGTTCATGGGTGGCACCACTGTGGATCTGCCTTCATCCTGCATCAAATCTCGTAGCACCCTTCGCAGCTTACTTAGAGCGACGGTGTTCGTTCCATACCCTTGACTGTATAAATTTCCATATCCACAAGCTCCTCCAAGTTTTCCTAAAGCATCGGTTCCGCCATAGAAAGTGGAATGAGCGTGTTTCCACCCTAATGGAAGCAAATTGACGATGAAGAATGTGATGCCCAACGCCGCTAGTAGCTCTGTGAATGTCTTCATGATTTAGCCGGAGAAAACACCAAACCAATCGACACAGCAGAGATTGTTTAACACCAACCAAAATAGAAGCACTACAGAGAAATAATTGAACAATGAGGTATTGTTTCAGAGCTTCAAGAAACTTGGAGAAAGACATCTTCTAATGTGGTCAACGGTTTGAGCCAGTAATATCTCTGTTGCATCGACTTCTGTCTACACCACTTCAAACACTATATAGCATTCCAAATAGATTCTGTTACTCACCACAAAAGCCAATGTTCACCGGAACCCTTGACAATCTTTCCTCGATCTTCGCTAAAACAACCAAAATGACTTAAACTCAGCTCTCACGTTGTGGTATAAGTAGTTGGTTGTAGATTCGGATTGCAGCAGGGAGAATCCCTCTGAGAAGTAGCTCAATACAACGAAATTGGGATTCCTTCGTTGCGCTAAAGATCGGGCAGCCAACTAAGATTACTCAAGTTTATTTATTCCACGACGTTATTGGTGTTGCCAGAGACAGAGATCTCGGCCAGTTTCTAGATCAATCTAAACCATTCACATAAAATCAAGTAGAATCACAAAGTTTTCGCAACGTGATTGAAGTTTATTTGTTCATTACATGAGATGGAAATGTATTTTTGTTAAAACTGCGAGAAAAGTATCTAACACCTTGCATCTCTCTTTATTTGCAAATTATTAGAAAATGGGGTGCCTCGTACAACACCACCGAAAAATAAAAATTTCAAAAACTAAAAATTTGTCAACGTTGAATCTATATATATAGATTCAAAATCTAATACAAAAACTAATTAAAATTCTATGTTGCAAAAATATGAAAAAAATGAAAAATTAATTGTGTAAAATAAAAATGAAATTTTATTTTAACTATGAAAACTAAAATTGCATGAAAAATGAAATTGCAGGTAAAAAAAATAAATGAAAAATGAAATTCTAAATTAAAAACTTGAAGCGAATAAGAAATTCTAAAAAAAGAATTTGAAATCAAAGGTTGATCCCCATGTGCGCCTCCCCGGCAACGACGCCAAAATGTAGAGGTAATTTAATTGCTTAAATTCCTTAACATAAATTGTCAACCCGGGGGTCTATGGACTTGCGAGGCACACATGCACCATATGTGCTAGAGATCGGTTTCCAATTTCGAAAGAGAAATCTTAATCTATTAAATGAAAAATGACAATTGACATAAAAATAAATCTATTCTAGAAAGCAATAAATCACACCACACACTTCCGGAAGTAAAAATCATTTGCGAGAATTGAAAGCACACATTTGCATGAATTGAAATGCTATACTAAAACATACTTGCAGAATGGAAAAGCACACTCTATTGAAAATCAAAAGAACATCATGTATTCTATAAATTCACAAATTACATCAAAAAGAAGAATCTACAACTATCAACTCAAACTCTATGCTACAAGCCTATCACTAACTTATCTCATTACATCCTCACTTTACATCTCCTTCCATGATTCTAAACCTCTCCAATATTACAAGTTTCACATTACAAATTCTTCCTCCTTCCCATGAAAGGAGAATGTTCTCTTATTTATACAAAAATTAAACAACTACCTCATTAATGGTGATCCACCATTCTCTCCTTAGATCCATAAAAGTCTCAACCAATTAGACACATATCCATGATTTTTCTCCATGAGATATGTTTGACTCCTATTCCAAATCTCCTTCCAATCTTGAAGAGAATTCGAAATTGAACCTTGGAGGCCACATAAGAGTGCCTTGGAAGCTTCCAAATCACCTACACATGTCACCAAACTCATTCTACCTTTAGGCGTAAGTAAATACATGTTATTTTTCTAACTTTTAATCATAAATTCACTTAAATACTTGAAACTAATAACTTTGGAAAATACAAATATGAACCCATATGGTAATGAAAATGGAGGCTAATGTAATGACAAGGTGATAAAATGAGGCAATAAAGTGGGAATGAAGGTGAAAGCGTATGACATTGTGAAGACATTTTGGAGACCCCATATGGCGAAATTATGCTTTTACTTTAGTTGTTGGAAGTGTTCATCAAAAAATTCCCTGTGTGAACTAGAATAGTTTGATTATTGCATTTATTTCCTTACTAACCACTATAGGAATAAACCATTGAAGATTGAGATATAACTTGGGAGATGATATTATTATCCAATGTTAAGCTACATCCTATGGTGTTAGTTAACTTAATTTCTAAATGGTTTGATTTCTTAGATCACTACATGATTAAAATTGTTGAAGTCTAAAGACCTAATAAGCTATATAAGAAAAACCACATGAACATTGTTTGTTGGTAATGAAAGATTGTGATTCGAAACCCAATAAGCATTAGAGTCCCATGGTCTAGTGACAAGTTATAATCCTTAGTGTTAGTTATTTCCATAATTTCATACATTGGAGAAAATAGGATTTGATCCTACATCTCATGTGCTTGCACCTCTAAGTTCATGAACTGTTGGTTCAATAATTATATGTTGGAAATACAAGACATAAATTTTGACCAACATTTTTGGCGCCATTATTGGGGAGGTGCTAAAAGGGGATTAGAGCATTGGTAGCTTAGTTATTTTCTTGATTTTTCTAACACTTGCGACTTGGCGGAGGAGAAATAGTAAGATGCAAGGACACCCATATTTCAAAATATTTGAAAAGGGTCCTAGCATGTCGCATTCGCTTTGGTGGGTTTCACCAAATCCTCTTCATATGGTTTAATATGTTTTTGTGCAAGTGTGTTTTCTTTTAGTTTGAATCATGAAACAAGAGAAGCCTAACTTGTGTGAACATATAACTTGGTGACAATGGGGTATTAGTAGCACAGTGGCACTTTAAGTACATGATTGGTTTGGTTGTATTTGCTTTAAGTATGCTTCATTTCCATTTATTTAGGATTTTCTAGCATTGTAAGAACCCCATACACTAATCCATGTGCGGGACAAAGATTAACAACCTACAAAGCAATATTCAAGGATAATCAAGAGTTTGAAAGAATTCTCTCAAATCCTAGCAACAACTAGGATCTTTGCTTCTCATGAAGAACAAATCTTGATAGTGGTCAAGAATTTATTTTCCTCTCCACATCCACAAGAAGTTATATAAGTCTCGTTTGATCCTCCTTACCAATCTACTAAGGAGAGAGAGGAATCATGGATTGTATTCAATGGAGAGAAGCCATTAGAAACTGATATCGAAGAGTTCCTAACATGCCTATCAATAGACCCTATGTGCACTCAAGAAACCAATCATTTGAAAGAAGAAAATCTTCGTGGCATGGTAAAAGAATACATACATAGTGATCTAGATAAATAAGTGAAGCAAGAGCATCATGACTATATTGAGTGTTGGTTCCAGGCTACCATCATATCAAAACACCACTTTCTTCTTCAACAATCCTTGACACTTTATCATTTGAAGTAGTTGGTTCCTCATTTTTGGTATTTATTAAAGAATATATTTCAAAACTGAATGTGAAGGGACCATCTCTAGAGATCATCAACAAATTATTGGTAGCATTAGATCCTCTTCAAGCAACCTCTCCATTCTTACAAGAAGTAGAGTTTGTAGCAAACATGCTTCAGCAAAGTGAGATGGAGATGGTAAAAAAACAAGGTAATATTCCTATCATTGATTTAGTTTGAAAATAAATAAATAAAAATATATGTAGTTAGTTAATGAAATTTTGTGCTTACTCTATTCCTTCTTATGCTCATAAAACTATGAGAGCGACATCTACCATGTATATGTTTATCTCTTTATCTGGTCTTGGTAAACTATTTATGGAAAAGGAACCCCCCTAGAGTTTTCTTTAAGTTTTCAAACTCTATAAAATTGAAAACACTGCCAAGCATTAACCATCCCGAGCTTGAGAAAAATCCACATCACAGTGTTTGAGTCTTCTTTAAGTTTTTCAAACTCATTAAATTTAAAACACTAGCGAGCACTAAGTATCTTGGGCTCAATAAAAATCCACAGGATAGTTTCATAAAAATAAGTGTAAACAAGATGGTCTGATGGGGTGTAACATTAAAAAGAGAAGGTTCCTATCCCTTAGCAGGAAAGTGATCCTGCCAAACTATGGTTTCTAACCTGTTACATAGATTGGGTCTCAACCATTGGGACCTTAGTTCCCCCATTCTTCATTTCTGTTGCAGTTAATTTCCACTTTCAACCTTTTTAGATCACTAGTAGTGTCAGGATTTCATAAGTGTGTCCTTTTCTAGATTTTGAAGGAAAAAAGCATTACAATATTTCCACTTTTAGTACTGGTACAGGTGCAAATTTTCCCAGTGCCAAAAATTTTCAGTTCTATTACCATATCTACCAGTTCCTGCACCTATAGTACATGTAGACATCATCAACTACTAGGACATATCTACTAGAACTTTAGATTCTAGTAATTGGCCATGTCTCTAACAACACATCAAAATCACTGGAATTTCTGCTTTCGGCAATGACTAAAACTTCTAGTAGCCAAGACGCAAGAATGATGTTTTGAATTTTGTAGTTATGGTTGGTCTTCATAATTAATATTTTAGCTTTTGAATTATGTCATACATGTTGTTCTTGTCATTTTTATGTTATCCCTTGAAATATAATTAATGACATGTTCTTCATGTCGATTTAAAAGAGAAATTTTGAATTTTCAAATTTGAATCTTTGGCTCCAAATAAGGTCAAGTCAGCCCCAGGCAGAGAGACATCCATTCATCCAGACATAATCACTATATATATGCCATTCAACCTCCTCCTCTTGGGAAATTTGTATCACACAAGACAAATGTAGTGTCCCACCTTGGCAAGGTTAGTTTTGCGACTTCGATTTTTTCTTTGGAAAAAAAAGTTAGTTTTGTGACACTCAGAGAGGGTAATTTTGATGTAATGGTATAAGATTATGCATGACAAACAAATATACATTCTTATATGCTATAGACCTAGTTTGGGTTATTTGTTTGTTATGTGCTTATGATAATATCTATGGCTGTGTGTATAAGAACTGATTTTGGTTAAGAGAATATTATCGGTGTTTTCTCTTTTGGTATCCTAGTTTGGACATAGGTGTATGACATGGATGGTGATACAGGATTGAGATACATATATCTATGGATGATCATGGTTATGTGCAACATATGGTTAATTATGATTTATGGATGGTATATGATTTGTATGATTATATATGCATAATCGTGTACTAAGTAGGATGTGGCAGGGGACTTGGTTATTTGCAAACAAGGATGCTCAAATTATAAATGAATGTGGAAGTCATGATACATGATTTGTATGATTATATATGCTTAATCTTGTATTGAACAAGATGTGGCGGCGGACATGGTTATTTGCAAACAAGGATGCTCAAATTATAAATGACTGTGGAAGTCATGATACATGGATTTTATGATTATATATGCTTAATCTTGTATTGAGCAGGATGTGATAGGGGACATGGTTATTTTCAAACAAGGATATTCAAATTATAAATGGTTGTGAAATTCATTTCCCTATAACCAAAATGACTATGGAATTCATGCACAATCTTTGGTAAAATGTGAATAAGTTAATTATGAAATTCATTTGATTCCTTTGATCTATGAGATTGTGATGTGTGCAAGTCTTGGAACAAGGCCTTACCAATGAACCATCAGATGGGTATGAGATCACAATCAATACCTTAAGGTGAAGCGTGGAGTTTCAAAGAGGAGTAGATGAGAAGCCATAAAAATTAGGGCGAATATTTAAAAAGATCAGGGTGTGGAATCTTGGATCTTTAGAGTAGATCAAGGCGCGGAGTCCTCAATATACTAAGGCATGGAGGTGCATGAAATAGGGGTGCAAAATCCCTATTCTCCAGAAGAAAAATACCACTCATGGGCAGCCCAAGGATGAATTTCCTTAATAAAATCTCATTTCTGACAATTCTGGAGTGACTTTCTAAAAATATAAAGTCATCTCTAACATCTCAAATATGACTTTCCAAAAAATAGTAAATCACCTTCAATCAATGGGCAATCACGTATAGTTGAAGGAAAACCACTTATCATTAATCAATCCTAATAGTTCAATCTCAACTTAATTTTCAATATTATTAATATTATTATTATCTTTTATGAGACTATGATATTATTATTAAAAGAGAATTACATGTCACCTTCATCTCCTCAATCACTTCACCCCTCTCCTTGATGACTCTCATGGCTCTATGTAAATCTATCTCTCTTTTAATAATACATTACACTCTATTTTATGTACTCATCAAAGAATGGCATATTCCTCTTACACTCATTAAAGACATGTCATAAAATATTCGTCTTACGCTCTCTTTAATGCATATGTTACACTCTCCTTAACTAAGGCATGCATACCTCTTATTAATGTCATGTGTTACACTCCTCTAAATTCAATACAAGGCACGCATATACTCCTTTATGACAATAATTTTTTTCTCCTCCTATATATGTGTCTCATGTATTCTCACTTGGGGGAGGTGCATGGTGATACCAAGAGTTTGAGATATTTGAAGAAGATTGTTAGAGGGGGAGATTTGGAAAGTAGCCAAGTGCTAATATAAATTACTAAGTATCTCTACCCAATGGAGTTGAACATGAGTGGTATTGAGAGGACGTAAAACTTATCTTCCCCAGTTGGCCTTGTATATCTCTCTACTGCTATATTTTGGTACTGTTTGTGAGCTCTTACAACTCGTGGGTTCTAGGGGGAGAAGTTATCCCTGGATATGGTTGGGTGGA
Source organism: Pinus tabuliformis (assembly GCA_031772625.1). NCBI lineage: Eukaryota > Viridiplantae > Streptophyta > Pinopsida > Pinales > Pinaceae > Pinus > Pinus tabuliformis. The sequence continues at coordinate 1,613,477,072 of CM062817.1, read as the reverse complement.
AAACCTAATGGTTCAAATGAGTTGTTTAAGGGATCAAATATAGATCATATTCTCATCGATTGGAGTTGAATATCTCTTCAAGTATAATTTATATTGTCTTAAAATTATAATATAGCTTTAGCATAAAATAAAAAGTAGAATTTAAATTGTTGTAAGAATCTAATTTTGGTTTAAGCTTATGTTATTTGGAATCTTATTGGCTAGTTGAAAATGAAGACTAAGAGTGGTTTATATGAATAGATGTTTAGATCTCAAGATGTTATGGAATTATTATTGGTGTATTCTATTGTATTAACATTGGTATTGTAGCATTTGAGAAAGGAAAGTCCAATATTGTTGAAGGTAATTGCAACAAAGAAATTCCAAAAGACTTCGGAAAGAGTTTCATGAGTTATGGTTTTGTTTCAGGTAATTAGAGGCATGTTTTAGAAATGGTTTCAGGATATTTTGCAAAGTGTTTGACAAAATCCACGAATAGGAAATGTCATTATTTATTTTAATCATTATGCATGAATAAGTGTTAACTTGCAACCTACAAGAGAAGGAAATGGATGCATACCTGAAATATACCAAGAGGATTCACTAGATCAGTCATTAAAATAAAAATGCTAAAAAAAAGAAAGATGGAAGCCAAGAATTTTAAGAGAAACATTGAGGTAATTTTCAACCATTATGTATTGCAATAGTTCCGAGGTTTGTAGGAATGGTTGGATGAAAATAATGCTTGATGAATCTCAAATCCCTTCAATTCACTTACAATGGATGAAATGATTTTGAAAGGCATTTAGACAATACATAAGAAATTATAATTTGATTATAAGTTGTTATTTGTTTTGGATAGTTGTAGATTCAAGCTTGCATGTCATCTGTTTGATAAAATTTGTAATGAATTTCCTGGAGTCAGCATATTTTCTAGTTTTTAAAAATGCATCTATGCGTGGTTTCATACTGATTCAAGACAACATCAGGGGGTATCCATGCCATATGAACTTGTAACCCCCAATTTGATTCCAAAAAAACACTTTTAATCTCGGTGATTTTGCAAATTTATTAGTTATGTGCGCCTGTTATCGAGTCTTTGATGAAAGAATTATTTAGTCCCTAGTTCAAGTTGTTAGTATTTGAAGTTTCAATTTCTGAATTTTATGAGATAAATAGGTTGAAGAAGAATATCAAATTCATTGTTGCCAAGTGTTTGACAAAATGCCTCAATGGCTTTTGCTTGCATGCTTGCAAAATGTTTGTCAAAAGGCCTCAATGGTTATAGATTGCATGTTTGCTAAGTGTTTGTCAAAAGGCCTAAATGGTTGTAGCTTTTGTGCATATAAATTGTTAGAGTAAAAGTTTTACTATCGTAGTTTTTTTTATGTACTAGAAATTTATGATTAGACTATTTAATGGATGTAGCTTCCTATGTTTGCAAGTTTTTGGTATGAATGTGAAAAATGAATTTAATAATTGTTGAAGTGTGAATAGAGAATGGGATAGTTGTTACTTTTATTATCTAAAGATTTCATGAAAAAAGGGGGCGGGGGGGTTGTTGTTGGAAACAATTTTATAGTGACTAATTCTGTAGGATTTTGTGCAAGTGAGCATAATAAGTTTCGTCTAAGTTGCATGTATTCATGGGTGAATTCTTATGCTTCAATGATTGTAGAAAACAACTACTTGTGCCCAATTTATGCAGGTCCATTATTTTACTTGGCACTTTTTGAAGAATAATATGCTTTTGGATTGGTAACAGTAGTTGCTCTTGCTGCAACATTCATTATACAAATCATGATTGAAGCATTGCCTTAATAATTGAGATTGAGAATTTTTAAATGATGAATTTGGAAATGTTGTTGGGTTAATATATTTTGTGATTCCATTTCATAAACATATCATATTTATTAGATTTACTGATGAAGAGAGGCATATTCTTCCCTCAATTACCTTGCTATAGGTAGGTTAATACTCATACACTTATATGTGATTTTTGTAATAGAAGCATGATATTTTTGTAGTTATGATATCAAGAGTCAATAGGTGGATCTTATTTAGCATAATATAGGAAATAAAATAGGTTGATCTAGCTTAATGTTCACGTATGACATTATGGTGGAATTTATTTCCAGTCTTATGTAGAGCTCATGTATAAATATGAAAAGAGCACATGCTATCATCTTTTAAACTTGAGAGGAAAGATATTTTGGAATTGGTTTTAAGAGAAAGTTATCCCTGAATTCTTATGTGATATTCTTATATTGAAATAGATGAAGGGACATGATTACATGATAACTAAGTTGGTAATGCTTAAAAAAAAAGTATTAGTGATTATTGTGACCTCTACTTCTCTATATTATTGATGGTTGGTAAGTCGGGACACTACAACAAAAGATATTTTTGGGCATCTAAATGAAGAATAAGAAGATAAGGAGGATCAACAAGAAGGACAAAGATATCCCTTACATTCTCTCTCTTGTTTGACCTCGTACGTGTGAGCTTTTTAGGGTTTTCTGGGTAGCAATTTTTAGGTGGAGGTTTGAATTTTTGGGCAGCAACAGGGCCGAGTTTTTGGGCAATTCTGGGAGGTCGAACTTCAACATAGACAAATCAGACTAGGGCGAGTTGATTGGGCATCTTTGTGACTTGACCTAAGGGATGCTTGACCATAATGACGATAGTGATATTGTTGGTTATTTTGACCTTATTCTTAGCTAGAAGAATTAGATGCATCTTTGTTAAATTGAATAACTTCTAAGGAAAAGGTTGTTCTGTTCTTCCGCCATATGGAATTTCCCAGGGTAAACTCTTGTGTCTCTTGTTTGGCTGTCTCTCTATGATCTTACTGGCATTTTGTTTCTACTGTTGAGATATTTTGTGTAATTGCTTTATTATGAATTTGAATGAAAGAGAAAATTAACATAAGAAATCATAAGAAGTAATTATCAGTTAGAAGATCCTATGAAAAATCAACATGGCATAAGAGCTATGGTGTAAGAGAATTCCAAAAGAGAAAGATGGTTATCGGCAAAGTTAAGTCGTAGTTAGAAGGAAAGCAAAATTTTATGGTTTGATCTGTGATGAGAAGAGGGCCAAGTCTTATCAGAAGCTAGGCCGAATTATTATGGATAATCTGTGCTTTTCCTTGGCCGAAATAAGGAGGAAAGACTAATTTTGTCTAAATAACAAGTTATGTTCTATGCAAAGAAAGGAAGTCCAAACCTTGAAAGAGGCTAAACAAGCCTCAAATTTGGCTTATTGTGGAAGCCTGAAAGGCTTCAAAAGGATCACAGAAATTATGTGCCCTAAAATAAGCTTGAAATACCTTTGTGGAAAATCCAACAAGGAGTCTCTTATAAAAGTCCAAACTCTTTTTGTGATCTCATCAGAACTTTGTTATGGTTAAATAAAGAACATGTTACAAAAAGGTCGAGATCTCATGAACATTAGCTAAAAGTTTTGTTTGTATGTGAAATAGGGCCAAAGCCATAGGCTCAATACTACAGAATCACATGAAGAAGCCTCAAGTCTAAGGAGGTCAAGTGAATTGAATTGAAAAAGGTTGAAAGTTTGGTCTCAGGAAGGCTAATGAGGCCTCAATAAAAGCAGAAAAAATATGGTTTGTGAGAGTTGCCTAAGGACTGACAAAAGGCTAGCAAGGAAAAAGTGGATGAAGATCAATATTTATGTATGACCCCTTTACATATTTATCGGTGTTGGAAGGATGGCCATGATCAATACAAGAATTCTTGAAAGTCAAACTTTCACGAACCAATGATATTTCAGATTTTAAAAGGGGGTAATGAGTTTGGTAAAGGGAATCAAAGTCAACTTATTCTGGCCACACTTCTAAGACCAAAAGAAATGGTAGTCAAGACCTATTTCAAAGCTATTGAAGAACACGACCTATGTAAATTTGTTATTAGTTACAAATTTGTCAATCTGATTAAGGTTGTTGAACTAGAGGAATGCGATAGTCATATCCCTAAAAAGGCCAAGAGTCACAACCTTATGAAAAGAAGGGTTCAAAAGCTTAAAGAAGACAGTTGAAGGAGCAACAATGATTCCAAAGGCTAAGGAAGAGTCTATGAATGATTTTGCTATTCTCCGCTTATTGTTGATGTTCATAATATTTTCAAAATAGTTTAAGGGTAGTCTAATCCCTGAATTGTTGTATCAAAGGAGTGTGCAAGGACTTGATATCTAGAAAATATGTTTCACAAACCAAAATTGAACGTTACTGCAAATATTAAATAAGGGTTAGTTTGGGATCAAATTCTATAGATAAGTGTGAAGTAATCTCATACTCTTGCAAATCTGAAGGTTGCCTGATGGATCAAGTTTTATTATGCTCATGCAAGGAAATATAGTTAGATACACTTACTAATATGTTGCATGAAAGAATCACAATTCAATTCTTGAGCAAGACAAGGCCAATTTAGGGAAATATGTGATTTGTATACATGTGTTGAATGTTTGAAGTGAGATATAATGAACCTATGAAGATGTTGCATTGTACTTCAGAATGTGTTCAGAAACAAGATATTTTGAAGTTGTTAATATTGATTGTTGATACTAAGGTATTTGGGTACTAAAATATGGGACCCATTTTGTTCAATCCTGGAAACTATTCATTGTGGTAATTTTTCAGATTGTTCTATGCTGAATCAATTGCTTTAGCCCAATTCACTTCTTCATTTAACAATGCATCCAATTATTAGCAACGTAACCAATCATAAATTGTAACTCAAGATAGAACAATATATGCAATGACAAAGAAGACAACGCAACCATAAGAGATAGTAGATTGGTCCAAGACCAGGGGAAAAAACCCCACAAGGGGGAAAACCCTTTCAAATATTCTTCTTTATTAGATCGTCATAAAAAGATTTCAGCATAGAGTACAATGAGCCCAACACATAAAATTGCAGCAGAGATTTCATAATAGAAGCAGATTGCAGAACTACATAACAACAAAGAGAAACCCTTTATCCATCAGACCACTGAAGCCAACTGAAAGGCAACTGTCAAGCCCTAGATCAAAACCCTAGATGCTCCCAGTAAGGCATACTATGAGCGACTGAAACTTCCTCGATAATCCCTTAGCTATTATTAGCTATATATATATATATATATATATATATATATATATATATTTATTTATTTATTTATGTGTATATTTTTGTTTTATTTTATTTATTTTTCCATTAATTATTTTTAATTTATTTTATTTTATTTCCATTAGCTATTTTATTTATCAAATGATGTTGTCTTGATTAGGGTCTTCACTCGTTTTTATAATTTTTGACTCCCCTCCTTTAAAGTTTGACTTAGATTATTTATTTATTTATTTATTTTAAAAATTGGTTGTTTAATATAGCGGTTACTTATTAATATTTGTTTTTAATAAATTAATAAACTAATATCACAGTTTAAATATTATTTTTCAAAAACTAATAATATTTGGTTTTAATAAATTAATTTAAATATTATTTTTCAAAAACTAGCGATTACATATTAATATTTTAATAAACTAATATTATTTTTCGAGAACTAATTATATTTGGTTTTAATAAATTAATTTAAATATTATTTTTCAAAAACTAGCCGTTACCTATTAATATTTTTGATAAATTAATGAAATAATATCATTATTAAAATATTTTTTTCAAAACTAGCCATTTAATATAGTCGTTGCATATTAATATTTTAATAAATTGATAAAGTAATATCATTATTTAAATATTATTTTTCAAGAACTAGTAATATTTGGTTTTAATAAATTAATTTAAATATTATTTTTCAAAAACTAGTTGTTTAATATAGCCGTTACTTAATACTATTTGTTTTTAATATATTAATAAAGTTATATTATAATTTAAACATTATTGTTCAAATATAGTCGTTACTTGAAATTATGTCTCTACATTTCTCTCTATTTAAGCCTTTGCCATGGTCTGCCTCTTCATCAGGTCCTAATGATGAGCCACACTTGTTGGTTCGAAACGCGTCGGCCAAAAAATTCTCTCATGTGATAGTTATTATGTGCGAGCGTCTATGTCTGACCCAAACGATCCTAGGAAGACTGTATGCGTGTGTCCAAGGACAAACACCATCTAATCTACTTTAGAAACCCTAGACCCTCCCTTCGGGCTTCTGTGCTAATGTCTGAGACTTCCTGGATGCTCCCTTAGCCATTGTGTGTGTGCATCCGAAGACCAAACTGCCTGATCTGCTTCAAAAACCCTGGACACTCCCTTCAGGCTTCTGTGTGAGCGTTTGAGGCTTCATGGACACTCCCTTAGGCACTTTGTGCGTGCGTCAAGGATGAAAATGCTCAGTTACGTGCGTGCGTCCGAGAAACAAAAAACCTAGATGAGATTCACCCATGTAGTTTCAAACCCTTGAGCGAACTTCCTTCATTAGACCTGTGCGAACTAAGACAATAGAAGAGAGTAGAAGATGGCTTGATCAAATTGTTTCCAAATGAGCTTGAGATCTCTTCTGTTTATAGGGTTCCATGAGGGTCCACTTGATGTTGAATTATTCCAATATACATGAGTGGATAAAGTAATTCAAAAATCAACTTCTGCTTGTCCAAATAGGGTGACCTTTAGGCCAATTGTGGTCCTATCGAAAAAAGGAATTTAATGTAATCATCATATCGATCATCTGAGTTTTCCAAGGTGGAATTCGACCCTATTTTCAAAAATTAAAACTCCCTCTCAAATAGGAAGAATTCCACCCGCCAATATTTGTCTGTTGATCATCACATCATCTTGTCATGTTGTCATCATGCTTTGGTTGTCTCTGCTCAACTCTATCTTTTGAAACATTCTTGAATCTAAAAGAATAAGAATCAGGGAGCAATAACCTCCACCCATACCGAGCAATAGGATAACTAATCATAAACAGGATCACATCTTCGACCCTGGAATCTCATCAAGGAGCTCATTCTCAACCCGGAATTTCAAAAAGGGGAGCAAGTCTCAACCCAATCCTATTGCCTACCGATATTACCATCAATGGCACTCAATAGTCATGTGGTAGAACACCTACATCATAATCGAATTTGGTTGTACACCCTAAGTATGCTCTCAACCCGTTGGCTAAACGGCGAACGGTATTCCCAACAAGCCTTGCTTGAGGGTATGCTGCCAACTGGGGTATACTCTGCATAGACTAGATAGGGGAGAATCATCTCCGACCCTATGAAAATAAGGGAGCAACATCTCCAACCCTATGGGTAACATGAAAGGGAGTACCCTATTGTCCAAAGATCCCTCAACCCAGGAGCCCTCTATCTCAATTCCCACACTGGGAGCTAAAACAGGGTGGGAAGAGTTGGCTCAATGTCCTCGATCAGCATTGCTCGTTATCCAGAGGGGCCACATCCATCAGTCCAAGCGGCTCTCTGAAGACCAAGAACTTTCCTTTCGATAATGCCTTGTTAAGAATAATTGAAATCTACTCATTTTTCGATATGTGATGGAGTCTAAAAACTCCTCTTTGCACCATGTCTCGAATAAAGTGATATTGAATCTCAATATGCTTGGACTTGTCATGAAACACGGGATAATCTCCCAAATGGGATCCCATTCTTGTTGTCACAATATATCATTGTAGTGTCTAGGACCTACTCAAATAGCTCTTCAAAGAGCTTCCTCAACCAAACTGCTTCACAACTAGCCATGCTAGCGACAATGTATTCTACTTCGGCAGTGTTTAATGCTACCAACTTTTGTTTCCTGCTCATCATGGATATCATGGCAGATCCAAGGATAAAGCGACATCTAGATGTACTCTTCCTATCGATAACATTTCTTGCCCAATCAGCATCAGTGTATCCATGAAATCGAACATCTCTGGCATAATATCTCAGACCAAGTGTGATCGACCCATGCAAATATCTTAATACATGTTTGGCAGCGATCCAATGTGCATGGAGGGGCTCAATAGTGAATTGAATCAATGTGTTTACTGCATAGCATATGTCTAGAAGGGTATTTACAAGGAACATCAGAGCCCCAATCAGTTGTCTATACTCGGATGGATTTTCCAAATCGGGTCCTGCAGATTCTCCACATAACTTCTTGAAGTTCATTTCCATCGATGTAGCCATGGATTTGCATTCAGTCATTCCAAATATTTCCAACAGCTTCACAACATATTTTCCTTGTGAAAGGAAAATATCACCAAGCCTTTGCCACACCTCAAGACCTAGAAAGTAGTGCATGAGACCAAGGTCCTTCATCTCGAATTCAGAGGCTAGCTCCCTCTTACACTTGATCATCAGAGGCTCACTACCTATCAAGAATAGATCGTCAACATATAAAACCAAAATCAACAGCATACCTTGGACTACCTTGAATTAGAGGTTGGGATCGACGTTGCTTCCAGTGAATCCCATCTTCATTAAGTAATTGTCAATGTGTGACCATACAATTCCTTCTTCAACCTGCAAACATGCTTTCTTTGATCGTCCCCTTCAAATCCCTATGGTTGTTCAACATATACTTCTTCCTAAAACATGCCATGAAGGAATGTGGTCTTTTTATGTCCATCTGATGAAGAGTCCATCCTTGACTAGCAGCAAGGGCAACTATTGAACGGATGGTTGTATATCGAGCCATAGGAGAAAATATGTCAATCTTCTCCATCTTTCTAAGAGAATCCTCGAGCTACGAACCTCGCTTTGTATTTCTAATGCTACCATCAATTCCATGTTTTATCTTTAAAAACCACTTTGAAGTCACAACAGACTTCCCATTCGATCTAGGCACAACATCCCATAGATCATTTTTCACAATCAATTCATATTCCTCGGTCATAAAATCTTTCCAAAATTGATATTTTATAGCTTCTTCAAATGAGGAAGGTTCGACTTGAATCATTGTGCTCATGGCTGCAACATATACCTGATACCTGCATGGTTGCTTCTTTTCTCTAAATGATCTATGAATGGGAACATTTCTTCCAGCATTCTGTAGAGTATTGTGGAGCCAAAGTGGTCTCTTCCTAGTAGGAGGATCACTTGGAGGAGGATCTAAAGGATTCATAGGCTCCATGGGATCATCAACAATATCATTCTCAGACTCAGGCATGGAAGGACCATCTAGAATATCCCAGTCATCATTCTCCTTCTTGGGAGGAGGAGGCAGAAGAATATCTCTCGCTTTTCCAAGAGTTGCATCTTCATCGAATGTTATGTCCCTGCTAATTTTGACCTTCCTTTGACCAAGAATATATATTCTATATGCTTTAGAATTTTCACAATAACCCACAAACATACCTTTTCTTCCTGTAGCTTTGAACTTGTTCCTTTTTTCCTTTGACACATGAAAATACATGGGGCATCCAAATACACAAAGATGGCTAATATTGGGCTTGGCACCTGTGAATATTTCTTTGGGGGTATTATTTTCTAATGCTTGATGAGGCACCCTGTTTTGAACATATACAACAGCATGTGTGGCTTCTGCCCAAAGGAAATTTGGAACCTTTTGATCATGGAACGTGGCACGACCAAGTTCTAATATAGACCTGTTCTTCCTTTCCACTAAACCATTCTGTTCGAGAGTATATGGCACAATTGTTTCTTTCATGATCCCTTATTTGTTGCAAAATGTTATGAACTCATTTTACACGTATTCCCCTCCATTGTTGGACCTAAATACTTTGATTCTCTTCCTTATTTGATTTTCGATCAAGGTTTTGAATTCCTTGAACATTTGAAAGGCTTCATCCTTGTGCTTGAGGTAGTATATCCATGTCTTTCTTGAGAAGTCGTAAATGAAGGTGATGTAGTAGAGACCAATAGAATGCACAAGCATCAGACCACATATGTTGGAATTAATGAGATGGGGTGATGTCATTTGTCTTGTTCTCACTAGAGGGGAATGGTCCCCTTATTTTCTTTCCATTCTCACAACCTGTACAAACTCCATCATGATGGCCTTAACATTGGGAATACCTGAGACTAATTTCTTTAATTTCATAAGAGAATCATAGTGTAGATGAGCCAGTCTGCGGTGCCACAACTCGCTTAGATGATTAGTATTATGAACCAATGCTAGAAGTGGCCTTCTAGTGACAATACATAGTCCTTGAAATCTTGATCCTAATGTGAATGCATCTCTCATAAGTGAACCAGTAGACCAAGTCAGAACTTTTCCTTTGATGAAGGCAACCCTCATCCCTTTATCTTCCAATGTGGATATAGATACCAAATTCTTCATTAATCCCAACACATACATAACATCATGTAGCAAAACTGATTCCTTAGAATTCAAATGAAATTTGACGGACCTAAAGCCTTTCACAGGATGAGTGGAGTTGTCTCCAAGAATGATCTTCAACTTACTATCCCTCTCTACTAGATTATAGAGGAATTCCATGTATCCAGATAAATGATGAGTGGCTCCACTATCAACCAACCAATTATCCCACGAATCTAGTGGAAAAGAACTAGTAAGGGCATAAATAAGAATGTATTCAGATTTATTTACATCATTACTTTCATGCCTGGGAACTCTTGACTTCTTCTGAGGAGGATGATCTTCTTCATGGTTACTTGAGGAATCTCTTCTTCTTCTTTCATATCTTCTATCGCGATTATTTATTTTATTGTCTTTTCTTCTTTTATTATTGTTGTTGCTTCCGGTGTTGTAACTTGGCCTTTTTCTCTTCTCGAGATAGTCTCAAGCATAGTGAACTTTCTTGTGGAAATTATAACACTCAATATGAGATAGAGATCTATCATTCCTTCCTTTTACATTTTGAGAAGGAGGCTTCCTTGATGGACCTCCTCTCCCCCCTTTTTTTACAAGTGATATATGCAGCAGGATCTCCCTCTTCATGCTTTTGAATCTTTCCTCTTGCTATCATCCTTAATTCTTCTTGAGTAAGCTTCCCAATAATTTCATCAAATGATGGGAGGACATTGTTGTTGCTTATTGTAGTAATGAAGGTTTCCCAAATAGGAGGGAGACTTCTAAGAGTCACAACTACTAATTCCCTGTTAGACACATTTTCTCCAACTCTTTGCAATTGATTTCTAAGGCGAGATATCCTCACAATGTAGGATTGAATGACTTCTCCTTTTTTCATCTTGGTTTCTTTGAGTTTATATTTCAAGGTGATGATCTCATTCAAATTGTTGGTTTCATACATGTCGACTATCTAGTCATACATGTCTTTAAACTTTCTTAAATTCCCAACATATGCTAGTAAATGATCTTGTAAACCATCAACTATAATTTGCTTTGCTTTGGAAGCGGAAGCATTTTTTGGAGGCTCGGGCATCCTTCCTTGAATATATTCCAACACATCATTATTGTCAGCTATGATCTCCAACCTGACTTTCCATGTAGCAAAGTTTGATGTGTCACCCAATTTTTCATGCTCCTTGAAGGTAGAGGAAGACATATTGACTTAGACAATCTTCTTTCCAATAATGATGGCCTCAATGCTTGTCTTCCACCTTGGCTCTGATACCATGCTAATTTTCCAAATTATTCTATGTTGAATAAATTACTTTAGCCCAATTCACTTCTTCATTTAACAATGCATCCAATTATTAGCAATGTAATCAATCATAAACTATAACTGAAGATAGAACAATATATGCAATGACAAAGAAGACAACAACAAAACCATAAGAGACAACAGATTAGTCCAAGACCAAGGAAAAAACCCCACAAGGGGGAAAACCCTTTCAAATCTTCTTATTTATTAGATCATCATAAAAAGTTTTCAGCAGAGAGTACAATGAGCCCAATACATAAACTTGTAGCAGAGATTTACATAACAGAAGTAGACTGTTGAACTACAAAACAACAGAGAGAAACTCATTATCCATCATACCACTAAAGCCAACTGAAATGAAAATGTCAAGCCCTAGATAAAAATCCTAGACGCTCCCATTAAGGCAGACTGCGAGTGACTAAAACTTCCTGGACGCTCCCTTATCTACTGTGTGCGAACGTCTGTGTCTGACCTAAACACTCCCAGGAATATTGTATGCGTGCATCAGAGGACAAACATCGTCTGATCTGATTCATAAATCTTGGACGCTCCCTTCAGGATTATGTGTGATCATATGAGACTTCTTGGACACTCCCTTAGCCACTCTGTGTGTGCATCTGAGGACAAAATTGCTCAATCTGTTTCAAAAACCCTAGATGCTCCCTTCAAGCTTCTATGTGAGCGTCTGAGACTTCCTGGACACTCCCTTAGCCACTCTATGTGTGCGTTTGGGGACGAAAATGATCAATTACGCGCGTGCGTCTGAGAAACAAAAACCCTAGATCAGTGCATGCATCACCCCTATAATTTTAGACCCTTGAGCGAACTTCCTCCGTCAGACCTGTACGAACCAAGACAATAGAAGAGAGTAGAAGATGGATTGGTAAAATTGTTTCCAAATGAGCTTGAGGTATCTTCTATTTGTAGGCTTCCATGAGGGTCCACTTGATGTTTAGGCCAACCTGTCCAATTGTACATGTACTTAGGGCTGACCTATTCCAATATACATGAGTGGATAAAACAATTCAAAAATCAACTTTTGCTTGTCCAAATAGGGTGATCTTTAGGTCGATTTTGGTCCTCTCGAAAAGAGGAATTTCGAGTTGGAAGTCTTTCTGAAGTCATGTATATGTTCTCCCTATATTATAGGGGTCCAAGATGAGTTAAGTATGAGTTGTAATTAGTTAACTCAATTTACCGAGTTAAGTCCTGTTAAATTAGTTCAAAACTGTTTGAGGAACTAATAGTGAGTTAACAATCAGTTGGTGCACTAATGCATTAACTAGTGCTACTCCAGTTGTAGTAGAAGTAGAAGTAGATTCTTGTATTTTGTTATTTTCTGGATTCTATTCTTATCATTTCTTGTTGCTATTTTCAACACTACCTCTCAAAAAGAAACGAATTCAACTCGATCCTAATCCCGAACCTTTGGAATGTTCTGCATGCAACACTTCTCTCTAGCGTTGTTGCTCCAGCAACTCTAGAAACAAAAAAACATCCAACCTGAATCAGAATGATGCCTCGGTCATCAAAGTCTCTGACTGTTATTACCTCTGTCGACTGAAAACTCTACGCTTTTGTTGACTCTGCCTTTCTGCACTGTTGTCAACCCTCTCTATGCTTCTTCAGTATCTGACTGATCTAGCCTTTGCCACTTTGATCTCTAACTGCATCAATCCCAATGATTCCTCCCGCTAATATGTACTTTGGGCTCCTGTAGCAAGGTACAATCCATGAGATAAAACCACTCAATGGACTCTGCCCAATTTCAGCACTCCTTGGACTATCACTTCAAATCGCCCCACCTCACACCTAGAGGTATGGCTGCATGTAATCCCCCTGCCCACTTGGCTCAAAATTTCACCTTACCGAAGGTCTCTGCATGAGTGGACGCTTCCACTCGGTCTCCTCTCAGCTTCTCAAATTGTGGCTACTCTACAATTGTTTGAGACTGCTTCTAAGACTGCTTTTTCTTTGCTTGAGTGGATCTCTCCACTCGGTCTCCTCTCAGCTTCTCTAGTTGTGGTTGCTCCACAAATTCCTGAAGCTGCTTCTGAGGCTTCTTTTGGGGCTACATGTTGAGAGGTAATTTACTCTCCCTCTCAACCACCAAGTCTCTAACCTTTGCCTTGCTCCTTAAGGCTTTGCATGCATCTTGAACCTCAAGAGCATATAGGTTCTTGACCCATGCACCGATCTATTTCACATGTCCCGTGGTGATGTGTCTAAGGAAAACCTTTCCCTTACTAAAAACCACATCATAGCCATGGTCTTCCAATACTGTGACTGAAATAAGATTCTTCTTTAGTCACAGAACATACATCACATCTGTGATCCTGAGAGGGGAGCCAGACTCCCTCTGAAAGGTAACTGTACATATCCCTGTAGCTACCTCTCGTCATCTCCAAACTCTATGCTCTGCTTGAGATATTTCTCCTCAAAATCACTAAAGAGCTCTATATTCCCCGTCATATGGAATGAGGCACCGCTATCAAGATACCATATTCCTCCCATGGTAATGTCGACCATGCAATAAGAAATGATAAAAATAGAATCCAGAAATTCCAGTTTAATTTGTCCTTGAATTAAATTGAGAATTAAAATCGAATTCTATTCTCATAACAACTTGTAATAGTTAACTAGAGTGAGTTGACTTAGTTAACTTAGAATTTTGAGTTGGAAGTCTTTCCGAAGTCATGTATATGTTCTCCCTATATTATAGGGTTCCATGATGAGTTAAGTATGAGTTGTAATCAGTTAACTCGGTTTACTGAGTTAAGTCCAGTGAAATTAGTTCCAAATAGTTTGAGGACTAATAGTGAGTTAACAGTGAGTTAGTGCACAAATGCATTAACTAGTGTTACTCCAATTATAGTAGAAGTTGAAGTTGAAAATAGCAACAAGAGATGTTAAAAATAGAAACCAGAAATTCCAATTTAATTTGTCCTTGAATTAAACTGAGAATTAAAATCAAATTTTATTCTCATAGCAACTTGTAATAGCTAACTAGAGTGAGTTGACATAGTTAACTTAGGAATTTTGAGTTGGAAGTCTTACTGAAGTCATGTATATGTTCTCCCTATATTATAGGGGTCCGGGATGAGTTAAGTATGAGTTGTAATTAGTTAACTCAGTTTACTGAGTTAAGTCCTGTTAAATTAGTTCCAAACTATTTGAGGAACTAATAGTGAGTTATCAGTCAATTGATGCATTAGTGCACTCAACTAGTGCTACTCCAGTAATTCTGAGAAAGAGCCAATTGATACTAGAGTGCAGGGACATTGTACTATTTGTTGTATGATTTTCTAAGTTGTATAGATGGTGCATGCAATCAGGAACTGAACCTAGAAGGTATTGTGCAATTATGGATGAGGAAATTCCCTTTAAATACGGGCTAATTCTCTTAAGAATTGTGCAAAGAGTTAGAATCTTGGAGGATTGGAAATTTGGCTAAGTATTGGCCAAAGGAAGTCATCAGGTGAAGGATAGGAAATACTTGTGCAGGTTAAGCTCAAGGTTGAGTAGATCATATTGTATTCATCCAAATTATTTGACTAAGGGAACAAGGAAATAGGGGCTTGGAGAGTAGGAGAAGAAGCTAAGGTTTGGCTTGAGCTTGCTTGTGAGCTGGGAGATTGATCATACTGAGTGCTGGGATTGTTCTTGAGAGAACAAGCATTGTAATCTCATCTTGGATTTCTGATTAATGCAATATAGATAGTGGGGTTTTGAGTTGTGGCTTTCCCCATATACTTATTGTGTTATGTTCTATTGATGTTCTTCCTCTTGCTATTATTGTTTTCATCGATCTATTGGCTTCCGTTGGTTGATAGTAGAAGTAGATTCTTGTCTTGTGCTTTAGTAAATTGCATGAGCTTGTGAATCTACAGGAAATTTCTACATTTAGGTTGATTTTGGTCCTCTCGAAAAGAGGAATTTAACGAAATCATCATCTCGGTCATCTAAGTTGCCCAAGTTGGAATTTGACACTAGTTGTAAAAATCAGTACATTTCACTCTAAGGAAGTCAAAATTTGGAATAAGGATCGTTGTCATGAAGAAATTTCGTGGATATTACCTTCAATTTTGACATGGAAATCTTAAAATGAAAGGAGTTTGATTTCCTCATCAATATTGGAGATCAAATTCATCTTGATAAAAATGAATCACTTACAAAAATAAAAGTGTTCTTATCATGACGAAGTATAGGCTACTAGGGTTTTTAAATCTTAGAAGACTAGAAGTCTTGGATGTGAAAACCTTAGGGTTTGTAGATAAAACCCTAGAGTCTAGACCTAGATTAATGTTTCCACTGAAATAAGAAACCCTAGCTCATGCAAGGAAGGAATGACATCTTGCTAATGATGAGGATGGGGTTGATAAATTTACAAGATGGATGGAAGAAGGGAAATATCAAGAGGGAGATGACATTTTCCTATAATCCTCAAAAGATAAGTACTTTATACATCTCTTCCTTGATTATTATTGTTGTTACTGTTTTACTCTTAGTTAGCCTCTTGTCTTTATATCCTTTGTTTGGTTATAATTGTTCTTTCATGGCCTCCTATTAAGGATCGCAAGTACATAGAAAAGGTTGCCAAGGATTTGGCTATTAAGAAACCAAGTGTATTGAAATCTAACATTTAACTCCTCTTCTTGATAATTACTTATGAAAATTATATGTCTTCTTATTACTTTTTCATCAAAAAATTATACAATTGTTCAATCTTTCAAGAAAATATAGAGATCACAATGAGACAAGAGACAAAAATAATTAAGCTAGTGAGCAAGGAAAAACCCACAAGGGGAAAACCCAACAATCATTTTCTTATAAAATCATATCAAACTGAGAGATATCCAAGCCAAGACCAATACCAAACTTCCACCAAGATTCCAAGTATAACCCTACTCCAAGTAACCTCTACAAGTCAATGTAAACTCTAGTCAAACTGCTCCAAATCTAGTCAAACTTTTGAAATTCATGCCTGCAACAAGGGGCCAAAATTTGAGTTGTAGCTACCTCAAAAATCTCAGCCTCTTTCACAAAAATTTGTCCTTCACACGTGTGAGCTAGTAGAAGTCAAAATTTGGTCCAAGATGCTAGATTCTCCTCGTTTTGACTTGGTCTTCTCTCTCCTTCGAATAAACTTCTTCTTCTTCTTAGCTAGGTTTGGAAATGCTTCTTTGTGTATTGAGTGAGTGAGATCTCCGAGAGGTCAAACCATCTATTTTATACAACTATCCAGGAGGGTCTAATAGGTGTCACTTTGGAAGGCTAGGCCGACTTTGTCATCTTGTCATCTTATGACAAAAAAAACTTCAAATTTTCTTTCTTTTAAATTTCCAAATGGGACATGACTCAATTTTTTTATTTTTATTTTTGGCTCAAAATAAATTTCTTTTGACTATAGCATGAAGAACATGCTTGAAAAAAATATAATAAATATATAAATGATAAATATACATTATGAAGACCGAACCTAGTTACAATTTCAACACTTCCTCTTAACGAGGGAGGTATTCATGATGACTCATCAAGTTAATCTCAAGTTGAAATATTCTTATAAGAAAGGATCCAAATTGATAAGCATCGTTATAAACATCATCATGACCAACATTTTCAAACGAGCAAGGCCTTGATAAGTAAGCTCTATCTCTCCACTAGATTAGAGCACAATGTTAGAAGGCATTCAATAGGACACCACACAACCACCTCTCCGAGGCACATACTCCACCTAGGTTCACCAAAGTATATTGCTCTTCAGAGGACCATTTCCTACTTTAGTGTCACAATACTTGACATAAGGAAATGTTAGTCCACTGGACCATTCTTAAATTGGGTCAATGTACTTGACTTAGGTAGTTAGTCCTAATCAGTCATAATACATGACTCAAGAATGTCAGTCTGTGGTGCTTATCCAATCTACCATTCTCCCTATCCAGGTCCATGTACTTGACTTAGGGTGTTAATCAGAATTGATCACAATACATGACACAATGAGAAACAAGTCGTCCACCCTCACTCCCTCTCAATTTGGGAGGAATTATCTACAATTCCAAGCTTGTACCTATAACAACCCATAATTAAAATATACAATTAATTTAATCAATTTATGTGATTCATAATCAACACACAATTGTTCAACTAAATGGCATAGAATTTTTTGAAAACTACGAGCAAAGAAAGACTTGCCTATAGCGATGATATACCTTACTTGTGATTCTGGAGTTGTGACGCTACTCATATCCTGCTAACCGCAACAAATTTTCGGGGATGACACTCCACCCAATCGTAGGCTCATCTGCACATAATCTTTCTACATTTGGCCATCCCCGAGCCCTCAATTAACTACTACTGCCAAGGAACCGTTTATCTCACAACACTTTCCTTCCACATGAATGAATAATACTTCTCATCTCCCTTTTTGTCCATTAAATAGAACAAACGGTTCCAAAAATGGAAAGGGATCCACATGCACACAATCCATGTGTCAACATGCCAACTTTTATTTCTTTGTTTTAAGTTTTACTTAATTCAATATTTCTCTTAATTTAACTCTTTCTTATTTTATTCATTTTTACCTTCTTCTTTTTTAATTTTACTTATTCTTATTATTTTTATAGTTTATTTTATATATATTTATTTAGAACTTTCGTTTACTATTTTATTTATTTATTATTATTATTTTTTCTTCGTTACAAATATTTTTTTACTATTATTATATTTTCTTTATTCTTTATTATTTTATTCATTTATATGTTAATATTATTATTATTATTACTACGAACCATTACATACTCCCCCTCTTTCAGGAACTTCATCTAGAAGTTAAGTTGAATCATCTATCTTTTTTATTTTATTTTATGTTATGTAGTTATTTATTACTTCACATTTTCTCTACACCCTCTGTTGCACTAGTATACTAGCAAGCATCAAAAGTTTACACATCACCGAGGAAATCCTAACGAACCTTAAGTTTTTTTCCCAACATCCAAAATCATGCATAAAGCCTCATCGGTCTATACTATAGCCCAATGCTGGCCCTAAGGATTAGACCTCATCTGCCCAAGGCAAGCACCCAACTTAGTACTTCAAGCAGTAGTACTCCAAGCATCTTGAAAGGCTGGCCCAACTCCTTCCACACTCACTAAGGTGCACAACCCCAGGCATTGAAGTCCTCACACCCCCTTAAGGACTTTGGCATCCCAATCCAATATCAGGTACTCAACCTCTTCAAGATGGTCCCATAGCCCTTCAAGAGCTATCCATCAAGAGTTATACAAGACAAAGGAACCACTGGCATATGTAGTTTTGATTGAGTCTGTACACAACCCATATGGCATTACATTTTCTCCCTCATAGGTATGGGCTCCTACGACATCATCAAATAATCGGGCCCTCTCAGCCCATTTATGGATTTCCTATCAATCACCACATCTCAACATGCATGCAATGCATTAGTTATAACAACAACATATCTATACCAAAGATATGCCATGGCATCACATAATAAATGGATGCACATATCAATATAACCTCATATCATAACATCATAATTTATATGCCACATTATGCATATCATACACATCATGAGCATACAACATTATCATAAGAACCATGTGTGCATTATTATCCTCTCATCATAGTTGTCCAATTACGACATACCATTACATCATGAAAAAATCATCACAACATTATACTTGAACATTTATTTGTTGACATAACAATTGACTGAAACCATAATTTTAATCACAGTGTGTGATTTAGATGTATCAATAAAATTTACACAATAAGACATGATTTAGAAGTTTCATAAAAGTATCTATCTAAGCTAAGTTAGGCAATCATATCTGGTTTACCACACAATTTAATCAAATAGATGAGGAAAGTCATGAAAAATAGAATATGCATCCTTCCAATATGGTTATGGTTAAGAGGAATAACATTCGTTATTATCAAAATTTGCATGTTCATCTTTTTCTCTTCCTTACTAAGGTATTTTTATCAACATATATTGTTAATATTGGAAATCAAATTTATAAACATTCCTTCCTTTCTTATAATTGTTGTATAATTATTTTCCATTATTGCATTCTAATAATAGGTTTACCTCCCTTTTAGGGTGTCTGCATACTATCTTAAAGTATATGGCTTATAGCTTCAACTACATTTGATGTATATTTTTAGGGAAATGTCCTATGCTTCTTTCAATTGCTCAATTATGATTTTCCACTCCTTGTTTGAACATGCTACCTTGGCCAATTTAGCATATTATCAATCTAGTGTGTTACTTCATATGTGATGGTCTCCTCTTAACGTTCATAATTAAGTCTCTATATATACATGAATCATCATGCCACTGAAAATAGAGATCCATAAATGCAATAAATATTTTTAGAATAACAACTTATTCACACTATTTTAACATAAAAATAAACATAAGTAACATTAAAGTGACATTTTTTATTTTAACTTAATTAATACATTTTCCTTACCATTCTTCCCCTCTTGATCAACAACCACCTTGAAACAAGGTGACCAAATAACTTTTGTAAAAAACTCATCATTTACTTACATAACGTTAATTATTTATAATTTATGAATTCACTATAAATCTATTATATACCTTTCTCAATTATCATATTTATTTGATATATATAAAGATATGTGAATCATGAGTTACATCCCTTTGGATATGATATAACTATAATATATTATTATATAATTATTCAAAACTTTTCCAATATCATAAAATTAAAGTCACTTATATATTTTTTAATGTAAACGTGCAAGATTATAAGGTGTTCTAATTAGTATTATGAAAATAAAATTATTATTATAACAAGGGATACATGGTAGCTAAAACTTGTTGCTTAGTTTAAATATAGCTTAATTAAACAAAAAAATAACAAAAACAAAAATTTCATCACAAAAATAAAACAATATTGTTGAATGCCATCACCAAAAATTAAGAAATATGATTAACTAATATTGTTTATATTAACATACATATATCTATGTGTGTGTTTTATTTGTATTAATATATATAATTGTTTATAATTAAATTTATTAAAATTGTTTTTAATATAATAATAAGTCATTTTAAATTGAAAATATTGTGAAATTTTTATAATTCATGAATATATATATATATATATATATATATATATATATATATATATATATAATAATAAAAAATAAAAAATTAGCAACTAATAGAAATGAAAGTTACTAAACGACCCATAATAAGGCCTCAACCAATCACTTTACAAATAAATAAATAATAAATAACAAAAATTGAATTCCTAATGTTAAACTATGGATAAGCATCATAAATTTTTGGTCAAAGACAAACTAATAACCAGTTAAAAGCAAAACTAATGCGTTATACTATGCTCCAACAACCAGTTAAAAGCAAAACTAATGCGTTATACTATGCTCCAACAAGTATAATAGTACCTACACATATTTATATTTCACATAATATAGTATGTAGAAAATGCAAGTGCCAAAAAACTAGGAATCAAACCTAAAACATTTAATATGATTAAAAAAGATATTATAATTTCTAATAATTTGACTAAAAAGTTATATTTAGGTTAGCTTTCGTAATAGTCATTATATAAATATAATTCATTTAAAAACATTTTTATTACAAAACTATATTTATACCAAATTAACAAACCACACAAATAGTGTTCATTCATTTAAAAACACTTTTATTCTAAAACCATATTTATATCAAATTAACAAACCACACAAATAGTGTAATAGTGTTCATTCATTTAATAAAACCATATTTATATCAAATTAACAAACCACACAAATAGTGTTCATTTAAAAACAGTTTTATTGGAAAACCATATTTATACCAAATTAACCACACAAATAGAGCGAACACTAATAAAATATACCACCTCCTAGGCATTCTAATTCAAATATTTTCTAATTTATATAATGTATTTTTTTCATTAGTCTTTAGATAGGCGCAATCCATAAGAACTATTCTGGTTCACCGAAAAAAAAGAAAATAGCCATCTTGACACGATGGTCTCGCAACATCTTTTATTTTACGGGAACTTTCTCATAACCCGTAGAGCTCTTGGCTATGTGGATTCGATTTTCACAAACAACAATGATGCATGTGCCAAATATTTTGATGGAAACAAACATCAATATCCTAACATTCATTTTTTTTTCCTGTATTCGCCCATGTGTGTTTTATAAAAATAATAAAATTATTTTTTATTTTAAATTAGGTTGTTTGATGAATGAATAAATTTTAAATTAGGTTGTCTAATGAATGAATGGATTGAGATTAAAAATAGTCTATGAGATTATTTGTTTTTTTGTTTTTTGCTTTT
Organism: Pinus tabuliformis; assembly: GCA_031772625.1. NCBI lineage: Eukaryota > Viridiplantae > Streptophyta > Pinopsida > Pinales > Pinaceae > Pinus > Pinus tabuliformis. The sequence continues at coordinate 1,613,455,197 of CM062817.1, read as the reverse complement.
TGTAATTTAATCATTTTCTTACTAAAATTGATGATGCGCTGACCCAACTTTCTAACAGTCCCCTCACTGAAAAGACAATACCAAGGAATTGATGCTAACATACTGCCATAACTGTCCCTGATGTCTCTGAAAGTGTCATATTCCAAAATGAAATGTTTTTCTGACTCCATTGCCCCAGAAGTGCAAAAAATACACACCCGTTCTTCCCAAGATTCTTTAGGTCTCTTCCACCGTTCCATTTCACACCGAAGTGGATGTGAGTTAGTTCTTAATTGAGCAATAATAATCTTTGCTCTCCACGAAATGCTAGCTCCAATGTCCTATTTTTTTTGGAGATCACAAGTGGGGTTGAATTCCTTAACATAGTACTTCTTCTTTCTACCCAACTCTTTTCCCCATATATGCTTACGGAACTTCTCCCTAACAAAATTCTTTAACTCCTTGCTATTTGTAGGACATGCATTGAGGTAAATATTCCATTTTTGCATCCACTTGTTGTTTTGCCTCATCCATGATTTCTTTCTTTCATGGTGGCCTAGGTGCAGGTGTAATGAACAATCATTCAAATCCAGAAACGATTTTTGCAAGTTCAGGTGGAACTTCTTCTTGGTTTTCCTTTGGAGTATCAGTCATCTACCTCCAAACTTGGCTATTCTGCTAAATTAGCAGAATCGCTTAAAATTTAATCGCAATATGACAACCTTTCAATTACCATGGAATCAAAAGGAATTCAAACTTTTGGTTAATTCCTTATAGCTTCCGCCTTTCACAAACATTATCGCATTAATTCTCCATCGTTGATCTTACCCTTCAATCTGACGGTTGTTGGTTCACCCGATCAACAAAACTAATCGGCGATCCTCCACCGTTGATCAAAACACACTTGATCCAACGGTTAACAGCAATATCAGACGAGGATCTTGCACAATGTTTACCCACCCGATAAAGTGGTTTTCTCTCTCCACCTGAGTGCTACGTGTCGGTCAATAAATGGAATCACTTGGAATTTCGAAAGACCGCTTACCACTTTTTCTTCACTCGATAAACAACTTCACTGATAAAACTGCCTTTCTTCCTTGACTAAATGCATGAGCTTATTGATGCGCGATGACCATTAGATCTATTGGATCTGTAGATCGGATGGTTCTAGACTCCTTTGGGTTAACACTATTTTGTCAAGGTTTATTTTCTCTGTTCTGCCAAACTTGACGCCTCCACTACATTTAACTTGTCTCAAACCATATTCTCCAATGTTTTTAGAACATAACCAAAATATTTATTTTATTTTTTTGGTAAAGCAAGAGTGTTTCCTTCTCATTCAATGGCTCAAAAGTTACAAAACTATGTTACAAGTCCCAGCCCAAAAGTCAACGGGAGCAGCCAGAGACCGCCAAGCCTCAAAAGTCAAGCCTTAGTCCCACAAAACTCTGTGAACACCTACGGCCGTAGGATCTTAATCTAAAGAACACACGGTTGGGGGGTGAAAACGACAACTCAAAATGCCTACAAATTGACAAAAACCACGGACATGAAAGGAAATTAAACCCAATTCAAGGGTTCTATCGGGTCCGTCTAGGGAGATAAATCTCGTGCTACTTTGACATCCGAAACCCACGAGCCACCACAATGATCACAATAAGATCGGAGGATAACGCAACCAACAAGCTCGATGAACTATGGCCGTAGATCTTCACCCGCCGAATCCGACGGTTGAGGAGAATATCGGGCGGAGAAGAAGCTCGAGGAAAACCCACCCGATATAGGCAGTTTTCTCTCTCCGCCCGCCACCACATGGTGATTAATGAATGGCATCGAGGGCAAACCATGAAAAATTGCTTGGGATCTTGGGGGCGCCCAATAAACCACTAAATTGCTTGACCTCTGTTTTCTTTGAGAAAGGAAACCGCTCTTTCTCTACATCCTTCCATCCATTAGAAAGCTTTTGTCGCGTCGATGCTGAGGTCTTTTGCTTGATAAACCCTTGTCCTCCATTCACTTAGTTTCCCAATTGTTGCGTCTCCTTCATACTGTAATAATGCTCATTGTCTGCGCACGCCAGACTGTGGCATTCCTCTCGCAAATTCCCTATGGGTGTTAGCTCCCGCCTATAAATACTGTGATCATTTTTACAGAGCACCCCTTCATTTGCCAGTCGGTTCGCTAATTTGTTGGCATTTCTACGCATATGAACAAAACTTAGGGTTCTCGGGATTCTTAGATGCAATTGAATACGATGATAGACCTGCAAAAGTTGCCAGTGGTTCGAGACTTTCTTTGGTGCAACACCATTTGCTATTTTTTTATTGAATTAATTGTTAATTCAGAGTCAGCTTCTATTATAGAGTTCGTCATATTGAGATCTCTCATAATCTCTAAGCATTGCTTTACGGCCATTAGTTCTGCCATGTTGTTGGTAGCATTCCCTAAATGACTGTGGAAGATTACTATTATATTCCCCTTGTCATCTCTTATAGTTCCTCCATAACCTGCAACCCCTGGGTTTCCTTTCGAGGCTCCGTCTGTATTAAATTTCAAGTAGCCAGGGGGGTGGTTGCCAGTAATCCTGCCTCATTGTAGAGTGAGTTGCAATCCGGATTATGCCCTGGGGGACAAGCTTCTGAAGGCCCAAAAGCAAAAGAATGCGAGCCTCCTAGTGTGATGGAGGATTCTCAAGAGGTTGCTTCTGAATGGTATTTATAGTTTCTTTGAGTTGCCTTAGGAGCTGAGCTATTATGTTTTGGGGTGGGCTAGATTTATCATTGAAAATTATGTTATTGCATTCTTTCCAGATTAAAAAGCCTGGTATCAAATTCCAGGCTATGTTGATTGTCTCATTCTCAGAAAGTTTTTTCCTCCAATTCTTTAAGGTTTTGGAGATGTCGTTTTCATCCTTGTCAGTTTGCTTGAAGATAGAGGCAACCTAGTTCCATAAGGTTGAGGTGAAGGTACAAAGGTTGAGAAGGTGATCCCTCATTTCTTCCTGGATACCACATAACTGGCATCTGGATGGTCCCGCAAAACCTTTCTTTCTAAGATTTTCCCAAGTCATAATCTTTTTGTGATGAACCATCCACATAAACAACTTGATTTTCATCCAGTGAGGGTGCTTCCATATGTCCTTCCAAATTTTATCCGGGTTTGAAAAATTGTAACCAGTGGAAATTTCTTTGGCTTCTTTGAGGTTGAAGTTGCCCTCGCTGCTTCTTCCCCATCTAAGTTGATCTATGAAAGTAGAGATCAAAATTTTCCTCTTTTCCAGGATTGTAGCAAGAGCTTCAGCCTAGGTCTTCAGAGGAGTCTCTTCACTGTAAACTGGTACTTTCCATGTTCTCCATTTGTCATTGTTCCTTGTCTTATCCCAAAAGTCACTGACCTTTTTTAGTCCTTTGTTGACAGTTTCCTCTTTGAGAATATCCAGTCCTTCCCTACTTAAGTTGGGTTCCTGCTGCCAATTATCCTCCCAAAACCAGGGAAGGTTCCCATTTCCAATCTCCTAGAAGTTATGTTTCTGAACTAAAGCTCTGTTCTACCAGGAATTGTTCCAAATATGGGAGCCTCAGATATGTTTGGTCATTCTGATCAGGTCCCAATCTTGCCAGGCCTTTGCATATTTCTGTTTCCAGATCTTGGCCCAAGGGTTGCTTGATTCCTTCAGCCATCTCCACCAAAGTTTGGCCCCCAAAACTTTTTTGAGAGTTTCCGGGTCATGGAGACCTAGACCCCCATGAGGTTTGGGTTTGCAAAGTTTGTCCCAAGCTACCAGAGCCCATTTCTTTTTTTCCTCCCCTTTTCCCCAAAGAAAATCTCTTTGCATGTTCCTGATTTGTTGAGCTACTCCTCTAGGGACAGGAAGAGCCGAAAACATATATATTGGAATAGATTGCAGGACCACCTTTGTGAGAACGAGCCTGCCAGCTAGATTTAAAGATCTACTTGTCCATTTGCTGATTTTGTCCTTCAATTTATTAGTCAATGGCTCCCAAACTTCCTTGCTCAGAGGTTTGTCAGTGAGAGGTATTCCCAGATATTTGGAGGGAAGATGGTCTCTCTGAAAGCCGAGAATTCTGGAGAGGTTTCTCTGAATGGCAATATTTGTATTGAAAAAAAAAACTTTAGATTTTGAGAGACTTACCTCTGTACCAACTGCCAAAGCAAAATCTTGTAGAATTTGTTTGTGAGATTTGGCTTCTTTGACCGTTGGTATGCCCTGTAACATGGTGTCATCTACAAATTGTTGATGAGTCAGAGAGTCTTCGTCCTGGGTGTGCTTGAGACCCTGGATGGTGCCTTCCCTTTTGGCAGAAATGATCGCTTTGACTAATCCTTCCATCATAAGGATAAAGAGAAACGGAGAGAGCGAATCACCTTGCCTGAGACCTCTCAAGGGCCGAAAGGATCTGGAAGGAGAACCATTGAGAAGGATAGAAAAGCTAGTAGATGTTACCAAAGCCATAACCCATCTTATCCAATTCTGGTCAAATCCATATGCTTTTAGAACTTCTTTGATGTATAACCAGCTTAGCTTGTCATAAGCTTTCGCTAGGTCCAGTTGTATGATCATCCCTGCTTGCTTATTATTCTTAAGAGAGTGCACTATTTCATGAGCTTGAATGATGTTATTGAGAATTTGTCTTCCTTCCACATATCCAGTTTGCTCCTCCGACACAAGAGTTGGAAGGGGGGGCTTGAGCCTGTTTGCAATAACTTTGGAGATGATTTTGTATATTACATTACAGAGGGCTATGGGTCTGAATCGATATGGAGTCATTGCTTTATCCTGTTTAGGAATTAGGGCTATGAAGGAGGTATTTAGTGCTTTTAGGATTGTTTTTGAAATTCTTGAATCCTCCACCACCTCCAATATGTCCTGTTTGACTATTTCCCATCTTGCCTTGAAGAAGTCAACATTGAAACCATCCGGTCCATGAGCTTTCCCATTGTGCATCTAATTTATTACTTCTTTTACCTCCTCTTCTATCACTGGTATATTGAGATTATAATTATCTTCCCTGGTCACCAGTTTTGGAATATGCTACGTAAATTTTTTAATAGCTAGCGATTTGTCTAAGATAGGCTCCTCTGCTATATTTTGAAAAGGTTGTACCAGAATGGATTCCATATCTTTGTGAGTACTTATCTCTTTCCCTTGAGGATCTATGAGCTTTGTGATTCGATTATGAGCCCGATGTTCCATGGTTGATTTATGGAAAAACCTTGTATTTCTTTCTCCTTCTTTAAGCCATTGCACTCTTGATTTCTGCTTCCAGAAGATTTATTCCTGCTGACATCTGATGTCCCATTCCTGTTGGAGAGAGTCAGCTTGCAATTTCCTATCCTCAGTAAAGCCTTCCTTGATAAGAATTTGGCTAATTTTCTATAACTTTTGTTCCACTTCCCTTTTGGCTTTAAAAATATTGCGAAACTCACTTTTGTTCCAATCTTTGAGTTTGACTTTAATGTGTTTGAGTCTCTGTTGTAGAATGAACGTTTTCGTGCCTTAAAAGGGTAAATCTTCCTTCCACCACTTATCAATATTGTATATGAAGTTAGGGTGAGTGAGCCAAACATTTTCGAACCTGAAAGGTCTATTCCTTGGAGTGCCAATAAAAGAAGCTTCTAGCTAAATCAACCAGTGGTCCGACCCTCCAAAAGGAAGGATAAAAGCATTCAAGTTAAGTCCAGAGAGGAAGAAGTTCTCTGAGATGATGAATCTATCTAGTTTTGAGGCAACTTGGGAAGCTCCTCCCCTCTTATTGTTCCATGTGAAGGTTCCATTTGTTGTTTCTAAGTCCACTAGCCTCAAGTTGATAAGGAAGTTCTGGAAAGCAATAGAGTCTCTGCCTATTACTCTAGTTCCTCCTTTTTTTTTTCCGTGAGAGATTTGATCATGTTGAAATCTCCACCCAGAATCTAGGGCATTACTGGGTGTCTCTCCCTTAGCTCCTCTAGTGAGGTGAGAAGCTTGAGTTTGTCTTCAGATTTTTGAGGACCATAGACATTTGTGACCATATAGATTTCCTTGTCACCCAAAGGTTGGATAACCATTGAAAGGTAGTTCCTGGATGCTTCCGCATCCAGAATGCCAAATTTCTGAGGATTCCAAAGAGTAAGAATCCCACCCACTGTGTTATTGGCTTTGACTTCTAGGTGCTCATATTTACTGAGCCATTTGTTATGTATCTCCCAGACTTTATCTATGGAACATTTTGTTTCCTGTATGAACACCATATCTGGGTTTTCTTCTTTTAATCTGTTGTTGAGATTCCTCTGTTTCCTTTTACTTCCTAGACCCCTGATATTCCAGGTTGTGAGCTTCATAATGATGGGTTTTTGAATGAGTAACTGGTGAGATCTTTCATCTTACCTGAGTTGATCATGAGCTTTCCACACTCTGTTAGCAGCTCATTTTGTCTTTTTCTTCCTCTTTTCCTGCCTGGGTTTTTGGCCAAGTGTCCTGATATTTCCTCCATTGATTTGACCCCTCTATGGTCCTGGCTTTCATGGCTTCTTTTGATTCCTGAGGCTTTTGTCTGAGATCTCCAGAGGAAGAGTTGTTGTACTCTGTCAAACTCCTCTTATGGTAGGGAGTCTATCCCTTTGTTGGTTCCCTGGTTTAAGAATTTTTCTAGATCAAGATTCTCCCTCTCAAGAATCTCATGTAGTTCTTGGTCCTCTGTCCCAACTTCACTTGGGGTCATCTCCTGGTCCCTGCTTAGTTCCATGTTGCTTGGTATGGTTTCCTGTTGTTCGTTGTTTTCCTGTATTATTTCCATGTTGTCCTCCTTTTCCTTCTCTGTAGGATGGTTGTCTAGTGTAACGACCTTTCCAATGTTCCCCCCTTCTTCTTCTAAAATTTCAAAACTGTTGCGACTTGATAGCTTGTTTTCACTCTATTTTTTCTGGTACTTTCTTCCCCCTCCTTTCCCTCTGCCTCCCATCTTGGTGAATCCTTCAGGATCTTTGCCTGTGTTGGTTCTCGGATTATCCTCCCTTTTGTTTTGTGGGCAGTCTCTAAATAGGTGCCCATGTTCATGACATTTCCGACACCTAAAAGGGACATGTTCATAGTCCACTGCCTGTACCCATTCCTCATCATGAACTTCTATGACAACTTCATCCGGGGGTGATCTCGATAGATCCATTTCCACACATATTCGTGCGAAGGAGGTATATTTTCCTCACAGAGTTGCCTCTGATACTTTTAGAAAATGTCCTAATTTATTTCCTATAGCTTTTAAGGATTCAGGCAACCAATAATCTAGAGGTAGGGAGTAAAGTCTTATCTATACCGAGACTGATGTGAACGTTTCTCGCTCCGAGACAAAGTTTGTTACCCAGGGTCGCATATATAGTCCTGCAGCAGCATAGAAATAGGGTCCTCCTTCAAACACTCTGTCTTTGTCCTCTTGGCTAGTGAAAACCACTGTGAAGAAACCCTTGGACCCTAGCTGCAGAGTTATACCTCCCTTTGGTTTCCAATTGTTTCTTATCCATGTGTACAGATTCCTCTCTGTGGGTCATATACCCATAAACTTACATATAATAGCATAAGTCACCATGTGATCTCTGTGCACCTGCAGTGCAGGATCATTCAGAACCACCCGAGGTTTGATGTTTGACTTGGGCTTACAGGGTCTTGCTGCAGATTTGTACACATTTTTCTAACTGTTGTCCTTTGGTCTCTCCTCCCTTTTGACCACCCCGCGAGTTTCTTCCTGTTCATCAACTTTGCTGCTTTCCAGTTCTTTTGAGTCTGTCTTCTTTTTTCCGGCCTCCAAGGGTTTCCTGAATCCGTTCAAACTTGTTTCCCTGCTTCTATTTGATACAACGTTGCTGTAGGAGGGAGTGGAACTCCCTCCTCCTGGCCCCTCCATTGTTACCAGCTCGCTCCTCCTGTTGCTCCTTATTCTAAACCCTAGCTTCATTCCCTCCTCCTTCTCCAAAGCCCTATGTGAGATACCTTGTGGAGTTTCTTATTCATCCAAATGTATTTATTCGATTCTGACGGGCCATCTACATGGTTCTTACCCTTTGAATTTCATAGAAAAATTTTCCAGTTTCAATCATATAACCAAATTATTTCAAAACATGGAAAAATTATATATTGGTGATATAATATAGGTTTTTCACACTCTAATTCAAAAGCCAAACTGCAAATCAACAGAACTCAGAGATATTTTGAAGGAATACAACACCTCCGAGATTGACCAATTATACACATATACACAGAGATACAGTTTCTGTAACTTAATCTTACACCGCCTAATCAAGCCAAATCAATCAAAATCCCTTCACAATCATTCAGAACTTACATAAATACCATTTCATTCTAACAATCAGATTCTTAATCCATGGATCGAATTTGCCTAGTCTTAGATAATATCTAATCTGGTTGATATTCTCCTTGAGAATCTCAACTGCATCTAAACAGCTTGAATTAATTATAAAATCACTTAATCCCTAAATCCTGGCTCAAATCCTATCTAGAAAACTTTATAAATTGACAGCTAAAGGATCCCACTCCTTTGCTTGTAAACTTTTTTTGTATTTTTGGAATAAATTCGAAGCCTTTTGTCTTCAAGCCTCATGCTCCTACATCATTTCACTCGTGCCTTCATTGAAGATAACTTTTGGCCATCTACTTACTCTCATTTGCTCAATTCTTTTTTGATACATTATAAGACATACCATAACAATTGCTTCGACGCGGGTTGCTCATGTTTAACTCAACATTATCACATAAGGAATCAAACTTTTTTATTTTGAACTTGCTCATGATCAAGCGTTTTTGGATTTTCTCAATTTGTTTCCGTTTTGAAATAGGGATGTTGCTAGCCCATAGTTCACGCCCAGATAATATCACTCAACAAACTAGGAGTCCAAACTAAGAATCCAACATACAAATTAGGACTCAATGAAAAATTAAAAGTCATATTTATTAATGACATATTTTATTGCCTCTCTAAGTCAACGTGCAAAGTCATGCATTAGAATCATTTTTTTTCTTCTTCTAAAACGGATATTAACTTCCAATACCTCGTACCCTCCATCTTGCTAGGTAAGAAATTACATGTTTGATTCAGCTCAATATTGAAAAAATATAAATATATAAATCCCTTAATTATAGCATTAAATTAAAAAAAAAAATAAAAATTGTGTACTATATAATTTAATGCTAAATTCAAGCACGTATCAGTTCATCTCCCAAAAAAATTGCATCTCAATATCCTCATTTATCTTTCAACACTAGTTTTGTCTATATATATATATATATATATATATATATATATATATATATATATATATATATCAAATGAAACAATAAATCTTTTTAAATAAATAAATTTATTTATATCATAAATGTTAACTATATCATTTCCCACATAGTAGAAGTAAAGCATAACACATAAATCTAGAATGTATCGCGCTGCTTGTTGAAGGAGCTATGCAGCCCTAGCCAGCAAACACAGTAAGAAGCTCGCCGCTGCACACAGTTTCCCCTCAGCGGCCTCCTGCTGTTGGGGTCTAAGCACTATAGACGCATCAGAGGACAAAGAGCCTCTCTCAGATCAACAACAAGAAAATGAAGGAACAACTAAAGCTTTCACCTCTCTCATTTCTGCAATGGGCACGACAAAGAACAGACCATCAATCACTAAGTTTGTTAAAAGATTGGAAGACATTCCTGAAATCTCACTCCCTCCTGCCCTTCCCAGTAGAGCAACACTTTCTCTGGCAGAGCGTGGATTAGTGGGGCAGTTCACTGGGTTATGGCCATCGCCCAAAACTGTGCGAAAATGGGTAGAAAGGAATTGGACGACGTCAATAGATGGGAAAATCTCAATTAGGTTTTGTGGAAGAGGTTACTACACCTTTCACTTTGAAACCAAGGAGGATCGAGATCTAATTTTTAGGAATGGACCTTATTTCATGGATACAAGGGGATTGTATCTAAACAGATGGACGTCGGATTTCGATCCAGAAATGGATGTACCCAATGTCATCCCCGTTTGGGTAGGCTGCCACACCTTCCCCTTCACTATTGGGGGGATGATTCGGTCAAAGCCATAGGAAATGCAGTTGGGAAATATATAGACAGGTGCGAGCCAAAGGAAAATATGCATGCATGCACCAGAATCTGTGTAGAAGTGGATCTTGGGAAAGGGCTACTAGAAGCCATCAAAATCAAAGTGGACCAGTGGACGCACATACAATAGCTGGACTATGAACAAATCCCATTCAAATGCAAGGTATGTCACAAATATGGTCATTTTGCAAATAGATGTACAAAAAAAAAATGAAAATGAAAAATGAAAAGAGTGAAGATCCGGAAAACAAATGGGAACAGGTTAAAAGAAAGAAGATAGTCCACAAACAACCAAATCTATCTCCCTCGCAACCCTCCACATCCTCTGATCTCCACACCCCATCACCAAAGGAAGATAATAATCCTCTTGCTAGCCCTAACCCTTTTGAGCCTCTGGATCCTTCAGCCCCCCATCCCCTGGACCAAGATCCAGATCCAGATTCAGATCCCCACAACATACCCCCAACCCCCCTGCATCCCCTCTGGCATCAAACACCCATACCCCTCCCCCCCCCTCAGTAGATAGAATCCTAACCAGAAAGCAGTCAAAGGAAGCACCCCCAAATGTAGAATATAAAAAAAAAAGTAGGAAGAAAGACAAACAAAGAACTCAGGGATGAAGCAGCAACAAAGGAAATGGCATTAGGAATGCAGCAACCTATGGAAACCTTCTTAGGAAGGAGCATAGGAAACAATGAAAAAAGCCAGCAAAGAGGGAAAGGAGCCATGCACCACCCAACAAGCAAATAATGATAGTGGTCTCCTGGAATTGCAGAGGAATGGGATCATCCGTCAAAGAAAATGCCACAAGAGACATTCTGGCAAAAGAAAACCCAGACATCCTTATGATTCAGGAGACAAAAACAAACAGCCAAGAAACTGAAAATATCAAACAAAAAAATCAGAAATTATGAAGGGGAAGCAATACAGGCAACAGGAGTGTCAGGAGGTATTTGCACAATATTGAAAAAAAAAACCTGGGAATTAATAAAATACAAAAAAGATTAGAACTGGATCCAAATGGATCTAATGCACATCAATACAAAAGAGAAGTACATTGTCATAAATATATATGTCCCAAATCACTACAAGGAAAAAGAGTAATGTTGGGCCACCATAAAAGAAGCACTAAAAGAAATGCGCGCTGGGAAAATAATACTAGGAGGAGATTTAAATTTGGTAATAAGCATATAAGAAAAGTTTGGAGGAACATACCACACAGACCCATCCAGGGATATTCTAGAAGAAATAATGGAACAACACAATTTAATAGACATCCCGCCAAGCAACGGGAAATACACCTGGAGCAATAAAAGAGTGGGCAAAAGTAATATAAAAGAAAGGTTGGATAGAATTCCGATACAAGAAAACATAGTAGCAGTGCACAACTCCATAAAATCAAAAAATTTACACACTACAGCATCTGACCATAAACTGGTGACAATAGTCATGGGCAAAATGGAAAACCAGGGACCGCTCCCATTTAGATACAACTCAATTTGGGACAACAACATAGAAATCAATGACTTAGTCAAGGAAGCATGGGAGCCAAGAGTAACAGGATAACCACAGTATATTTGGGAAACAAAATTAAAAACTGTAAGAACCAAATTAAAGGAATGGGCAAGAGAAAAAAAAAAGAAAGAAAGATTTACAATAGAAAATGGACAGCATGCAAATTGAAAAAGAAAGCAAATAAGAAGGAAAGCAAGATTATCTAAGAGAAAAGGAAATCTTTTGGGAAATATATAGGTAAAACAGGAAAGGAGAAGAAGAGGCAAGATTGAAATCCAGAAGTTTGTGGCTCAAGGCAGGGGACAAAAACACATCATTTTTCCACAACACAATGAAGATAAAAATAGCAAGAAACCAAATAGAAAAAATACAATTCGACAGCCAAGAGGTCAAAGGTGCGAAGGAACTAAAAAAAGCAGCCTATCAGCACTTTAAAAAATTATTATCAGCCAACGAAGAAATGGGTGAAAGTGAAGATTTCTTAAAGCACACACAAAAAAAAGGATCAAAATGTAGCAATGTGCAAGGATCCCACAGAAGAAAAGGTAGTGGCGGCCATATGGAGCTTACATTCGAACAAAGCCCCAGGGCTAGATGGTTTCACAATAGCATTCTATAGGTTTCATTGGTATACCATCAGAAAGGATTTCTTAAGAATGGTGAAGAATGTCTTCAAAAAAAAGAAAATAGGAGGCAACACAAAATCCTCCTATCTTGCTCTAATCCCAAAGGAAACAAACCCCTCAACCTTCAACAAGTTTCTCCCTATCTCTCTTTGCAATTCATCTTATAATATAATAAAAAAAATAATTGCAAATAGAATCAAGGAAGTGCTTTCAATAATCATATTTGAAAATCAAGGAGGATTCATGCCCAATAGGCAAATCATAGATAATGTAATTATTGTACAGGAAGTTATACACTCTAGTATGCTAAGGCAAGAAAAAGGCCTCATAATCAAACTAGATATGGCAAATGCATTTGACAGGGTTAGCCACCCATATCTAATGGTTGTCCTTCAGAAACTTGGTTTCTCAAGAGAAATAATGGAAGTCATACAGGAATGCATTTCTACTCCATGGATTGCCCTCCTCATAAATGGAAGGCCCAGTGACTTATTTCAAAGCACAAGAGGCCTTAGGCAAGGTTGTCCTCTCTCTCCCTTCCTATATATTATAATGGTGGAAACATTAAGTAGGGCTCTGGAAAAACAAAGAAAGGAAAGAAATATCACAGGGATCAAAATAGCAAAAGGAGTAAAAACAATAAATCGCTCACTCTTTGCTGATGACACATTGCTGCTGAGAGGGGCATCAACAATAATAGCAAGGATGTTCAAAAAAGTTCTAGATGATTTTTTTGCAGGTTTCAGGTGGGCTATTAAACAATACAAAATGCAGGATATATGGATGGAATACCCCTCCCAGAACTATGCAAAGGATCTCACAAATCTTAGACATCCCTGTATAGGAAAAATGGACACATTTCTTTTACCTGGGACTTCCAATCTCAAAAGAGAACATGAAGGCAGAAATATGGACTAAACAAATTGAAAAAATGAAAAACAAAATACAAAGCTGGGGTATGATGTGGCTGAATATGGCAGGAAGGGTAATACTAATCAAAGCACTCCTTGCAACACTACCTATCTACCAATATGCAATAATCATGGCCCCAGCAAGTGCCCACAAACAAATGGAGTTAATCTTAAGAAGCTTTTCATGGTAGAGGGGGAGCAAGAAAACAAAAAATTTAGCCTGGTGAGGTGGGAGCAAGTAGTACTACCTTATGAACAAGGAGGCCTATCAATACAAATACTTGGACTCATGCATGCAGCACTGGGAATGAAAATAGTATGGAGACTAATTACAGGAAGAGAGAGTTGGTGGAAAAAGACTCTTATATAAAAATACATGGATGGCACTAGGAAAAGACTACTTAATTGAAATATCCCAATAAGACAATGCACCCAAGTATGGAAGCTGGTTAAAAAAACAATTCCATTAATGAGTAGATACATCTCTAAAATCCCAGGCAATGGAAAAACAATTTCAATTTGGGAGGACAGAATCATGGGAAAAGAACCACTACAGACTCATCTAGAAATTGAAGACATACAAGAGTGGATGAAAGGTAAAGATTTCAATACTTTACACTCAATCTCTCAATGGAACCAAAAGGAGTGGCAAGACTGGAAAATCTCAACAATTATGGCAGATCTGGAAGGGAAATGGAGCAAAATCAAGCAACTCCTAAAAGGGGCAACGCCAATCCACCATGATGAGGAAGATGATTATCTCTAGGACCCAAGCCGTGGACATTACACAGTTAGGACTGGATATAAAATCCTTCAAGAACAACCAAATCAAAAAGACTGGGATTCTTGGAAAATAGCATGGAAGTCAAAAAGTCTGCCTAAGATCAAAATGTTCATCTAGACTCTTTTAAAAGGGAGAATATTAACCAGTGAAAACTTTTAAAAAAAGGCTTTCAAGGCCCAACTTGATGCCCATTATTCATGTAGGCTGAAGAAAATATACAACATTTATTCCAAGAACGCACTTATGCCAAAGAATGTTGGCAGTAGCTGATAAGTCCATTGGAAATATCAATAAAATTTGAAAATCCCTTGTCGAATTTTCTTCAGACCTTTGAGAAGGCCTACCCATACACAACAAATAAGAAATTCACAATTCAAAAAATATGGAAGTGCATTCCAATAGTCCTATGTTGGAAAATTTGGTTGACACGAAACAAGTGCATTTTCAAAAATCAACTTCCACGGATATGGAAGACCCTCTCAAAAACGTGGGGATTAAATTCTAAAATCCTCTACATCAAAGGAACAACACCAACAAATTATAACACTCTTCAACAGGAAGAGCGAGATTGGCTTAGAAAAGCCATAATAAATGATAATGGACAAAAAGGACAGAGGAAGATAAACTCAGGAAATATATGGAAAATAAGAATGAGTGAAGAGGAACTGACAAACTGGAGGAAAAATCCGAATAGATACTGTCTATACTTTGATGGGGCCTCAAAGCATAATCCGGGAAAGGCGGGGGCAGGGGGAATAATCCTCAATCTTGATGGGAAAGAAAATGTCACATATGAATGGGGATTGGGACAAATCTCAAATAATAAGGCAGAAGCATACAACTTGTTGATGGGAACAAGACTAATAAAAAAAAGAGAAATTCAAAATCCTGTCATAATAGGAGACTCGGCCATAATAATAGAGGCAATGGCAAGAAACAAAAATCCAAGCAATGGGTTCATGAACATAATTTTTAGAAGAATTAGGAAGAACTTGGAAGGCTCTGGCGAAGTAATCTTTAGACATGTCTTGGGAATTCACAATCAACAGGTGGATTATTTTGCAAACCAAGTAGTGGGAAAAAATGAAGGGCATGTTCATGAAAACTAGGAGGAATATCACAACTCTGTTCCTTAATAATCAACAAAAATCACAAGCAGAAAGCTCATCAAAACCAAGGGAAAAATCACAATGATAAAAGCAATAAATCAAAAAACAACAGTAAAAAAACAACAAAGGACATATCAATACAGTAATATCCAGGAAATCATGGGAATGCAAAGGAAAAATCATGAAACTTTAGACTCCTGTATGAACAATAGCAGGAAGGACGATTGCAATCCTGGTCACAAGAACCACGTTGCAATCTATCTCATCGAAGGCAGGTCTCGAGCCGCGTTAAAGCACTACAAGAATAAAAGGTGCAGTCACAAAAATTGCAGCAGCAATCTCAGCGAAGAAAGCTTCATTTTCCGTGTTAGTATAGTGTTACTTTGGTTTCAAAGCCCCTCCCTATCTTCTCTAATAGCCCGCAGTGTTTTCTCTGTTCAGCGTACAAACTTCATCTTTAGCCCCCACCTTTCTTCTCACCCAGTGTGCTCACCTCGTATCCCTTCATTCCCTTCACTCCCTCCACTCCCTCCACTCAACAATACATTGTAGCGCAAATCCCTTCGGAGCATCCACGCCCTCCATTTGCCCCTCCCATTATCTCAACCCTCCTCCCTGACTGTTATAACCAGATTTTGGTCTTCCTTCAATTATGTCGTCCAAAGGGACTTCAACTCTATCGGAATACACGGGAAAAACCCGACCAAATGCTTAAACCAGACTTCAAGAAATCATTCACCTGCAACTATAATTATTGACGGATCCGCACTCCCAAGCCATTTCCACTGCGCTACTCCTTCCTTTCTCCGACCCCCGATCAAATCAGGACCGTTGATCTGGCGCTCGATCCGACGGTGGTTGCTTAGCCTGATTAATCAAACTTGCATGATAATCCTCCACTGTCGATCTGTACTCAATGGATCTGACGATTCACATCGATTTCGGGTTGATATCAAGCACGAAGAATACTTGCTCGAAAAGTGGTTTTCTCACTCTCCTTCGCTGCTACGTGTCGCTCGGTTAGTGGAATCGGGCAACCACTCCCTTTTACCACTTATGGTTTCTACCTCGCCCGAAATACCACTTCCGCATATAAATCGCTTTTACTTTTGGTTAACGTTCGGACTTGTTCGCGCCCGATGACCGTAGATTTTAACCATCGACGATTGCAACCGCTCCTCTAGATTCCTCTTCCTCCAGCACTTCTGGTTAATATCCACCGTTCATCCATTGACTCCAATCTATGCGATTTAATCTTGGTTGTTATTCATTTGACAATCTCATCCATTGATCTCCGATATCCAACGGTTCCTGTGTACGACAAAAGGAAAGTGCTTAACATCAGCAGAAGAAGAAGTATCTCAGGCAAAACAAAATCCAGGAAGCACAACAAAACAAGGAGCAATAAGCAGAGACAAAGGAAGAACAAGCAAACAAATCAAATGGAACTGAACTCAGGAGCAATCAGTCTACAAGCCATGAAAATCTGTCAGAGAATCCATGACATGTAAATTTCTCTTTCTAGTAGGTCAGTTTGTTAGGTAGTATACTAGAATTCTCATAAAAATACATGAAGTTTTGAACACAAGCTTAGGAGAAGAGACTGCGTTCCTATCTCATGGCTTAGATGTTTTTCATGTTACACTCGATCATAATAGGAGCTTGCTCCATCAAAGCTTTTGGTAATATATCAACTACCCAACCTTGTTAAAAAAAATGTTAACTCAAACTAAACCCTGAAATCATCAAATCTCTTTTAATACAAGGTTACATTGAACCTATCATATATAATTAAAAACAACAAAAAAAACAAAAAAAAAAAACAACAACATAAAATATATAACTTATTATACATGTAATATATAATCAATTCATGTATTTACAAAATAATTTATAATATTTTTGGATATTCTTTTGGAAAAGATTAAAGGAAAAACATATATATGTATATGCTTTTGGTTCTCCCTAATTACACCAATACATGGTACTTTTATTAAAGAAAAAACACATATATATATATTATGTATGAGAGAGAAAAATTCCTTTATTTTACCAATACATAGTACTCATGTAAAAGAGAAAAAATAAATGTCTTTGGTTTTCTTTAATTTTACCAGTATATAGTATTTATGTTGTAAGGTTGCAATGTCTATATGTATATATATAGTATTTATGTTGTAAGGTTGCAATGTTTATATATATATTTTAATTATGTTTTTTAAAGATTACAAATTATTATGATTTTCAAATATAAAGTATAAATATTTAATTAAAGAATCTAAAAGATTTTAGTATTAGAAACTTACTTTGATATTATATGTAACAATTTGGAATTAAAAATATAACTAATTTCATCAATTTATGTGATTAACAATCAACACATAATTGTTCAATTAAATGGCATATAATTTTTTAAAAACCACGAGAAAAGACTTACCTGTAGCAATGATATATCTTACTTGTGATTTTAGAGTTGTGACGTTATTCAATACCTGCTAATCGCAACAAAGTTTTGGGAACAACTCTCCACCCAACCATAGACTCAGCTACACATAATATTTTGATAGTCGGTCACTCTCGAGCCCTAAATCAGCTACTACTACCAAGGAACCCTTTGTCTAACAACACTTTCCTTCCAAAGGAATGAATAATGTTTCTCATCACTCTTTTCATCCATTAAATAGAACAAATTTTTCCAAAAATGGAAATGGATTTGCATGCACACAATTCATGTGTCAGCATGCCAATTTTTATTTATTTGTTTTAAGTTTTACTTAATTCAATATTTTTCTTAATTTAACTCTTTCTTATTTTATTCATTTTTACCTTTTTGTTAATTTTACTTATTCTTACTATTTTTATAATTTATTTTTATATTCTTACTATTTTTATAATTTATTTTTATATATATTTATTTAGAACTTTAATTTACTATTTTATTTATTTACTATTATTATATTTTCTTCATTTTTATATTTATTTACTATTATTTTTTTATTATTTATTATTTTATTTACTTATATATTAACATTATTTTATTTATTTATTTATTTTTATTATTACGAGGCATTATAATCTCGAAACTATTCAAGCTTCACTTACATTAGCTACATGTTCATCTGTGGAGATTTATTGTAGCTACTTGGCTCCTATCTGCATCATATCTTGAATCATAATGTGCTTCTACCTTTCGGGTTCTCTAACAATCTTCATACAACTTTGATCAAAACAAAGTATCATAGTCGAATCCAACATGCCACCAAATATTCCATCAAACAGATCCAAACTCACTCCACAATTGTCATATCTTTTGCAATGTCCAATGCAACACAATTTTGCTTCATGCTCGCTAAAGGAACCATAACCAAACTTAAGCGGAAACTATTAGCATCGTTTTCACGTTAACAACACAACTAGCCCAATCAAAATCAATACAACAATTATTGGTACAACGATGGATCATCAATATCAAGATTCTCCAACTTCTGCTAATAGATGTTGCCATAGGTCTATAATCCATCATCCAAACTTCTAGAGGGTCTTTATCACAAGTTACTCTTGGTTTTTTGCCAAACCTCAAGTGGTAATGTATCAATCCAAGATCCTTCTGCTTCCAACTCCCTTTGAAGGCAATCATTTTATTTAACTCATGAGTCCTTCTTAATCATTCAATCGATCCCAAAGTACAAGGTCTTCTTTAATCATGAGGCTCCTTTTTCATATCTTTTAAGAATCATGAGTAACCTTTCCAAATGAGGCAAGTGTCTTATTTTTAAAATTCTTCGTTTTACTAGGAGAACATTCTCAAGTTTTGATTCCATGCTGCCATCTAATGCTAAGTCTTGACTTCTTTAATGCATAATTCAAACTGCATGGTCCTCCTGTAGGAATATGCTTTGCTATGTCCTTCCAATTCTTTCATCTACTTGTCAAATTATAGTAATATATTTTGAGAAAATTTTGTTTTTGAAATGCTCTGCATTGTTCATTGTCTATATATTATAGTAATATCGCTCGCTCATTCATTG
Source organism: Pinus tabuliformis (assembly GCA_031772625.1). NCBI lineage: Eukaryota > Viridiplantae > Streptophyta > Pinopsida > Pinales > Pinaceae > Pinus > Pinus tabuliformis. Next base: position 1,613,436,137 of record CM062817.1, on the reverse strand, counting down.
ATGTATAGGTTCTTTATTGGAATTTGAAGCGAATGTTAACTCTTTCTGGCTGGAAGAATCTTTAACATGTTGAAAGCTAGATATTGACTTCCATTGATAGGCTTCTTAACTCTCTCTTTGTTTTGTTCTTTCAAAGTCTTGACTGCCATCCTATAGTCCTTACTTCTTAGAGAAAAATGTTAGCTTCCTCTGGATCTTCATGATGAAATTTTGGAGACACGAGTCTTTCTACATTATGTGGGAACATCTTTGGTCTTCTCATATGCAACTAAATGTTTCTTCTAGAGTTTTGTGAAGGATTCTATGTAGACAATGGTTCAGGAGACTTTTCTTCATAAAAACTTTGGAACATACTTCAGTAAAACGATTCTTTATTTCAGCTACTTCATTGTAAATGAATATGAGCTCTCTCTTAATTTCAATCTCCTTGAAAAATACTTATAAGTTTATACAATTTTCCTTCACGAATCCCACTTGTCTTTTATGCTATCTCCCATAGGTCGTATAATTGTCTTACGATAGAAAAAATACTATTCTATCTATTATATTCTAAGCAATAAATAGAAATCGGACTTTACTGTAAACCTGGTACAAAAGTAGATTGTAGAGCTATGTACAGATGCCATATTCTTCATTAACTTTAATAATAGAGACCCTTGTTATTTTCATCCTTGGGTTTCTTTGGAGCTTCTTCATCTTCAATTATTGATGCTTCATGTATTTCCTTCCTCTTATTGTTCTTAGGGTTTTTGGGGCAATCTCTCTTATAATTTCCATATTCATGACATCCATAACGTTGAACTTCAGACATATTCATATTTCCTTGAGATTTTTTACCAACATTTTTTTCGAGGAAATATCTAGGCAGATACACCTAAAGGGATCACATCCCACCAACTTATTATCAGAGCTTAACCCCAAGGGTGTCGAGGAGAATTGACCTCGTGACCTCCCATTAGCGAGGTGCTTTAGCAACGAGAACTTGACCAATTGAGCTAACCCTCGCGGCTACCAACATTTTTGTTTTGAGATCCAAATTTCTTATTTCCAAACTTCCTTCTTGATCTAGCTGCAAAAGCTTGAGAATCTTCATTATTAGGTTGAGTATTGCTTTTAGCGTTTAGCCTTTATTCCTCTAAAATACAAGCATCCCATAATTCTTCAAAAGTAGGAGTTTTCTTTCTAGCATAAATGCCTCCAGCAAAGCCATCCCAAGTTTCAGGTAAAGCATCGATTATGCAGGTGATCAATTCAAAGTCAGATATAGATTCACCAAGCCTTTGAAGTTGTTCTTTGATTTTTTATATCTTCATAAAATATGAAGCCACATTATCATCTTTTTCCATCCTTGTTCCATAAATTTGATTCCTCAAATATATCTTATGATTGGTTGTGTTGATGGAGTATAATTTCACCAAAGTTTCATAAACTTCCTTGGATGTACACAAATATGAAACAAAAGAAATGATATGGTCTTTGATGGATTCAAAGAGAATCATTTGTGCTCTTACATGACCCTGATTATATTTGGCCACTCCTCGAGCATTTCTTTTATCTGGTAGTGGAAAAATTCCTTCAACAAATTGCATGACTTCATTTTCTATAAGGACTAGATCAATCCCCATCTTCCAAGCTTTCAAATTGGATGTTCCTTCAAGATTTGCGCCTTCCTTGTAGATAGATGTCATTTGATTGGAAGTATTAGACAGAGAATATAAGAGTACTTACTTGGGAGTGAGAAAGAGTTGCTACAAGGGTGTCTTCAATCAAGTATGCCAACAAATTGTGGTCTTCAAGCTTCCTTCCTTCACCTTAGTTCTCATACCATGTTGAGAAACCAAGTATAATGAAGTCTAAAACTTAATTCCTATTATTGATAATTACTTATGAAGTTTAATAAGGAAGCCATTGAAATTGCTTAAGTCTAGAGATAAGAATGTTGTTTCTCTTAGTTACCAAAATCATTTTACAATGGGATGTCCTTGAAGAATAGGTTGGAAGACTTGGAAGAAGTCCAAATGCTACCAATCTTGAAGGGAAAACAAGTAATCTTGGGAGTAACCTAAGTGTAATAGACTTCAAAGGCAACATCAGATGTTTTCATTGCCTTGACAACATGTTTGAGCATGACCTTGGATGAAGGTCAAGAATAATAGTCTTCTAAGGTGAATCCCGTAGTAAATATTGGGTAGTGCATTGTTGTAGATGTTGGAGGTGGCCTTAATATCCACCTACCATCTTTCATTCATTGATCAAAGCCACATGTGGCTCATTTCTTAGGAGTAAATAGTTGAGCCTAAGGCACTTGTAAAGGTTCCAAGTTTAGTGAAAGGAAGACATACGAAGAGCCATTTTTTTAGAAGCATGAAACTTGTAATAGAAGCAAGCATCCTCTTCTCCACATTGACATTGATTTAGGAAGTTTGTTGTCTAAGAAGTAGGAAAACAGACAAAGAGGCACTAATTCATGAATGAGGAGCAGGGCATTTCAATTATAAGTGGACAGATGGTGACAATGAAGGAGTTGACTAATAAATGTGTGCTTTCAACTTGGATGGTTTAAATAGGAAACTAAACCAAGTTGACAAGGAATTTTCTTACCCACCTTTGTAAATGGGGATCTAGGATGAGAAAGAGCCTCTTTGGTAAGTTTGAGGATGATTTCTAGGATGATCTTGAGATCTTGAGATCATTGGTTGAAGGTGACAAAAGTATTGTTGTGGATGTGTCTCTCTTAAGCAAGAGGTGTGAAGGTCTTTTTGTTGACTCATATCTCACTTATGAGATTTTGGACACATTGTTGGAGTGTTTGAATGTAGTGGGCATGATGACCATTTGCTACCCTCTTCTTGATTATAGAGCTTACATGATCTATTGCTTAGGAGTCAGTAGTGGATCATGAGGGCACCAATAAAAGGGGCCAAGTTTAATGCAAAATTTAGAGTGTTGGGTTGCAGAAGATGACTTTGTAGTTTGAAGACAAAGGTAATGTTCTTGCCTCGGTCTAGTAGCATTGTACAAGCAAATTGAAGTGCAAAAGGAAGTGATTGTTATAAACATGAACAATTGCACTCTTATGGAGTTGATTTGGGGATAAATAGGTTGCAATAGTCATGGGAGAGCTCAATGTATAAAAGCATGGAAAATTTGGTCAAATAAATGATGCATTGGTAGATTTGGATGGTGCAACATTTGGACATGTTAATGATCCTCTTGGTGCAAGTTGGGTTGTAGCAGTAGTAAGTAACCACAATAGTGTTGGACTTAGGTTGCATTCATGGTAGAAGGTTGTAGTCGCAACAAAAATATTGAAGAAACATTGTTGGCAAAAGTACAAGTTCAAAGGAAGAATTAAATAGTGGGTAGTTACATAACAATTATGGCACGGGAAATGCATAGTATTTTAAGAAGTCAATTATTAAGGGATGTGTGAGTTTGCGCAAAAAAACTTAGAGGACAACAAGTTCTTGAGGATGTTGTTAAGAACAACAATGACTTTTACTAGAGGATGATGTAAGGCCCTAACATTGAACGACTTTAGGCCCCTCTGCATCATGATCACCGTTGTGGTCATTGACCAACATGGATGGACACGATGAAATATTTAATGTCTCAAAAAGTTGGTTTTGGAGTGCCTTAGCTTATTGGAGAGGCACACCATGAACATTAGGTGTCATTGTTTAGGTTGGGTGCATGGTAGACCTTGGAAACTGACATTAGTTATATGCACCAATAGAATCTTGGAAAGGAATTTAGCAAGGAAAGGCAATGAGGGTTGTCATGGGTAACCTCATATGCTTCTATGAACTATGCATGATAAATAAAATTATTGTAGAGAGATTGATTGGATTAGATTCTTGGATTACATGTAGACTAGAAGAGTTAGGAAGCCTACACTTGGAAGTTGCGATAAATGAAAAAAGTACCTTTGGGTATAAGTATTTGCAAGGCACAATTATGGGATGCACATCCACTAGGCACACATTCATGGGGAACATATCCATCATATGCACTTGGGCATATTGTTGGGTGCACTTGGGAACAACTGAGGTGGAATCAAATGGACTTATTTGTAATTAGGCAAACTCAAATGGACTTGGGTATAATTGGGAAAAATAAGATGAACTTGGAAATAGTTAGGTAGATTTCAATGGACATGGATTGATTTGGATTAATTTGGGTCGAGTTGGACGGAGTCAAATAGAGTGGGATGAGTTAGAGAGACTTATACAAACTTGGGTGGACTTGTATGAACTTGGTGGACATATGATGAACTGGATATACTTGATACACATGGGTGAACTCGAATGAAATGGGAAAACTTAGGTTGAGTTGGATGAACTTCAATCAACTAGGTTAAGATGGAAGAATCAATTAGGTAGACTTGGGACAATTTGAGATGTTTTGTGACAAATATAACATAATTGGATTTATTAGGTGCACTTGTTAGATGTGGATGGTTAGTAGGCAAGTCATCAAAGGGAAGCAATTTGTTAGATGACATTTGGGTTCACCTTAGAATGAAGGAGCTTGCAATGTGCAAGGCAAGTCTCATGTAAAAGGAGGGCACCTCAAAAGTTGTAAATTAGGAAGTGAAAGGTTATCCATAAGGATTGTAGAGGAGCTCTATGATTGTGCTAAGTTTAGGGTTAGGAATAGTGGGGTGAACTGTACTGGATAAGTTACAAGAAGAAGATAGGACTTGTAGGAGTCAGACTTGTGGTTGATGTAGGGGTTGGATTATGCAAGTTTGTTGGGTAGTAAGTAGAAGGTTATTTGACTTGTCTTCATTGTACACATGTAATAGAGTTGCATGTAGGAGGTTGCAACTCCCTTGTTATATATGTGTGTCATTCTTCATATAATAGAATTAAGGAACCTACCTTGGGTGTCACCAATACATGTGTATTATCGACTCTCTATGGTTGTTGGATACTATTGTTCCTTGCCTTGCTTTGTGTTGAAATATTGGCTAAGTGTTCTAGTATTGTTGAGATGTTGTAACAACCCAGGTTAAGTTTCTATGTAAATAAAATGAAACCAAGCTCATGGGACATGCATTCCAAGTTGAATGGAGGGAAAAAAATATTACATTGGGAATCACTTATGATTTATTATTGGCTATGGAAATTGGCATTGGCATTGGAAGTTAATATAAGAAATAAAGGAAAATAGGAGAAAAGGAAGATGAAGGGACAATAATATGCATGCAAGGGAAAACAAAGGAAAACTAAAGGAAAAAGAAAAGAAAAAGAAGAGAGAACATTCACACACACTCTTGGACATTCTAGCATTCATTTAGAGAACAACAAGAGAGGGAGAACAAGCACTTGGATACAAGGAGGACTCAAGCAGGCAAGCAAATAACAAGAAAGGTAGCACAAGAGAAGTTTGGACAACAACAAGCAAGGGCAAAAAATAGTTGTTGAATTGCAGTGGTGTACAACCTTGCCTTTGCCATTTCATGGATAGGCATGATGTAGTGGGTTCCCTATTTTGGTTAAGCTTTGGATTGCCGATATATTTTGGATCTTGGTTGAAGTGGTTTCAATCAAATTCCCAAGGGTTGAGGGTGGAGATGGTTTTCTCTTGGAACTCTTAACAGGTGGGTGGAAATAGGAAATCTCCTCTGGGTATGGTGAAGCAAGTTTGATCCAACCTTGTTTGGTTTTGGTGTTTTCTGGACCAGTTTAGGTGAAACATTGTGGTTGAGGGTTGAGGGGGTTTAGCCTCTAGAAGACCTGGTTGGTCTATTTGTTTATCCCATGTGATCCCATATTCATGCTTGGAATATGGCATAGGGGTGATTGGCTAAAAGAGAGACTCAATTCAACCCAATATATGGTCGAGTGGTACATGAAAGTCCCTAACTTGGTTGGTACTATGTATATGTTAATATGTGTTATTGTTTATTGATGATCAATGAACTTAAGTGTCGATTTATTGTTGTTTATATGACTGGTTTGTCATGGATTCATTCTGGTTAAATGTTGGTTACATGCATGATATATTTCTTGTTATATGATGTGCTCTTGATCTAGATCTAATTCATTGTTTGATGGCTCATGGTTGATTTATATGAATGCATGTGCTAATCTATGATTTAGTGCAGCTAGTGTTAGAGGGTAGCAAGCCTTCTTGATGAATATTTGATGAACTAATGAAAAATTGAACAAACTATGCATTCATGACCTACAGGTACCATAGTCACAAAGTGTTTGTATAAATGACTAATTTGGATTGCTAACTTCCTGTGGTCATAACTTTGGCATACAATCTTCGTTTGACTATCATAATACCTCGTTTCGAAGATGTCCATGAGAAGGCCAAAGAGAACATATGTGAAATAGTTTTTTTTTTGCACTTTTCTAGTCTCTCCAATTTCCCTGAAAATGTCATTTAGGCCCCCAAATGGCCTCAGAAGTTTAGGACCTTAAAAATTGCCAAAAATAGAAAGTGGTGTTAAATTTAAGGAAATGAAACTGAAAGGAAATAGTGTTGGGTTAAGTTAGGTTGATAACAATGTGATCATGTGTCTCCATATGGTTTCATTAACTTTGCAACAAACCCATTTCCATAATTGAATCTTGGAGGTTAGGTCATGCATAGTGACTCTCAGCTCATGTTTACCTTGTGAGCTTGTAAAATTGGGTGAATGTGGGGTGGGGTGTTATAGATGTTTTAAAGGTCATATTTGGATGCATGCTTGCTATTGAATGAACTTGGTTGAGTAGGACTTAGTTGTGTTCGCTAGAATATAGCTTAAGGAAAAGTTATGGGTAAGCCTTAAGTGAAGAGGCATAATTTGGTTGTAGTAGGTGTAGGTTGGCCAAGCCTTACATATGAGGTAAGGCATATTGCATTAATTTAGGCATTGAAACAAATTTGGGAGAAATTCAAGTTGTAAAGAAAATTTTGTGTCGACTACAAGTCCACGAGATTGTGGTTATCTTGAGTATCCCACCACTAAGAAAAACTTGAACATGTATTAGTTGATGAAGTGTAAAGGGCCACGAAAGATGTTGAAGGTTTATTGTGTAGTGTGGGTTATTATAGAGGTTTTGGAACTATTGCAGGTAGCATAGAAAACATGTGAAGATATTGAGACAATTTCAAGGGAAGGGATATAGAGAGATCCATAGAAGGTGCCTTCATAATGGAAAATGGAGGTTTAAGGATTGAGAAACCTTTTTAATGCATGTGGATCTCCTTGTATGTTTGCAGTATATGGCCATGTTGTAGGGAAAACCCAACACCCCCCATTACTTCAAATAATGGAGACCCTTTCCATTAATTTTTGGCTAAGCATCTTTTATGATTTTCATTTAAGTTAATTGTCTTACAATTTTGTCATTTTTTCGTTTTCATCGGATTTATATTTTGATTGTTTCATTGAATTCGACTTTTCACCTGCTTTCCATCGATACGTGTTTCGCCTCATTTGGTCAACCGATTTTTAAATAACACTCTTTTGAAGTTTGATCATTTTCTTGCCTGGGCAAAAAAATATAAATAAATGTATAATATTTCCATTTTTTGTAACTAATTAAGATAAATAGTCATTCATAGTAAATATTAACTCTTAGTTAATTTTTACTAATATTTTTTCATTTTTCATTAACAGTCCTACAAATTACCTAGCTAAATTGTAAGTTAGTTGAAAAAAGTTTCAAGATCTTGGTAATTTACTCCAATTTGTTATTTAAAACAAATTACCAAACCCAAAACCCTAAAATTGCAAAACAATTAAAGTCCAATTTGTAGGATTATTAATTCACATGGGCCCACTTCACATTCCTTCTTTTCCTTCCAAAAAAATGCGATCTAAAAAAAGAGCGATAAAAATTTGCAATTGCGATATCACATATCGCAATTTTATTTGTCACTTGTTTTAAGATTTCGATCATGCAATTGCAATTTGGTTTTATGCTTGGGGTTAAATTTTTTAACATAAAGTTTCTCTCCACCTTATAACTCGCTTACCTCACCCTCACATCACTTTCCTTCCACCTCACCTTAACCCTTATCCTTTTGTTGACTTATGTTATCCATCCATACCCTCCACTCCTTATAACTCCATCACTGTCGCTAGTCCTCCATAACCCTCACACTTACAATAAGAATAAGGAGTTTTGTTTATATATTAATTTGAGTTTTAATTTTATTAATATAATTTGTAATAAATATATTACATTTATATTATAATATATTATTATTATTATTATAATTTTAATATAATATAATTATATTCTAATTAATTGTTAATCATTTTTATTAATTAATTGTTGTTAATAATTATTTAAGTTTAATAATGTACATGTAATTAATTAGCATTAATTAATTAATAATTGTAGCTTAATTTAGAATTAGATTTTAATTAGGAAAATTTGATTTTTAACCTAAGCAATAGAAATTCCATAATTATGACAATTTTAATATACCAACTTTGGAAGCTCGTAAATGGAATTTTACTTGGCCAAATGAAGCCCATGATGGCTCATTGGAAATATAAAACTATGGAGAATATTTATGAAATAGTTTCATTTCCAAATTTGATCATTTATTGGGCCTAAAATCTAGCAGAAGATTAAGCTCTAAATTTTTTAACAAAACTAAATTCTGAGTTTAATTTTTTGCATTTTCGTTTGCCTACAACTTCTTATGAGTGCATATCCATTCACCTATGTTCTCTTTGACCAATTAGATCATCACAAACATCAATAGAAATGTTTGATTCATTTTCATTAATTATTTAATTAAGTTTTGATTGTATATGTTTTAATCCCAGATTTGGCTTTTTGATTTTATTTTTGAATTTTAATTTTGTTTTGATTTGTTTTTGCAGGAAAAAGTTGAAGAGCTGAGGAGAAGAAGATCTTAATCAATGAGAATGCTCCAACAATATAAGAGTGGAATTCTTGGCAAATGAAAATTGACGGAGTAGATTTATTTTTAACAAACTTTTTTGTTGAGAATTCTTTTGTAAATATTATAAATAGCAGGTTGTAGAATGTATTGAAGGCTGCTTTCCTCTGCAATTCTGGAATTCTTAAAAGCACTATTGTAATAGGGATTTAGAGTTGTAGGTGAGAGGAGAGAAAATCTCGGATTTGGGGATTATTAAAGATTTTTCTTTTGCATTTTGAATTATGTATGGAGAACACAACTTGCACCACTGCAGCTCTTGTTATAACAACATAAGTTCAAATATTGCAGAGGATTGTTGGAGACCAGAGCCAGAGAAATGGATTCAATAAATTGGTATTTCTAATACTTTTTTTTTTAAATACTAGTTTCATTTTATGATGACATGAATGTGTCATTTTATTCATATTTGTGCACTATTGTCGATATCAATAATTTGTCTCAATTATATGTTATTATTTATCTTTACTCTTATGGGTTGAATTCTGATTTTTGAGTAACTATTTACTCATAAATCTGTCTTTTAATACCAATTTAACAAATAGTGATATGTTGTGAACTATTTCCTCATATTATTGTTTAATTATTCGAATTACTCATTTAGCAATCAATATCATTTTGTGAACTACTTCCTAAATGTTGTCGGTTGATTATTTCAGTTAAGAGGTCTCTGAATAGAATGCGTTTTGGTATTCATAATGTTAGTTAATTGAACTACTTCATTAGCTTGATATTCATTATAAGCCAGACATATGTAAATCTCAGTCGTTTAAATATTTTGCCCTTGTTGGGTTAGATCTATATCTGCCTAATTGAGATAGGATTAGGGTTTAGTTCCTTTTGCTTGCATTTTAAAATAATTTTGCATTTAGATTAATTCTACATTCCTAGAAGTCCTCTTCCCAAAGAGGCAAACTTTAGTTGTGGCTTGGCTGAGCCCAAGATCAGCTTAAGGATCACTTTCTTGCCTCATAAGCAAGAGGGTTGATTTGATGTCTCTTTTCCATTGGTAGATGAAAGTCATATTGTAAGCCATTAGAGATGGAGAGAAGGTAACTAGACCTAGTTAAACAAGTAGTAACCACTATTCTAAACATAAAATGAGTTGTTTTAAGGTTCGGACCGGGTGGGCATCCCCAATGTTGTTGTAGCGAATTTCGAGGCATCAACTGGCCCTCAAATGGATTTTGAGCATGCTAAAAGGATCTTGCAAATCATTGAATCCAAAAAGTGTGCATTGAGCCCTCATTCCCAAGGAGTGGTATTTTAGTTTTATATAAATGGTCTAGATTTTAAGGGATGAGTTCCTAGAGTCTTGAATGCAAAAGAGAGGAAGAGATTAATCAATTGATCCTCCATGAACCTTCTCTAAGGAACTAACTTTGCATGTGTAAGGAACATTTGTTAAAACCATTAGACACAATACATAAATGGAGAAAAAATATGCCATGAAAATATGTGTGTGTTTGTGTGTGTGTGTGTGTGTGTGTGAGAGAGAGAGAGAGAGAGAGTTGGGGAAGAAGGATTAGGGTGAACCATAACATAAAATGTGACCAATTTTAAGATCCATCCTTCTTGAACTTAATTGTCTGTTTATTGTTTTTTTTGTGACATGTTGACAAAGTCAACTGTTATGGACCAAATACCCCATATAGCACAAAAGAGAAAGCATGGGTAATTTCATGTCTTAAGAACGAGAGAGAGTGAGGATAAGTACAAAATTTTATGAACCTTGGTTTATGGGTGTACATCATCGCTATAAATATTGGGGGAAACACTTCTCAAAGTGTGGTCGAATGGTGGGATCCTTACTATGGGTCTAAAGGGAGTTGAGAGCTCGCTTGAGTTGATAACAATGTAGGTATGGTGACCCTTTACTATATGTAAGACTAGGTTCACTATGTTTGTTATTATTAAATAAAGTCCACTAGCTAGATAGCTCTAAATAAGTGTAAGGTAATGTGGTCTCGTTAAGTAATGTAACCTTGAATAAATGCAATGTAATGTAATTTGGTCTCATTAAAGTATGTGGCCTTGAATAAATGTAATGTGATGTAGCCTAATAAAAGAATATCTTACTTGGTAGTTAACATTTGGTTATGATTAGGGTTTTCTAGCTATTTATAAATAATGATGGTGTCCTCCTTTTGGCCCATGCTTTGGAGTATATTGTATTGAAGCTTAGCTTTGAGAGGTTGCCCTCTCAAAGAGATAAGTGGCCAATAATGAATATTTTCATAAAAGGATCATTACATGGTGCTATCCTACCTCGAGGGTTTTGATATCAAATCAAGTACGAGTATGAGCATTTTTAATATATTATTTGCGATTCAATTTTAAGGGCTAAGGATCATAACAAAAACTTTGATTAAATTTGACTTTGAAAATTACATGTTCATTACATTCCTTTTTACATTTAACAAAATTATGCCTTTAACTTTAACCTGTACATCTAGAAAGAATTAATTCCTATTAAGATCATTCTTGTCATATGGTTGGCTTGGAACAACAAGATTCTCGCGTGGGATAACCTGTCCAAAAGGGGCCACCAGGGCCCGGGCTAGTGTCGATTATGCTCTAGCTCCGGTGAATTTGTTCTACACCTCTTCCTCCAATGTTTAGTATCTTACAGGTTTGGGGACAAGTCCTCCAGTTTTTAAAAGTCCCCTATATGGTCTTCATCTCTATGGAACAATGCCTCCATTGGTGGATCTCCAATACGAGACACAAAAAAGCCATTCCTTTTTATGTTATGTGGGAGCTTTGGAAAGCACGAAACCCATAGATTTTTAATGACAACCCTGTCAACATTGTCTGCATATGCTCCAAAATCTTGGCATGGGTAGATTCACTGGTTGGCAAATCTCAGATGAACCAGGTGTCCAGGTCATGAATTTTCCATGCCATTATTTTGTTTTCCTGCAGGTTTGTTCGATGGGGCTACACATGCGGGTATATGTGGCTATGAAGCTTGGATAAGGCTTTCTCTTCTCTCCTACTACAAACTGTTATGGCAAGGTAGTAATGGCTCCAACACCAGGGCTGAAGTGTTGGCCCTCTGGGGGTTACTATGGTTCGCAAGAATAAAACAAATTCATCACATCCACATATATGGTGATTCCAAGTCACTCATCGATGACATTCTGGGAAGATCTAATTTTGGCCCATCACATCTCAAATGTTGGATGGATCGTATTGTGTTGTTAAGACAAGACTTTCAGACTATTACCTTTCAACATATTTTCCGAGAGGCTAATATGGAGGCAGATGGCCTCTCTAAACTTGGTCTACTTGCCCCTGATGGTTATATGCATTTTTGTTGTGCTGAAGATGGTGCGGTGCGGGAAGAAGGCAATATGATCATCGAATAATGTTTTAGATATATGTTTTGGTTTTCACGTTTGCTATATGGCCTTACTTGACACATGTATGTTATAAGGTTTTTCTTTGATTTATTTATCCTGGGGGAGGATTATGTCATTCTTTTGTTTTTGTTTTTTTCACATATGAATACTTTGACAATATATCCTATATGGTCTTGAAGGGGATAACAAACAAAATTATGATATATGTACTGATTTTTTTCACATATAAAAAAATCAATGTTTTTTTCTTCTCGCCAAAAAAAAAAAAAAAAAAAAAAAAAAACTTTGAAGTATAAAGCCCCTTATAATTTAAATCATATTGGGAAAATCATAATACAACTCTTGTACCAAAGGCATGTGGGCCATATCGCAAATAATTCTAAAAAGGACCTATAATATTGTAGAGATCAATTAATTATGGAAAACATGCACAATACGATCAAATAAATTAACAGTTCAATACATGTGTTAAACCACTTAAGTCATAGTAAAGTTTGACTAAGTGAGTGACTCAAAACAATGTGTCCTCACACATTAGGACCATTTTGGGACCCCAAGGGAGGCCTCATAACCAATGAAGACCCCAATTAATGCACGAAGGCTGAAATATATCTAAAATATTAGAGGGATTGAAATAAGTCAATGAAAATACTTATCATAGTTAAACATGCAACCAAAGAGGATAAAGACAAAAGGTGGACTTTGCCATGGCATTAAACATTAGATGGGAAAACTGTGATCATGCATTTAGATGAAGATAGGGGACTCTAAAGGTATTGTGAACCATCACTAGGATGGATAAGATAAAATTTACATTGTTAGTGATTGGGTTATGTATACTCAATGCACTATAAAACCCACACACTAACTTCCAAAGCGATGCATATGGTCAATGCAAAGTGAAAATATCATACATGCAAAACTTGCAAAGAAATTGGTCATAAGGTTCATGTTGATATCTAATGTGTATAATTTGGGTTGCAAGTCCCTAAGTTAATATTTTAGCATACTCCCTCTATTTGTGACTGATATCATTGACGATTTCAATGTCATGCCTTGTAGGCCCTCTTTGTTTTATTGTTATCTATTTGATGTAAATCACATGTTATCTTACTATAAAGGTATACCATCATTATGATTAGATATTGTTCCACATTAACACCCTCACCCTTCCTTCTATAACGGTCATTGAAGCATATCAATTATCACAAATCCTTAAATGTGCTTTAACCATAGGATATGCTATGCCATTACTTGTCCATAATTTTGAGGTGATTCATTGGAACTATTAATGTGGATGATATAGACCCTAAGGTTTTTTTTATTGGAGTTGGAGCATTTATGGTTCATGTAATCTAAAAGACTCCTTGATCTGAAAATTGATCATCAACTTTGCAAGGTTTAAAATTTTGGGTCTTTAAAAATGTCGTTGTTCTTACATGTTCAAGTATGAACAATTAAATTAAACAAACTTGACAATATAAAACAAGCATGCCATACTCAACATAAACTTATGGAGAAGTGCGCGCAAGCAAAAGAAACAAGATGACAACCATATGATAATGGAGTTCGTCCAGTGTGGACTACGTCTTTGGGCCTTGCTTCAATCTCGGGGTGGGCACTTTATTGATCTTAGTAGCTAGATAATGAGTACATAAAATCTTTGTGAATGCAAGAAAGGGAGTTTGTCCTTGAGTAGCACCGTCTCTCCTACAAAGGGACGTTCTTCTACAAAGAACTCTCACTCATAGAGTCCTTCACTTTCAACAAGCAAAGAAAGTATAACAAAAGGACACTCTCACATGCAGTGGCAACAGGTCCTCATGAATCCACTGCTCGGAATCAACTCATACTCATCTCTTTCACAATTGTCACGCAATTCATAGATCAATGGCTATAAACATGACTACTTCCTAATGAAGTGTCACTATGGCCTTTTCTCAAAACCCCAATATGAAGATCGCCTGAAAATTGGTTGCTCAAAAGAGAAAACAGACATTTGCAGATGAATTCATTAGGAAATTTCAAGTGTTTTGAGTTTAAATCGACAATGTTTTGCTCAGTCCCTCTAGGCCTCCCTTAGGAACCCCTGCCTCAAAAATAGCGGGAAATTAACGTTGAGTGCATTTGGTCACCAAAACCATGATGACACATTAGTTACATCAAACTGCAATTATGACGTCGCCATGATGCTCAAAAGGGCCAAAAACCTCTATCTCGACTATGATGGTGCTAAAATAGGCTTCCAAATGGCCAAAATACACCCCCTTTACCAATATGTTTTGTTAACTGCGCCACAAATCCCCTACACTCTGCAAAACAATCAACAAATTGGGCATATAACCCAAAGGTGGTGCATTTGATTAATTCCCAGTAGGTTGCGGGTTCGAACCGGCAGGGTTAACATGCTTTGTGTGTTAATGGTTTAAATATTTAATAATATTTTAAATGGGCCGCTAGCCCTCCCAGATGTTGTGCCCATAGTCACATTACCATGTATATAACTGGGGGTTGTTGGCTCTGCGCCATAGCCCTTGCTGTAATCCTTGGCTCCGTTGTGCTCCATATGGCCACAAGCTATTGGCCTGTCCTTAGCCCTCGCCTTCGGCTCCGCCTTCGCTATGGTCACGTTCAATACATATACCGTGGGCCTAGCCCGATTGACCCACCCATTACTCCCAACTATTGAACCAATACATAATAAATAAAACCAATGAACCATATTTAATAAACGATTCCCATGGCCCAACGATTGGGTGGTAGATTTGTATGCCGAAGGTTGGAGGTTCAATTCTTGCAGAGGCTCATTCGGTCTGTTAATAAAATTTTGGCACAAATTCCTAGGTGACATGGCAACCTCTCATAGGCCTATGTGGCATCTCTAATTGGCCCACGTGGCGACCTATGATTGATCCATCTCACAAATCGTACTTTCAGTCACCTACCGATGTCAGTTGGCAATTAGACCGTCATATTTCCATGTGTCCTCACGTGATTAGTCCCTGTCTTGTCTGTATTGCCATCCACCAACTGCCATGTCATACATTGATTCTTCCACTTGTTTGCCACATCATTGTTGTACAATGCCACTTGTTTGTTTGTCATAAGGTCACATGGTAGTTTTTGATCGGGTCATGTGGCGCCCATTCAACCTTGTCTAGTCAGCACCATGCCATTTGTACATATGCCATGTGGCATAATTTTATTGACCTAACCAAACGCTGAAAAATCCAAATCCGAGTGACTCGTGGTAACTCCTTGTGTTGCCATGTCAGCGTGCTAGTGTCATCACCGTACTACCATGTCAACATGATGACGTCATCGGTCGTACTGCTAGTCATCTGTACAGATTGCCATATGGCAGTCAACTTTGACCTTTGAATTTTTTTTTTTTGCATGTCAACCTCGAACTATGACCTGCAATAACTTTGTTATACAAAGTCCTTTTTCGTCCGTTCAAGTTGCGTTGGATTCGAAATTTTGAGTTGTATGCGATGAAGCTGCTTACAAGGAATTTTGAGACTGCCAAATTTTGAGCATTTTATGATCCATCTAGATCTATCCTTCATGTGAATTTATAACATATGATATAAACATATGATAGTGTTATATATGAATTTAATAGTAAAGAAGATATCCAAAAATGAATTGATATTCAACTTTAAGAGTTCAAATGATGAGTATGATACTTATGTAGAATTCAATGGTTTAATTCCATCTGAAGTCAAAGTAAACAAAATGCAATGTTGTACAAAAGAGATCTCAAATAATACAATATCATTTTTTTGAGTTACCTAAAACAAAGTAATGAAAATTGAACATGACACCAGATTTGTTTTTTGTGAAAGGGTGAAACTCAACTTGCAACTCAATACACTTCAAAATTGATTCAAAAATTAAAAAATACAACAAAATAAACACAGTTTTCAAAAAAATGTTTTGCATTTAAAGTAAACACAGAAAAAAATATTATATATTATAAAAAATGGTAAATTTGAATTCTAAAAATAGATGATACAAAAAATTCTTTATTATTTTTAGGATGAATATATCATTAATGAAAGTAAATATTGAAAATATATCTAATGAATATACCATTTTTTTTTGTAACTAGAGGAATTTGCAACTAGCTGGTCTCACACATGCATGGCATGATCGATTCCAACTGCTACCACTATAACCTCTAGGTGAATCATTCCGCCCTAGCACGTGACCCACATATAAACTCAGGGGATTTGAACTTGGAACCTCTTGGAACATGATTCATTTTCAAGGCTACCACCAATTGAACTACCCCCAAGAAAATGTATCTAATAAATATAGCATTAATAAAAAATGTTGTATTTTTTGTTTTTTAAGTGGTGTGGGCCCTAAGATGACTGCATGCATAATCTTTGGATTGAGAAACCACAAACTAGGGGCATCTAAGCCATCAAAATCACCCCAAGATCGCACCCGTTTTGGGCCACAACAACTCTTAACATGATTGGATTTTTACCCATGGAATTTTGAACCAATAACCTTCACATTATGGAGTGCCTTAACAATATACCCTATCACCATCTATTCTATGCCCCGCAAACTTAAAAAAATTGTGATATTATTAATAAAGTTGATGAAATAAAATTTATTTAAAAAAATAATTGTAATTTAATAATAAAAAATGATAATCAACTTTATATTTTAATTTTACTATATAAAAATGATAAATAATTTTATATTCTAATTTTCATTGTTTTTTATTAGTAATAAAAACATAAACAACTTTATATTTCAATTCTTCTTAATATTCAAATGCTTTGTGTAATTATATAAAAATCTTATTTCTATTATTTTTTAACTATAAATCTTATTTTAATAGAAATAAGCAGTTATTGTTATATATAGATATAATCAATTATTTAAAATTCCTATAAGAATTTATAAAAATTCACAACTTTCATAATGTAACCTATACTATTTATAAAATAATTAAAAATAACTAATAAACTAAATTCACAACATTCATAATATAACCTATACTATTTATAAAATAATTAAAAATTAAATAATAAACTTTCCTAATATCATATATTCACAATATTAAAAAACCTCTAAAAAATTGAATCATACTAAAAAAAAATTATATATTCAATTTCCTACTTTTAACTTGAACTTAGCAGGTTTAGCCCAACAAAATTTAAATTTAGTAGATAGTCTAGTTTTAGTAAGTAATCCTTATCTGTTCACTCAAACTAGATTTGGCTATTTTACTAAGTAATCCTTATCTGTTCACTCAAACTAGATTTGGCCAAGTCCAATCGAATCCGACCTAAACCAACCCATTTCAAGGTCGACCTGGCTTGGTGTGTATAACCAATCATCTTCCGCCACTCACTTGGCTTTGTTGTTTTTTAAAAGCACATAGAAAATTTGGAGATGCTGAGCAGATAATAATTTTTGCATTATATAATAAAGCAGTCATTTGCAAAACAATTTATTAGGATATTAATAAAGATTATAGGTCAAGAGCCACAACAAAAAATAACATTAAACTACTCTACAATTATTTCATCCACTGAAACAAAACGGCACCATTGCCTAGCCCGATGAGATAATGGAATAGTATATTACGCGAAAACTCAAGAAAGCATCAAAAGCATACATAGGTGTAAAATTTCGCTGACGTGGAGTACAGTCGCTGACTGTATATCTACCCCAACATATATATAACTAACTCAGATTGGGGAAGTTACCAAGTGTTCTCTTAAAATTTGTCTGCATTGCATTTGGCGAGGAGGAGGAGGAGGAGGAAATTTCAATCCAAAGAGTAAGCAAGGTGAAGATGCTGCAGATACGGCTGAGCAAGGGGGCCCTTGGAAGCGAAGGGGGTACTGGTACACCTAAGATCTCCGGTTCCGACAATGTGACCGTATCCTGTCCAGACCATCTGGTATTGGCCGATCTCCCGGTGGCCAAAGGTCTGGCCTCTCCTTCTAATCTTAATCTCAATGTTAAGGGTGTTAAAACCGTCGGGCGGAAGCGCAGGAGAAGGCAGGGAGATAAGGTCCATATTTGCGTGATCTGTGATTTTCCCATTGCCATCTATGGCCGACTGGTAAGCCAGCCCCCCATCACCCTCCATGCTTTTGTCTATTCTTTATATTTTGTCCAGCACAATACGATTGAGTTTTCAATGCGCATCTGTTTTCGAACAATCAAATGTAAATTAGGGCAACAAATTGCAAAACCCTAAATTGCCACAAGATGGATAAGTCATAGTCATATTAACGGGGAACGAGATCCTCGTCAAAGGATGTGCCACCGTAAATAATAACATTGTTTTCTCTAATCAGTCGACCTAGCTATGAAGACGTCGATGTCCACGGCGTGTTAAGCCATACACCAGTGTTTTATTTCTTCTGTGCTCTGCCCCACCTGCATCGCATAAGTTATAATAGGCAGCGTTGGCTGAATAGATACCCCTCAGACCCACGATCGATGCCAAGGAAAGTCGATTCTTTGCGGTGTGGATCCTTATCAAATGCTTTTATATGCAGTGAAAAGTTACCTGCACAAATACGTAGACTATGCACTATTAACCTTCGAGGCTTTGGCTTAGCAGCTGCTTTGTAGGGGCTTCTATGCTGTCAAATAATAAATTCACCCAGGCCTCACCTGGCCTCATCTGCTTTCCACGTATTATTGCTAGCCTGCATTAATGCAAGGAGGGAAGCCCAGGGAGGATCGAATCTTTGTCATCGCTACTGAAAATGCTCTGCCTTATTACTAGATCATGGCCTTGGATGCTCCTCAGGGAATGTTTCAGGAAGTACCTCTAGCGGGAAAAAGCCAATTAAATGCAAATTAGGGCATTAAATAGTGTTTCTTTGAAACCCTCGATCGCTAAAGATGAAAGCATTCTGTGGGTTGGAAGGCTCCTTGAGCAGAGTGAACGTTTTTTTTTTCAGGGTCAGCAAATGTCACATAGATGCTATGGGCACCGATGTTATGTGGGCTAAGAATGTGCAGATGTTTTGCTGGTTGTTGGAGTGCCTGGTGCCGCTTCTAGTCTGGGGCAGGTATGGACTGTAAATACTTCAGTCTTTCTGTTCCTTTGGGTTCTTTATTTTTTGCTCAGTGAGTCAAAGGGTTCAAAGGTAAGCTCCTTTCTTACTAGGTGTCTAATATTTTAATGTGACTTCAGGATATCCATTCACAACATAGTTTTCTCCATTTCTCTCTAAATACTCGAGTCTAAAAAATAATGAACCCAAAGGAACTTAAAGACTGAATCATTTATAGTTCAATGGTAAGCTCCTCTCTTACTAGGTGACTAATATTTTAGTGTGACTTCAGGATATCCATCCACAACTTGGTTTTGTCTATTTCTCTCCAGAAGTACCTAGAGATCCAGAAGCAGGTTTTCATTTAGTTTTCTCGATTTCTTCCCAGAAGTACCCATAATACCAAAAGCAGGTTTGGAGCCTAGAAATCTTTTAAGTTTCTGGAATTGAATACTCGAGAAGTCTTCGGGGATTCGTGATCCTAATGGATGTTTTTTTTTTCCTTTTATGCAGAAAAATGAAATATTGTTTTTCTAGAAGTATAGATCTGTCATCTGTTGCTGTCAAAGCTGGATTGGAAATTTGTTTCTCACTCGTTATGCTAAACACCAGATATATGATGCAAATGAAACCCTAATGTAAGATTATCAGAGTACTCATGCACATATTTGTTTCTCACTCGTTATGCTAAACACCAGATATATGATGCAAATGAAACCCTACTGTAAGATTATCAGAGTATTCATGCACTAGACAAAGCTCTGCGGGACTGAAGTAAACACGTCACATATATTAAGATCTCTGATCACCTCAACGTTTTTTTATCCCTTTTGGAACTTACGTCACATATATTAAGATCACCTCAACGTTTTTTTATCCCTTTTGGAACTTAATATACGTGGGATTAATATGGACCACATATATTAAGATCACCTCAACATTTTTTATCCCTTTTGGAACTTAATAGACGTGGGATTAATATGGATCTATGCATGCTGATCACAATACAAAAATTATTTTAAAATTGGTCAATAAATATAAAAGTTGAAACCGATTCAGCTTTTCCTAGTATCCTAACTTTATTTTTTTTTGCATTTGCATTTGTATAGCTCTTTTTACTGATCTGAGTGTACGTCTATCTCTACTGAAAATAAACTAACTAATCTAACCCCATAAATTTATTGTGCATTTACAGTATGAATATTTATAAAGCATGATTACACTGGTAAAAACCGTATCCATTTTATATGTGCAGTATATGTTACTCCATGTCCATTTACCGTGTATAGGATGCAATATTTATGCATCATTAATGTACTGTTGAAATGCTCTGTGTAAGAACACCTAACCAAAAGTCCACTTAGCATTTTATAGTCTTAGTGTATGCTGCAAAGTTGTCCTTTAAACTCATCAAAGAGGCGAAGTTTGTGTGTCAAGTTGGAACTACTCAATTTTGAACCTTCACATTCTTTTTAATCACGAAATTTTGTGCCATGTGATATGGGCATTGACTTGGTATTGAAGAGTTATATATACAAGGCTGTCCAACCTACAGCTCTGCAATTTATGTTGTGGGTGCTTGCAAATTCTTGCAACTATGGGATCTCTGTGAATCTATGCTAACTTTGGCTTTGTTCTGAAGTACCTAGTTTGGTTAAGAATACCAGTTTTCTGTGTATCAGACCTACTTTAGAACAATTGACCACCCTAAGTTGCAAATCACAACTTCTTTGTTGAAAATTTACACTTTTTTTCAGTTGCAAAACTTCGTGATATTGGCGGGAGTTAATGTGGTAGCCAAGATTAATATGTACAAGGTTCTTTAACATTCAGCTTTACATTTTATGTTGTGGGTACTCAAACTTTGTTTACTGATCTTTATGTTCACACATATGGTCTGCTATGTGTGTCCAAGGGGGCCAGAGTTATGATGCAGGCTGTTTTTGGTTGTAACCCTGCCATATTTTGTTTGTGCTTGAGGTTGCTGCTGAAGTGGCCTGTTTTATTTTGCATAAAAAGCCATGTACATCTATTGTTCATATTAATTGTGTGGAGCGAAACAAGGCGTTCTACAGCCTGGGTAAGGAAGATGGTTACTTCGTGTAATGCTTGGGTTGTGTGGGATTGGCAATCAAGGGCAAAGCCCTTTATGTAACTTGACATTGATGTTATTGATTGTTGGACTCGCACCAAGCCCTTTATGTATTTATGTAGCTTGACGTTGATGTTATTGATTGTTGGACTCCTCTTTCGTGGCCTTAGCAAAAATGTACCCTTCACTCAAGCTAAAATCATTGATTAGGCATGTTATGTTCTTTCTACCATATTTTATAGGTTGGATTAGTTAGTTTCATCAAAATTGGTGGTGTTGATTGATGTCCCTAGAGGATTGAGGTAGATGCAAAGGGTGATACTAATGATGATGATCACAATATAATTGATAGTGGAAAATTATTTGATATTTACAGTTGTCAATTAATTGTTCTTGCTCATTTATTTGTGATGCTTTCATTCGAAGTTTCAATATAATGCGCTATTTAGAAAATAACACATTGAGTTTCCCTATTTCCAATTATTTGGGGGTCATGTTTCTAGCCCGTTTTTATTTCATAAACACATACGCGTTTCTTTGTATCATGCAACTTAGGTGTGGTGCTTAGGTTTTCCCCTTGAAGGGCTTGCAAAGGTAGGATAAGAGGGTGCATAGGTAGGAGTAGGTTTCGGACCAGGAGGCACATGGCTCATAGTGTAGGGGGCCCATGCTAGTAATCCAAAAGCTAGTACAAATGCTCCATTTCCAATTGCACCTTGCATGATTTGCAACTCAATAAACGAGGATAAGTTGAGAGAAATAAGTTTGTGATCATATTAAGAGAAGTCTAATGTGGCAACATGATTAAATACACCATCATTGTTCTTTCCACAATCAAAGTAATGTGTCATCCCTACCAAGAAAAAGTAGAATGCAAATCTAGAGCCTATGGTAGTTGGCTCCTAAGGAAGGCAAACTTGGTAGGATAAAGAAGCTAGAAGGTATTGTTGGTAGAGACACTCCACCTATGCCTAGGCATATTTGATTAGTGCACAAAGCTAGAACACATGCTTCAAAATTTTACGTTTTTTGTAGTGAGGGCATCACGAGTTATGTATTCCTAGGTAAGTTAATATTTTATCTAAGGAGAGCCACCGACTGCAAGATATCGGGCGAAGAATGCTTCTTTAGGTTCTAATAAAGGCTTCTATTTGGATTTCAATGTCTAGAGCCTATTTATATAACTTAAATGTAGCTTTCAATAGCTTATAACTCATGTTGGCATGCATTTCATGAAAGTTGTGACCTTGTCCCATTTCTAGTCCCTAAACCATGCTCTTGACATAGGGAGGCCAAGCTTTAAAGCACAATGGGATTTTTCAGAAATGATTTTTTTAATCAAGAGTGGTCCACAAGTGAAAACAATGATTACAATATTTCTTTCAATATTTTTTTGATTACAATATTATTTTCAATCCATTGGATTACAATATCCTAGAGGTCCTTGGGGGAAGCTAAGAATTGTTAAAATTTGGGTACCAGAGGACAAGTGGTTCCCTAAGGCTTTGATCTTTGGCCTAAGGAAAAGTGTCCAAATTTATTTTTACTTTTCTCCTAAAGTGACTTTATAAGTGGTAAAGTCAATTTAATTTAAAAGTGACTTTATAAGTTGTAAAGTTACATTCTAATTTAAAAGTGACTTTATAAGTTGTAAAGTTACATTCTAATTTAAAAGTGACTTTATAACCTTTAAAGTTACATTCTAATTTAAAGGTGACTTTATTGAAGTCAATGAAGAATTAGAAAGTGAAAAAGTGATTGTGGAAATAAAAGGCTAAGTGGGCCTTTATTTAAGTGGGTGAGTTAAAAAATAGAAAGTGAGAATTAAATGCACATTTATTTTCATCCTTAGATCTAAATGAATCTCAACCATTAGATCTCAGGGTAACCCAAGAGGCCATTTAGAGAATAGAAGGAGAAGAGAAGAGGAAAAGATTAATTCATTCTTTTATGAGCATTTGAGAGAAAGAGAAGAGAAAGCAAGGAGAAAATTTCTGAGCAGTGAGGAAGTGAAGGAGAGCAACAAGAAGACATTTCAGCAAATTTGGACAGCAACATTTATTGGCACGCACCCCAAGGCAAAATCGTACAGCAGGAGAAAGGCACAAAAATCGAGGAAGAGGGGCAGCACAAAAATCGAGGAAGATGGACAGCACAAAAATCGAGGAAGAGGGACAAAAGCAAGGGCACAAATTTCGAGGCAGTCGTACTGCTAAAACTTGTATGGTCTGTACAACAAGTTATGGGCACATTTTTCGAGGTAGGTCGTACAACATTTAATGCTATTTTATTGCTGGAAAAATCTTTGTTTTGGCTGTTCGCTGATTGGCACGATTTTCGAGGCAGAGTTCAAGCACGAAACTCAAGATAAGTTGTAATTTGTGGTTGCTGGAATTTTTACTGTGTATTTCAGTTTCTCTGTAAAAGCATTTTCAGAGATAAAGAAGAGCTCTCAAATTGGTTTTCCCCAAGAGTTGTAGGGGTTTTTTTCCAGGGTCACATTGACCAAAATAACTATGTTATTTTCTTTGTGGTTGTCATAATTTTGTTGTGTTTTATTTCTGCAATTTCAGCAGTTGTGAAATTTCTAAATTCGTGTTTTCAGAAAAATATTGTCATTTCCAGATCTTAGAATTTTTATCATGCTTGGATTTAAAACTAAATGCATGGAGTGATAAGGAAAACTGATAACCGGAGTGGGGGTTGAAATTTATTCATGGTATCAGAGCTTGGTTGGCTGAAAAGTGCAGTTTGGGACAACAAAGTGAAAATTACAACAAGCTGATTTTTACACAGAAAACAGAAACCTTTACCACAGATTTGAAATTTTCAGTTTGGTAGGACAGTGAATCATGTCTTCGGGTTTGAGAGTTGAAGACAGGTTGGATGGGCAGAACAACTACAGTGCATGGAAGGAGAGAAACCAGAGCATCTTTGAGGAAGTAGAAGTCTGGGGCATTATGGTAAATACCACACAAAACCCAGTAGTAGTACCTGCTGACCCTGTACAGTTGGCATAATTTAACAAAAAGAATGCTAAGGCAAAAAGATTGATTTTGGAAGGAATCAAAGACCATGTCATTTCTCATGTGAGAGGAAAGACTTATGCACATGAGATGTGGACAACCTTGACAAGTTTTTACCATAGCTTAAATGAAAACAGAAAAATGTTCCTAAAGGAGAAACAGAAAGCCATTAAAATGGCTAAGACTGACAGTGCTACAACATACCTCACAAAGATCACTCAGTGAGAGGTGAGTTGGCAGCCGTAGGTGAGATCATTGCACCCACTGAGTTGGTGAGGATTGCTTTGAATGGTCTTCCAAGATTTGGGAGAATTTTGTCAATGGCATTGTTGCACGGGAAAACCTTCCTGATTGGGAGAGGTTGTGGGATGATTGCATTCAGAATGAGATCAGAAAGAACCATCTTGGGGTAGCCAAACAGGTGGAGGAGGATGACAATGTGGCATTGTTAGCAAGAGGCAAGAAGGGCAGAGCAAAGAAGCAAGCTTCCAATAGTGGAGGCAAAGGCAAAGGTAAAGGGAAGCAGCAAAACAAGGAGGACTATTCCAAAGTCAAATGTTGGAATTGTCAAAAGTTGAGACACTACGCTGTTGTGTGTCCGAAGAAAAAGAACAAGAAAGGGAAAGACAAACCCATGGTAGCTTCTGCAGAGATAGAGAGCTTCTCAGAGAGCTTTGATCGGGAGTTTGGGTTCATAGCTTGTGAGGCCACTAGTGCAGGATCACCTGCTATGCAGGTTCAGAGGGAGTGTGCATTCTCCGCTACTAGCAAAGCATCTTCTAGCATTTGGTATGTTGACAGTGGCGCTTCCCGCCACATGACAAGAGTCAAAGAGTACTTCTTAGAGCTTTCAGAGGGTGATACTGATATGGAGGTACTACTTGGTGATGACAACATTGTTAGAGCAATCGGTGTGGGGACATTGACATTTGATAGGGGACCCAAACCTCCCTTGAAAGTGTCAAATGTTCTATATGTGCCTGCAATGAAGAACCTAATATCCGTCTCAGCACTTGAGGACAAAGGGTATGATGTGTTGTTCAGGAGTGGGCAGGTGCTTATATATCCTAGGGGAACTCTAGCTTCTTTAGCTAGAGAGATTGGTGTGCACCATGCCAAGGTGTACAAGTTCTCATTCCAGCCCTTGATGGCATTGAGTAGTAGCACTCGAGACAAGAACGACAACAGATCTAGCAGTTTAGAGTTTTGTGAGATTTGGCACCGCAGGATGGGGCACATGTATCATGGGGCCTTGAGTACATTGCAGGAGATCACCACTGGTGTGCTAGATTTCAGTTTTGATCACCTTGATGTATGCAGAGGATGTGCTATGGGGAAGTTTGCCAGATCCCCTTTTCCCAGCTGTGACAGCAGAGCAACCGAGATCCTTGACTTGATTCATACCGATGTGAGTGGTCGGATGTCTCATGTATCCTTGAGTGGCTGTGAATACTATGTTTTATTCATTGATGACCACTCCAGGAAGACCTGGATTTATTTCTTGAAGACCAAGAGTAGGTCTTCAAGTGGCTTCAAGAGTTCAAAGCTCTTATGGAGACCCAGACAGGTAGGAAGATCAAGGTCCTCAGGTCGGACAATGGAGGGGAGTATACCCTTGGCGAGTTTGTTGATTTTTGTGCTGAGGCAGGCATTAGAAGGGAGTTCACAGTTCCTTACTACCCCCAACAGAATGGGGTTGTGGAGAGGAAGAACAGATCCATTGCAGGGGCTGCCAAAGCCATGTTTCATGTTTAGGGGTTACCTTTATTTTTGTGGGCAGAGGCTTTCAACACTGCTATGTACTTGCAGAACAGGAGCCCACATCGTGCCTTGGGGAATGTGACTTTGGGGGAGGGAGGCTTTTTCTGGGAAGAAGCCTGATGTTGCAGTTGGGCACTTTCGTATCTTTGGGTGCCTTACATATTCCTATGTCTCCAAGGAGAACAGGACCAAGCTAGAGCCTATTGCAGACAAGGGCTTATAGCTAGACCTTGAAAGCTTATCAGATTTATATTCCTGCACATAGGAAAGTGGTTGTCAGGTGGGATGTGAAGTTTGAGGAGGAGAGAGCTTTCAGGAGGTCACGGGAGTTAGAGTATCCATAGTTACCAGACCCTCAGGAGCAACTGAGTCAGTCATAGGGATCCAGTGGTCAGGGATGAGGAGGTACATTGATTACAGTGTCAGGTCCATCAGTGAGCAGTGGCTTTCAGAGTTAGGTGGGTGGTTCTTCGGGCAACATGCAGGGTAGTCCACTAATGGACAGTTCGCACGGTACTAAAACATCTACAGGCACAGATTTAGGCATGAGGTTAGTTGGCAGGCCTTCAGGAGTTCATGCTTCTAATGATGATGAGGATTCTTTCACTCCAGTGGGAGAAGTGTGCTCAGGGAAGAGGAAGCCCAAGTGGCTTCAAGATACCTTGTGCGAGGCCACATCAATTGTTGGGCCAAAGAGACAGGTTAGAGAGAGTAAACCACCTGAGCAATTTTGTAGTTACATGGCATTGGTAATAAGCATTGTTGACTCCGAGCCTTCTAGTTATGAGGAGGCAGCTAGCCAACAGGTCTGGAGAGAGGCCATGGTGGAGTATTCTTCTATTATGAAGAACGATGTTTGGGAGGTAGTGCCGAGGCTTGAAGGTATATCATTTGTTACTTCTAGATGGCTCTACAAGATAAAGCATGCTGCAGATGGCAACATTGAGAAGTTCAAGGCTCGATTTGTGGCGAGAGGGTTCTCACAGGTAGAGGGAGTTGACTATGAGGAGACCTTCGCTCCCGTAGCTCGGTATACATCTATTCGCTCCATTATATCGATTGCAACAAAGATGGGTTGGAAGATCCACCAGATGGATGTGAAGACTGCATTTCAGGTTTATATTAAGCAGCCACAGGGCTTTGAGGTGCATGGGAAGGAGTCCCATGTATGCAGATTGAAAAAGGCACTCTATGGCCTGAAGCAAACTCTTAGAGCTTGGTACTCTAGGATTGATACATACTTGCAGCAGTTGGGTTTCACAAAGAGTGAGGCTGATCCGAACTTATACTTCATTGTGGTGGGTGAGGAGCCTCTTATTCTGGTGTTCTATGTTGATGACTTGATCATCATTGGTGCAGAGAGATTCATTGAGGGCTGCAAGAGAGATCTTGCTTTAGAGTTTGAGATGAAGGATATCAGCTTGATGCATTATTTTTTGGGATTGGAGGTGTGGTAGGAGGAGGGGCATTTCTTCTTAGGACAAGGGAAGTACATTGTGGATATTCTTAGCAGATTTCACATCGAGGACTGCAAACTCATGTCTACACCTATGATCACTATCTGGAAGAAGCTTCACGCTTCTGATTCCGAGTTGGTGGATCCTACTTTATACAAACAATTGATTGGTTGTTTGATGTATTTGGTCAACACTCGCTAGATATATGTTTTGTAGTTAACACTATGAGGCAGTTTATGTGTGAGCCCAGGAGAGTGCACTGGGTGGCTGCAAAACACATTCTTTGTTACTTGCAGGGGACAATGGATTTTGGTTTGGATTATAGACAGGGTGATGGAGTGAGATTGGCAGGGTACACGGATTCAGATTGGGCAGGTTGTGCTTCAGATAGGAAGAGTACTTCCGGGTGTTGTTTTGGGTTGGGTTTGGCAGTTGTGTTGTGGATAAGCCAAAAACAACAGTCAGTTGCATTGAGCTCAGCTGAGGTAGAGTATATGGCTGCTAGTTTGGCTAGTTGTGAGGCCATATGGATTTGTAAGATGTTGTTTGGTCTATTTGGTCAGGCATTGAGACCTTAAATAATTTACTGTGATAATCAGAGTTTTATAAAACTCACGGAGAATCCATTTTTTCATGACAAGTCAAAGCATATTGAGATCAAGTATCACTTCATTAGAGACTATGTCCAAAAGGGAGCTGTCAAGCTTGAGTACATTTCCACAAATGAGCAAGTAGCAGACATTTTCACCAAAGCCTTACCATGGGGCAAGCACGTCTACTTCAGAGACAAGATGGGAGTGGTGAGGAACACTTTCCTCGGTAAGAGGGAGTGTTAAAATTTGGGTATCAGAGGACATGTGGTTCCCTAAGGCTTTGATCTTTGGCCTAGGGAAAAGTGTCCAAATTTATTTTTACTTTTCATCTAAAGTGACTTTATAAGTGGTAAAGTTACATTCTAATTTAAAAGTGACTTTATAAGTTGTAAAGTTACATTCTAATTTAAAGGTGACTTTATTAAAGTCAATGAAGAATTAGAAAGTGAAAAAGTGACTATGGAAATAAAAGGCTAAGTGGGTCTTTATTTAAGTGGGTGAGTTAAAAAATAGAAAGTGAGAATTAAATGCACATTTATTCTCATCCCTAGATCTAAATGAATCTCAGCCATTAGATCTTAAGGTAACCTAAGAGGTCATTTAGAGAATAAAAGGAGAAGAGAAGAGGAAAAGATCAATTCATTCTTTCATGAACATTTGAGAGAAAGAGAAGAGAGAGCAAAGAGAAAATTTTTGAATAGTGAGGAAGTGAAGGAGAGCAGCAAGAAGACATTTTGGCAAATCTGGGCAGCAACATTTATTGGCACGCATCCTAAGGCAAAATCATATAGCAGGAGAAAGACACACATCCCAAGGCACATAAATTTAGAAAGAGGGGCATCACAAAAATTGAGGAAGAGGGACAACAACAACAACACAAATTTTGAGGTAGATTTGGGCACAAATATCGAGGCAGCTGTACTGTTGAATTCCGTATTGTTCGTACAATTTGTACAAGTTTTGGGCACATTTTTCGAGGCAGGTTGTACAACATTTAATGTTGTTTTATTGTTGGATTTTTTTTTGTTTTAGCCGTTTGCTGATTGGCACGATTTTTGAGGCAAAGTTCAAGTGCAAAAATTGAGATAAGTTGTAATTTGTGGTTTTTGGAATTTTTACTGTGTATTTCAATTTCTCTGTAAATGCATTTTAGAAATAAAGAAGAGCTCTCAAACTAGTTTTCCCCAAGAGTTGTAGGGGGTTTTTCGAGGGTCACATTGATAAAAAATCATTGTTATTTTCTGTGTGTGGCTGTCATAATTTTGCTATGTTTTATTTCTACAAATTTCAGCAGTTGTGAAATCTCTAAATTTGTGTTTTCAGAAAAATATTGTCATTTCCAGATTTTAGAATTTTTATCATGCTTGGATTTAGAACTAAATGCATGGAATGATAAGGAAAACTGATAACTGGAGTGGGGGTTGAAATTTATTCAAGAATTTGAAGATTTTCTCTTTTTGAATCCATCTCTAGTTTTGGTTTGAGAGCTAGTCAGGTAGTAGGCTCTGCTTTTGTTGATAATAATGTGTCTTGGCCCATTGAATATTTGAGCACGAAGCAAATCAAAAAGTTTTAAGACAATCCATATTGTTGGCCCAAGAGATTTAATGTTCAAGGATGGTAAAATAAAATGAATCATTAGCAGAGTGCCCATTGACTAAGTGGCCAACATTTGGCTTTGATAGGTGAATTCTGCTTACCATATGGAGACTAACTCTATGGTTGAATAAATGGACTAGACCATCAACAACAAACACATAGAGGGTTGGGGCCAATGGGCAACCTTGCTTGATAGAGCAGAATAGGTTGATTGCTTCAAATTTGCCATGATTGATGGGAAGACAACTCGAGGCGTCAACAAAAAGATTTTCCACGCTACAAATAATGTAGGCCCAAACCCTAATGCTTTTAGCATGACCAAAGTAAAGGGCCACTAGCCTTGTTATAAGCTTTCTCAAAGTCAATTTTACTGATCAACCTATTTAGTATGGATAATCTAGCTCACTCCATATCCTCTCACACAATAATGATGTTGTCCAAAATGTAGAGCCCTTTAATGAAGTTTGTTTGCTTATGTTTGAATAATTTTTGGCAATGAATTTTTGATCCTCAAAATTAATGTTTTGACTTTGGCCAAAATTTTGGTATGATAGGTTGAGCAAGGTAATGAGTTCCAAGTCACCAAGCTTGGGGATGGATTCGATGAGACACTAGTTTAATGTGGTCACCAGGTATTGAGATGCTAGAGCTTAATGATAGACTTTGGGTAGGTTTGGTCCCATAAACTCTCAATTAGCTTCATAAAAATTCACATGAAAATGCAAGGTGGTTTTGAGCTCATCAATTGACAATGACACATCCCATGCTTGCTATTGATCGTTTGAAACTTTGCAAGGAGTAAGGTTAAGAAACTTTTAAATATCTACTTCTCTCAGGCTTGAAAGATCGCTCTATAGTGCTCAACAAACTTGGCTTCAATGGCTTCAACATCTATGGTAAAACCATGAGTTGTTTCAAGTATTGAGATGCGCTCACTCACCTCTTTGGAGGTCAACGCTTTGGAGATAGGTTTATTAGGTGAATCCCTTCTTCTGATCTATTGGAATTGTGCATGAATTTGTGACCTTTTGCTTAGCAAACATCATACGCCCAGAGTAAATGTCATGATTTTGCTACAAACATTTGCTTATCCTCATCATAAGGAGACCAAAGTAGCTCCTTTTGTATCCCTTCTAGTTATTCTTGTATAGCCTTATTATGTTGCCTTCTAGTTTTGGCTATTTGACAGTGTTTATCCTTGAGAAAGGCCATTGTGCATGAAATGATATCTTCCCACCAAAGGATCTAGCTTGGGACTCAAAGTGGTCGAGGGACCAAATTTGATATAATATGGCTAGGACTTTGGAGATGGGTTACATTGAGAATGTAGTGAGTTATTGATAATTGCATTTTTTTTCCATCCTGGGAAAGAGAGAACCAAATTAATTGATGGTTAAAGATAGTGACCATGGAAGCCACACACGAATGACATCCATTCACATCAAAATAGATGGGATTCTACTGAAAGAGAAGAGCTCTATCAAGTTGTTGATAAATTCTATCAACATTGTTGTGAAGGGTGGTCTCTAGGTTTCGTAGAATCATGCTCGTAGTTTTGATTGGGATCATAGAGCCAATGGCGAGCTTTAAGAGCCATCTAAGCTTATTTCACACCATAGTGAAAGCAAACCAATAACACTTCCTCTTTGTCTTCAAAAATTCTACCATGTTAAAATCTCCTCAAAGAAGCCATGGCATGTTAGGAAGTTCATCGATGATCCAACGCCAGAAGGTTTTCCTCTCTTTGTAATTTTTAGAGGCATAAAGATTGGCCAGCCCAAGGAGACAAATATTTAGATTAAGCTTAATGCATACAAGAGGATGCGAGGGATCAACACGCCATTCGATTATTGAATCTACTAACTTAGAAGAGACTAGAATAACAACTGCTCCTTTTCCATCATAATGATTAGAAATACTTGGTTTCAGGCTATATAACGGATAAGGTTGTGTGCAACATAAGCCCGACAACTTTGACTTCTTGCAAACAAAGCACGTCTCTCCCACCAAGGGGACATTTGGTAGAGAGTATATTTTCTTGTAGGGTTGTTCAAGCCTTGAACATTCCACGAGGTCACTTGCATCGCGAACCTTGTGCATCTTTCATCTCTACTTCATTCCCTTTGAGGTTTTGGAGTGCACCAAAAGGATTAACACCATTAAAGAAGTTGTCGAGAAATATTTGATTTGGTCTCTATGGGTTGTCTACACCAAGCAAGGTATCTTGATAGGATGAAGATTTAGAAGTGGGCGAGCAAGACCGTGTAACCCCACTACCTAACAAGGAGGTGATTACCAAGTTCTTGCTAGGGTTAGCATGGCAACATGTGACAAGCTAGGTGTCGCGGGTTTCAAAGAGATACTTGGGTCGGTGTTTGGGTTGAAAGGGTCAAGGTTTGATGGGTTACAATTGTGTCCACAGGTGGAGCTTTACTTGGTGAAACATTAGTTTGACACTTTTTTTTCTACACTTCTGTGCATGCACCTTTGTTAGCATTCTTAGCCTTGAGGGTCGGTGGGGGCAACATGATTATCAAGTAGGTGAGTTGGGGCCATAAACAGGCATTAGTGGATGTGGTGGCTGGGGTTTGATGATGAAAGAAGGTGTTGGTTAGGTTGACACAATGGACATGTTGTCAGACATTCTTCATTTGATCTGAATAGCCGAAAACTCCTTGAGGTCTTGGATTAAGCTAATCCTAACACAGACTTGAGGTTCTTGTGACATCCCCTGGGTAATATTCCCTCATTGTGAATAATTGTAATTATTTAAAAGGATGAGAGAAAGAGACATGGATTCCAGTTGCTTGGGGAGGGATCTTGCTCGAGGAAATGGTTATTTTAAATGTATCTGCCATGGGTTGGATGAGAAGTTAATGGGCTAATTGGGCAATAAATTTAATTGAAAAGGCAAGGACAAACCCATGTGTATGTTGGCTCTAATAACAAGCATGAAAGGACAAAAACATTAAGGAAGGAATGGGTTACACTATCTAGGCAGTTGACTGTGTGGAACCTTGGAAAACGACAGATGGTTGATCTGTTAGGGGCACGAAACCAAGTCGAGAGAGAAGGCAGAGAGCACAATCTCATTGGGGCACACAAGAAAAATAGGAAAAAAACACGCATTGAGAGTGCATACGCAGTGAAACGAAGGACTCTCAGTCCTCGCGCATATGTAGTGGAAGAAAATTGTGAAAGGCATTGCAAGAAAAACTCCTCCAAGGGCGGAGGTGAAACACAAAGAGAGCATCGATCAAAATTCGCAATAATGAAGCTCTGGAGAAAGTAAACCAACTGAAGAACCCTCATAGAGGCTTGCTGGGTGAAAACACTATAGAGAGCAGTGGCTTCCCTGTAAGGCTGAAACAACCATTGGAAGCTTGTGGATCGATGATCTGAAAATCACTCTCGAGTGACCTCAGTTAATTAATTATTGAATGAAGGTATTACAGACTCATGTGCTGGTGTGTGTCTATGTTATTTTAGGCAAAAAATCGATCAGATTGCAAAATACACAGACACTAGAAATATGGAAAACAACAGAGAAACACAGTAAGCAAATACAAGAACACAACAAATTAATAAGGAGTTCACCTTATCCTCCACGACTACGTCTCCGGTCCAGCTTTCAGTGGTGTCCTTCTTTTATTGTGTCTTTAAAGCAGAGAATTACAATGAGGAGCTCAAACTGAGTCTCCTGAACAGAATTGCTTGGCAAGGTGGTTCTTGGATTCCCCAAGCCACTAGAGTGCACAGACTCTTTTCCTTACCAGCTCTTGACCTTTCTGGTCTTTAATGGAAGGAGCCCAATGTGGTGCTCAATTCCTTGACAGAACCTCTCAGGGATGGCTCGATGCTACGTTATGCTGCAGGTTAGCTCGACTCTCTGTCTTCCTACTATTTGCTTCATTGTCTCTTCCTCTCTTCCTCCGGTTCTCCATTCTCCTTTTGTTTTGTTCATGGCTTTAACGCCAAACGATCTCATGACTGCTCGATTCCGCTTCCTTCCTCCGTCAGATCGCCTGCTGCTGTTCACTTGGAATTCCCTATCCTCTGCGTCATCATCAACGACTCACAGGGAGTGGCCACTTGTCCTCTTGTGAACTGCGCTAGCTCTTCCTCGTCGGTTCAGTTTTCCAGTTACACTGTGGAATGAGTCATCCGCCATCTCAGCGGTTAAATCGGACCTCATCCTTATATATCGTGGCTTAATCCCTTGTTAAATCCAGTTCTTTCATCGGGCGCGATCTTAACTGTTAGATCTAGAGCCTCCAGATCTGATGCCATTCGCTCATTTCTTGTGGTTGACTTGCTTGACCGTTAGCGCACGATGAGTGGCGGTTTTCTCTCTCTTCCGCTTGCCACGCGTCGGGCGTTGAATGGAATCGCTCATTTTTCTTCAATTCCGCTTACCGCCCAAGGGTGCCCCTAATAAATATCGCCAGTTTTGGAGCGCGAGTCCCGCCTTTAGCCTTTAGCACTTTCCCCACGGTTTTCGTGGCTTCCATGCGATCAAGCGCTTCGGGGCTTTCCTTCTCGAGGAGTTTTGCCCAGCGCTAAGCGCTAATCGCGCATCAGAAATGCCCTCTGTTTCCCGATCCGAGCTTCCCAATGGCTAGTTTCGCCTCCCGCGCGGTCTCCATGGGCCTCGGTCAGCACGCTTTGACTGAGGTCCTTGTCGTTCCTCGGTGGCTGCCAACTGTCACTGTTCAGAGGTCCTCCTAATCGCTCTATGCTCTTGAATTCAAAGTTTTGTCCTTATTTGATACAGTCATGGTGCTTTGATTATTCTTCATGGATCCAATTCAGATCATGACCTTCCCACTGAAAAAGCTTTTGGACCACCAAAAGTTGGTTTTCAAGCATCGACTAAGTGAGGGTACAACTGTCTCACTTGTCCAATCTCTATCCACTTTGCACTACTCGGCTTTGAACCTTTGAGCCCAATTCTGAGGTACTCAACATCTCCTCTGCGCGTTGTCCTCACCTTCCTGTCCAGAACTGTGTCCTCTTGCAATTCATTAAGATATTCAGGTAGCAGGTCATCAATAGAAGGCAACTGACTCTGCTCTTCAGGATCCTCAATCAGTGAAGGTTCAAACAATCTCAAGCAATCTGCATTTACGACTGAGTAGATGTGCATGTAAGCTGGTAGATCAAGGCGAAAAGCATTTTCCCCAATCTTCTCAAGTATCTTGAAAGGTCCATACCTGATAGGCTTTAGCTTTTTACCTTCACCTTGCATCCTGTCCTTGCTGATGTACAGCCAGACTTGGTCACCAACTTGAAAACTATGCTCCATCCGATGCTTGTCATGCCTTGCCTTGTATTTGGCTTGGCTCTTTTCCAGCTGTTCTTGTACTGCCTGGTGGATCTCTTGGATTTGTTCAATGAACCTAGTTGCCTTGTCCACATCACTGTGTCCCTCAAATGTGGTATCTTTACCAAAGACAAAATCCAAAGGAGACCTTGGTGTGAAACCAAAACAAGTCTCAAAAGGAGATCTCTATGTAGAAGAATGTTTTGCTCTGTTGTAAGCATGCTGCACATAACACAAATGTTCATCCCAAAGCTTAGGATGTTTGTTGCAATATCCTCTGAGTAACTGGATCACTGTCCTGTTAACTACTTCTGTCTGCGTTCGGTTTGTGGATGAAAATCTGTGCTTTTCTTCAGTTTGGTGTCCATCAGTTCCCACAGACTTGATCAAAACTTCCCCACAAATCGGGTGTCTCAATCAGATACAATGGAAGTCGATAATCCAAAATGAACTCATACATGTTCAAAGAACAATTTTGCTGTTTGTTCAGCTGTAATCTGCTTATTATAAGGTATCAAAATACACATTTTGCTGAACCTATCCACAACAACATATAGATAATCATGACCTTTCCTAGATTTAGGCAGTCCTCTAACAAAATCCATGGAAATACTTTCCCAAGGGTGAGAAGGAACTGGTAATGGAGTGTACAAGCCTAGTTTTCTATTACTGGGCTTGCTTTTAGCACACATAGTACACCCTCTTACATATCTAGAAACTGTCTCATTCATTTTTGGCCAATAACAAAATCTTTGCAGCTATGCAACTGTTTTACTTACCCCAAAGTGACTTGATATCGGAGAAGTGTGTGCTTCTCTAATTATCTTTACTCTTTCAGTTTGTGGAATGCATAACGTCCCACAATGGTATACGAGTCTGTCCTTTACCTGATAATCCAATTCTTCTACTCGTTTGCCTTGACTTAAAGTTGCATATACATCTTTAAAGTCTATATCTTGAGCATATTATATGTTCAATGTAGCTTTCATGTAACACAAAATTATGCTTTAGTAGATGCATTTATAATGGGTCTAGATAACATGTCTGCAACTTTGTTATGTATGCCCTTTTTATATCTGATGACTAAATGAAACTGTTGTAGAAAACCCATCCATCTGTAGTGTCTTGATTGTTGCAACTTAGTTTGGGAGTGTAGATATTGAAGTGGTTGATGATCAGTATGTATTACTGTCTCTTTGCCCATTAAGTAATGTTTCCACTTTTTCACACTCTGAACTAATGCATACAATTCTTTATCATATGTAGGATAGTTAACTACTGTAGGATTAAAAGTCTCAGAATGATAACATATGGGTTTACCGTGCTGTGTCAACACTGCTCCCATGGCATAGTCACTGGCATCTGTTTGGATCTGAAATGGTCCCTGAAGATCAGGTAGTGCTAGTACAGGTGCTGTACTAATCTTCTCTTTCAAGGTGTCGAAGGCTTTTTGCTGTTTGCCTCCCCACTGAAACACCTTGTTCAATCCTGTTAAAGCATGTAAGGGAGCTGCAATTAGGGAAAAGTTAGAAATAAACTTTCTCCAATATTGTGCTGCCCCTAAGAAGCTTCTAACTTCTGTAGCAGATTTGGGTTTAGACCAGTTTACAATGACTGCCACTTTAGAGGGATCTATCACCCCCTACTATATGACCCAAATAATTCAGAGATGTTTTGCCAAATTCACATTTTGAGAGTTTAACATAAAGTTTTTCTCTTTTCAAAACATCTAGTGTTTGCTTAACATGCTTTAAGTGTTCTTCCCATGTTTTGCTAAAAATCAGAATGTCATCCAGATACACAATAACAAAATCATCAAGAAAAGGTCTGAGTACATCATTCATTAATCTCATGAAAGTAGCAGGAGCATTAGTTAAGCCAAAAGGCATAACCAACCATTCATACAATCCCTGTTTTGTTTTGAAAGCAGTCTTCCATGCATCTTGTTCTGCAACTTTGACCTGATGGTATCCACTGTGCAAGTCTAGCTTGGAAAAATAAACAGCTTCTTTCAATTGATCCAAAAGATCATCTATGCGAGGAAGGGGATAACGATGTTTGATTGTTATTTTATTTAGTGCTCGGTAATCAATGCACATTCTCCACGAACCATCTTTCTTTCTCACCAAAACGGTTGGTGACCCACATGGTGATGTGCTAGGCCTAATGAATCCTTTCTCAAGCAACTCCTGCACCTGCTTCTTGATTTCAACATTCTCTAAAGCAGACAACCTGTACATTCCAATGTTAGGCAATGGAGCATCTTGCTGCAAAATAATATCATGTACTATTTCCTTTTTGGGTGGCAGACCTTTAGGTTCTTGAAACAAGATGTCATACTCTAAAACAACCTTTTTTAAATCAGCTTGCTGTTCAGCATTACAGCCCTCAAATACATTGGTTTTATCAGGTTTCTTTTCCTTTACAACCATTAGTAAGAATTGTTTGCATGAATTTATCGTTCTTTTCATCTGCTCTGAGTTTATGAGAATATAATTATTCTTGAGCTTATGAGCTCTTACAAAGTATTCAATTCCATCTTTAACAAGTAGATACTTGTTCTCAGCTCTATAGAAAATAGCTTTTCTGTCATACAAGTAAGGGCTTCCTAAAACAATTCCACATATATCCAAAGGAATTATGTGTAACTCAACCTCATCTACAAATGCTGACCCAAAAGAAAACTTGAGTTTGCACTGTCTAGTCACTTGTAATTGTGCTTTATCATTCAACCATCCTAATGGATATGGTTTCTTGTGAGGTGTAGTTACTAATCCGAACTTCTTTACAATTGCTTCAGAAATCAAATTTACTTGTGAGCCACTATCAAACAAAGTATCAATCTTTTGATATTTGGAAACAACTCGAATATGGAAAATCTCATGTCTTTTTCTCTCATTTTCTTCATCAATAATAGATTGAGCAGAATTACTAGTAGATGCTTCAGAATTCTTACCTTTTATACCTGTGGCTGCAATAGTTGTTTCATCTCCTGAGTCTGACCCCAAATCTTTCTGAATAGCTGCAACAGTCTTCTTCTTCTTGCCCTCAAACTTCTTAGGTCTCATTTCTGGATGCAGAATCCGATAGTGCTCATCATCATGCCCATCCTTTTTACAGTGAGTGCATGAAGCCTTGCTCTTCTGTGCAGTATTAGCCTTCCGTGCTTTCCATTTCTGCTTTCTTTTCTCCTTGTTCTTGCTTGTAGTGGGTTGGGATGGTCCCCCAACTTCTGGATTTCCATTCTTTCCTCTAGGGTTTAGATGAGTAGCTTGTACAGATACCTCATCTATACTAGTGGGATTAAACATGAGGATGGTATGCCTCATGTAGTTGTGTAGACCACCAATGTATTTCAAAAGAGTTTCAGGTGGGTCTAATGAGATTCCTAGAATCAATGCTCTCTTCCTAAATTCTTGAGTGTACTCTTGCACACTTTGCCCTTTCAACTGTCGAAGAGTTTGCCAACTCATCATGGCTTGCTGCATGTAGGCCAATGGATAGAACTGCTTTTTGATTGCAGAAACAAATTCACTCCAGACAAAGATAGTCTTACCGTGTCTTTTCATATTAGCTTGGGTTTTGCCTTCCCACCAAACCAAGGCAATGCCTCCAAGGCATAGGCTTGCTCGCTGAATCTTGCTCTTGTTTGAATCAATACTCCGCACTTTGTAATAAACATCAATTTGTCTAATCCAATTGTCCAGCTTTTTTGCATTCAACTCTCCATCATATATAAGAAAATCAAATTTAACATCTAGCTTAATCAAAGATGCCTTCTTGTTATGTACAGGGTTATTAGGAGGTGTGAGAAAGCTTTCTTCTTTCCCTTTGCCCTTTGAGTGGTCATGGAAATGTGACTCATCTTCTCCTTTGTCCTGTTTAGAGCCTGATGAATCTTCATCCTTGTGTTTTCTAAAGTCCCTATACATTTCTTCTAGCATGGACTTTATGGCTAGGAAACTTTCTATGAGTTGAGGGTCTAGCCCCACAGAACCTTCTTCTAACATTATCTTCCGAGGATAGACTCTCCCAATTTCAGGATTAGTTTTGACCAACTCTCCTTCTCCTAATTAGAGCTTTGATCTAGTTAGCATTCAACAGCTAAACCAACACAAGCTTGTCTAACTTTAACAGCCTTGAGCTCTGATACCACTTGATCTGAAAATCACTGTTGAGTGACCTCAGTTAATTACTTATTGAATGAAGGTGTTACAGACTCATGTGCTGGTGTGTGTCTATGTTATTTTAGGCAACGGATCGATCAGATTGCAAAATACACAGAGACTGGAAATATGGAAAACAGCAGAGAAACACAGTAAGCAAATACAAGAACACAACAAATTAATAAGGAGTTCACCCTATCCTCCAGGGCTACGTCTCCGGTCTAGCTTTCAGTGGTGGCCTTATTTTATTGTGTCATGAGGAGCTCAAACTGAGTCTCCTGAACATAATTGCTTGGCAAGGTGGTTCTTGGATTCCCCAAGCCACTAGAGTGCACATACTCTTTTCCTTACTAACTCTTGACCTTTCTGGTCTTTAATGGAAGGAGCCCAATGTGGTGCTCAGTTCCCTGACAGATCCTCTCAGGGATGGCTCGATGCTACCTTATGCTGCAGGTCAGCTCGGCTCTCTGTCTTTCTGCTCTTTGCTTCACTGTCTCTTCCTCTCTTCCTTCGGTTCTCCGTTTTTCTTTTGTTTTGTTCATGGCTTTAACGCCAAACGATCTCATGACTGCTTGATTCCGCTTCCTTCCTCCGTCGGATCGCCTGCTGCTGTTCACTTGGAATTCCCTGTCCTCTGCGTCATCATCAACGACTCACAGGGAGTGGCCACTTGTCCTCTTGTGAACTGCGCCAGCTCTTCCTCGTCGGTTCGGTTTTCCAGTTACACTGTGGAATGAGTCATCCGCCATCTCAGCGGTCAAATCGGACCTCAAATCCTTATATATCGCGGCTTAATCCCCTGTTAAATCCAGTTCTTTCATCGGGCGCGATCTCAGCCATTAGATCTGGAGCCTCGAGATTTGACGCCATTCGCTCATTTCATGCGGTTGACTTGCTCGACCATTAGCGCGCGATGAGCGGCGGTTTTCTCTCTGCTTTGCTTGCCACGCGTCGGGCGCTGAATGGAATCACTCACTTTTCTTCAA
The DNA here is from genome assembly GCA_031772625.1 of Pinus tabuliformis. NCBI lineage: Eukaryota > Viridiplantae > Streptophyta > Pinopsida > Pinales > Pinaceae > Pinus > Pinus tabuliformis. The sequence continues at coordinate 1,613,395,798 of CM062817.1, read as the reverse complement.
TTCCGCTTACCGCCCAAGGGTGCCCCCGATAAATATTGCCGTTTTGGAGCGCGGGTCCCGCCTTTAGCCTTTAGCGCTTTCCCCATGGTTTTCCCGGCTTCCATGCGACCGAGCCCTTCGGGGCTTTCCTTTTCGAGGGGTTTTTCCTAGCGATGCCCTCTGTTTCCCGATCTGGGTTTCCCAATGGCCGGTTTCGCCTCCCGCGCGGTCTCCATGGGCCTCGGTCAGCGCGCTTTGACCGAGGTCCTCGTTGTTCCTTGGTGGTTGCCAACTGCCACTGTTCAGAGGTCCTCCTGATCGCTCTGTGCTCTTGAATTCGAAGTTTTGTCCTGTTTTGATACAGTCATGGTGCTTTGATTATTCTTCATGGATCCAATTCGGATCAATCGATGAACCTATTGGAATAAGAAGAGTCACTTAGGTACTTACGAGGGCCGATGAGCCACCGGGAGTTTGGCTTGGGGTTGAAGCTCTGGTGCTTGACTCACTAATGAACTACCTGGAGAGGTGATCTCTTTACCCATCAGTAGCTTGTCCACTGATAAACCTTCCCTTGATGTGGGTTCTCTACTCCTGAAAGTGAGCTATAAATCTTTGTATTGCAATATCCTGGCATGAATGACATCATGTCTGTAATGTCTGGAAAAGTTAAGCGAAGGCTTGTGTGGCTGGTGGATGAAGGCAATATGGCCTTGTGGCATCTTGTTTCAATGGTTCTGTTGGTTAAATTTCCTCTTAAATTACTCCACCTCAAGCATTAGAATCTATGTCGGGGGCGACAACCACAAGTAACTGTGGTTGTAACTTGTCTATGGTTGGGTGGAGAGTTAGAGTCCCACTCTCCATTGCCATATCTATTATAAGATAAGTATTCTCCTAAGTTTGGGCTTGTTATCATGTCTATGTTTATTGTACTGAATGAATGCCAAGCTAATGTTGAGGAGTGTTGTTTCCTGCATGAATGAGGATGTCAATGTCTTATGTAATGATTTTTAAAGGATTGGCTCATTCCCTGTGAATATTTATGGGCTTGAAAATTAACCTTAGTTGCCTAAGTTTGAAGAGATTGGTAATCTCTATCTATGACTAATTACTTGCACTGAGATGTTTGAAATCTTTGGCCATTGTGTTGATAAGTCTGCTTGTACCAGCATGTAAATGTGTAAAACTAAGCAACGCTGAGGCGCATTTAAGCTCAGGGGAGATAACACTTGTTTGTATCTTTGTATATAATATATGTGTGTGTGTGTGTTTTGTAGGATGCAGGCCGAGGTGTTTTATGAAATCATATGTATGAGGCAGGCCCCAAATTCTTACCAGAGCCACCACAATGAAGACTTGGACTAAGTCCTTCGAAAAATCATAGGGTTCAAGCCTTATGTGTATCTATGTGCATATGCATCAAGCAGGGGTTGAGTCTTGATAATCTAAGGGCTTGGGCACTAAGATGCAATATGCCCTTGTGTAATAGAACAATCGTGACTGAGTTCTGAGGGTGGAAAGGCCCAAATATTCACATATATCGTATATGCCGGGGGTTGGAAGATTAGGGCTCGAAGGAGTTGGGAGGCTCAACCCTGGTAAGCCAAGTGTGGACAAGGGTACAAAGTAGGGCAAATGTGAAGGGTCTGTCATAGTGTGAAGTGTTATGGAGTAGATTCGTGGAGGAGAGTGTTGGAAGTGGAGTATGTGAAGTTTGTGTTACGTGGAGGATTAGGACAAAGTGTTGTATGCCCTAAGAGCAATCACTCATAGTGGTTGGGAGGTTATTGTGTGGGTTGTCCAGGAAGCCCCAAGTTTTGTCATCTTTGGAGCAACAAAGAGATAGTTTGAGGGTAAACTTATTGTGCCCTAGTTCAGAGATTTGGTATGGCAAATCAGTGATAAGAGGGTTTTGTGTAAAGACCCTAAGTACGATGAATATTAGAGATGAAATCCCATTGATGGAGGGAAAATTTGCACACCTTAAGAGCAGTGACTTTGATGGAGCAAAGTTGGTGTGTGAGGGTAGCTAGTTGAAGACCCTAAGAGTAGGCATTCTTGGAGTAGCAAGAGGGGTGCCTTGTCATTATTGGAGGGCAGTTTGGTTGGTGCCCTAAGCATTATCAATTTGGAGTAGAAAAAGGACAGTTAGAGGGCTCTTTGTAGAATCCCTATGTTCAGACTTCTTGGAGTAGTAAGAAGTCCATAAGTGGGTAGCTTTAGAAGATCCTATGAACAGTGATCTTAGGAGCAACTAGACATTGTTAGAGGGAAACCTAAGTTCAGTGCCATTGGAGCAACAATGCCATTGATAGGAGGTGTTTTGAGCAACAAAAGTTATTAGCAATTATGGAGCAGTAGACGTACTTGTGAGCAACAAAAGAGGTGGCAAAGGACCTGCTAAGTGTTCAAGGCAAGTGGATTGAAAAGGCTAGTGTAAGCGCTTCTTCAGAAAGTATGTTAAGTTTGTCTTGTTCAAGGGAAGATTGATGGTCATGTGTTGTTGACATCAAGCTGTATTTTTCCTTGTATCAGGGCTAATTGTAAGGGCCATGATCCCTGGTACAGGAGCCCTATGTTTGTTGTATTAAAGATTGTAATATAAAATGTTTTGGGTTGAAAAAATCTCTTGTGTACTACATTGATTCACTGTTGTACATTTTCCGCTGTGCAAAGTGCTTGTGTTGTGGAATTTTAGTGTGTTTGTGATTGTGTTTTAGACATAGCTTTGATTCTGAAGTGACGAGGAAAAATCAACATGGTATGAGAGCTACTTTGAAGGGACAACTGAATGAGATTGTGCACAACGTACAATTCAAGTGGTAGTTGGGTGCCTTGTTGTTGAAGGACTAGTCACATGGCGAAGTTGGTCACGAGTTTGATGTACAAAGATAGATTGGATGGCTTGTCCAAGTATAGTCCTTGGAAAGAAAGGATCAAGTTGGTCTAGATGGTGAACAAGATAGGGGAGTTTGCCAACAAGGAGATTAAGAAACCAACAAACCCTAAGGAATGGGAAGTTTATAAGGAGTTGTATGTGAAGACGAAGCTTATCCTCTTAGATGATGTCAAAGATCACTTGATCACTCATTTGACTAGGAAGAGCACTGCCCATGAGATGTGGAAAGCTCTTCAGGACTTGTTCTAGGATAAGAACGCGAATCAATTCTTGGTATTGAGAGAGAAGTTGAAGAGCACCAAGATGTTGGATGGCGAGGACTGCTTTGAAGGGCTTTTCTGAGGAATGGAAGCCCTTTATCAAAGGGATCGTAGCTTGAGAAAAGCTGTCAGATTGGAACAGGTTACGCTATGATTTCACCCAAGAAGAATTTCGAAATGAGGATCATCATAAGAAGAAGAAGACTTTTGATGATAACATGGCTCTTGCAGGGAAGATGAAGGCCAAGGCAAAGAAGGACTTGAGCAAGCTGAAGTATTATACTTGTGGCGAATATGGTAATTATGCGAACAATTGACTGGGGAAGAAGGGAGAGTGAGAAAAGGAAGGGGAAGGAGGTAGCTCGGGCTGCTACATCTTCCGGTGAGCTGGATAACTTCTCAAGGAGTTCCAAGGAGGACTTTGCTCGAGTCTGTCATTTCTCCGAGGGTGCCATTGATGAGACCACATGGTATGTGGATAGCGGATTGTTGAGGCATATGACATGTTCGCATGAAGTTTTTGAGACTCTAAGATCACTTGATCACTCATTTGACTAGGAAGAGCACTGCCCATGAGATGTGGAAAGCTCTTCAGGACTTGTTCTAGGATAAGAACGCGAATCAATTCTTGGTATTGAGAGAGAAGTTGAAGAGCACCAAGATGTTGGATGGCGAGGACTGCTTTGAAGGGCTTTTCTGAGGAATGGAAGCCCTTTATCAAAGGGATCGTAGCTTGAGAAAAGCTGTCAGATTGGAACAGGTTACGCTATGATTTCACCCAAGAAGAATTTCGAAATGAGGATCATCATAAGAAGAAGAAGACTTTTGATGATAACATGGCTCTTGCAGGGAAGATGAAGGCCAAGGCAAAGAAGGACTTGAGCAAGCTGAAGTATTATACTTGTGGCGAATATGGTAATTATGCGAACAATTGACTGGGGAAGAAGGGAGAGTGAGAAAAGGAAGGGGAAGGAGGTAGCTCGGGCTGCTACATCTTCCGGTGAGCTGGATAACTTCTCAAGGAGTTCCAAGGAGGACTTTGCTTGAGTCTGTCATTTCTCCGAGGGTGCCATTGATGAGACCACATGGTATGTGGATAGCGGATTGTTGAGGCATATGACATGTTCGCATGAAGTTTTTGAGACTCTAACTGAATGGGACTCTACGTTGCACATGGAGGTTTGTGACATGAGTCAGAAGGATGTCAGAGGGTCAGGTGTCATGCCATTCGAGATGGAGTCAAGTGGGTTGTTACGAGTTCAAGTTGTAATGTGGCTACTGAAGCTAGATACAACATGTTATCTGTCTCAGTGATCAAGTTAAAGGGGTTTGAGGTGGTTTTTCCGGACGGGAAAGCAAAATTCACGCCCAAAGGTTCTAACTCTGTTGGAACTATCATTGGAGTTAGGGAGCATGGTCTATATTGGTTGACAAGCAAGTCTATAGATCAAGGAAAGAAGCAGGTTCCTGAGAATGAAAGGGAGTCAATTTCGAGCAGGAGTAAGCGGGTTAAGAGGGAGAATCTGCAATCAAAGAAGAGCGCATGGTTAGTGGGGAGTAAGGAGACTTTTGCTGGCAAGAAGGAATCGTGGAATGGCTTGAAAGCATTTTAGGAGAATAAGAAGCGAAAAGCTTCTAGTTGCAAGGACACTACAGTGGATAGTGTGGTTCATTCTACATGGTATGTTGCACTGGTGAACGTCAGAGATTGGGCTAGTGTTGTTGATGATGACGAGATACTTCCGAGCAATGGAAGTACCCCCCATGCCAAAGGACCTGCCAGGTGTTCAAAACAAGTGGACTAAAAGGGCTGGTGTACGCACTACTTCAACAAGTAAGTCAAGTGTGCCTTGTTCAAGGGCAGATTGATGGTCATGTGTTGTTGACATCAAGCCCGTGTTTTCCTTGTATCAGGGCTAATTGTAATGGCCATGATCCTTGGTACAGTAGCCCTATGTTTGTTGCATTAAAGATTGTAATATAACAAGTTTTGGGTTGAAAAATTCTCGTGTACTACATTGATTCATTGTTGTACATTTTTCGCTATGCATTGATTCACTGCTGTACATTTTTCGTTGTACATTGATTCACTTCTGTACATTTTAGTGTGCTTGTGCTTGTGATTTAGACATAGACTCGATTTTGAAGTGCGGAGGAATAATCAACATGGTAGCAGAGCTACTTTGAAGGACAACTGAATTAGAGTGTGCACAATGTACAACTCAAGAGGGGGTTGGTTGCCTTGTTGTTGGACTAGTAGCATATCGAAGTTTTTCATGAGTCTGAGGTACGAAGATAGATTGGATGGCTTGTCCAAGTATAGTCCTTGGAAAGAAAGGATCGAATTGGTCTTGTTGGTGAACAAGATATGGGAGTTTCCCGACAAGGGGATTAAGAAGCCTACAAACCATAAGGGTTGAAAGTTTATGAGGAGTTGTATGCGAAGGCGAAGCTTATCACCCTAGACGGTGTCAAATATCACTTGATACCTCTTTTGGCCAGGAAGAACACTGCCCATGAGATGTGGAAAGCTCTTCAGGACTTGTTCCAGTATAAGAATGAGAATCAGTTGTTGGTATTGAGAGAGAAGTTGAAGAGCACCAAGATGTTTGAAGGTGAAGGTGTGGCTTCGTATCTAACGAGACTTTCTCAAGTTTAAGATGACCTTGCTGCCATTGGTGAAAATGTTCCAGAGTTTGAGCTGGTGAGGATTGCTTTGAAGGGCATTTCCGAGGAATGGAAGTCGTTTATCAAAGGGATCGTCGCTCGAGAAAAGCTGCCAGATTGGAACAGGTTATGGGATGACTTCATCCGGGAAGATTTGTTAGACGATGACCTTCATAAGAAGAAGAAGACTATTGATGATAACATGGCTCCTATAAGGAAGATGAAGGCCTAGGCAAAGGACTTGAGCAAGCTGAAGTGTTATACCTGTGGCAAATATTGTCATTATGCGAGGAAATGTCCGTAAAACAAGGGAGAGAATGAGAAAAGGAATGGGGAGGAGGTAGCTAGGGCTGCTACATCCTTTGTGAGATGGATGACTTCTCAAGGAGTTTCGAGGAAGACTTTGCTCTAGTCTCTCATTTCTTCTAGGGTGCCATTGATGAGACTACATGGTACGTGGATAATGGAGCATCGAAGCATATGACAAGTTTGTGTGAAGTTTTTGACACTCTAATTGAATGGGATTTGAAGTTGCACATGGAGGTTGGCGATAAGACTCAAAAGGCTGTCAGAAGGTGAGGTGTTGTGCCATTCAAGATGGAGTCATGTGGGCTGTTACGAGTTTAAGATGTACTGTGGTACCGTAGCTCAGACACTGCATGTTGTCTATCTTAGTGATCGAGGCACATGCGTTTGAGGTGATTTTCTAGGATGGGAAAGTGAAACTCTGGCCCATAGGCTCTAAACCTGCTGGAGCTATCATTGGAGTTTGGGTGCATGGTCTATATTGGTTGACGAGCAAGCCTATAGATCAAGGAAAAAAGCAGGTTCCTGAGACAGAGGGAGTCAAGTTCGAGCGGGAGCATGTAGGTTCAGAGGGAGAATCGACAATCCAAGAAGAGTGCATGTTTAGTGGGGAGTAAGGAGACTTTGTTGAAGAAAGTGTAACTAGGTTCGGTCTTCATAAATGTACTTTTGATATTTGTATTTATAAAAGAAAAGAAATATTATTTTTGTTATATTTATCAATGAGTTTCTTGCTCATTGAAATAGGTCTAGCACATGTCAAAGTGCTATAGGTAAGTCAAAGAGTCAAAGGAAATGTTGAAGACCCTTAAGGGCATGTTACACTATGTATATATTTGTATAAGAGTCAAAGATATCCCTCCAAGCAAAGTCACAAGTCCTCTCCAAGCAACGACATCACTAAAGAAGCAAAAACGAAGAAGAAAAGTCAAGTCGGCCTAAAGGAGGGACACACCTCTATATATAAAGGCTGTCCACTCCTCCAACGAAAAGACACAATCACCTTTGAAATCAGTGAGAAGGAATACGAGTTAAGGGTGAAGGGAAAGCGAAGAAAAGAAGCCTCTAGTGCAACGAAGAAAGAGGAAGAAACACCAAGCCTTGGAAGTATGTTCTAAGGGTGAACTACAGTCACACGTGCGAGAAAAGGAGGGCTATCTGCGGTCATTACAACAACACTATCACAGTCACATATCTCTCATTGTTTGGGCTATCAAAGTAGGCCTATAAGGCCTCTCTCTCAAGCGAAGAAGAAGCTCACTCAAGCGAGGAAGAAAGGAAGACTCTAGCATAAGAATCTTGAAGGAATCCTCCCACACGTGTGAGAAACTAGGGTTGCACTACAGTCATAACAAGTCTGCAACTACACATCAAGAAGGAGCTTGGTTGGACAAGAGAAGGAAGGTATCCTTATAGGTGAAAGACTTCACTAAGGATCAAAGATAAGTATCTCTTCTAGAGCTAGCATAACAAGGACTATCACCAGTTGCCAGAAGAACGAAGTGCCGGAAGGAGGAGGACGAAGTGTCGGGAAATGAAGTGCCGAAAGAAGGAAGGACTTGACTTGTGCTTGGAGGTTATTCTTGTCAAGGGTCTAGGGTTTGGCATTGATCAATAGAAGCTTCAATAAGAGAAATTTACGAAAGGGGTTTCCTCTCTAAGAGAGAGGTTTTGCCCTGGTAGAGAGCCAATATCTTGTGTTCTTGTTTCTTGTGTTTTGGTAGCAGTTTGATGAAGTAAACACATACAATAATAACAAGAGAAGATCAAGCTAACAACTTAAATTGAAAAAGTGCGTCACAAATTGTTATCAAGTATTGAAGAATCCTACTATATCTAATTGTCCTAGATTCTTTAGTAGACTTTTGCTGGCAAGAAGGAACCTTGGAATGGCCTGAAATATTTTCAGGAGAAGAAGAAGCAGGAAGCTTCTGTTTGTAGGGACATTACCGAGGATGGTGTGGTTCGTTCTATAGGGTATGCTGCAGTGGTGAACGCTGGAGATTGGGCTTGTGTCGTTGACGATGTCGAGATGCTTTTGAGCAGTGGCAGTACCTCTCTCGCTAATAGGGAGTGTTGAAATGTGTATCTTTGGAGGTATTCTCACAAACCCCTGGGGTACTGGGTTTGTGTAGAGTTGACCCATAAATATGTGGTTTTGTGGGTAATGTACCCAAGCAGTTGGTTTTGTGCCCAAAGTTGTGGGTGCAAGACCAAGGTGGAAAATTGATAGTTTATTCATTGGATGCATGAGGGGCACCCTTGAAGGGCTAAGGGGCACCCTACTGCTTAAATGATGGAGGCAAAGGCTGGACGAAATGAATTTTATTCGTGAAAGAAATGGTTTTCAAGCAAGATGGCTTAGGTCGGCTTGGTTATATGTCATGGCCTTTGGTGAGAAAAAGCACCACCAAGGAACAATATAAGAAGAATGAAAGAGGAGCTTGTTTGAAATCAATCCAAGCACCTCTTCTCATGTGAATCTGCCCTCAAGAATTGGGAATTAGCCTCAGGTAGCCACATGACCTAAAGAAGGATGAGTTTGGAGCAAGTGTGGTTGTTTCAAGTCTAAATCGAAGGTCGAGTTATGAAGGTGTGTTAGGTATGAGATTTTGTGCCTTGTGTAGGTCTGTTGAGTGAGGGTTTTGGAGGCTTATTTCGATGGTTCGTGCCCTAGATTAGGGTTGCTTATGTGCATGTACAATTGGCTAAGTTCTGCTCTAAAAGTTTGTCCAAAAGGCTGTGCTAATTCGCCTTGATTTGTAAGGTTGTTGGAGAGGGTTGGGACCCTAAGGAAGGTGACAAAGAGGTTTGTCTTGTCACTATATCGAGGGCCACAGGGTCGTTGTGTTATGCAAGTTGTTTCAAGAGTCCAAAAAGTGTTGAAGTGTGTCTTCAAGTGTGGACAGGGGTACGAAGTAGGGCAAATGTGAAGGGGATGTCATAGTGTCCAGTGTTAAGGAGCAAATTCGTGGAGGAGAGTGTTGAAAGTGGAGTATGAGAAGTCTATTATACGTGGAGGATTAGGACATAGTGTTGTATGCCTTAAGAGCAGTCACTCATTGTGGTTGGAGGGTTGTTGTGTGAATTGTCCAAGAAGCCCCAAGTTATGTCATCTTCAAAGCAATAAAGAGGTAGTTTGAGGGCAAACTTATTGTGCCCTAGTTCAAAGATTTGGTGTAGCAAATTAGTGATAAGAGGGTTGTGTGTGTTAGGCCAGGAGTAACTCCACAAATGAAATTGTTTTTTTGCATTAAGAGAGGATATGAATATATACAAGGAGAAAGGGATTGTCGGGTTTCATCTCCCAATGTCTCTTCATTTTCTAACTTCCTTTATTTTTACTATTTACAATATTTACATAAGTTTTCCTAATTCCAAGGATTAGGTGTCAACATTCCCCCCCTTAATCTGAAGGGATGTTGGTGAGTCCAAGCATCATTGTGAATCTTTCAAAATTTTCCCTTCCAAGCACTTCGGTGAAGATGTCTGCAATCCTTCTCATTTGGAACAATGTTGTAGGTGGATTGTTTTGTCCTCAACATGATGTCAAATTAGATGGTATTTTGTATTGATTTCCTTTGTTCGATCATGGAACTTTGGGTTCTTGGCCAACTTTATTGCATAAATGTTATCAATCAAAAGAGGAGTGAATGCAATTGTTTCTCTTGCAAATCCTCCAATATTTTCTTGAGCCACACAATTTCCTATGCTGCTTTTGCTGCTCCCACATATTCTACCTCAGTTGTGGAATCTGCTCGAACTGACTGCTGCGTGACCTCTAGGAGACAACTCCTGATCTAGGACTCATAACATAACCTAAAGTAGACACTCCAGTTTCTTTATCTCCATCAAAATCTGAATCAAAGTATCCAATCAAGCTGAAGTCATCCACCTGTGTATACTTGAGTCCAAAGTCTTGAGTTCCCTTCAAGTGCTTTATAACTATTTTTGCAGTAGACTAATGACCCTCACAAGGCTTTTGCATAAACCTGGAAAGGATTCCAAGAGCAAATGAAATGTTTGGTCTAGTAGTAGTTAGGTAGTTGAGACTTCTACGAGCTGTCTGTACTTTGTTGCATCCTCAAATTCTTTTCCTTAAGTGGATGTGAGCTTTAAATTTTGTTCCATTGGAGTAGTCAAAGGATTGCACTCAGCCATGCCAAATTTTTTCAAAAAAATCCAATGTACTTCTTCTGAGAGAGGAATATGAACTTCGGATGCTTGGTTACTTCAATACTAAGATGGTAGTGAACATAGCCCAAATCTGTCATTTTGAAACCTTTCCTCAGTTTTTTTCTTTATGGATGCAATGTAGTTCTCGTTGTTCCCTGTCATCAAAAGATCATCTACATACACCGCAAGATATAATACCGTTTTAACTTTTGCCAAATTTTTTGACAAACAAAGTTGCGTTATCAAGATCATAATGTTTGAAATTGAGTTTCAGAAGATGCGCAGTTAACTTCTTGTACCAGTCTTGTGGTGCTTGCTTGAAGCCATAGAAGGATTTGACAAGCTTGCATACTTTGTGTTCCTGACCCTTCACAACAAATCCTTTTGGTTGGGACATAAAATGTCTCTTTCAAATCTCCTTTCAAGAAAAGAGTTTTTACATCCATTTGATGGACTTTCCAATTGTTCTGAGTTGTCAAGGAAAAAATTGTCCGGATGGTAGCCCATTTTGCTATGGGGCCAAAAGTCTCCTCTTAATCGACCCCTTCTCTTGTTGCAAAACCTTTTGCCACAAGCCTAGCTTTATGCTTTTCAAGTGAGCCATCTGCTTTATACTTGTTCTTGAAGACCCACTTGCAGCCAATTGGTTTGGTTCCCAATGGAGGATCAACCAACTTCCAAGTGCCATTCTTTATCAAAGCATCATATTCTTTCTGCATTGCTTCTTTCCATTCATCATGAGAAGCAACTTCTTTGAAGGAAGTTGGTTCAAAATATGTAGACAAATTTAGTTCACAATCATAAGAAACATCCATATCAATAGGTGAATTAAAATCATCTACATCACCTCCATTTTGTCTGGTTAGGACAAACACTTTCAAGTGTCTTTGTCAGCCATTTTGGAGGACCTTTCTGAGATGGCCCAGGCTGCTCAATTGATTGAGATGGCGCTGAATCAAGATTTAGCCTCCCAATTCTGTCAATCACATCACTCAAAGTGTCATCTTGATCAGTGGCTGGAGTTTCATGCGGGGGACAGAGTGCTTCAAAATGAGATTCCATAGATGAATCCAGTATAGGGATCCCCCCTTCAAGATGTGGAATCTCATTATCAAACTCTTGAAAAAATTTTGCATGTTCGAATCTATCCAAGTGATCATGTTGCTGCTCAACAACATTGTTAGTCTTGGAAGATTCAAGAAACATCACATCTCTTGATATTATAAATTCTTATTCACTTCATCATGGACAGGGTATGCTTTGGAGGTATTTGAGTAACCTAAGAAGATACATTTGCGACTCCTTACACCGAGTGTTCCTTAGGTATAAGGCGTAACAGGTGGAACCAAAAACCCTAAGATGACTCACTGAAGGAATGTGACCATGCCACATTTCATAGGGAGTCTTGTTTTTAATAACATGAGATGGACACCTATTCTTTATATACATAGCACATAGAATTGCATCAGCCCAAAACATTAGCGTAACATTCTTGGAAAACATCATTGAGCGTACCATATTTAAGATTGTCTTGTTCATTCTTTCAACTACTCTGTTTTGTTAGGGATTATAAGGCACAGTTGTTTGATGTTTGATCCCATGCTGGAAAAGATAGTTTTCAAATTCATTTGAAGTATATTCTTTTCCATTATCAGTACGAATAGAGTCAATATGAGATTGTGCATCATTTTCAATCCATGTATGAAAGTTCTTGAATGTTTCAAAAGCTTCAAATTTGTTCTTCAATAGATAAACCCAACACATTCTGTTGTAGTCATCAATAAATGTCATCTTATATTTATTACCATTTGCAGAAGGAACATGCCTTGTGCCACATAAATCAGAAAGAATGAGTTCAAGTTTTCTATGTGCTATGGAATGAGAATCATGAAAAAACTGTTTGTTGTGCTTTTCTAAGATACAAGCATCACATTGCTTAAGTTTCCTAGGAATAGTTGGTAAACCAATTTTTTCTTCAACAAATGAAGGCTGTCATAGTTCAAGTGCCCAAATCTAGCATGCCATACAAGACTTGATTGAAGTGTACCTTCATTATAGTGAGAACTGTATGAAAAGTTTTGTGCATGAGCAAAGGTTCTTTGTAGCTTCAGAAGTCCCTTTTTCTTCTATCCCAATGATGACAAGTGAGTGATCTGATGCTTTTTTGACCTCAACCATGCCATCAAATATATGAATGGAGTGTCCTTGCTAACAGATGTGGACCAAAGACAAGAAGTTTCTCCTCAACTCTGGGAGGTATAAAACATCATTTAGAAGAAAGTCTGGAAGACTAGGCAGTTTGAGCCTAATGGTGCCAAGCCTTGATGGCTTGAGTTTTGACTTGTCTGCAAAGTAGACTGCTTCATCAACATTGTGAGTGAATTCTTCAAAGAAATCTCTTCTGAAAGTCATGTGGCAAGTTGCTCCTGAATCAAGCAACCAAGCATCTTTCCATGAAGCAAGTGAAGCATTGAATAAGCCTTCAATTACTCCAATGTGGCAATGTGGCCACAACATAATGAGTGGACTCGACTGCTTTTCTTTTCCTTTTACCAGGTGTTTTACCCAATGTTGCACGAAATGCCCCCTCAGATCAAAACCCAGATTCGAGACTTGTACGGATCCGTGGGTGATCCAGCGCTAGAATTGCATCTTAGAAATCCAGGAATGCAGATCGGGCTAGAAAAAAATGGTCCCTGGTTTGTGGGAACCGTCCGGACCGATACACGTTTCTGTATGCTCGAGACGCGATTTCGGGGTTGGATCACTCTAGGCGGATCCCGATCGGTTCCGTGGGTTGCCGTCCGGTTCCGTCGGGCGGACCCAATACTCGTTTTTTTTAATTTCATTGTGGTTGGGGGTGGGTTTAACTTGGGGTAGGGAAAAAAATGAAGGGAATACAACTCTATTCCTTCTCTCACTTCCTCACTCTTGTATTTTTGGAGAGCTCGGAGAAGAGAGTTCGGAGAAGAGAGGAGAAAGAGAGGAGAAGAGAGCTTGGAGAAGAGAGACTTGAGGAGAGCTTGGAGGAGTGAAGGAGGAGCATTGAAGGAGGAGGAGCTTGGAGGAGTGAAGGAGGAGCATTGAAGGAGGAGGAGCTTGGAGGAGTAAAGAAGGGCTTCCATCTATAAGAGCTAAAGAGGTAAGTGCAAACCTCAAACTCCCTCCTTTTTCTATCATTGTTTTTTGTAATTTTTCTCCTACCTCTCCTACTCTTTCCTATTCTTTCTTCTTGCTCATTTAATTGCAGCTTGTCCACCACCTATATTCATATTCCAAGATGGTGTTCTTTCGGCTTCTATGTATCATTCCACTTTTGCTTTTCATGATGGCAAGGGTGAGTAGGAATAAAAGGGAAAAAGAACAAGAGGATAGTGGTCCCCATATGAGTGACCCAATGTATGATGAGGAGGATGGGTTTGAAGAGGAAGGGGATGAACCAGAAGAGAACATTGAAACACGAGAGGGGAAAGCTGCATTGACACCCTTGTGGAACTATGTGACCAAAATTGAAAGGGGAAACGGTGGTGGAAGCTACAAGTTTTTGTGCTCTCATGGTTGTCATGGAGGAAAACCATATAGTGGTTCATATACTCCTGTGAGGAGGCATCTTTGAGGGGTGTTGGATAGTGATGAGAAAAAGGGTGCCGTGGGGATACAAATTTGCCCAAACGTTTCAACTGAACAAAGAAGAAAATACATCCAAATAGACGAGGGTGAACAACAAAAAAACAAGAAACAAAAAACTTAATTTGAATCATTAGAGGGGAAAGCTGCATTGACACCCTTGTGGAACTATGTGACCAAACTTGAAGGGGGAAATAGTGGTGGAAGCTACAAGATTTTGTGCGCTCATGGTTGTCATGGAGGAAAACCATATAGTGGGTTCATATACCAGAGTGAGGAGGCGTCTTTGTGGGGTGTTGGATAGTGATGAGAAAAAGGGCGCTGTGGGGATACAAATTTGCCCAAATGTTTCAATTGAACAAAGAAGAAAATACATCCAAGAGGAGGGTGCACAACAAAAAAACAAGAAACAAAAAACTCAGTCTGAATCAAGTGCAATCTCTAGATTTGGTAGCTCATCTCCTCATGGTACTTCTGCAACCTTTAGAGGTAAGGCAATAGGGGATTTCCTAAATGTTGCTGGGAGGGATGATGTGGATGGAAAGATAGTCCGATTTCTTTGTGCTTGCGGTGTACCATTCAATGTGTTTCTTTCTCCCTATTGGCATGATATGGTTAAGCCCATCAACAAAGCCCCTAAAGGATACAAGAGCCCCAAGTATGAGAAAGCTAGAACAATGTTATTAGAGAAAAAACAAAGGTTCAAAGAGCTTTGACACGTTTTACAAATGAGTGGGTGGATTGTGGGGTATCCATTGTATCAGATGGGAGGACAAATATTAGAAACCAACATTTGATAAATGTTGTTGGTGTTTTTGCTAGTGGTGCAGTATTTATTACATGTTATGACTCCTCCGTCAATGCAACTCCCCTAAATGTTGCAGATTTCCTATTGCAGTCAATCAAAGATGTTGGTCCTAATAATGTTGTTCAAGTGATCACTGATAATGCAACAAATTGTAAAATAACATGAAAAGTTATTGAGTTTACTCATCCACACATCTTTTGCTCTGGGTGCTTGGTGCACACATTGAACCTTTTGATGCATGATATTATGAAGCATAAAGAATGTGGATGGATTAATGAGATTTACATGAGAGGGAAGCAACACATTAAATTTATCACAGGGCATACAAGGGTAAACTACTTTTATGGCACTTAATCCAAGTTGCGGTTGCTTAAACTTGCAAAAACAAGATTTGCAAGTTATCACCTCACCTTTAGGCAGCTAGTGAAGGTGAGGCAAGATTTAACTAATATGGTGACCTATGAATCATGGGAGGAAATTAACATTGAGTATGAGCAAATGGATAACATGTTGGGGCATATTAAAGACATTGTTGAGCCTAGAGATATCACCTTGTACAATATATTCGTGCAAAGGTGGAAAAATGATGGGATATGCTAAACGTTCCATTGCATGCCTTAGCATATGTTCTAACACCTAAATACTATCATCCATCATGGCTTTCAAAACCAGGACCTGCAGGGGGCAGAGGGGGCGGGGGCAGGAGAAAACCACACCTAGATCTAGAGGTTCTATCTAGTTATATGAGAGCATTGGATAAATTAGTCCTTGATGAAGAGGGTGACATGGCACAAAAACAACTGAGCAACTATACACTTAACACTGGTCCATTTGGGAGCATGCTTGCAATTAGAGACCGAGAGACTTTTTCTTCTCTTGAGTTGTGGAACATGCATGGAGGTTCTACTCTAGTTCTGCAGACTTTGGCATTGTGGGTGCTATCACAGGTGGTAAACACTTCTTCAGCAGAGAGGTGTTGGAGCTCTTATTCTTTCATCCAGTGTTAAAAGGAACAGGTTAAATTTAGACCGGGCAAAGAGCTTGGTTTATGTTCACTACAACTTGCAATTGTTGTCCCATTATTGTGAAAAAAAAAGATCTTAAGGTTTGGGATAGAAATCTAGAGGATCCAAATTTGGAGGATGGAGTGTTGCGATTAGAGCAATTAGAGGATGCTCTTATCCAGGATGATGACTATAGAGTTGAGATGCCAACCCCATCTGGTCACTTGGTTCCTAGGTTCCATGCTTCAACAACAACGACAAGGGCTTCATCGTCATTAGTTTCAGTGCGACAACTTCTACAACCACCATCTTTTTCATTGCGACCACATGGAGGCCCATCGCCACGTACTTTTTGTGGTGGAAGGAAGAGAGATTAGTAGTTATATTTACAATTTAGTACTTTTGTCATAGATTAGACTTGTAGGCTTGTTGTGAATTTGAACTTTTTTGTTTGACTCTTCCTAGTTTAGTGTGTACTTGATTCTTGGTAGTGGCCAAGTGGCCTACTTTGTAAACATTATTATTTGAATTTTGGACATGACTAATGTTGACAGTTGCTCACTTTCTAGATAAGTTACTTGAATGTTTGATGATTTTATGTTCTAAATGTTATATGTTTTATAACATGCTTAAAAATTTGGTGTATGTTTGTAATTGCTAGAATCTAGATGGTTGATGCTCGAATAATTAATCATTGATGTACAATGGAATCATGGATGCCATATCTACCTTGATTAATGTAAAAATATGCATGTTTTCATGTCTTCTACAACCAATTTGGTATTTGGGATGTTTTTTTGAATATGAATGCAATATATATATATATATATATATATATATATATATATATATATAGTAGACACTTCCAAGATGCTTCGCTTCCCAGATTTTTCAACTCAAGATTGAACACTTTGACCATCGATTGAACAACTTCAAGTTCAGAGTGAGTCATATAATTCCTTCAACTTCTTTAAGGCTTCAAAAGCATTTGAAAATGGCAAAATATGATGACTCACCTCTTCGTTTACTGACGCTGTAATCAAGGCATAGCCCTTGCTGTTCTTGTTTTCCTGGATGGCAAACTCCTTGTCCAAAGTAGGCTTTTCCGGTGCATTGTCTCCTCCTTCACAAATTCCTTTCCAAAGTTCATTGAAAATGAGGGTGTGATTTATTTTCCTGGGCCACTCATGGTAGATGTCTCTGCCAGTGGGAACTACTCCCACTATGGAGATGAGTGAGAATGCATCATCAAAAAAAAAAGTTTGCTTTTGGTTTCTAAAATAATTACAGCCTTATTTTCTGCCTTCTTGATTAGGCAAGAAATTGATTTAACATATAAAAAGAAAAACTTTTAATGTAGGTATATATTCCAAGCATTTAGAATATCACCTCTCCTAATATTTCACCACTCGCCACTCATAATATATCACTCCATACATACTCATATTACTGCATACCATATATATGCCCCTTTTGAATTATATCCCATCATATTCATATGGAACTCCCTTTATGGTCCTCCCTTTATTATTTATTATATAACGCATGGTACTCCTTTTCTTGTATATGGATTCAATAATAATTACCCATTACGTGCCATAAAACTTTCAACATGCCAAATAAAATGCCTTTTAATGCACATAAGAATTGAATGGTATATCATATATCACGACCTTTTAAAAGGACCAACACAAATGCACTGTCTTTAGAAAAACAGCGAGTCAACATGTATTTGAATTTGCATACCTCAAACTAATAGCAAAAAATGGCATGGAGAACCATATAACGCACAACAAAATGGGAGTCACGACCTTCAAAGACGGGAGTTCTGGATGCCAATGCACTATCTTAAAAAACTCAATTTGCAGAGGTGTTCGACATGCACAGTGTTGCTGGAGGTTCTTCAATGCAGAAACACAATTTCTGGCAACGACCAAAACGACCAATGCACCAGGAGAGATATCAAAGCAAGATTTCTCTTACTACTGAAGCGAGTGTGGACACTGCAGGGCGTTTGCGGCCTTGGTGCTTCGTGGAATGTTAGGTAGATAAGATGCAATTTTGACCCTTAAACAATTAATCTCGTCCTCTGCTATATGGTGACATAATCGACGTTCTACAGGTGTGTAGCCTCACCAAAAAACAGTGTTTAAAATATATATGCGCCATCACCATCTCACATCGCATGACATTCCAAACGCGAGATATATAATTTAACAATGTTTAACACAACACTTAACTCACAAATCACACAGCGTTCATTTTCATCAACGCTTCAAGAGTCTACGCATTTAGTGGACAGAGATCAGAGCAGGGAATCTAGCAGTGGATAGGAGTTACAGGAGCAAAGTAACTAATTTTGGGAGTTGGCTCTGATACAATGTTAGGCCAAGAGTAACTCCAAGAATGAAATTGTTGTTTTGCATTAAGAGAGGATATGAATATATATAAGGAGAGGGAGACTATTGGGTTTCATCTCCCAATGTCTCTTCGTCTTCTAACTTCTTTTATTTTTACTATTTACAATATTTACATAAGTTTTCCTAATCCCAAAGATTAGGTGTCAACAATGTGTAAAGACTTGAAGTAGAATGAGTATTGAAGATGCAATCCCATTGTTAGAGGGCAGAGATGCAGACCCTAAGAGCTGTGACTTTGGTGGAGCAAAGTTGGTGTGTGAGGGCAGTTTGTTGAAGACCCTAAGAGCAGGAATGTCATTGTTGGAGGGAAGTTTGGTTGGCACCCTAGGCACTATTAATTTGGAGTAGCAAAAGGAGAGAGTTAGAGGGTTGTTTGTAGAAGCCCTAGTTTTAGACTTCCTGGAGTAGTAAGAAGTCTATAAGTGGGCAGCTTGAGAAGACCCTATGAACAATGGTCTTAGAGGGTAGCCTAAGTTTAGTGTCACTGGAGCAGCGATGCCATTGATAAAGGTGTTTTGAGCAGCTGAAGATAATAGCGATTCTGGAGCAGCCTAAGTAATTGTGAGCAACATAAGAGGTGGCAAAGGACCTGCCAAGTGTTCAAGGCAAGTGGATTGAAAGAGCTGGTATAAGCGCTTCTTCAACAAGTCAATTGTTTCTTGTTCAAGGGTAGATTTTTGGTCATGTGTTGTTGACATCAAGCCCTAGATTTTCTTGTATCAGGGCTAATTGTAAGGACGATGACCAATTGTGTACTACATTGATTCACAACTGTACATTTTCCGCTGTGCAAAGTGATTGTGCTTTGACATTTTAGTGTGTTTGTGCTTGTCTTTTAGGCATAGAATTGATTTTGAAGTGCCGAGGAAAAATCAACATGGTATTAGAGCTACTTTGAAGGGACAACTGAATCTGAGTGTGCAGAGTGTACAACTCAAGAGGGAGTTGGTTGCCTTATTGTTGAAGGAATATCAACATGGTGAAGTTGGTCATGAGTCTGAGGTACGAAGATAGATTGGATGGCTTGTTCAACTATAGTCCTTGGAAAGAAAGGATCAAGCTGATCTTGTTGGCGAACAAGATACGAGAGTTCGCTGACAAGGAGATTAAGAAACCTACAGACTGTAAGGAGTTTGAAGTTTATGAGGAATTGGATGTGAAGGTGAAGCTTATCATCCTAGACGGTGTCAAATATCACTTGATACCTCATTTGAGTGGGAAGAACACTGCCGTTGAGATGTGGAAAGCTCTTCAGGATTTGTTCGAGAATAAGAACGAGAAGCGGTTCTTAGTATTGAGAGAGAAGTTGAAGAGCACCAAGATGTTGGATGGTGAAGGTGTGGCTCCATATCTGATGAGAATTTCTCAAGTTCAAGATGAGCTTGGTGCCATCGGTGAAAGTGTTCCAGAGTCTGAGCTGGTGAGGACTGCTTTGAAGGGCTTTTCCAAGGAACAAAAGACATCTATCAAGGGATCATTGCTCAAGAAAAGCTGCCAGATTGGTATAGGTTATGGGATGACTTCATCCAAGAAGAACTCTGAGACGAGGACCTTCATAAGAAGAAGTGTTCTGATGATAATGCGGCTCGGAAGAACTCCGAGACGAGGACCTTCATAGGAAGAAGTGTTTTGATGATAACATGGCTCTTGCAGGGAAGTTGAAGGCCAAGGCAAAGGACTTGAGCAAGCTGGAGTGTTATACGAATATGGTCATTATGCGAACAAATGTTCGCGAAAGAAGAAGGGAGAGAACGAGAAAAGGAAGGGAAGGAGGTAGTTGGGGCTGCTACATCCTTTGATGAGTTGGATTACTTATCAAGGAGTTTCGAGGAGGACTTTGCTCTAGCCTCTCATTGCTCCGAGGGTGCCATCGATGAGATTGCATGGTACGTGGATAATGGAGTGTCGAAGCATTTGATAGGTTGGCGTGAAGTTTTTGAGACTATAACTGAATGGGACTCGAAGTTGCACATGGAGTTTGGCAACAAGAGTCAGAACGTTGTTAGAGAGTGAGGTGTTGTGCTATTCAAGATGGAGTCAGGTGCGCTGTTACGAGTTCAAGATGTATTGTGGGTATCGAAGCTTTTATGTAGCGTGCTCTTTGTCTCAGTGATCGAGGCAAAGGGTTTTTGGGTGATTTTCCACTACGGGAAAGTGAAACTCAAGCCCAGAGGCTCTAACTCTGTTGGAGCTACCATTGGAGTTAGGGAACACGTCTATATCAGCTGACGAGCAAACTTGTAGATCAAGGAAAGAAGCAAGTTCTTGAGATTCAGAGGGAGTCAATTTTGAGCGGGAGTATGCAAGTTCAGAGGGAGAATCCACAACCCAAGAGCACATGGTCAGTGGGGAGTAAGGAGACTTCTCTTGGCAAGAAGGAACCATGGAATGACCTGAAAGCATTTCAAGAGAAGAAGTAGCAAGAAGCTTTTGGTTGCAGGGACACTACCGAGGATAGTGTGGTTCATTCTATAGGATATGTTGCAGTGGTGAACCTCAGTGATTAGGCTAGTGTCGTAGACGATGATGAGATACCTCCAAGCTGTGGAAGTACCTCCCTCTCCAAGAGGGAGTATTGAAATGTGTAGCTTGGGAGGTATTCCCACAATCTTCGGGGTACCGAGTTTGTGTGGAGTTGACCCAAAAATATATGGTTTTGTGGGCAATGTATCCAAGCAGTGGGTTTTTTACCCAAAGTTCTGGTCACAAGACCAAGGTGGAAAATTGGTAGTTTTAAGCGCTAAGGGGCACCTAGGGCTTCAATGATGGAGGCAAAGGTCAAATGAAATGAATTTTATTCCTTAAAGAAATGGTGTTCAAGCAAGAAGGCTTAGGTCGGCTTAGTTATATGTCATGGTCCTTGGTGAGAAAAGACACCATTAAGGAACAATGTAAGAAGGATGAAAGAGGAGTTTGCTTGAAATCAACCGAGTCATCTCTTCTCATGTGAATCTGCCTCAAGAAGTATGAATTAGCCTCAGGTAACCGCATGACCTAAAGAAGGAAGAGTTTGGAGCAAGTATGGCTATCTCAAGTCTGAATTGAAGGCATAGTTATGATTGGGTATGAAGACATGTTAGGTCTTATTTTTTGTGTCATCTGTAGGTCTGCTAAGCGAGGGTTTTGGAGGTCTATTTCTCTGGTTCGTGCCCTAGATTAGGGTTGCTTTTGTGCATGTAATATCAACCAAGTTCCGCCTTGAAAGTTTGTCTAAAAGGCTGTGATAATCTGCCTTTATTTCTGAGCTTGTGGGAGAGGGCCGAGACCCTAAGGAAGGTGACAAAAAGTTCTGTCATGCCACTCTATTAAGGGTTACAGGGTCCTTGTTTATGCACGCTGTTTTAGGAATCCAGAAATGGCCGAAGTTTGTCTGCAAGTGTGGACAGGGGTACGAAGTAGGGCATATCATAGTGTGAAGTGTTAAGGAGTAGATTAGTGCAGGAGATTGTTGGAAGTGGGGTATGAGAAGTCTGTCCTATGTGGAGGATTAGGACAGAGTGTTGCATGCCCTAAGCGCAGTCACTCATAGTGGTTGGAAGGTTGTTGTGTGGGTTGTCCTAGAAGCCCTAAGTTCTGTCATCCTAAGTCACCTGACATGGGGATTCAGGATTCGTAGGATTTGGGGATTCGAGTGTCGGATTCGAACACGTTGACCCTAGGAACAGGACACGTAGGATTCATTATATATTATTTTATTATATATATATATATATTAAAAATTAGATATTTCTTACACAAATTCTAATTAATGATACACATTCATTGATTTCAAACATAGATCTTCATCTATAGCATGCATAGTACATACAAAATTCAATTACATGTCAGTGGTACTGGTCACATAAATCATGATTCATAATTCATAAATGAAAGGCAACTTACAACTACAAGATAGTAAGATAAAGACACTGACAACTGTAGTTTTCTTATTAAGTCATCAAATCAAAATGTGTTACATAGGTAGTGCTGGTGCAATGCCAATGGCAAATAGAAATAGAAAATATAAAACAACTACAGGTATACAAGCCTCAAGGCAATAGGTAGTCTTCATCTATAACATGCATAGTACATACAAAATTCAAATACATGTCAGTGGTACTGGTCACATAAATCATGATTCATAATTCATAAATGAAAGACAACTTACAACTACAAGATAGTAAGATAAAGACACTGACAACTGTAGTTTTCTCATTAAGTCATCAAATCAAAATGTGTTACATAGGTAGTGCTGGTGCAATGCCAATGGCAAATAGAAATAGAAAATATAAAACAACTACAGGTATACAAGCCTCAAGGCAATAGGTAGTCATCAATCCTCAGAGTCATCATCAGAATCAGCATCAATGTCCTCATCATCATGGTCACCAATGCTCCAAACCTTAGCTGCTTGCCCATAGCTCAAACTATGCAAAAGTGAATGAGAAATAAGGTGAAAACAAAAAAGAACAACGCGTTTTTAAGTCTGCGGAAGGCATATTTAGGGGATTCGAATCCTAGAATCGGGATTTGATGTGTCCGTACGGGATTCATACGAATCTCGTATGGACACGTCGAATCCTGTTCTAGGATTCAAATTCCTAGCGAATTGTATCCGATTCGCAGGATTCGGATTCGCATAGGGGTTTGGACGAATCCGGTTACTTAGCTGTCATCTTTGGAGCAACAAAGGGATAGTTTGAGGGCATACTTATTATGCCCTAGTTTAGAGATTTGGTGTAGCAAATCCGTGATAAAAGGGTTGTGTGTAAAACCCCTAAATATGATGACTATTGAAGATGCAATCCCATTGTTAGAGGGTAGATTTGGAGACCCTAAGAGCACTGACTTTGGTGGAGCAAAGTTGGTGTGTGAGGGAAGTTGGTTGAAGACTCTAAGAGTGGGCATTCTTGGAGCAACAAGAGGGGTGTCTTGTCATTGCTGGAGTGCAGTTTGGTTGGTTCCCTAAGCACTGTCAATTTGGAGTAGCAAAAGGTGAGTTAGAGGGCTACTTATGGAAGCCCTAGGTTTAGACTTTGTGGAGCAGTAAGAAGTCTGTAAGTGGGCAGCTTGAGAAGACCCTATGAACAATGATCTAAGGAGCAACTAGACATTGTTAGAGGGTAACCTAAGTTCAATGTCATTGGAGCGACAATGACATTGATAGAAGGTGTTTTGAACAACTTAACATACTAGCAATTTTGAAGTAGCAGAAGTACTTGTGAGCAACAAAAGAAGTGGCAAAGGACCTTCCAAGTGTTCAAGGCGAGTGGACAGAAAGGGTTGGTGTAAGCGCTTCTTCAACAAGTCAAGTGTGCCTTGTTCAAGGGTAGATTGGTGGTCATGTGTTGTTGACTTCAAGCCGTAGTTTTCCTTGTATCAGGGCTAATTGTAAAGGCCATGACCCATGGTAGTTTAACAAGTTTTGGGTTGAAAAATCCACGTGTACTACATTGATTCATTGTTGTACATTTTCCATTGTGAAAAGTGCTTTTGTTGTGGCATTTTAGTGTGTTTGTGATCGTGTTTTAGACATAGACTTGATTCTGAAGTGCCGTGGAGAAATCAACAATTACTCTATTGAATTATTGCTAGTAGCAACTCCAACATCAAATGCACCATATAGAATGAGCACTCCGTAATTAGTTGAGTTGCAGCTACAACTCAAGGAGACGCTGGGCAAGGGCTATGTAAGGCCAAGTGCGTCTCTATGGGGAGCACCAATTTTGTTCTTGAAGAAAAAAGATGGCACATTGAGGCTATGCATTGACTATAGAAAACTGAACAAGGTGACCATCAAGAATAGATATCCCTTACCATGCATTGATGATTTGTTCGATAAATTAAGAGGAGCAACAATTTTCTCCAAGATTGATCTGAGATCATGCTATCATCTGGTGAGCATTAAGGACAAGGATATCCATAAAAAAACCTTCAAAATGAGATATGGGCATTACGAGTTTGTGGTAGTGCTCTTTGGGCTTACTAATGCCCCTGTAACTTTCATGTGCTTGATGAATAGTGTGTTGCGCCCCTACTTGGACATATTTGTAGTGGTTTTTGTTGATGACATTTTGGTCTATTCAAAGACCAATGAGGAACATGAAGAGCATTTGGCCACAATACTACAATTGCTAAGAGAGCATAAGCTTTATGCAAAGCTTAATAAATGTGAATTCTTCCAATCATAGATGCACTATTTGGGGTACATTGTCTCAAAAGAGGGAGTAGCAGTTGATCTAGAGAAGGTTAAGGCCATCATGGAGTGGCCAACACGGTACACCTAAAAATGTGGTTAGAGTTATGTCCTTCATGGAATTGGCAGGCTATTACAAGAGATTCATCAAGAAACTCTCCAAAATTGGCCACCCAATTACTGCTCTGCAAAAGAAAGGGAAGAGGTTCGAATGGACAATTGTTTGTGCAACAAGCTTTGATCAGCTAAAGCAATTTTTAACAAATGAACTAATACTAAGAATTGTAGACCTCGAAAAAGATTTTGCGGTTTGCATAGGTGCCTGCAAGGAGGGACTTGTCGGAGTCTTGATGCAGGAAGGCCAAGTGGTTTTTACGAATCTTGAAAATTAAATGAACATGAGCAAATCTATGTAACTCGTGATTTGGAATTGGTTTCCATCATCCATGCATTGAAAATGTGGAGGCACTACCTCCTTGGCAGAAGATTACTCTAACCACTGATCATGGAGCTCTGAGATATTATTTTAACAACCCAAGTTAAATGCAAGGCAAGCTAGAGGGCTGGCCACACTCAATGAATTTGATTTCAAAATCAAATATATAAAGGGAAAGGAGAACAGAGTGGCTGATGCACTGAACAAGCGAGTGCAAATACATCATACAATAACCATAAGTTCTTATGGAATTGATCTTTGAAGAAATGATAATAAATGCTAGGTAGCAGGATGAAAAATATCAACAACTGAAAGAGAAATTGTAGCAAGCATGTGAAGGTGAAAAGGATAAGGAATACTGCCTTACAAATGATGAGCTTATTAGATTCAAAACGAATCTATGTGCCAAATGACAACGACTTGAAGAAACTCATACTAAAAGAGTTTCATGCAAAGCCATACTCTGGTCATCCAGGTTATCAAAAGACTCTTACAAACATCAATAAATTCTATTTTTAGCCTGATCTAAAAAAGGAAGTGGCAGATTTCATCTCCAAGTGCATAGAGTGCCAACAAGTAAACATTGAGTGCAAGCATCCAACTGGCTTATTGCAGCCTATTCCGATTCCAAAATGGAAGTGGGAAGTGATTTCCATGGACTTTATCATATGGCTGCCAAAGACTCCTAAGCAACATAATGCAATCATGGTAGTGGTTGACAAGTTGAGCAAAGTGGCTCACTTCGTAGCTGTTAAGTCTACAAATTTAGCTATTGAGGTGGCTGAAATTTTCATAAAGGAGATTGTAAGATTGCATGGAGTTCCCAAGAAGGTTATCTCGGATAGAGATGCCAAGTTCACTTCAAAGTTCTGGAGAAAACTATTTTCTAGTTTGGGAATTGAGCTAGAATTAGCACAACGTATCATCTTCAAGTTGATGGGCAAACAAAGAGGACAAACAAAATTCTTGAGGACGTGCTAAGGATATATCAATATGTAATGCACCAACCAAGAAGTGGGAAGAGTACCTTCCACGTGTGGAATTTGCATATAACAATGGTTGTCAAGAGTCGATACCTTCCACTTTTTGAATTTGCATATAACAATGGGTATCAAGAGTCGTTGAGAGTGAGCCCATTTGAAGCACTTTATGGGAGGGTTTCTAATATTCTTATCAACTGGAATGATCCAATGAATAGAGTTTTTATTGGGCTTGATATGTTGAAGGGGATGGAATAAGAGATGCAAACTATTAGCAGAATTTTAAAAGTAGCACAAGAGAGGCAAAAGGGCTATGCGGACCAACATAGGGTAGGGTTCACATGGAGTTTCAAGTTGAGGAACATGTTTTCCTGTGAGTTAGACCCAAGAAGAGCTCCTTGAAAATTGGGTCATGTGCCAAGTTGGCATCACGGTTTTGTGGGCCATTTGAAGTGCTCGAAAGGATAGGGCCAGTGGCCTATAGGTTGCCCTTGCCTCCATCAATAAGAATTCATGGTGTCTTTCATGTTTCATTGCTTAAAAGATATGTACAAGATGCTAATCATGTATTTGATTGGTCTGTGTTACAGGTAGAACCAGAGGGAGAGTTCCAATTGGAACGCCTATGCATCTTGGATTGGAGGCAGCTCACGCTCTGGAATCGAGTAATAGGGCAAGTGAAAGTGCAGTGGAGGAATTTAGGGCTCGAGGAAGCCATGTGGGAAATGGATAACAAGGCGTGGGCAACATATCCTTTCTTATTCGCTGAATAACGCAAATGTAAATATAGTGTAAATGTTGTACAAAGCTCTGTATATAAAGCTCCAAATCAACAATGCCTGGTCCAAAGCATGTTTTGGTTGTGTATGGTTATTGAACACTGAGGACGATGTTCCATCCAAGGGGGTGGGGACTGTGACATCCCCTGGGTAATATTCCCTCATTGTGAATAATTGTAATTATTTAAAAGGCTAAGAGAAAGGGACATGAATTCTAGTTGCTTGGGCAGGGAGATTGCTTGAGGAAATGGTTAATTTAAATGTATCAGTCATGGGTTGGCTGAGAAGTTAATGGGTTGATTGGGCAATAAATTTAACTGAAAAGGCAAGGACATGCCCATGTGTCTGTTGGCTCTAACAACAAGCAATAGAGGACAAAAACATTAAGGAAGGAATGGGTTGTGCTGTTAAGGCAGTTGATTGTGTGGAACCTTGGAAAATGATAGATGGTTGATCTGGTAGGGGCATGAAACCAAGTTGAGAGAGAAGACAAAGAACACACTCTCATTGGAGCACGCAATACTAGTAGTAAAAAACATGCATTAAGAGTGCATACACAATGAAGCGGAGGACTCGGTCTCTCGTGCATATGCAGTGGAAGAAAGTTGTGAAGGGTACCACAAGAAAACCTCCTGCAAGGGTGGAGGTGAAAACACAGAGAGAGCAACGATCAAAGTTTGCAATAATCAAGCTCTAGAGAAAGTAAACTGGCTGAATAACCTTCAGAGAGGCTTGTTGGGTCAAAACACTATAGAGAGTAGTGGCTTGCCTGTAAGGCTAAAGAAACCATTGGAAGCTTGTGGATTGATGAACCTATTGGATTGGGAAGAGTCACTCAGGTACTTGTGAGGGTTGATGAACCACTAGGAGTTTGCCTTGGGGCTAAAGCTTTGGTGCTTGACTCACTGATGAACTACTTGGAGTGGTGATCTGTTTACTCATTAGTAGCTTATCCACTGATGAACCTTCCCTTGATGTGGACTCTATTCTCCCGAAAGTGAGCTATAAATCTCTATATTGCAATATCTTGGCATGAATGACATCATGTCTATAAAGTCTAGAAAAGTTAAGTGAAGGCTTGTGGAGTTGGTGGATGAAGGCAGTGTGGCCTTGTGGCATCCCGTTTCAGCTGATATGTTGATTAAATTCCTTTTAGAGCACTCCACCTCAAGCATTTAAATTTGGCTTAGGGGTGACAACTACAAGTAACTGTGGGTATAGCTTGTCTATGGTTGGGTAGAGAGTTAGAGTCCCACTCTTAGTTGCCAGATCTCTTATAAGATAAGTATTCTCTTAAGCTTTTGCTTGTGATTATCATGTCTCTGTTTATTGTACTGAATGAATGCCAAGCTAATGTTGAGGAGTGTTGTTTCCTCCATGAATGAGGATGTCAATGTCTTATGTAAAGATTTAAAAGGAATCTTTCATTCCCTTTGAATATTTCTGGGCTTGAAAATTAACCTCAGTTTCCTGAGTTTGAAGAGATGGGTAATCTCTATCTATGACTAATTAGTATTACTTGCATTGAAATGTTTGAAATCTCTGATTACTGTGTTGATAAGTTTGCTTATACCAGCATGTAAATGTGGTGTAAAAACAGGCCAGACTGAGGTGCATTTAAGCTCAGGAGAGATAGCACTTGTTTGTATCTCTGTATATAATATACATATATATGTGTATGTTTTATGGGCTGCAGGCCAAGGGTTTTCATGAAATCATATGTATGAGTCAGGCCCCAAATTCTTACCAGAACTTCTGGGATTTTATTTCTGGGCAGATGTGGCATAGTGGGCCATCATACATAACGCGAGGTGAAAGGCTGGAGTTGTGTGGAGGTATTGGGCCACTTTAGCAGCGGGGTCCACAAATTTCCACACAATCCTGGAAATTTGTACCCTGAAAGAACTCTGAGAGACTGCCCATGATATTCCTGAGATGTAATCTTTGGGATGAGGTGGCATGGAGAGGGGCCCACACTGTGTACTACGCCCATGATCTATATGTATTATGTAATGGGACTTGCTAAAGAGGTTTAACGAGTATGAGCAGGTCAACAGCATATATTTTTTTCTGAAAGAAAAAAAGACAAACTCTCTTTCTATTATAAAAGAGGTTTTCATTTACATAGATTTTGTCCAGATTTATCCCTCCCCCAAAACAGATATTAAATTATCCCAACCCAACACAAATTTCTTCTGATTAAGTCCATTGCAACGTGTATACAAACGTCAAAATCCTTATTAGACTGTTCTGTAGAAACTAAAATCTAAAATGAAACCCGTGATTACATAAACAGAAGAAAGACTAAGTCCGGAAAGCTCAAATAGTGCATTCTAGCAAAAAACACAGAAATTGAAATCTGTCAAAAGGATAAAAAACTACCCTCAGATCTCTATGAACCCTGACCTCTGGAAGGTACCACCTGAAAAAGAGGAGTAACTAATTCTGCCCAGAGTATGGTTGCATCCTTCTTTTGACAAAAAGTCAGCCTCCATATTCTGTTCTCTGAAGATATGTTGCATAGAAATCCTATTGAAATTCGAGATCAGTGACCTTGTACGCTCCATCCAGTTTGTGAGTTCTGGGACCTCTAATGAATGTTTCATATTTGCCCAATCAACAATCACTTTAGAATCTCCGAAAACATCGAGCTCAGCTAAGTCCAACCACTTGGCACAATAGAGAATGCCCCATAGAGCAAGTAATTCCGCTCTTGTGTTTGTGCCACTGCCGCTGGACCATCTAAATTTGTAATAATCTCCAGGTCTCAAGACTAATATCATACCATTTCCACATCAATCTGTTGACAATGCACTGTCAAAAAACCTACTGGGAAACTGTTCCATATATTTTATAAAGCATAACTTATTTTTGGATTCCTTTAAATAATGGGTCCTTTCTCCAAATAAAATGCTGATATTTTTATGCAGGTTCCCCTCATGTCCAAATGTGACTGAGCAAAGATCTTTGCATTCCTAGATCTCCAGATTCCCCATAAAATATGGAAAGGCAGAGTTTTGTAATCCTTATGCTCTGAAACCCACTGAGAGAAGCATATATATATATATCAACCCCACACATGAACTGGTTGGCAGCTTGCGTGCAGCCTATGAGGTGGAACTTGGGGACCAGAAGCATATATATATATATATATATATATATATCAACCCCACACATGAACTGGTTGGCAGCTTGCGTGCAGCCTATGAGGTGGAACGTGGGGACCATGTGGGCGCAATGGGGCAGGCTTGATGACGTGGTACAATCTGATTGGCCAAGACTTTAATCAGCCATATTTTTTGATCCGGGAGCCAGATTGGTGCAAAGTTTATATCATTGGAAAGGTCCGACGAGACAAACACAACGATGCTATCCAGCTTAAGTTCTGAGATGGTTGAAAAAGATCGAAAAAAATTAGAGATGGTTGGGTCAGCTTTGTAACTGTCTCCTGTCCTTAATCGGGCTAGGGTTAGTAGGGGGTGTGTTACAGTTGTTGCCTAGGGTTGAATAATCTGTCCAGTTTTAGGCAGATAACCTCCCCTACGGGGCAGCAATGTGATGAAGTTTGGGCTAGAATTACATTGGTTGATTGAAGAACTCACTTCAGGCAGGACGTGTTATTATAGCCTCTTTATCATTTTAAAATTCTGTAGTCCAGGCTTCCACAATCAGGGATGTAGTTTTGCAAATTTAGGGATCATCATACAGAACAAGTCTTAGCATTGTTTGCATCTGCAAATTAGAATAGGAAAAAGCTTTTGGTGAGGTTATGAGCCTCAGTATAATACCAACCATAGTAATCCCAGTTACCCGAATCCAATGATGAATACTTTACAAAATACTTTAGCAGGGATCCTTGACAGAACTGCCCACAAAGATTATCAAATTCCGGATCATTTTATTCAACATCAAGATATGAAGTTCAGGTTTAGGGTGCCACATTCAACATAACAGGGTTCTTCTGTGGTACCATGGTTGCTCACAGCAATGGCTCCTTGAGACAGCTTAGTGGTGTTATTGGGGGATGGAAATGCATACTGCCCATCCTCTTATGGCTAATGGTCAGGGCCTGATAGGCCCAGCAAGCCAAGATCAATGTGATAGGACTAGTTACTATGGATATGCTGGAAGATTGCTCAAATGCTTCAATTGTAACTTCTTCTTAATATAGGTGGCATGTAGACAATATAAACTATAACTATAATTTGTATCAAACACAGGATATTAGACAAAAATAAATATTTTCAATGTCGAGTGAACTATGATAATCACCGAGCAAAGAGAAGAAATAAACAGCCTGCTGGTATGTCTCACCAGTTTATGAGCTATGAATTCATTTAGAGAACAATTCATATTGGTGTGTATGTTTAGTGCTAGTATCTCCTCGTTGTTACCAAATATATTTTGCATATGAGGATTAATATCTTTGTTTGTTCTTTGACAGAGCCCCTGTGAGCATGCCTTTTGCTTAATGTGTGCGAGGAGTGAGCCAAGCTGTTATCTGTAAGTTCAAATCCTTTTCTTTTTGTAGTGCCAATACATAGATAGGTCAGAGTTATCTTGCTTTTAAGGAAGTATGACCTCTTCTGTTACTGGAAATTGGAAATTAAATTCAAAGAAAATCATTGCTTGATTATAGAATAACAAATAGCTGCAGCCTTGAATAAGCCATGGTTCTTGACTCGATGAAAGTTACAAATTTAAGTCTTGAAATTAGACAAGTAATTAGTAACATTAAATCTGTTAGTGCTGATTTGATAGGGCTTTACATATTGTTGGTTTTGTTGTTTTTGGAATATTTCAAATAAGGTAATTTCAGATTGGTTTCAAATTATGTCTAAATCACAACACTTGTTATGGATTTTTCCAATTTAGATATTTGCAACATTCTGGTCAGCTGATAGCGCAGAGAGGTGTTCTCCAGCGCAGTATGGTAGAGATGTTGTAATGTAATATCCTGTTTAACATTACATAAAAATAAAATAAAATAAAATAAAAAACATAAAATTAATAATTATACTTATAATGATAATTAGAATTATAATTAATAATTAAACCAGCCTCGATCCATCTTAATTTCGGATCTACCAAGTGTAGAGAGGAATCAAATCTCTTGAGATGCAAACTTTTTTTAGAGTGAAAATAGATTTGATCTCTCTCAGTGCTTGGTAGATCCGGAGTTAAGATGGATCTGGGCTGGTGTATATGCGAACTTCATCTTAAGATAAGGGTCAGGCCTCCTTGAAAGGAGTCATGTTTCTTCAAGAGCAGCTGGTTGTATTATATTATTTATTAATCGCTTTTGTATAGATTCCAGAATACTGGGATGGCATTTTGATTGCCTCTCTAATTTGCCTGTTCTTTGTTATCCTTGCAGCTTTTCACACCTAGCTAATAAGGCGATAAGTAAATCAGTATAATTAAATGCATTAATGCTTTATATCAATTAGCTCTTAAAAGGTACATTAGTATCATGCAAAAGCATTTTTATCCCAGCAAATATAATTAATTGGTATTTTCACTTTATTTCAGGTGTGATGAAAGGATTCAAAAGATACAAACAATAAAAATGCTCGACGGAATATTCATTTGCGGGGCTCCACATTGTTTGCGGTCATTCTTGAAGAAATATGATTTTGAACAGCATCTAAAGGATGTGCATTTTGATTTACTTATGCCGGAATCTGAAAAAGAAGTGCAACAGAAGGATGTTTCAACAGCTAAGCCAAGTGTATCAGAGACCCAATATAAGCAACAACCATTGCATGTGGAGTCTCAAGTACTAAGCCGCTCTGTGTCAGCCCCTTCTCTTCATCCTTCGCAACAAGTTCCACATGCAGCAGAATCTTCATCTTTCCGGCCTCAACCCAATAGCGTGTCAATGTCACCAGTAACATCTCCACCTGAAAAGCAGCCCCAACTGAATCAGTCTACAGGGTTTACTGGGACACCAGTAACATCTCCACCTGAAAAACAGTTTCAATTTAATCAGTCTATCGGGTCATCTTCTGGAGCAAATTTTCAAGAACAAAAATCAGAGCATAAACAGACAGGTTACCAGCAACAGTTTGATAATCACGGAAACACTAGTGTTAGTCCACAGCAGCAAAATCAGGTGATGCCTCAAGTTTCTGAAAAACAGCCCAATCAGTCTCCTCGAGATTACTATCAAAGACATTTGCATGGAGAAAGGCATCATACAAATTCAGAGCTGTATCAAAGCCCGCATTCAGGACAACAATATATTCAGAAGCAAGAAAAGCAACAAACGGATGGACTTTATCAGCATAATCCAGCATATCAGGTGTTACCACAGAGGCCACCAATGCTTGTGTCTGCAAATCAACCAGGGATACCTCCATTCCCAAATTACCCATATCACATGTCTTATCCTATGCCACCAGAAGTACAACCTCAACAGAGCACTCCTCAGTTTGACCCAACAAGATCTGGCCCTCCTGTCGATGAGGTGGCTGTTCAAGCTAGTATGCAAAATGTGCAAGAAAATAATCAAAGAATGCCAATGCAGTCACCATTTATTCCACAAATGCAAGATGGTTGCCAGATGACCCAGCATGCAGGAAATGCAGTTGTATCCAATGAGGGCACATCTGTAATTGCAGGGCCACAGGAAGTGTATATGCATCCAAATAGGCCAGGCCCATTTTCTCACTTTCAAGGTGATTTAGGGCAGGTTCCAGCCGGCATGCCCATGCAATTGGTACCACAGGGTATGGGAATTGGTTTTGATCAGTCTTCACATTTCCAGGATCCTGCGCATGGTCCAGAAATGCCTTCCCCTTTACCCAATCATAGAACGTATCACAATATGCCTGTGCATATGGATGCTGGAGCTAGTTATGGATGGGGTGGTGGCAGACCAAATTTTGGAGGCCATGGCTATGGAAGCTGGTCAGGGCCTTCTTAACACCATGTGCAAAATTTTGTGGCGCATAGATCTTTTCTGGCTCATTCATGTACATTGCTATGAATATCTATTTTTGGGTCTAATAAAATGCTTTAGTACATGGATTGGGTCAAATTTTTTATCATGTTATCTTCTCTAAAACATTCCCATGTACCGTGCAAAATTCATCCATTCGATTGTTATTCGTTATAACTTTATTTCTCATAGTTAGCTCTAACACTGTATATGAGCTTAGGATCAGGGAGAAGCAGGGTGAATAGGAATGTCTTCTCTTCCATGGTCGAATTGGAGCACATTCATGCAAATGAAGTTTCAAAATTTAAAGATATATCTCGAGTACCCTTTTGGATTAGAAACAAAACACAAATTTCATTAATATTTAGTATTTACATATGTTACTGTGGTTTTTATTTGTTTTTCATGAAATGCCATGCTATAATCTCTAAAATGATCCTAAGCCAAGTGACTCCATGATCTGAAAATCACTTGTGAGTGATCTCAGCTAATTAAATTAATGAAGGTATTACAGACTCATGTGCTGGTATGTGTCTATGGTACCTTAGGCAATGGATCAATAAGATTGCAAAATACACACAGACTGGAAAATAGTAAGAGAAACACAACAAACAAAACAAAACACAACAAAATTTAATAAGGAATTCACCCAATCCTCCTGGGCTACATCTCCGGTCCAGCTTTCAGTGGTGGCCTTCTTTTATTGTTGTCAGGCCAGGGAGTAACTCCATAAGGAAGAAATAATTTCATTGTATTATTCCATCAGGTAGGTCTTCATTATATACATGAGGGAGACACTGTTCAGTTTGTCTCCCGATCACTGTTCATATTTCCTATTTATCTATTTACAATAATTCACCCAATCACAAGGATTAGGTGTCAACATTCCCCCCCTTAATCTGAAGGAATGTTGGTGAGTCCAAGCATCATTTTGAATCGTTCAAGCTTTTCCCTTCCAAGTGCTTTGGTGAAGATGTCTGCAATTTGCTCATTTGTGGAACAATGACGGAGATGGATTGTTTTGGCCTCAACATGATGTCGAATCAGAGGATATTTAGTATTGATGTGCTTCGTTCGATCATGGAACTTTGGGTTCTTGGCCAACTTTATTGCAGAGGTATTGTCAATCATGAATGGAGTTGATTGTACTTGTTTTATCTGCAAATCTTCAAGAATTTGCCTGAGCCACACAATTTCTTTTGTTGTTTCAGCAGCTGCCACATATTCTGCTTCTGTTGTGGAATCTGCTGGAACTGATTGTTTGCGTGATCTCCAGGAGACAGCTCCTGATCCAAGACTCATAGCATATCCTAAAGTTGATACTCCAGTTTCTTTGTCTCCATTGAAGTATGAATCAGAGTATCCAATCAAACTAGAATTCTTTTTGCAGCATACCAATGTCTCTCACAAGGCTTTTGCATAAACCTGGAGAGGATTCCAACAACAAACGAAATGTCTGGTCTAGTAGTAGTTAGGTAGTTGAGACTTCCTACAAGTGGTCTATACTTTGTTGCATCTTCAAATTATTTTCCTTCAATAGATGTGAGCTTTAAGTTTTGTTCCATTGGAGTAGCAAGAAGATCGCACTCTGTCATGCCAAACTTGTTCAACAAATCTCCAATGTATTTCTTTTGAGAAAGAAATATGGACTTTGAATGTTGGGTTACTTAAATGCCAAGATAGTAATGAACATAGCCCAAATCAGTCATTTCAAAACTTTTCCCCAATTTCTTCTTTATGGATGCAATGTAGCTTTCATCGTTCCATGTCATCAAAAGATCATCTACATACACCACAAGATATACAACTGTTTTGCCAACTTTTTTGACAAATAAAGTTGCATCATCAAGATCAAAATGTTTGAAACTGAGTTTCAGAAGAAGCTCAGTTAGTTTTTCATACCAGGCTCGCGGTGCTTGTTTGAGGCCATACAAAGACTTCACAAGTTTGCATGCTTTATATTCATGTCCTTTCACAACAAATCCTTCAGGCTGGGACATAAAAACATTCTCTTTTAGATCACCATTCAAGAAAACAATTTTTACATCCATTTGATGGACTTTCCAACCGTTCTGAGCTGCTAGTGCAAAGAGTGTCTGGATGGTAGCCCATTTTGCTGTGGGGGCAAAAGTCTCCTTATAATCGACCCCTTCCTTCTATGCAAAACCTTTTGCCACAAGCCTAGCTTTGTGCTTGTCAAGTGAGCCATCAGCTTTATACTTGTTCTTGTAGACCCACTTGCAGCCAATTGGTTTGGTTCCTAATGGAGGATCAACCAGCTTCTAAGTGCCGTTCTTTATGAGAGCATCATACTCCTTTTGCATCACTTCTTTCCATTCGTCATGAGAAGAAGCTTCTTTGAAGGAAGTTGGTTCAAAATCTGAAGACAAGTTCAATTCACAATCATAAGAAACATCCATATCAACAGGTGAATTAGAGTCATCTACATCACTTCCATTTTGCCGGTTTGAATTTATGGTCCCTGTCTTTCCAACTTCATCAGGATGAACACTTTCAAGTGTCTTTGTCAGCCACTTTGGGGGACCTTTCTTAGATGGTCCACGCTGCTCCGTTGATTGAGTTGGGACTGAATCAAGATTGAGTCTCCCAATTCTATCAATTACATCACTTAAAACATCATCCATTGTTGGAGTTTCATGCGGGGGAGAGTGTTCTTCAGAATAAGATTCCACATGTTGATCTAGAATAGGAATCCCCCCTTCAAGATGTGGAATCTGATTATCAAATTCTTGAAATGATTTTGCTTTTGCGAATCTATCCAAGCGATCAAGTTGCCGCTCAACAACATTGTCAGTTTTGGATGATTCAAGAAAAATTACATCTCTAGATACACCAAACTTCTTATTTACTTCATCATAGAGACGGTATGCTTTGGAGGTGTTTGAACACCCCCAGAAAGATACACTTACGACTTCTAGCACCAAGTTTGTTTCTATGTACCTTTGGTATCAAGGCATAACAGGTGGAACCAAAGACGCTGATGGACATCTATTCTTTATATATGCAACACATAAAACAGTATTAGCCCAAAACATTATCTTTACATTTTTGAAGAAGAGCATGGATCGTAACATATTTAAGATTGTCCTATTCATTCTTTCAGCTACACCATTCTGTTGGGGATTATAAGGCACAATTATTTGATGTTTGATCCCAAGTTGACGAAGATAGTTTTCAAATTCATTTGATGTGTATTCTTTTCCATTATCAGTGCGAATAGACCCAATATGAGATTGTGCATCATTTTCAATCCATTTATGAAAATTCTTGAATGTTTGAAAAGCATCAGATTTGTTCTTCAATAAATAAACCCAACACATTCTTGTGTAGTTATCAATAAATGTCATGATATATTTATTTCCATTTGCGGAAGGAATAGGCATTGGATCACATAAATCTGAATGAATGAGTTCAAGTTTCCTATGTGCTCTTGAATGTGAATCATGAAAAGACTATTTGCTATGCTTTCCTAGAATGCAAGCATCACATTGCTTAAGTTTCCTAGGAATTGTAGGCAAACCAGCGACACCATTTTTCTTCAATAAACGGAGACTGTCATAGTTCAAATGTCCAAATCTAGCATGCCATAATAAACTTGATGGAAGTGTACCTTGTTCATGATGAGAATTGTATGAGAAATGTTGTGCATGAGCAGAGGTTCCTTGCAGTTTGAGAAGCCTTTCTTCTATTCCCCTCATGACAAGTGAGTGGTCAGATGCTTTTCTTACTTCAAGCTTGCCATCAAACATATGAATGGAGTGACCTTGCTGGCGGATGTGGACCAAGGACAACAAGTTTCTTTTGAGTTGTGGGAGATATAGAACATGATCTAGAAGAAAGTTTGGAAGACCAGGCAGTTTAAGCCTGATTGTGCCATGCCCTGATGACTTGATTTTTGATTGATCTGCAAAGTATACTGCTCCATCAACATTGTCAGTGAAATCTTCAAAAAAATCTTTTCTATGAGTCATGTGGCAGGTTGCTCCTGAATTAAGCAATCAATCATTTTTCCAGGAAGCAAGTGAAGCATTAAATAAATCTTCATTTACTCCTCCACTGTTAAGGAGAGGGACGGAGTCACTCACTCATTCTGATGGGTGAGTATGATCCTCAACAGGTGAATTAACGTATGTAACGCATTGTCCATCCAGTCACTTTTTCTTCTCCATCCCCAGTATGCCTTATGCCCGCTTTCAGGTCAATCCGCAACTGCCAAACAACTCATGTTACATTGTGCCACAACATAGTAAGCGGATTCAGGGGCTTTACCTTTGTCTGTATCATCAGTTTTACCTTTCTGTTGGTTTCTTTTCTGCTCAATTTTGTCCAATGGTAGCTTGCATGTAGAGACATCATGTGATCCATTTCTTTTGCAGCGTATGCAGTGCAAATATGCCTTTTCTCCTTGAGAGTCTCTGCCCCCCCTGCCTCTAAAATCTCTTCTACCTCTTGCTCTGGAAGAATCTTGATCAAGATTATCCTCTCTATGTGCAAGAAGAGTTGTCTTCTTTTCCAAACCCTTCACTTTTTCAACAAACTTCTCCATTATAAAAATTTGAACTGAGCCCAAAAATAATTACAGTATTCGTAGCAAAACACTAACAATAATTTGCTATGACTTTCCAAAAAATGGAATCAACTGCAATATATTTCATGTCATCAACAAACAACATAAGCCCTAATGCCATCATTTCATACAACTTCATCCATTCAAAACTGCGATGTAGGAATGAGTCATGGCTTCTTTTGCAGTTTGACCAACAGATTGACTAAATTAAAAGCCTTTTTTTTTTTCGATGAAGGAATGATTCATGTCTTCATTTAAAGTTCGGACAATAGATTGATCAGATGAAAAGACCTTTTTGTTCGCCGCATTCTAGCTCAGGCCGTCAGAAAAGGCGCAATCTAGTTAGTCAATATAGAGAGCAGTCTTATTACTTTAGCAGCCAAAAACTATAGTTATAGCAAAATCTCGGCTTACCATAGAATACAATCTATGTATAAAATGCTAACAAAGAGAATTTGTTGTCTATGCTTGTAAATATACAAAAGAAACTCTCACAAGGAGTGAGAAGCACTAAGGCCCTTGAAACAAAATACGTTTCTGTTCAGCGGAGTGTATTTTGAGCTACGGCTTGGCACAACTCATCCTCATAAAACAACAGACCAGCGTTATGTCAACGGCGTATATATCAGCGTTTACCAAGATACTGCAAACACCTTCACAGTCTTAACATCTACCACACAAAAATAAACTATTACTCCTTTAACCTTCTGCGTTGATACAATCATAAAAACTGTGGTGAAAAATTACGGAAATATGGCCAAAGCAAAGCGTGTATCCCGTCCATATCCACGCATAGCCATGCTGTCTCCCTAAATATTCACGCGCAGGAGCGGCAGAACATATGGAAGCTTTCGGGGCAGATGAGAACACTATATGCATATTAATAAAATTGTGACTGTATTAATATCAAAACCGCAGGTAATAACAGCAAATACCAAGATCCGTAGGTAGAATGGGCGGTGTATTTAACGCATATGCCAAAAGACAGCGTATAGCCAAAACATATTCAACATAAATATACCAGTGTTCTTCAGAACGGAGCAGCATTCAATACAGGGTTACCATTCAACTCAGGAGCAGCGTTCAACTATATGCGTATTAACTGTAACCAGCGTTCAACTATATGGAGCAGCATTCAAATCAGGAGCAGCGTTCAACTGAATGGCATTTTCATTGAAAAAATGGAGCAGTGTTTTCACCAGACTCCAAACAGGACCACGCTCAATGTGACAACGTTCTTTTCCTCCAGCGTTCAATGTGACAACGATTTTTTCCTCCAGCAATCAACGGAGCCAATGCATACGCTTTTCATGGACCATTCATAATTACAGCAAACGCAACATAATTACAACAAACCAATAGTCATAATTACAGCAAACGTATGGAGCAGAGCGCAGGTAATGGCAGACACTCAAAAATTATGGAAAATTTATGTGACTGATAGACAACGTTCAAAAATTATGAAACGTATGGATTCTAAATGTATTCAGATGAACAGGGCGCAGGTCTTATAAATAGAATATGGCAGAACGCAGGCAGTATCAGACAGGCTTACAACACTCAGTCACTGAATTATATGGAGAGCAGAAGAGCCGACAAGGGAGTTACAAGGCACAAGAGCTAAAAAAGGCGCTGGCTCTGATACCATGTTAGGCCAGGCAGTAACTCCACGATGAACCACACTAGTTGGTTCGAAACGCGTCGACAAAGGTCTTTCCTCATGTGATTTACGCCGAAGTTCTTCTTACAACTATTATGGATCACAGAAGCCTTAATTCAATAATTAACTCCATAAGGCAGAAATAATTTCACTGTATTATTCCATCAGGTAGGTCTTCATTATATACATGAGGGAGACACTGTTCAGTTCGTCTCCCGATGACTGTTCATATTTCCTATTTATCTATTTACAATAATTCACCCAATCACAAGGATTAGGTGTCAACAATTGTGTCTTTAAGCAGAGTTTTTTTTTTACAATAAGGAGCTCCATTTGAGTCTTCTGAAATAGATGATGCTTAGTAGGGCGGTTCTTGGATTCCCCAAGCCACTAGAGTGCACAGACTCCCCCTTACCAAGTCTCGACCTCAGCTGGTCTTAATGGGATGAGTCCAATTTGGTACTCAGTTCCATGACAGATATCCTCACAAGAATTGCTTGAACCTCTCAAGCCTGGCTCTGTCTGCTCGATGCTGCCTTAGTTTTGCAGGTCAGATCGCTTCTCTGCGTTTGTCTCTCTGTCTCACTGTCTCTTCTCCTCTCACTATTCTCTGTCTGTTCATGGCTTAAAGCCAATCCATCCCTTGACTGTTCGCTTCCTCTTCCGTCTCTTCAGATCGCCTGCTGCTGTCCGCTTGGAATTCCCTGCCTCTGCATCATCGCCACTGTGTAACGTTTCATAGGGAGATGACCACTTGTCCTCTCACGAACTGAGCGCCAGCTCTTCCTCAACGGTTCGTTATTTCGGTTACTCTGTGAAATGATTCATCCCCCAGGTCAGCGGTCAAATTGGACTTCAAACTTTTATATGCTTTAGCTTATTCTCTCCTCCAAATGCGGTTTCCCATCAGGTGCAATCTTCGCCGTTAGATCTGGGGCCTTTAGATCCTACGGCTATCACTCTTATCGTGCGGTTGACTTGTTCGGATGTTAGCCCGCAATGAGAGCGGTTTTCTCTCTCATCCCCCTGACACGCGTCGTCCAATGTATAGAATCGCTCGTTCTCCTGACAAACTTGTTTACCGCCCAAAACGCTTCCGATATCCTGCTGGTTTGGAGTGCGGGACCCGCCTTCGGTTTTAGCGCTTTTCCCACGGTTCTCCGGCTTCCCTTGTGACCATGCGCTCGAGGCTTTTCCTTCTCGAGGGGTTTTGCCCAGCGAAAATGCGATTGCGCATCAGAAACAACCTTTGTTTTCTGATCTAGACTTCCCAATTGCCAGTTTGCACCACTGCGCAGTCTCCATGGGCCTCAGTCAGCGCGCTTTGACCAAGGTCCTCGTCGTTTCGTGCCGGCTACAAACTGCCACTGTCCAAAGGTCTTTCTTGATAGCTCATTGTTCATAATTTTTTGAAGTCTGTCATGATTTGATACAGTCATAGAACTCTGATAATTTTCATGGACCCAATTCGGATCACAACCTTCTCACTGAAAAAGTTTTTGGACCACCAAAAGTTGGTTTTCAAGCATCGACTAAGTGAGGATACAACTTTCTCACCTGTCCAATCTCTATCCATTTTGCATTGCTTGACTTTCAACCCCTTAGCCCAATTATGAGGTACTCAACATCTCCCTTGCGTGTCATTCGCACCTTCCTGTCCAGAACTGTGTCTGCCTGCAATTCATTAAGATATTCAGGTAGCAGGTCATCAATAGAAGGCAATTGACTCTGCTCTTCGGGATCCTCAATTAGTGAAGGCTCAAATAATCTTAAGCTATCTGCATTTACGACTGAGTAGATGTGCATGTAAGCTGGTAGATCAAGGCGAAAAACATTCTCACTAATTTGCTCAAGTATCTTGAAGGGTCCATACCTGATAGGTTTTAGCTTTTTACCTTCACCTTGCATCCTGTCCTTGCTGATTTACAGCTAGACTTGATCACCAACTTGGAAACTATGCTCCCTCCGATGCTTGTCATGCCTTGCCTTGTATTTGGTCTGGCTCTTTTTCAGTTGTTCCTGTACTGCCTGGTGGATCTCTTGGATTTGTTCAATGAACTTAATTGCCCTGTCCACATCACTGTGTCCCTCAACTGTTGTGTCCTTACCAAAGACAAAATCCAAAGGAGACCTTGGTGTGAAACCGAAACAGGTCTCAAAAGGAGATCTCTGTGTAGAAGAATGTTTTGCTCGGTTGTAAGCACGCTGCACATAACACAAATGTTCATCCCAAAGCCTAGGATGCTTACTGCAATATCTTCTGAGCAACTGGATCACTGTCCTGTTGACTAATTCTGTCTGGCCATCAGTTTGTGGATGGAAAGTTGTGCTTTTCTTCAGTTTGGTGTCCATTAGTTCCCACAGATTTGACCAAAACTTCCACACAAATCGGGTGTCTCAATTAGATACAATGGAAGTGGGTAATTCAAAATGAACCCATACATGTTGAAAGAACAGTTTTGCAGTTTCTTCCGCTGTAATCTGTTTACTACAAGGTATCAAAATACTCATTTTGCTGAACCTATCCACAACAACATATAGATAATAATGATTTTTTCTAGATTTAGGCAGTCCTCCAACAAAGTCCATGGAAACACTTTCCCAAGGATGAGAGGGAACTTGTAATGGAGTGTACAAGCCTAGTTTTCTATTGCTGGGCTTGCTTTTAGCACACATAGTACACCTCTTACATATCTAGAAACTGTCTCGTTCATTTTTGGCCAATAACAAAATCTTTGCAGCTGTGCCACTGTTTTACTTACCCCAAAGTGACATGATATTAGAGAAGTGTGTGCTTCTCGAATTATCTTTACTCTTTTAGTTTGTGGAATGCATAGCTTCCCACAATGATATAGGAGTCGGTCCTTTACATGATAATCCAATTCTTCTATTCGTTTGCCTTGACTCAAAGTTGCATATACATTTAAAGTCTATATCTTGAGCATATTTTTCAATGTAGTTCTCATGTAACACAGAATTATGCTCAAGTATAGTAGATGCATTTATAATGGGTCTAGATAACATGTCTGCAACTTTACTGTGTATGCCCTTTTTATATCTAATGACTAAATGAAACTGTTGTAGAAAACCCATCCATCTATAGTGTTTTGATTGCTGCAACTTAGTTTGGGAGTGTAGATATTGAAGTGGTTGATGATCAGTATGTATTACTGTCCCTTTGCCCATTAAACAATGTTTCCACTTTTTCACACTCTGTACTAATGCATACAATTCTTTATCATATGTAGGATAGTTAACTACTGCAGAATTAAAAGTCTCAAAATGATAACATATGGGTTTACCGTGCTGTGTCAACACTGCTCCCATGGCATAG
The DNA here is from genome assembly GCA_031772625.1 of Pinus tabuliformis. Taxonomy (NCBI): domain Eukaryota; kingdom Viridiplantae; phylum Streptophyta; class Pinopsida; order Pinales; family Pinaceae; genus Pinus; species Pinus tabuliformis. The sequence goes on along the minus strand of CM062817.1, from coordinate 1,613,352,754 downwards.
TCACTGGCATCTGTTTGGATCTCAAATTGTCTTTGAAGATCAGACAGTGCTAGTATTGGTGCTGTACTAATATTTTCTTTCAAGGTGTCGAAGGCTTTTCGCTGTTTGTCTCCCCACTGAAACACTTTGTTCAATCCTGTTAAAGCACGTAAGGGAGCTGCAATTAAGGAAAAGTTAGAAATGAACTTTCTCCAATATTGTGCTGCTCCTAAGAAGCTCCTAACTTCTGTCGCAGATTTGGGTTTAGGCTAGTTTACAATGACTGCCACCTTAGAGGGATCTATCTTCAATTCACCACCCCCTACTATATGTCCCAAATAATTCAAAGATGTTTTGCCAAATTCACATTTTGAGAGTTTAACATAAAGTTTTTCTTTTTTCAAAACATCTAGTGTTTGCTTAACATGCTTTAAATGTTCTTCCCATGTTTTGCTAAATATTAGAATGTCATCCAGATATACAATAACAAAATCATCAAGAAAAGGTCTGAGAACATCATTCATTATTCTCATGAAAGTAGCAGGAGCATTAGTTAAGCCAAAAGGCATAACTAGCCACTCATACAATCCCTGCTTTGTTTTGAAAGCAGTCTTCCATGCATCTTGTTCTACAACTCTGACCCGATGATATCCACTATGCAAGTCTAACGTGAAAAAATAAACAACTTCTTTCAATTGATCTAAGAAATCATCTATGCGAGGAAGGGGGTAATGATTTTTGATTGTTATCTTATTCAATGCTCGGTAATCAATGCACATTCTCCATGAACCATCTTTCTTTCTCACCAAAACAATTGGAGATCCACATGGTGATGTGCTAGCTCTGATAAACTCCTTCTCGAGCAACTCCTGCACCTGCTTCTTGATTTCAACGTTCTCTAAAGCGGACACCTTGTACATTCCAATGTTAGGCAATGGAGCATCTTGCTGCAAATTAATTTCATGCACTATTTCCTTTTTGGGTGGCAGACCTTTAGGTTCTTGAAACAAGATATCATACTCTGAAACAACTTTTTCTAAATCAGCTTGCTGTTTAGCATCACAACCTTCAAATACATTGGTGTTATCAGGTTTCTTTTCCTTTACAACCATCAGTAAGAATTGTTTGCATGAATTTATCATTCGTTTCATCTACCCTGAGTTTATGAGAGTATAATAATTCTTGAGCTTATGAGCTCTTACAAAGTATTCGATTCCATTTTTAACGAGTGGATACTTGTTCTCAGCTCTATAGAAGATAGCTTTTCTGTCATACAAGTAAAGATTTCCTAATACAATTCCACATATATCCAAAGGAATTATGTCTAACTCAACCTCATCTACAAACACTGACCCAAAAGAAAACTTGAGTTTGCATTGTCTAGTCACTTGTAGTTGTGCTTTATCATTTAACCATCTTAATGGGTATGGTTTCTTGTGAGGTGTAATCAGTGATCCCAACTTCTTTACAATTGCTTCAAAAATTAAATTTACTTGTGAGCCACTATCAAACAAAGTATCAATCTTGTGATGTTTGGAAATAACTCGAATATGGAAAAGCTCACGTTTTTTTCTCTCATTTTCTTCATCAATAGTAGATTGTGCAAAATTACTAGTAGATGCTTCAAAATTCTTACCTTTTATACCTGTGGCTGCAATAGTTGTTTCATCTCCTGAGTTTGACCCCAAATCTTTCTGAATAGCGGCAACAATCTTCTTCTTTTTCTTGCCCTCAAATTTCTTAGGTCTCAACGCTAGATGCAGAATCCAACAATGCTCATCATCATGCCCATCCTTCTTACAGTGAGTGCATGAAGACCTGCTTTTCTGTGCAGTGTTAGCCTTCCTTGCTTTCCATTCCTGTTTTCTGCTCCTTATTTTTGCTTGCAGTGGGTTGGGATGATCCCCCAACTTCTGGATTTCCATTCTTTCCTCTAGCTTCTAGATGAGTAGCTTGAACATATACCTCATCTATACTAGTGGAATAAACATGAGGATAATGTGCCTCATGTAGCTGTGTAGATCATCGATGTACTTCAACAGAGTCTCAGGTGAGTCTAATGAGATTCCTAGAATCAATGCTATTTTCCTAAATTCTTGGGTGTATCCTTGTACACTTTGCCCTTTCAACTGTCGAAGAGTTTGTCAGCTCATCATGGCTTGCTGCATGTAGGCGAATGGATAGAACTACTTTTTGATTGCAGAAACAAATTCACTCTAGACAGAAATAGTCTTACCATGTCTCTTCATGTTAGCTTGGGTTTTGCATTCCCACCAAACCAAGGCAGTGCCTTCAAGGCGTAGGCTTGCCAGCTGAATCTTGCTCTTGTCTGAATCGATACTCTGCACTCTGCAATAAACATCAATTTGTCTGATCCAATTGTTCAACTTTTCTGCATTCAACTCTCCATCATATATAGGTAAATCAAATTTAACATCTAGCTTAATCAACGATGCCTTCTTTTTATGTTCAGGGCTATTAGGAGGTGTGAGAAAGCTTTCTTCTTTCCCTTTGCCTTTTGAGTGGTCATGGAGGAAAGGCTCTTCCTCTCCTTTATCTTGTTTGGAGCCTGATGCATCTTCATCCTTGTGTTTTCTAAAATCCTTATACATTTCCTCTACCATGGACCTTATGGCTAGGAAACTATCTATGAATTGAGGGTCTGGCCCCACAGAACCTTCCTCTGACATGGTCTTCTAAGGATAGACTCTCCCAATTTCAGGATTAGTTTTGACCAACTCTCCTTCTCCTAATTTGAGCTTTGACCTAGTTAGCATTCAACAGCTAAATCCAACACAAGCTTGTCTAACTTTAACAGCCTAGAGCTTTGATACCACTTGATCTGAAAATCACTCGAGTGATCTCAGTTAATTAAATTAATGAAGGTATCACAGATTCATGTGCTGGTGTGTGTCTATGTTCCCTTAGGCAACAGATCGATAAGATTGCAAAATACACAGACACTGGAAAACAACAAGAGAAACATAGCGAACAAAATAGAACACAACAAAATTTAATAAGGAGTTCACCCAATCCTCCTGGGTTATGTCTCCGGTCCAAATTTCAATGGTGGCATTCTTTTATTGTGTCTTTAAGCAGAGTTTTTTTTTTACAATGAGGAGCTCCATTTGAGTCTCCTGAAACAGATGATTCTTAGTAGGGTGGTTCTTGGATTCCCCAAGCCACTAGAGTGCACAGACTCCCCCTTACCAAGTCTCGACCTCCACTGGTCTTAATGGGATGAGTCCAATTTGGTACTCAGTTCCATGACAGATATCCTCACAGGGATTGCTTGAACCTCTCAAGCCTAGTTATGTCTGCTCGATGCTGCCTTAGTTCTGCAGGTTAGCTCGTTTCTCTGCTTCTGTCTCTCTGTCTCTTCTCCTCCCATTGTTCTCTGTTCTTTGTCTGTTCAAGGCTTAAATCCAATCCATCCCTTGACTGTTCGCTTCCTCTTTCGTCTCTTCGGATCGCCTGCTGTTGTCCGCTTGGAATTCCCTGCCTCTGCGTCATCGCCACTGTGTAACGTTTCACAGGGAGGTGGCCACTTGTCCTCTCACGAACTGAGTGCCAACTCTTCCTCAACGGTTCGTTATTTCGGTTACTCTGTGAAATGATTCATCCGCCAGGTCAGCGGTCAAATCGGACTTCAAACTTTTATATGCCTTGGCTTATTCTCTCCTCCAAATCCGGTTTCCCATCGGGTGCAATCTCCGCCGTTAGATCTGGGGCCTCCAGATCCTACAGTTATCGCTCTTATCGCATGATTGACTTGTTCGGATATTAGCCCGCGATGAGAGCGGTTTTCTCTCTCATTCGCTGGACACGCGTCGTCCAATGTATGGAACCGCTTGTTCTCCTGAAAAACCCGCTTACCGCCCGAAACGCCTCCAATATCCTGCGGGTTTTGGAGCGTGGGACTCGCCTTTGGTTTTAGTGATTTTCCCACGGTTCTCCGGCTTCCCTTGTGACTGTGCGCTCGGGGCTATTCCATTTCGAGGGGTTTTGCCCAGCGTTTGCGCTAATTGCGCATCAGAAATGGCCTCTGTTCTCTGATTTGGACTTCGCAATTGCCAGTTTGCGCCACTGCGCAGTCTCCATGGGCCTCGGTCAGCGTGCTTTGACCAAGGTCCTCGTCGTTCCGTGCCAGTGACAAACTGCCACTATCCAGAGGTCTTTCTTGATAGCTTATTGTTCACAAGTTTTTGAAGTCTGTCATGATTTGATACAATCATAGAACTCTGATAATTTTCATGGATCCAATTTGGATTACTCCATTTAATGGAGCCATGGCATGAAGATTGAAATGCTAAGAAGTTTATTACTTATTTCACAGAAGAGACAAGGCATCCAGAGATTTAATAACGAAGCTCCCAATCCCCAAAACATAGGCAAATAAGCGTTTGTAAAAAAATAAACAATGGTTCCAGGGGAAGAGCCATCAGCTTCACACTACGTTGTAGAAAATCCACAAATGAGCTTTAGAAAGTATGAAAATGTTCCTTCTTTTATTCACTGAGAATTCCCCGACTGATACTGTCAATATAGAGGATCTACAAACATTTATTGTTGCAGAAGTTGTTGCAGGAAGCGACATGACTAGTAAGTGGTGGGTTGTAGTTGAGTGCCAGATAGTAGGCAACTTGACAAATCTTTTGACATGTATGGATCCGTCGTGGCTAGTGCGCTGAGAGACGCTTTCTAGCCCAGTATAGTAGAGATGTTGTAATGTCCCATTTTGATTGGGTCAAAATAGAATAAAATAAAAAACTATCAATTAATATTATAATTATCAATAATTATAATTATTATTAATAATAAAGCAATTTGACTTGGTCAGGGTGGTAAGAGGGAGAGGGATTCTTCTCAATCTCTAAGGAAAATTAGAAGTCAAGTATGCTTGGGGGCTAGGGCAAAGAACCAACAATCTTGCAGAGTTGTATGCACTATATGGCGGGCTCCAGATAGCCAAAAATAAGAGGATCTCCTTGATCTTAATTATTGGCAACTCTCTCACTGCTATCCAACACCTCTTCAAAGGTTCTAACCTGATGAATAACCAAATCTCACTTCTTTGCAGAATCCAGGACTTATTGAATGATTTCTCCTCCAAGTCTTATTTCCATGTTCTGAGAGGACAAAATAAAGAGGCTGACTTGCAAGCTAATCAGGGATGCCAACTAGATGCTAGACAATGGGAGATGAATGGGTCAATTGAACAACTTGTTATTCCATGAAGAAGTTAATAAAACTTGTTCGATCCCTTTCTCCCAAAGGGATGTATGGAATCAAGGTTATAGGACACTTATGCACCGCTTGTATCTATTGACTACAATCCATCTCGTGTTCATTACCTCCTCAGGTTGATGGCATAGGATGACAAAATGGTTGAAGTCCGGGCACTTGAAGGATGAGGGCACTCATGTCACAAGGACAAATACAATTTAGCCCCTAATCCTCTCCCATGAAGTTGCTAGTAATCTATGGTAGTCTACACTGTCCACTGCCATCTCAAGAGGAATCAAAAGATATCAATGATCTACACGGAGTCATCATTAATGGAAAGATCAGATACATGGCATTGGGCTTATCCGAGAAATTTTTTCGAGAAGGAGAGCGCTTATGTTAAATTCACAGGCATTATGAAAAGTCGTTGTAGTAATCAAAGTTTTGGCATCAGAATTATGTGGTGTGCCTCCCTTTCGATCCTAGGATGGTGGCTCTAGATGAGGCAAGTGGCTCTCGCCTCTTCAGAATTTGAAGGCGCTATGATTTCGCTCCCCTAAGCTCGAGATGTGTAAACTCTCGACCTTAAGGAAATCAAGCTTGCCCTGGGGATTGGATCCGCAGTTGTTGGAAAGGAAATTCAGTGCGGTGAGTTTGTAATTTTGTCTCTTTCCACCACAGGTGAAGGCTGTCCTCCCCTAATTTTCTTTGGCTCTTCACAAAATTCTCCTATGAGAAAACTCGTCCCCTGGGGAAAAGTCCGAGCCCCCACCAAGTTGAGCACTCATGCAGATCGAAAGCATCACGTCACAACGATTATCCCTTTGTTGGTTACATAGTGCGAAGGGCTGATCGTTCGCTGGGACATAATGACTAGCCGAGACGTTCCCTCCTCAAGCTCTGAGGGTTGATTCCAATGCCCTCTCTGTCCCCATCCCCCAATAGTTGGAAACTAAGAGATAATTGAAATCAAGCAGAAGATGAACCAACATGCCAATAACATTCTCTTTCTCCATGAAGAGTTCTTGAAACATAAAGCATAGATAGCTCAACTAACAGATGAACTGGAATGGTTATGTCGTCACTTTGCAGATTTGCAAGCTTAGAGGAACGAAGACGAGGATCACAACACAACTAGCAGTGCGCCAGATGGAGGATGGACCATCTGACAAGATGTCTATGATATTAACAAACTTTCAGATTAATCACAATACCAATGTTTGATGGTCCGATGGTCCTTCTAATGAGGTTCACCTTGGTCTTGAGGATGAACCTCATTAGAAGGTTCAACGCATTGAACATCAAACATTGGTAATGTGATTAATCCGAAAGTTTGTTGAAAAACTAAGATGGATCACAAAACTATGAGAACAAATAAGTTGTTTATCCATCCACCACATTGATCCATGATAGCGCCATGTAAATGCCATTTTGGTTGGTGGCACTTTTTTGAATCCTCATCAAGGATATACTCGTTATAGACAACATCTTTGTATCCAATGTATTCTTCCCAAATTTTATAAAAACTTTCTCATTTTTGTTTAAAAAAAACAATTTGACGCCAATTTATATAAAAAACTAAAAATAAAATAAAATAAAATAAAATGAAGTAAAAAATATAAAATTAATAATTATAATTATAATTAATAATTAAATAAGTTTAGATCCATATTAAATCCCGATTTACCAGTGCGTAGAGGGATCAAATATCTTGAGATGCAAATAAAACTGTTTTCAATGACCTTCAAACATTCGCTGTTGAGCAATCTAAATTGTCTAGTTCAAAACGGATCCATGGTTCTCAAATTCTGATTCATGTTGGGTATTGGATCAACACCATACCTAGGTGATTATGCCCAAAGACACTTTACAACCTAGTATAAGGGAGATGTGTAGGTGTAATGTATCGGGGAGATGTATAGGTGTAATGTAAGAAAGTTTGTCAACATTTGTAAATGTCAGGAAAAATATATATAGAAATGGGTCACAAAGATGTTGGGTTATGAATTTGAAATCATCTACAAAAAAGGGAAGCAAAATGTGGTGGCAGATGCACTCTCAAGAAAGGATGAGGATGTGGAAGCATCGTTGTGCGCCATTTCTATTATCCAACCAGATTGGATAAACGAAGCAAGGGAGGAATGAAAGAACAACGAAGAAGTGTGGGCACTTATTCGAAAGTTACAACAAGACTCCAGTACGTCTGATACATTTAGCTGGCAAAATGATTCATTATGGTACAAAGATCGCTTATACCTCTGTAAGAATTCCCAGCTAAAACAAAAGATTCTTAGGGAATTGCACACTTCTCTCTTAGAAGGGCACTCAGGATTTTTAAAAAATTACCACAGGGTTAAGAAGGAATTTTTTGGGGAGGGCCTTAAATCAGATATTCAAAAGTTTGTGGGGGAATGTTTGGTTTGCCAACAAAATAAAGTTGAAACAATTAAGACATCGGGTCTATTACAACCTTTATCCATTCCAAGCCAACGTTGAGAGGAGGTTTCAATGGATTTTATCACAGGTTTACCCAAGTTTGAGGGAAAGAGTGTCATCATGGTGGTAGTTGACAGACTTACCATGTATGCACACTTTTATGCATTATCACATCCATTTAAAGCCAGTACAGTTTCTACTGCATTTACGGAAACAATTCAAAAGCTACATGGAAACCCAAATATTATTGTAAGTGACAGAGATCCCATTTTCACTGGAAATTTTTGGCAGAATTATTTTCTTGTCTTCTTGGTACTCAGTTAGCTCATAGCTCATCTTATCATCCTCAATTTGATGGGAAAACTGAGATAGTAAACAAATGTTTGGAAGGATATCTTCGTTGCTTTGTATATGATAAACAGACACAATGGGTCAACTGGTTGCCTCTGGCTGAATGGTGGTATAACACTTCCTTCCATGCAACAACAAAAATGACCCCATTTATGGCACTTTATGGATATCAGCCACCATCCATCGCATCATATTTAAGAGAAAATTCTAAGTTTCAAGCAGTGGAACATCACATCGAACATCAACAACAAGTCCTCCAACTCTTAAAGGATAACCTCGTGTTGGCATAGAATAGAATGAAACAACAGGCAGATCAACATCGCAGCGAAAGAAGTTTTGATGTAGGTGATTGGGTATTCTTACGGTTACAACCATATAAGTAAATGTCCCTCAAGCAAGCTAAGAAGGATAATAAATTATCACCAAAGTGGTTCGTACAAGGTGTTGCAAAAGATTGGTATTATGGCATACAAATTGGAGCTTCCTGCAGCTTCTCGATTGCACCCAGTTTTCCATGTTTCATGTTTAAAGAAGGTTATAGGCGACAAGCTCCCAGTTCAAACAATATTGCCAGAACTTGACGAGGAAGGAAAAATTATATTGGAACTAGAAGCAGTCACAGAAACAAGAACTCGACAGTTACGAAATCGATCAATTTCAGAGTATCTTATCAAGTGGAAGAACTTATCCGCTGAAGATTCCACATCGAAGGATGAGAATTTTATATAGAAGCATCAAGAACTACTCAAGCGTTGAGGACAACAATATTTTGAAGGAGAGGGGCATGTTGGGTCCCTATAATACTAGTGATTACCCCATTACTATTGTATTTGTATCCCTTATTAATATTGTTGTGCCCCTATTGTCCCCATATTGTTATTACTGTGCCCCATAGAATCCCTCTATTGTTATTTTTGTGGCTTTATATTATTATTGTTAGGTCGGCTGGGTTATATTGTGACTCCTTAGACTCCTATATATAGAAAGGAGGTTTTGTCATTTGAATCATCCAAGAATTGTTCATTTGTGTAATGTAAAGGAGGTTTCCCCCTCGAAGAGGCTGAATTCTAAGTCGTTGATCTCTCTTTTCTATCTTTTTGTGAGCTAGTTTCATAACAATCATCTTGAATCCTATTGGTTCTTATAGAGTTAATTTTGGTTTTACATTTTTGTTTTGAGTCCCACTTTAGAGCCCAAAATTTCTCTAATGAATTTTTAATATCTTTCTAGTGATAGGTGGCACACCCTTCAACTCCTCACAGTTGAGGAGGAATATTTTTTTGAATAATTTAAATATATATTGTGGCCCCAAGTCAAGTTGGACCCTCTCTTAAAGGCTGTCTGAAGCCATTGTAAGTCGGACCCTTGAACCCCACTTGTTAAGTATACATAAGGCCACTTGCGTGGCTCACTGAGACATCAATTCAGTGTTTGTGTGAGGAATATGGTCTAACATAGATAACAAAAGATCTAAGTTAAGGAAGAATAAGTCCAAGTTGAAAAGCAAAGAGTAGATTGACCAAATCATGAATGAGGAAGGACGAAAATCTAGCAAGGAAGGATTACATAGGTAAATTGTTGGAAATACTGAAAGTGGGGGGGGGGTGGGGCGGCAGTGAACCAATATTTCCTTTTACAATTGTTATTTTATACCAGTTAATATCACTTTAAAACATAACACAAAAATGTACAATAAAATAATAGTTTTATTAACAATAACATATCAAGTACAATGATACTTCAGGGCTCCAACCCTAAATGAAGGCTCTAATCCTCAAATCGACAAGGCTCCAACTTGTACTTCACCAAGCACCAACTTGGTCTTATTGAGTACTACAATCCTCTCTACTGGCTCAGGTTCCAACCTAGTCTTCTCGAGGACTCCAACCTTCTAGGGCTCCAACCCTCCACTTCTATTCTTCAAGGTGGGTTCAATTGTTCTTCAAGGCTTCCAATATCTTCTGCAACAAGCCTTGAATGATATTCTTTAATAAGGCTCCAAAGATGTCTTCAAATTGTCTACACGATCAACTTCAAAATATATGCAAGATGTCTTCAATGGATTCAAAAATGCTTTAAACACTGCTTCAACAATATTCCAATGCCTCAGTGGCTTTGAAGCAACAAAACTTATAGGTTGTTGTCTTTAATTTTAAAATACACAAAATGTATTTTGTAATAATAATTTATTTTATATTAAAATGTGCAAGTGACGAGAAATGTTACAATGAGGACTTGCTTATATACCTAGGTAGGCGTCCTTTCATGATTGGGCATGTATTTTAGACATGCCCTTTCACTTTAACTAATGACTATTTAACATAATCATTATTTTGATTATTTATTTTTATTTTATTTCATGTAATTTATATTTGTAACATTTCCATTTCCTTCAAAAGCTTTGTCCTCAAAGCTTATCGTTGACAATTTTCTTCAACTTAATCGCGAACAATTTTCTTTATTTTTCTCTTGTCATTTTTTATAAGTGTAACGGGTCACAATTTTCTTCATGTTTGTCATCTTGGCATGTATAATTTGTCAGTTATATCCACTTTTTTATATTATTTATTTTTTCATATTATTATTATTATATTTATTTTATTTTAATTATATAAATTAATTAATTAATTTAATTAAATGTTATAGTTGTAACTATATATATGATATATAAGCAATGTTTCCAAACATTAGCACCGTTTGACTCACATTCAAACAAAACGACAGTCGACGGAGGCTCCTGTCGGGACATGGGCAGTGGCGGACGTAATGTAGCGATTGACATGGGAGTAAAGTGGGATCTAGTACAGTTGGATGACAACATTGCAGGTGGACGCGGATGGTGGTGTCATGGTCGAGTAAAAAATAATGACGTTCTTCAGATTGCGTTGGACTCTCTCAACTTCCCTGAAATGGCATCTGTCAAGGCGATGGGTGCGAGGAATTTTGTTTGTCTTTGATGTGCTGAGGCTCGAGACAAAACATGACACAAATATAACTAAAATTGGCACCTTCTGTATATTCTGTTTAGTAGATTTGTTTTCTATTCGAGACAAAAAATGACACAAATATCAACTAAAATTGGCACCTTCTGTATATTCTGTTTAGTAGACTCGTTTTCTGTATTTAGAGAGGCATCTAACTCCACCACTCTGACAACATTTTGTTGGCAGTCAACCACCATTGTGGAAATGTTAACCAATTCCAATTCACATTCATTGTTAGAACTCACCAAAATTTATGAAGATATGATATCTTGATTAAGTTTTTGTAACTCTGTTAGGTCAGTGAAATCTTGTTGTTTTTCTCTTTCGAATGAAAATATTTCATTTATGGACTATACACTTCTTTCGCTGATCTAAAATGGTGTGATTCCCTAAATCCTGACCTTGCTTGGCATGTGGAAACCCCTCTTCTTTGGGATATTGAATTTTCTCTCCTATTGTCACATTTTCTTCTTCAAATTCGCATTCCTCTTCTTGTCATATTTTGAACTATAAAAGTTATCTCTTTTATCGGAGTTAATGTTAATGTGGCAATTTGAGTCAACAATAGTAAAGCCATCACTTTTACTGTGAGAGTTTGCAGGACTATATTTCCTCTTTAATTTTAACATTCACTGAATCTTTCTTAAAGTCATTCCCTCTATGTCCTTATCATCTTCTCCAATTAGGGTTGTATGTTGGATATTCTTCATACAACTACAATTGACAACAATATTTTCCGTATTAAAATTTTCATTCTCTTGTCCAAACTTGTCCCTATTGCTTAATGCTGGCAAGCTTATGGTCTTCCTTCGTTTCCGAATTTCATTTTCCAAATCCTCCAAAGATTGGTTGAGTCCCACTGGGTATGGATCGTCTATGGGAGGCAATGCCTTGGAGGTGCGTGTCACATGGTTGTACACCCTTACTACAAGTAGTTGCTTTCTCTTCCAACATTTCTTTCTATTGGAATAAAATTCAGGGCTACTGGTCATTGCCTCCTAGCTTCTGTAAACATCTTTCAAATTATCGTGTATTTCTTCTAGTTCACCAAAAGGAGGTGGTAAAAGGGACTTTGGAATTTGTGTAACATGTAAGAATGTGCACCCTTCATTTCTTTCAAATAGATCCAGATAATTGTATACCTTCCTTAGCTGCATAATAATGTTGATGAGGTTACACATATTGTTCTTGCTAGGACGACCTTGAATGCTATCAAATAATTCAACCACAAAGATCTTATTCTTGATGGCTCGATAAAAATGCTTGTTGACGAAAACTTAAAGTGCAGTTCATAGTAACTTTCCTTTTTGTTATGATATTGTTCATCTTCTTGTTTCTCAAGATAGTTCTCATCCACATCATCTTCTTTCTACCAAAGGAAAAATTGTAATTTTCATTAATTTAGTTGAAAATTACATGCTGTAGATGCTAGAAGCATACGCTATATGTGTGGTCATGCCACTGTCTGTGATGTACTATTAAAAAAAGTATATATCCCAAGGTTGGGACACTGTTAATAATTATATGTCCTTGTAAAATATAAACATGAATATACAGAGCAAAAATGTTTAAATACATCAAAAACCCAGATAAGATAGTAAAATCAAGGCCTGATGTCCCCTTTCTGCTGTTGGTCCTCATATGGTCAATAGTAATACTGTAGAAGTCCTGATCTGACTGTTCTTAAATCATCCAGAGCCCCCATGGATTTTCCGAAGCTTCCTTGGATAGTTGGTCAGAAATTTGATTGCGTTTCTTGTATATATGATGACAAGAGATATAATCAAAATGTGATTTCAGCATCATAGTCTCATCCAAAATATGTTGGAGTGTGTGTATGTGATGTTAGCGCTTGGAATTCACCTAGGCTGAGATAGACAAACTCTCAAGGCTACATCAAACCATTTCACCTCGTAGCTAGCCCTACGAGGTATGAGAAGGCTCTCTCGGGTCAGATTCGATAGATCTTTCAATATGATTAGGCTGACCAATTAATAATAAAGATTTTAGGCTAGTAAATTGATAAGGGGGTTGATTTAATGATTTTTGGGGTTTTTGGTGGCAATTGGTGGAAGTGCAATTCAAGGTGCGGGGATTGAGCACAGTATTCACAGGGGGATCTAAGGGCAAGGTAGGAATGAGTGCTGATGCCTTAATCTGAGATGGATGATCAGAGATGATAGAGGAGAAGCTAAAGAGGGCAAACACACAATTCGAATCCTCTCTAGACAGTAGAAAACATTAAAATTGAACAAACTAAAAAGCTGAGTATGTCAAAACATGAATTCAAACTTTACCACTTCATCTGTCCAATTTAGAAGCATAAGAGAGATGTGAAACACATAAACAAACTTACAAGAACATGTAGAGAACACACCATCAACAATCAGATCCACAAGAATCCTCAAAGATGTCTGTAAAACCCTGGCTTTCCTTGCCTTCAATTGCAGAAATAGATGCACAATATACAATAAAGCTTCCTTACACAAGAGTCCAACCATGAAAATGAGAAGGAGAGAGCATAATATAGACCATCTAGACCATCTAACTCCTTTCCCCACCTCTAGGGGTCGAGCTCAGCTTTCTAGGAGCAGTTTGAACTAATTCTAAACTAAGAACTAGAAAATAGGCAGCCTAACAACTTGCCTCTATTACTTAGCTAACTCATCCATGCATTAATTTTTCACTTTTTACATCATGGAAGCTTCTAGAAGGGTAAAGAAAGATAAAAACTACCAAAGTGCCATGAAAATATTACATTTATCCTTCATCTACAAGTAAAAATAGTCAACCATAGTCAAAACAGTGTTTTTTGACCAAAAATGTGAATTCTGGCAAATCTGGAAGTTCTGGTCGCGCCCCTTCACAGCTGTTTTTGAGTGGGTTCCACTGGTCCAAATCAGGTGCAAGATGGCTCATTGGAAAGCTTGGTCTGTCGACTTTCCATCCCAAGTGGAATTTCTGGATTTGGAGTTGATTTGACCCCTCAAAAGTTGATTCTCCCAAGGTCACTTTCTGCAACTCAAAAAGTGGGCAGAAAGTCATTTTTTAGGTGTATTTTGAGCTTTTGGAGGCTCAAAACTCAAAATCAGGCTTCTCCCAAGTATTGGTAATTTTTCTTTTTGAATTCCCTTTCCAAAAATGCCAAGTTTTCAAAATTCCGAGCAGCCCTTCAAACTGGTCTCACCCGGGGTGAGACCAGTTCTTGGGAAAAACCTGTAAATTGCACAAAAAATTCACAAATGACAAAATTTTCTCCAAATTTCTTGAAATTTGGGCTGGGAGTCCCCAATCAAGTACCATGCTGAGTCAAAGAGGCTTTGGCCAAAGTTTGGAGTGGATCGGGCGTTTTCCTTCGTTTTTGTGCTTTGGCCAACCGTCCTTGGAGCACCTTTGTTCTCGCCGGTATTTTTGACATTTCTCTCAAACCATGACACCTGTGTAAAAAGTGAAAGAGGCTTTTCTTCCTTGGCATGTTGTGGACAAAAACCTCTCTCAGTTTTGCAAAATTCATCTTTGATTGCTCTGGAACATCATTTGAGTGCGACTTGTCTCGATGTGTGAAGCAAGGAATTTTGTCGAAATGGAGCGAGATGAAGGGGATAGGGGGCTTCTAAATTCTTGGGGAAATTTTTGGGAGTGGGGAAGGATGTTAGGAAACAGGGGAAAGTGGAATCTCAGTGATTGAGTGAGGGGAAGGGGTCGAAAAGGGCAAAACACAGGCCAAACCTAGAAAATTGCCAGATTGTAGCTAGAAACTAGGGTTTGTGCAAAAATGAGGAATTTGGCGGATCTAAGGGATGGGAAGTGTTTGATAAGGTACTTTAAGGATAGGGGAAGGTGTATGAACATCAGGAAACAAGTTTTGCCGGTGATTTGACCATCCAAGAAAAATTGCCTTCAAAACCCTACGAGAGGGAAATGACCTTGCCTGGGCGGCAACTGAAGCATGAACAAGGTGTAAAATGACTCATTTGACACTGACATGATAATGACAACCCTATGAATGATGATAAACTCAGCTGAATGATGACATGGACTGACATTTGGGCAAACCCTAGACCTAATGCCTAGTGACCAAATTTTGCTTGAAAACTCTTTGAAATGACAAAATTTGACCTTGACACTTCAAAATCACTATGTAAGAGCACATTTGATCACTGGAGGAAGGCTGTAAACACTGACACTAACATTGGCTCCAATGGGGATGGTAGCTCCTTGGAGGTGCCAAGAACCTTAGACCTCTGGGAGAGCAGACCAGTGCTTTATTCATTGGGCAATGGAGTCATTATTTCGGCAAACGACACAAGACTTTGACTCATTTATTGAATGAAAACTTGACTGAAAACTAACTGAAACTTAACTGGAACTTGACTCAAACCGACTCGATGGCAAACTGAAATAACTTGAAAAAACTCACTCAACAAACCAAACACAAATGACTCATGACTGACTTAACTAAAACAAGAGAAGGGCAGCAGTCCATCAAGATTTGAAATCATGATGACAACCACCTGTGTTTCTTACAAGACAAAATACCATCAAACTATATCAAAATGCCAATGCAACCAATCAAGCAAATGCCTTCTTGACTGATTCTCCCAATCAGATCTCATGATCAACAATAGATACTGGTAACCGGGCATCCAAAAACATAGCTGACCATGATCTCCTTCATCACTGAAGACTGCAATAAACACTATCACTACTGGCTGCAACAAACTTGCTAGAGGATCGTGAAAAACATGAAGATTTGCCACTGCCACCTCCTGCTGAAAGAACAAGGTGTCTTTTGTTTCAAATTCTGATTTGCCTTCCTCATGTGCTACGGTGAAAGTATGCTCATGGGCTTCAAAAAATTCTGAACAAGTAGATGAGCAGATCTCTTCTTGGAAAAACATTTTAGCACATGAAACATATGAAGAATCTGAAAGGTAATCCTATATGCTATAATCTTCGGTGGTCAGACAATATGGTAAGTGATCTTCATATGATATGACAGCCGGATTCTCATTACATTCTTCAATCATAAGGAAAGAAACTTCAGCTGATTCTTGAGGTGCAAAAATGACATTTCTATCATCTACCATAAATTCATCCAAAGGAACTGTTTCACTTACTTGAATGAAGATCTCATCTTGATTTTCATGAACTGACTGAATTACCTCCTCATGCAGGCTTTGCATGCTGTCTTCTTCTGTGGGCAGATCTGAAATGAGCTCTTCTCTTTCACCATCTTCAGCCATATAACAAATTTCAACCTGCTGATCTATAAAGCTGCTTACAAGACTGTCATCCTTTTCAGAAGAGGAAGAAGATCCACCATCATCTTCTTGACCATGTGTGCACTGCAAATCTGCATTAACTTGAGCCGGAGCAAGACCTCTCAAGAGCTGATCTATCTCCTCTTCGGACAAAGGAGATAATGCCTTTTGTTTTCTTCTGCTCAAACAGTGATTGTCTTCATTGATTTCAAGTGAAGGAGTATACAGATTTTCCTCATACTGTTGATCCATTTCATGCAATTTCTGTTGATTGTCAAGAGGCGAAATTTTTTCATTTTCCACCATACTAAGATCTTGGTCCTGCTGCAAATTTTCATGATCGTCTCTATGGGAATCCTCTAGGTTCTCTTCATGTTGCTGAAATGGATTCTCATACAAAGCCTCCATGATCTCAACATCCATAAAATTATCATCTTCATAATACTTCTCAAGGCTTTCAATAAAATTATGTACATGGCTACAACAGTTCTGAACTAAAATCAAAGATGGATATGATTCTTTATACTTTTCAAAGAACACGGTATGAAAATCCCTTAAACAATAAATTGAGGCAGATGGCAAACTTTCATACCAGAATCGGGCTTCATCTTCCAGAGTAGCCATAAACATTTTCATCAAACAGTCCTCAGGAAAATTGATCTTTAACTTGCGAACATGCATATGAAATCTAATCAAATGTAAAGCAGCATCCTTCTTACCATCAGCGTTAAATGTGGGCAGATTCCTTGACCAATCTACCTTGGGCATCTTATTCGGAAAACCTGGAATGTGATCTCGGCTCAATGGAGCATATCTTCTTGCAATCTGATCCATCTTGAAAATCTCAAAGCCACTGATCTATCTGCAGTGAAGTCACCATGAAACATCGATCTCTGGAGTTTCAGTGAAGGAGTCGCCAGTGAATGATTTCAGCCTTTCAAGTGTCTGATCGTTGTCCACTATCAACAATCAGATCTAAACTTGATACATGTACTGGGGTAAAGTGTCAATGAAGCGCTATGTTCACAAATCCCACGGAGATAGACTGAAGCAGCGTTTATCTACTTGCGCTGATGTAAAACAAGAGCGTTTTCGAAGGCTTCTGGCGTAACTTCAGGCTCCGTCTAAGACTTGTGAAATAACACGACAATGAGCAAACGATTAATATGTTCTCCCCAGTATGGTCGCCAATATGTTAGCGCTTGGAATTCACCTAGGCTGAGATAGACAAACTCTCAAGGCTACATCAAACCATTTCACCTCGTAGCTAGCCCTACGAGGTATGAGAAGGCTCTCTCGGGTCAGATTCGATAGATCTTTCAATATGATTAGGCTGACCAATTAATAATAAAGATTTTAGGCTAGTAAATTGATAAGGGGGTTGATTTAATGATTTTTGGGGTTTTTGGTGGCAATTGGTGGAAGTGCAATTCAAGGTGCGGGGATTGAGCACAGTTTTCACAGGGGGATCTAAGGGGCAAGGTAGGAATGAGTGCTGATGCCTTAATCTGAGATGGATGATCAGAGATGATAGAGGAGAAGCTAAAGAGGGCAAACACACAATTCGAATCCTCTCTAGACAGTAGAAAACATTAAAATTGAACAAACTAAAAAGCTGAGCATGTCAAAACATGAATTCAAACTTTACCACTTCATCTGTCCAATTTAGAAGCATAAGAGAGATGTGAAACACATAAACAAACTTACAAGAACATGTAGAGAACACACCATCAACAATCAGATCCACAAGAATCCTCAAAGATGTCTGTAAAACCCTGGCTTTCCTTGCCTTCAATTGCAGAAATAGATGCACAATATACAATAAAGCTTCCTTACACAAGAGTCCAACCATGAAAATGAGAAGGAGAGAGCATAATATAGACCATCTAGACCATCTAACTCCTTTCCCCACCTCTAGGGGTCGAGCTCAGCTTTCTAGGAGCAGTTTGAACTAATTCTAAACTAAGAACTAGAAAATAGGCAGCCTAACAACTTGCCTCTATTACTTAGCTAACTCATCCATGCATTAATTTTTCACTTTTTACATTATGGAAGCTTCTAGAAGGGTAAAGAAAGATAAAAACTACCAAAGTGCCATGAAAATATTACATTTATCCTTCATCTACAAGTAAAAATAGTCAACCATAGTCAAAACAGTGTTTTTTGACCAAAAATGTGAATTCTGGCAAATCTGGAAGTTCTGGTCGCGCCCCTTCACAGCTGTTTTTGAGTGGGTTCCACTGGTCCAAATCAGGTGCAAGATGGCTCATTGGAAAGCTTGGTCTGTCTACTTTCCATCCCAAGTGGAATTTCGGGATTTGGAGTTGATTTGACCCCTCAAAAGTTGATTCTCCCAAGGTCACTTTCTGCAACTCAAAAAGTGGGCAGAAAGTCATTTTTTAGGTGTATTTTGAGCTTTTGGAGGCTCAAAACTCAAAATCAGGCTTCTCCCAAGTATTGGTAATTTTTCTTTTTGAATTCCCTTTCCAAAAATGCCAAGTTTTCAAAATTCCGAGCAGCCCTTCAAACTGGTCTCACCCGGGGTGAGACCAGTTCTTGGGAAAAACCTGTAAATTGCACAAAAAATTCACAAATGACAAAATTTTCTCCAAATTTCTTGAAATTTGGGCTGGGAGTCCCCAATCAAGTACCATGCTGAGTCAAAGAGGCTTTGGCCAAAGTTTGGAGTGGATCGGGCGTTTTCCTTCGTTTTTGTGCTTTGGCCAACCGTCCTTGGAGCACCTTTGTTCTCGCCGGTATTTTTGACATTTCTCTCAAACCATGACACCTGTGTAAAAAGTGAAAGAGGCTTTTCTTCCTTGGCATGTTGTGGACAAAAACCTCTCTCAGTTTTGCAAAATTCATCTTTGATGCGCTGGAACATCATTTGAGTGCGACTTGTCCCGATGTGTGAAGCAAGGAATTTTGTCGAAATGGAGCGAGATGAAGGGGATAGGGGGCTTCTAAATTCTTGGGGAAATTTTTGGGAGTGGGGAAGGATGTTAGGAAACAGGGGAAAGTGGAATCTCAGTGATTGAGTGAGGGGAAGGGGTCGAAAAGGGCAAAACACAGGCCAAACCTAGAAAATTGCCAGATTGTAGCTAGAAACTAGGGTTTGTGCAAAAATGAGGAATTTGGCGGATCTAAGGGATGGGAAGTGTTTGATAAGGTACTTTAAGGATAGGGGAAGGTGTATGAACATCAGGAAACAAGTTTTGCCGGTGATTTGACCATCCAAGAAAAATTGCCTTCAAAACCCTAGGAGAGGGAAATGACCTTGCCTGGGCGGCAACTGAAGCATGAACAAGGTGTAAAATGACTCATTTGACACTGACATGATAATGACAACCCTATGAATGATGATAAACTCAGCTGAATGATGACATGGACTGACATTTGGGCAAACCCTAGACCTAATGCCTAGTGACCAAATTTTGCTTGAAAACTCTTTGAAATGACAAAATTTGACCTTGACACTTCAAAATCACTATGTAAGAGCACATTTGATCACTGGAGGAAGGCTGTAAAGACTGACACTAACATTGGCTCCAATGGGGATGGTAGCTCCTTGGAGGTGCCAAGAACCTTAGACCTCTGGGAGAGCAGACCAGTGCTTTATTCATTGGGCAATGGAGTCATTATTTCGGCAAACGACACAAGACTTTGACTCATTTATTGAATGAAAACTTGACTGAAAACTAACTGAAACTTAACTGGAACTTGACTCAAACCGACTCGATGGCAAACTGAAATAACTTGAAAAAACTCACTCAACAAACCAAACACAAATGACTCATGACTGACTTAACTAAAACAAGAGAAGGGCAGCAGTCCATCAAGATTTGAAATCATGATGACAACCACCTGTGTTTCTTACAAGACAAAATACCATCAAACTATATCAAAATGCCAATGCAACCAATCAAGCAAATGCCTTCTTGACTGATTCTCCCAATCAGATCTCATGATCAACAATAGATACTGGTAACCGGGCATCCAAAAACATAGCTGACCATGATCTCCTTCATCACTGAAGACTGCAATAAACACTATCACTGCTGGCTGCAACAAACTTGCTAGAGGATCGTGAAAAACATGAAGATTTGCCACTGCCACCTCCTGCTGAAAGAACAAGGTGTCTTTTGTTTCAAATTCTGATTTGCCTTCCTCATGTGCTACGGTGAAAGTATGCTCATGGGCTTCAAAAAATTCTGAACAAGTAGATGAGCAGATCTCTTCTTGGAAAAACATTTTAGCACATGAAACATATGAAGAATCTGAAAGGTAATCCTGTATGCTATAATCTTCGGTGGTCAGACAATATGGTAAGTGATCTTCATATGATATGACAGCCGGATTCTCATTACATTCTTCAATCATAAGGAAAGAAACTTCAGCTGATTCTTGAGGTGCAAAAATGACATTTCTATCATCTACCATAAATTCATCCAAAGGAACTGTTTCACTTACTTGAATGAAGATCTCATCTTGATTTTCATGAACTGACTGAATTACCTCCTCATGCAGGCTTTGCATGCTGTCTTCTTCTGTGGGCAGATCTGAAATGAGCTCTTCTCTTTCACCATCTTCAGCCATATAACAAATTTCAACCTGCTGATCTATAAAGCTGCTTACAAGACTGTCATCCTTTTCAGAAGAGGAAGAAGATCCACCATCATCTTCTTGACCATGTGTGCACTGCAAATCTGCATTAACTTGAGCCGGAGCAAGACCTCTCAAGAGCTGATCTATCTCCTCTTCGGACAAAGGAGATAATGCCTTTTGTTTTCTTCTGCTCAAACAGTGATTGTCTTCATTGATTTCAAGTGAAGGAGTATACAGATTTTCCTCATACTGTTGATCCATTTCATGCAATTTCTGTTGATTGTCAAGAGGCGAAATTTTTTCATTTTCCACCATACTAAGATCTTGGTCCTGCTGCAAATTTTCATGATCGTCTCTATGGGAATCCTCTAGGTTCTCTTCATGTTGCTGAAATGGATTCTCATACAAAGCCTCCATGATCTCAACATCCATAAAATTATCATCTTCATAATACTTCTCAAGGCTTTCAATAAAATTATGTACATGGCTACAACAGTTCTGAACTAAAATCAAAGATGGATATGATTCTTTATACTTTTCAAAGAACACGGTATGAAAA